>CM053607.1:34769000-34794443 GCA_028646535.1 Procyon lotor | reverse complement strand
GGCTGGGCCGCTGCCCTCCGGGTTTCCATGGCATAGTGGGGGACAGAGACACGTGTGGGCTACTGATGCCCGGCAAGTAACCTGCTTTGCTTGTGACCTCAGGCAAGTCTCTCCCTGTCCCTGGACCTCAGTCTTCTCATCTAAAAAAATAGACAGATGAAGCAGGAGTTTAAAGTGGTTCCATAACTTGCCGTCGCAGCGGCCGGGGCTTACTCTCGGCCCAGCAGTGGCCATGGGTTTCTGGGAGGGTCAAGGAGACTGAGCGGGGGCCCAAGTCCAAGTTGGGGGAGGTTTTCTTTATCCCCACACTGTCTAGGGAGGCACTGTGGGTGCTGCTAACGCATAGCAAGGAGAAACCCTGCCGTGCCGGGGGCTAAAGTCCACGTGGCAACGAGTGTGGCTGGGCGAGTGGGATTCGTTCTCAAGTAACATGCTAACCGAGCTGAAGGGGAGACCCATTAACGGAGACCTTTTAAGAAGCTCTGGCTCACTGCTTCCGTAAAAGGAAAGGATTTGGGGAGCACGGTAGAAAAAGGGTGCTTATCTTTTCTGTGTTCAAAATGTTACTTGGTGATGTTTCAGCCTGTTTTCAGGCTTAGAAAGGCAAAATATTAAATAAGTCAAAATTAAATTCCAGTCTAATCTAACTACAGGAGAGCTGGGGTCAGAGAGGTTGGCTTAGTGGCCATGGATTTGGAAAGCTGAAGAATCTGAGGGCAAGGCAAGTTGAAGAAGCTTTCTCGAAGGGCTTAATATTCTCTCTAGGTCTGGATGCTGGGAATTGAGCTGCACCTGCTCAGGGAAGGGGAGATCCTCCCTTCTGTGTGAAGACCTCCCACGTAGCCTGCTTCTAAGCTTTGTGGCTTTGGACACATCACGGTTTTCTGAACCTCAGTTTTCACATTTGTCAAATGGGGGTGATGGTCATAGTCTCTTCTTCATAGGACCGTGGAGAGGATCCAACGAAATCATGTGCGTGTACTGTAAATAAATAGGTTAGCCCTTATTAAATAGGACGGGTGGTGGCAGGTGTTATTGTCACTAATGTCGGGAGGGGCGTCACTGAAGATGACCTCTCCAGTGGGGCCTGACTTCCAGGGCTTCTGCTAATGGGCCTGTCTCCCTTCTTCCCCATCCTAGGCCCTGGAGGAAGCGCTGAGCTTCCAGGCCTCCTCCTCTCCACCGGCAGCATTTGGGGGCCCAGAAGGAACCAGTGGCCTCCTACGGAAACAGGAGCTGGTCACGCAGAACGAATTGCTGAAACAGCAGGTGAGCCGAGGAGGAGGGTCTGGAAGGAGGTCCTGAGTCCAGAGCTGGAGGATTCCTGAGGACCCACGATGGGCTTGGAATCACATGGAAGCTCTAATTAGTAATCCATGTTCTGGCTGCTGGCCAGAACCCCTGTCTGGGTATAGGTTTATTCTCTCCAGCTCTGTGTCCCGAACTAGGTCATTCCTGTGCCACCTTTTTGAGTTAACTGTCTCTATACCCCAGCTGTGCTATTATTTACCTAGTATTTAAAAAATAAATTTTAGAGGTGCCTGGGTGGCTCAGTGGGTTAAGCATCTGCCTTCAGCTCAGGTCATGATCCTGGGGTCCTGGGATCGAGCCCCACATCAGGCTCTCTGCTCAGTGGGGAGTCTGCTTCTCCCTCTCCATCTGCTTTCCCCCCTGCTTATGCTCGCGCGCGTGCTCTCTCTCTCTGTCAAATAAAAAAAAAAATCTTTTTAAAATAAATAAATTTTAAATACGTCACTTTCAATGAATATGTTTAAAAAGGAACCTTATATCACTACTATAAATGGAAAGCACTGTTTATTATTTGTCACAAGTGAAAAATAATTGTAAACAAGACATACAGTAAAACAGTATAATTAAACTCTAACTGGATACTCTTGCCTGATGAAGACTCTGAACTTGAGTCCTCTTCGAGGGAGGGGAAGGGAAATTCAGAAGCACTGGAAAGATGTTAGAGGCACGCTAGCATAAACGGGGACTTGCTCCTTGAGGGGCACAGAAGGACGGAAAGGAAACTGGCAAGGCCGGGGCTGTCCCGTGTGTTTCCATTTGATGCCATGCTTTGGAGCCCCCTAAACCACGTCTAACCCGGCCCGCGTCTCGCTGGCCACCAGGGGAGGTGGGAGTGCGGGCTTGGGGGCAGGGAGCCGCGAGGACCCTCGAAGCCTTGGCAGAGTTCCCTGGGTCCCCTGGGAGCCAGGAGACAAGCTCCAGTCTTGGCCCCATGCTCTGGGCCTGTGGCCTCGCCTCTCGTAGGGGTCTTAGCAGAGTGAAGGGATTGGACTGATTGGGGCTTGTGACCCCCCCCCTTTTTTTTTAAAGCCACAGATACCTTGTTTAAATAAAGCCCTGTGGCTCTCTGCTCAACCTGGAGCCTGCTTCCTCCTCTCTCTCTGCCTGCCTCTCCACCTACTTGTGATCTCTCTCTCTCTCTCTTTCTGTCGAATAAATAAAATCTTTAAGGCAGGAAGGAAAGGAGGGAGGGAGGGAGGGAGGAAATAAGTCCTATGTCAAAGCCCAGAATATAAAACAGAGGGACCCAGAAACTGGTGTTTGCAGGTCGGGGTGGGGAGCCAGAGTCCTCACAATGGCTGTGAGGATGGGGTGACCTCCTCCCTTACCTTTCCCTTCCCTCCCCTCCCTTCTGTTCCCCTCTAGGTGAAGATCTTTGAGGAGGACTTCCAGAGGGAGCGCAGCGATCGAGAACGCATGAATGAGGAGAAGGAAGAGCTGAAGAAGCAGGTGGAGAGACTGCAGGCCCAGGTCACCCTGTCCAATGCCCAGGTGAGAGCAGCTGGCCAAGGAGGGGGCACCCGGCCTGCCTCTGGGGTGGGGGTGTGGCTTGGCGGGTCCCTGGTGAGACTGGTTCTTCCAGCTCTGGTTACCTCAGCAAGTCTCTTCCCCTCTCTGACCCCGACTCCCAGACTCCCACCTCCGCAGTCAGAGTCCCCCACTCTCTCTCAGAATGGAACTGAAGGATGTGAATAGGGACCTAGGGCAACAGAAGGCTCATACAAACCCTCCTGACCTCTGTTCAGAGCACGCATAGTGAGCAGGCCTCCCCTGCAGCCACCAGCTGGAGCTGTGCTCTGCTCCACGGGGCCTTCCCGCCCCGGGGCTGGGCCCTCTGCAGTAGCCCGTCAGCCCGAAAGCCTGCTTTCGGCCTGGGTGCAGGCCTGGCCAGGAAGCACCCGGGCCAACAGTCTTCTCTCCCTCCTCCTCTCAGCTAAAGGCATTCAAAGATGAGGAGAAGACAAAAGAAGCCCTCAAACAGCAGAAGAGGAAAGCGAAGGTGAGGAGGTTTGAGGGAGGAAGCAGCACTTACCTCATCTTACCTTGTTCAGGGAGCTACAGTCTGAGGGGAGAGGCAGCTAACTAATGAGGTAATGCAGGCTGAGCACTTCGAACAGTGCTTGGTATAGAGTAGTCACTCATTAGCCTCATTGGGGGGTATTTTGTGCCCCTGTCCAGCCACCTGTGCCCCTGTCCAACCACCCGTGCCCCTGTACCCACCACCTATGTCCCTGTACCAGCCACCTGTGCCCCAGTACCCGCCACCTGTGTCCCTGCACCAGCCACTTGTGCCCCTATACCCGACACTTGTGTCCCTGTACCCGGCCACCTGTGCCCCGGTATCCACCACCTGTGTCCCTGTACCAGTCACCTGTGCCCATCTGTCAGCCTTCAGAGAACTAAGACACCAAGTAGAGAAAGGGAGACGAGATGGCTGTCACTGGGGATGGCCTGTCACAGGCTCGAGCCAGATGTCAGCATTTCTTGCAGGCGTCGGCGGAGCGCTACCACGTGGAGCCCCACCCAGAGCACCTGTGCGGGGCCTACCCCTACGCCTACGCGCCCATGCCAGCCATGGTGCCACACCACGGCTTTGAGGACTGGTCCCAGATCCGCTACCCGCCGCCCCCCATGGCCATGGAGCACCCACCCCCACTCCCAAACTCCCGCCTCTTCCACCTGGTGAGTCTGTGTCCCCCCTTCACTCCAGGACACACAGAGAGGCCCGCCCGCGCACTTTGCAGAGGGGAAGGTCAAGGGAGGGGGTCTGTGACTGCATCCTCTGGCTCTCGGCTGAGCGGCACTGTGCTGTGCAGGCAGATGTCCAGAGCCAGGAAGGACCCTCCAGCCCAAAGCCGCTCAGCGTCTCTGGTGTAGGACAGGAGAGGCTCGGAAGGCAGGAAGGGGGGCTCCCTCCAGCCAATCAGGCCGAGGGGATCAGAGCTTGGGTTTGACTTTTTCGTACAACTTGCACTTATAACCAGGTACCAGGCCCTCACTATGAACTCTTCCTTTGCTTTCCTTCCCTTTTCCCCTTTCCAGTTTCCCTTCCACTCCCCTCCGCTCCCTTCTTTCTTTCCTTTTATTTTGCTTATCATTCTTTCTCCAGTGAGCTGCTGCCACCTGTCCCAGCCTCTCTATCCTTCTGCCACGGTCCTGCTCCGGCATCCCCGCTCCCAGCTGGACAGTGGCAGTGCCTCCTGCCCGGCCTCTTCCACCCGCCTCCTGCTCTGCCCTTACACACGTCTTCTTGGCGATCTACACTGGAGCAGAGAGCAGGGCTTACGAGATTGGCTCAGGGGTTAGAGACACCTAGAACTGAAGCCTGGCCACCTTCTTAGCTAGATGGCCTTCAGCAAGTTTGCTATCCCCTCTGAGCCTCAGTTTCCTTACCTATAAAACGTGGATGGTAGCCTGGGTGGTCATAAGGATCCAGTTGTGCTGGATTAGCGTGTACTTCGCGCTGTGCCGGCGTGGTGGCTGCTCTTGGGGTGTTGGAGGGCGGTTGTCGGCTACCAAGTCCCACTTCTGTTGCAGCCAGAATACACGTGGCGGCCGCCCTGCGGCGGGATGCGCAACCAGAGCTCCCAAGTGCTGGACCCGCCCCCAGCCAGGCCTCTGGAGCCAGGTGAGCGTGGCCTTATCCTGGGTCTTGCCTTGCCCCGGGGGGATAACTTCTTACCTGCCAGGAACCCCAAGTCTGGGGATGATGTCACTACTTTCTGCTCTTGGCGCAAGAGGCCTCATGTTCCAGAACGGAGTGGAGAGGATGGGGAGGCGACTACGGAGCGAGGGGGTGGGAGTCCTTCATTCGTTCATCCGAGCGTGGTGTCTAAATGCCGGGGCTCTGCTGGGTGCTGGGGAAGCCTTGTGAGTAGGAACCACTGACGGCTCCTGCCCTCGAGGAATGTACCGCCTCGTGAGGGAGGAAGAGATGAATACACGGCGGCACACACAGACCTCACACAGACAGGCGTCCTATTGCGCTGAGGCGCCAAAGGAAGGGCGGATGGCAGAGGAGCCTGACCTGGCCTTGGGGCAGCGGTGTGGGAGTGCTTGCAGGAAGACGTTCTTGCAGAGGATGAGGTGGGGAAGGAGAGCTGGGCGAGGCAAGGGCAGGGAGGCAGGCAAGGCCAGGCTCCGCGGGGACCTGCAGACGATGGCGGGGCGGGGGTGGGGGGGTAGGGGGGGTCAGGGGGTGGAGCGGCCCGTGGACATGTTTAAAGCAGAGCAGCATGATGGATTGGATCTGCAAAAGCTCCGTCCGGTCATGGTGCTGGCCGGCAACAGCTGGGGGCCGGGGGTCGGTTCGCTGGTCACAGGGGTCTCCCAGTGACTGCCTTCGCTTCCGGCAGGGCTCTGCAGGGCAGAGGGCACTGCCTTGCCTCTGGTGGGGAGCAAGGGAGCTGAGTCCTTCTCCGCACAAAGAGGTGTTTCCTGCGGGTTGCGGCTCTGCCTGGAGGTCGAGGGCCCCCCGTGGAAGGTGTGAGAGCAGACCCTGTGGGGTGACGGGGAGGCAGTGCGGTTTGGAGCAGCTGGTGGTTGGCAGGAGGCATTGGGCGGGTCGGCTGTTTTCTCCTGGTTCCCCGCAGAGCCCAAGAGGCTGTGTGGAGCCCCTGGGGTGCTGCGGGGATGAGAGTCGAGTGGACAGGGCCGTCCCCTCCCCGAAAACTGCTCCCCCTCTGGGATCTGGAGCCAGATGGGCTAAGCTCAAACACTCTGTAGATCTGAAACTTTAGACAAATTCTTAAAAATCTCTCTGTGCCCTTATTCCATGCTCCATAAAGGGAAAATAATCTGCCGGCTTCATAGGGCGGGGCAAGGACTGAAGGACAAATGTACCCGAGGTCCTAGCCCAGGGCCTGGTGCTCAGCAGCCCTCACTCTGGGATTTCTGTTGTTACTTGCTGGTTCCCCTAGGCCTTTGGAACCCCTGTGCCCCATCGTTTTTAAAGTCTTCAATATTTTTCTTTATTTAGAGGCTACGAAAAATGACCGTGAGGGGCCTCAGTGAGACCAGATTCTGTCACTTGGCTCCACCTTCGTCTTGCAGAGCCGCCTGATCTCAGATCGCTGAAAGACTAGAGGGCATGTTCCCTGCGTGGCCAGAGCTTTGGCTGGATGGGAGGCTCAGGGGCTCCTGGGTCATGCCCCAGCCCGGCCTAAGCTATTTCCGGACTGGAGACGTTCCACTCAGAAGGCTTCCATTTGGCTCTTCCTTTGGAGCGACCAGGAGAAACTCACTGCCTTGCATGGACCAGGTGGAGAGAGGCCTCATCCGACTTTGAGCTGCCATGCTTTCGTGGAATCCCTGGGGGACTTCAGTCTCAAGAGCGGGGTGCAGCTGAGACCCCTCCCTTTGGAAACTTCCTTGGAAGTGGTTCCAGCCCCTCTGTGGAACATGTTCAATCCACGTGTGTGTTTAATTTTTGCTTCAAGCTCTATAGTAGCAGGACCTGCCCCATGCCCAACCCTTTACCCCCGCGGAGCTGTGGGAAGAGCAGGTTTGCTCCCAGAAGCAGAAGAGGATGACAAGTGTTATGTCTCGGGGCTCTCCACATCCACCCACGGCAGCCTTGCCAGCGCCGTGGCAGCCTGGGATGAAAGCCACACCAGCCACACGTGCCGAAGGGACCCACGGTGAGGCTACCAGACCCTCGGCCCCACAACTGGAGCTTGGGCGTCAGAGGCCCAGATCGAGGTGGCTGGCTATCCTTGGGCAGCTGTTTGCACGAATCTTGGACATAAATCCAAGTTGAAGATCCGTATTCTGTGGTTTGTGTTCTGTTATGCCCTGGCTAGGGTTCCCTCCCGGTCGATGAGAGTGCTGCTTTCCGTGGCCCATTCCCCTTAGTCCTGGAGGTCTCCAGGGCTCTTGGCAGATGTCCCCCGGGCTCTGCCCTGAGCCTCTCTGAGGGTGGGGCACCCCGGGGCAGTGGAAGGAGTCTGGGTGAGAGTCAGATGAGCTCACACATCGGGAGGCAGTGGGCAAGGCTGGATCTTCTCTGAGGCTGTTTCCTCACCCATCACAGGGACTACCTCGTCTGCCCGGAGAATTGCCGGAGGGAATGAGTGTGGATGGGAACTGGTTTTGTAAAGTCCGAATGCTGAGTTAGAGAAGGACAGTGGGTCTAGGTAGAAACCAAACAACAGGGGCCCGAAGCACTCCCTCCATTTCTTTTTCCCTCCCTCCCCCTCCCTTTCTCCCCAGCCGGCCCCAAGGAAGAAGTACCACAATAGGCTCAGCTGTTGCAGAAAGGCCTTTACTGGGTAGACAAGGAGGGAAGGGCCTAATGCCAGGAGCAAAGGTGAGGGGAGAGGGCACATCCTCCAAAAAAGCAGGGGTGGCATCCCTGCCCGGGGGCCTCAGCCTGAATGCACTAAGGGCTGGCCCTTCAGACAGGCTCAGGGGGGGTCCGCCCATGAGGGCTTCGGGCCCCTCCTTCATGGAGACGCCATTCCTGACACGGGGGACGTGGCCCTGGCTCTCACATCTGCCTCGGCTGCGCTCGGGAGAGTCAGGGAGTGCCACGGGGTGGGGCGGGGGCGCGGGAGGGCCCTTCAGGAAGGAGAGGGGCTGCACGGTGGAGAGAAGGGAGATTGGGCAGTGTGGTAGACCCAGAAACTTCTGGGCACTTCGTGGTGATATCTGGAGGCCATGGGAGATGCCGGCCCCCACGTTGGGGTCTAGGTCAGAACAGAACGGTTGGATCTCCAGCTGGTTTTAACATGGGCTCAGCTGAACGTGAATGCTTCTCGTCGGCACAGACAACTGGAGCGAGGGGAGGAATTCTCTCGCATTCCCCGCAGCACACAGCTGTGCGTGCACACATGGTACACATTCTCCGTCTTCACGCAGGAAGACACGGCTGTTCCCTCCTGCACACACACGGTCGCACACGCCTGTAGGCACGTGTGCAGACGCCCACGTGCACAGCAGTCCAGACACAACCGTATGCACATGTTTGCGTCAGGTTGGGGCCTTGTGTAACAGTGAGGGGTCTATAGGGGGAGTGTGGTGTAGTTGGAGAAATGGATTCCTTCCTGAACGGAGTCCCTCCCGGGCCCCCGGACGGTGGACAGGGGGCGGGGCAGGCCTGATTTACTTCCCCTGGACCGCCAGAGCCGCCCGCCGCCTCATGTAGGCCAGGATGTCCATCTTGACGGTGCTGACCGTGGTCCGGTGGTACCAGCGCATGATGGGTATACCATCCGGCCCCACCAGGAACTTCTCAAAGTTCCAGCGGATGTCGTGGACCTTCATGGGTTCCCAGAAGAGGCGGTCAGGTGAGCCCAGGAGCTCCGAGGTTGGAGGGCAGGAGTTCTGCAGTGGGAATGAGAAGAGCGTGAACTCTGCTTGGGACCCTTCCCACCCTCCCTCTCCGGGCCTTTGGGGGTGAGGGTGGGGGTGGGGTAGGAGAAGCCTGGCACCGAGCAGAGAGCACCAGTTTTGGAGTTGAAAACAGAATCCCAGGACCAGCTTTGGCTCTAGCGGGTTCTAAGGCTCTAGCAGCTTGTCCCTTCTGGGGCCCTGCTGGGGCCTCATCTAGACAATGGGCTGTTGCGATCCTAGGGTCTGCTAAGCCTTGCTGTTGGAATGATAGCTGCCAGGAAATCCCCCCGGGGGCCCAGAGGTGGGGGAGGGTGGCCCGGGCCGCGGCTCCCCATGGGCCGGAGCCCTCAGTGGCTGCAGCTCTGTCCAGAGCCAGGGTCAGCCGGGACAAGCGACCCCCGCAGGCATGGCTGTGCACTCACCTTCAGGAACGTGTAGAACTTCTGCTCTTTCTCCCCGTTCACATCCCCTTTCTCAAAGAGTTGGAAATTGGGGACAAAGCCCCCACCGGGTCGGACATACCTGCAAGAAATGTTCTTATGTGGGTCCCAAGGAGATGGGCCTAAGGCTGGGAAATGACAAGGGACTGAACAGGGAGGGGGCGCTGGGCATCTGAATCTCATTCCACACCAGGCAGTGGGAGCTGATGAGTATTGAATGGGCACAGGCCTAGTGTGGGTGTGCAAGCTTCCTTTTCCAGTTTGGTACCTTCTCAGTAACCCTGTCCCCTGCCTACACTCTCGCCACCCACCGCACACACCCCCGCCCCCCGCCCTCCCATCATTCGTGCACAGGTAGTCATCCCTGTCATTGACCCCATTCGTGCCAGTGAACGGGCTTCCCGGAAGGGGAGCATGGTTCTCAGTGGCTAAGTACCCATCATCCCATCATGAGTGGGGGCCAATGCAAGAGACGCCTGGCGCCTCAGCTGGGGCAGAGGGGGCTTTGCTTTCTCAGGACACCAAGCAAGCAGTACTCACTTGAGGCTGGGGAGGATTTCCGAGTTCTCTCCTGGCTCCTGTTTTCCGAATTGGTTGCAGGGGAAGCCCAGAATGACCAGACCGAACGGCTCAAGCTCTTCCTGTAGTGCATTCAGTTCTGGGCCAGGGAGAAAGAGAACAGAGATGAAGGGAGACTATCAAGGCCCCCCGCCTTGTCTGCACCCCTCTACCCTCACCCGCTGTGAGCTGAGATCACCAAGGCCTGACGGGGGAAGATCGCCCAGTGAGCGAGACAGTGCAGGGCTACAAGCCCCATTCTCCGGACTCCAGTCTGGTTGGGTTGGAGGTCTGGGGAGGAGAGAGAGCAATACCCTTTCTCCAGTCAGGAGCCAGTCAGCTGCCCACTGCCACTGGGCCAGTAGGCTGAGGTCTCCTCCAGGACTCTCAGGATTGAGTCCCTCAGAGCAAGAGCCATACAACCCTGGGCAGAAGGCAGAAGACTTCCCGGCAGTTTGGGGATCGAAGAGAGGCCCTGGGCCAGCCCCCCCACCCCCAGTTCCCTTAGTGCCAGCACTCAGCCCGTCTTTTGCACAAACATGCTCTGCTCTATTCCAAAGTCTGGACAGAAGCATTCTAGCCAAGAGCCCGCTGGGCCATCCAGCCCACCGTCACTCCACCTCCAGAAATTAGCCTGAGACGGCCGGGCAGACGTTCAGAGTCAGGTCGCCCTTGCTTCCCCACAAACCCTGCCAAGGGACTGTGCCCGGCCCCACGGCATTTTCCTGTGGCTGGGGTCAGTTGCCTCCGCCAGCCTCTTCCCTCAGGCTGTTTCCTCTGCCCCAGCTAAGCAGAGAGGAGTGAGGATACCAGGATCACGAAACCTGGGTGAAACCCCTGGGATTGCCGCTGACACATGTCCTCGGGGCCTCAGTCTAACTGCCTGGTGTCCAGGTAGGGGCCCAGAGAAGCACCGGGGTGGATGGGGCTGAGGGCAGATGGGAAAGTCTCAGCAGGATAAAGCTACCGTTTCGGGGCCCCTGGGTGGCTCAGTCGTTGGGCATCTGCCTTTGGCTTGGGTCATGATCCCGGGGTCCTGGGATCAAGCCCCGCATTGGGCTCCCTGCTCAACGGGAGGCCTGCTTCTCCCTCTCCCACTCCCCCTGCTTATGTTCCCTCTCTCACTCTGTCTCTCTCTCTGTCAAATAAATAAACAAAATCTTTAAAAAAAAAAAAAAAAAGCTACCATTTCTTACTCGCCAGCAAGAATACCCCAGGCACAGACTCAAAGTCCTCCATCCCTCTGCTTTCAGGGCAGTTGGGGTGCCCAGAGATGAAGGGTAACTGGGAATCTTCTAGAACATGTCTGAAGGCAATCAGACCTCAGGCTCATACAGTCCTCTTCACCGAAATATGGAAGACAGTAGAACTGGGATACAGGGCTTGGAATCTCATGATCACGGTCACCACTTCCCACTTGTCCCAAAAAAGCTCCTGTGATCAGAACATGCCCAACTGGCAGAAACAGCAGGGGCCGGCGGGGGAGGGGGACTCTTACCAACGTACTGGCCCGTCAGGCCTCAGTAGCTGGCCACGTTGACAAAGAGGATGTATTTGCCAGTGTACTGCTTGAAGGGGATGTACTCCTGCCCGTCGATGGTGAGGGCTCCATACTCATAAATGGTGCCGCTCACGCCAGCATGGCAGTCCGTCTGCAGCAGAGGAAGACCAGCCCCGGGGAGCTGTTAGAGCCAGAAGGGAACCCAGGCATCTCCATTTTCACGATCATGAACGATACCAATAGGGACAGTGACTTGCCCAAGACCACTCCAAGAACTGGAACTGGATCAGAACCAAGGTCTACTTCCTTGGGCAAGGGAATGCTTGTGAAAGCACTTAGTCGGCAGCTGAGTGTGTGGAACCCTGCCGTCCTACTTCCTGTGACCATTACGCGGCTTCCCGTGCCCACAGGTAAACACTGGCCGGCCCTGAGGGAGACCTGTGTCGGGACGGGTGCCGGCCTTACTGGGCGGACTCCTGGAGGTTCCTGGGGTGGCTGTTGCAGCCAGCCGGGCACATGACAGTGTGAGCCTGGCCCACAGCATCGTCAAGGACAAACCGAACAGAGAGGACGAAGCAGCCGTGTGGAGAGGGGTGGTTCAGATCTGGAGGACTGGAAAGCTGAGGCTGCTGCTACCGTATAGGGAAGTAGGAGGAGCCCTGGAGGATTCGGAGTGCAGGCAAGGGGAAACCAACAGGGCCTCGCCCGTGGGAGATGTTCCCTGTAAGTGTGCAGCTGGGATGACCGGTATGCCTTCCTCTGTGCCCGGCTGCTGCCCATCCCTCTACCAGTCAACCTCTAGAACAAGCAATGGCCAATAGGCTCAGGTAGGGATCCAAATTCCATGTCTAGCTCTGCCATTAACTCCCTGAGTGGTCTGGGCTTTGCCCTTTCTCTTCTCTGGGCCTCAGTTTCCTCTTTTATAAGATGAGAACCTTGAACCGGGTGAGCTGTGCTCAACCACGATGGCTGACCAGCATCACCAGCAGTGGGGGTGGGGGGGAAGGGGACCAGTGCCAACCAGCAGGGCATTGCCTCGGACCCTGCTCTATGCCCACCCCACTCTGATCCAGGCTACAAAAAACTGGGTTGACTCTTGAAAGAGTGTCTTGGCATCAGGCACACAGTCAGCGGCAGTGCTGGTCGTGAGGGGAAAGGAAAATGTTGGCCCCCAGCATTGTCTCTGGGATCAGGTGATCTCTGGCTACGATGGAGGAGGAGAGAGGTACCAAGACAACAAACAAATGAGGTACAAACTAGCATTAGAGATCAGGAGACACAGAGACAGGTGGTAGGAGTCAGAGAAGCAAATCCACACCCTCTCCTCCCCATCCGTCTCGGAAGGCTTGCTGTTAAGGCGAGGTACCTGAGCCCAGCCAGGTGAAGGGAGTCATCTGGTTGGCGATGTGTGGCCCCAGGAGGGTATAGAAAAGCCACCTCAGCCTGGAAAATGTCGCAGGCCTGCTGAGCCAGGCGAGGCAGGGTCCCTCCAACAAGCCGTTCCCAGAGAGTGGCCGGCCCTCTTCCCGGCTTCGGTGCCAATTCCCTGTTTTCCGTGACACTGACTGCCCATGCCCCATGACTTCTGGCGGGTGCCGGAGGCAGGTCCAAAACCGAAGCTCCACATGCCTCTAGCCCCTGCGTCCCTGGCCCCAGCGGGGTCAGTTCCACCACCAAACAGCCGACCAGGGCACAGCACACCCGGCCCCGCTGGCCACGGGGGTCCGGCAGCCAGAAGGCAAGGCCTCCCCACTCGCCCCTCCTCCTCGTCCACTCCACCCTGATCCAAAGACAGATTCTGGGAACTGAAGAGAACAAAAGCCGAGAGGTTGTCCAAACAACAGAAGCCTGTAAACAAGAGGATGACCCGCTTCTGGGCACAGCTTCAGGGTGGGGGTGGAATGAGGGGACTCTCCTCTCACTAGGCTCTTGGGTCTTTGCCGGCTCTGTGGCCCTGGGGGAATGAGTCACTTTTACTCTCGGAGCCTCAGGAGGCTGACAGGCGAGGATAATGCCACCTGCTGTGAGAATCTCTGCGCAGATCAAAACAGTCTCGCAAGCCTCACAGGGAGAGATCCCCGCATCAGGAGATAGTGATTATTCTGCCGGCAGCTAGGGCAAAAGGCGCTGAGGTTCCTTGGTTATTGCGGAGAGGGCTTTGATGTCCCCCGGCCAGGGGAAAGAAGACGCTGCCGCAAGGTGTCTCCGGGAGAAGGGATGGGGACAGATCCTCCGAGCTGTCTGCCGGGGCCACTGAGCCCAGGGTCAGGGTTCAGACACGGTCAGCCATGACCCCGACTGTGTGAGCACTCCTCCCCCTCTCCTGTGGGGCTCTGGCAGATGGGCTCAGAATCAGTGTTGTCTTAAGGGCTCTTCAGCCCTGTCAGCCTGTGGTTCCGTGATTCTCTCTGCCTCAGTGAGTCACCTAGAAACCAGCGGTTACTAGGATCCCGGGCACGTCAGCAGTTGTTACCCTCTCCAGCTCCTGCAGAGTCCTTCTGCACAGCAAGGACAGGGAGCCTGGGTCGCTTAGAGCTGGACTGGAGACGGGACACCCCCAAGGAAAGGAGGCTTTCTTTCATTATCCGGCTCCTCCCTTTGAACTGGGAGGAGGCAGACATCCCTCCAAGACGGTCACCTACTGCCCATCCTGTTCCTCACGTGCCCCACCCTCTATCCCTTGGCTCTGGAGTTGGAGGTAAGGTAGATGGCTGAGTCTTCGAATCTGGACCTAGGATATCTTGACCCTAAGGGCCTGGGAGGAGAGTTGGGCATGCCCAGACTGTCCTTAGTCAGCAAATCCTAACCGGCTCATCCGAGAGGATCGTACCTCACCCTAAGACTTTTCTAGACATACCCATCCTGTTCTCTTTGAATCCACCCATTCTGTCCCCGCACCCCCCAGATTTCTGCAAAGAACACAGAGCTATGATGAGCTATTCATGGGGTCCGCATTCTCACCTCCGGCCTCCGTGAGGCAAAGCCCAATCTTCTCTGGCTTTCCCCAGACTGAGAGTAAAGGGCTGACTCTATGGTGCTGGCCTGCCTACCCTCACCCCTACCCCCACTACAGTCTTGAAACTCAGTCCCATCCCTAACCTGGAAAATGCCTTTTGAGTTGGGGATAACGAACAGGGCTGAAAACAAAGGAGGAGGCGTAGAAGAAGCGCCTTCATAACCATCCAGTTTCTAGGATTATTCCGAAGAGAAGCAGACTGAATAGGATTTAGCTGAGGACAGGACAGGGTGGGGGACAGACACAAACGGAAGGAACCCTGTGCTTGGACTGGGCTAATTGGACAGTGGATAGAACTTTGAAAATAGAATTATGGACTCCCAAGATCTTAAAATAAAGACCCAGAAGATCTTAGAAAGACAGAAGCTCAAAGCTTCTCTTGAGCTTATACAAGCATGGGTGTGTGTGTGTGTGTGTGTGTGTGTGTGTGTGTGTGTTATGTGTTTTGGGAGGGTGGAGACAAAATCTGTCTCTTTGGGTCTGTACCTAAGCCTGGCCTCTGCCTCCCACCCTGGAGAAGAGGAGAGGTCTACTGGGCCCACTCTGGCACGTAGTGTCCTAGGAGATAAGCGCGCTGGGTCACCCCACTCTTGGCTTCAGCATCCCCACTCTAGCTAAGGGTCACACACTCTGCTGGGGATAGATGAAGGCTCAGGAGAACTCCGCCTCTCCTATGAGCCCGCAGTCCCCAACTTTCTCCAGCTACCAGGTCTGCTCCGGCGCTGTGGGCAGTGGGCGGTGGGTGGGGGGCTGCCCCAGAACAGACCTTCAGGGAGCCGAGGGGGGATTCGCCAGCTTCTCCAAGCATTCACTGGGAAACCATCAGCTTCTTTGTGCCCCGCCCCACCACACACACACCCCACCCCCGCCCCATCCCTACCCCCACCCCTGTCCCCCACAAATGGACGACCTGAGGCCCAGAAAGGATTGGGAGTCTAGCCAGGGTCCTGCGGTTGTGCACTGCCAATCCAGAGTGCTTTCTGTCACGGACCTCTGCCTCTTCTACCAACACCCTGGAATCCAAACAGGCATTTCTACCTGCGTTAATGCTTGCGCTAGAAGAGCCCTAGTAGCAATTCTTCAAGACGGGGACCACCCAGCTCCTTCTCTTTCTCCTTGCCTGTCAGTCTCCCCTGGGAACCTCCACAGCCAACCCAGACACGGAGTCTCTAGGCCTTTTTCTGTGCCCACCCCCACCCCCTCTTCAGGCCCTCCTGGAGGGGAGTAGCTGGGGACCGGCTTGGCATGCCCGCAGCACGGCGACACTGAGGTAGCTGTGGGGCAGATGGGGTCAACTCGGCGAGGGTGACCCTCCTCCCTATTCAATCTGCCCACCCAGGGCACCCAGATCTCCCAAAGATAAAACTGCGAAGATATGGGAGCGCCGGGTGGGGGTCCCGGAGGTGGAGAGGGAGGAACTGGAGTTAAGGGTCCTCGCACCAGGTGTTGCTCCCCTGGAGGGGAGCCCGGAAAGAAGGTGCCTCGCCACCGACAGATGGACACCTGGGGGCTCTGTCGGTCCCGCCGGGCCCCCACCCCTGCGGCTCACTCACCTTCGACTTCTCCTGCCCCCGGCTCGGCGGGACGAAGCCAGCCAGGAGCAGAGAGAGAAGGCAGGACGCCCGCAACAGCCGGGCCATGGCGGGCAGGGGGCGCGTCTCGGGCTCGCCTGAGACGCTGTCTGATCCCGGGCCACCGCCGTCTGAGGGCTCCGAAGCTCTCAGCCACCTTTCAAGCCCTCAGCGAGGACTAATCCGCGGCCGGGCCGGAGTCCCGGTAGCCAATCGTAGGGCGGCTGGCGTTTCAGGGGCGGGCACAATTTACCCTCTTTCTCCTCCCTAGGCTCCGGGCGACAGTGACATAAGCAAGTCTGGGCAGAAATGGGAGCCGGTCCTTGTGGACCCATGAGGCTGCCCCCTCTTCTTTAGGCTCTAAAGTGCGGGAGGAGGCAGGCACACAATGTCCTCCTGCACGGCCAGGGGAGAGGCCTTTAAAGTATCACTGAAGAACCAATGGAAGTCTCAGTCCTAGGAAACATTTCTTACTCCTAGGTTTTAAAACACCCCGTGGTGCTCCCTCTTTCCTCCTTCCTCCATTCCAGTTGAAGGGATGTTGAGGATTAAAAATCCACAAGATCTTTGGAGACACTGCTAGGAACATTTGCTCCACGAAAGTTTAGCACTTAAGAAGCAAAGAGTGGGAGCACCTGGGTGGCTCAGTCCTTTAAGCTTGGGACTCTTGTTTTCCGCTCAGGTCATGATCTCTGAGCTCAGGGAGGCAAATGCTTTGGATTCTCGCCCCCTCTGCCCCTGTCCCTGTGCATGCATGCTCTCTAAAATATATAAATAAAATCCTTAAAAAGGAGGGGGAAGCAAAAGTGGATGCCCACAGATTTTGAGTGCAGCCCCCTCCTGGAAAGAACACTGGGATACCTCAGCCCACTTGGGAGTAGAAAATACATTCGCTCACTGTGTTGCCCTGAATGTGTTGTTTTCACCCTCTGGGCCTCAGTTTCCCCAGCTGTGTCATGATGGATTAGTTGATGAACTCCTGAAGCCCTTCTGGTTCTGGCTAGAGGACTTCCTTCTAAAATAAGAGACAGACCTAGAACAGAAGTTCCTTGAGAGTAGGAACCACAATCGCCACCTGGTCCAGGGCCTAGAGCACAGGTGCTAAATATTTGTTGCATTAATCAACCAAAGAATTCATTTCTCTGCTTGGAGATACCCTTGATGAGGCAGGCAGCTCTAGGTCTTGGTACGCCCTGTTCAGAGAGAGGGGAATGTGTTGGGATCGGTGCTCCCCAAATCTGCCCGACTACCAGAGTCATCTGGGAAGCTTCTAGTCGATTCCCAGACCCCTGCAGAATCCCTGCATTAGAATCTCTGGGGACAGAGGCTGAGAATCTGCCTTCAGACATGTTGCAAAGGTGATTCTGAGGCAGACGATCCTGTCTTCTGGCAGACAAGTGCCTTGAGATAGCATGCCTTTCCTCTGGTGATGTTTCCCTGTGGGAATTTGGAAGTTCTGTCTCAAGTCCCACATTCTCCATAAAGCCTTTCTTACTTCAAACCATAGCCTGTTGAAGGGAAGGGAACACTGAAGTCCAGAAAGTCTTTAAATGAGTGAAAGCACATAAGTGTTTGAACAGCGGCTGACACAGAGTATGTTTTCAATAAATGTCATTCAACCACTTCATCTCACTGAGACTAGAGACGGAGGCCAATCTGCCCACGTTCCCTCAGTAAGCTGGTGGCAGAGTGGGGACCATAATCAAGATCCCTAGACTCTAGTCTCAGGAAGTCCTCCCTTTGTTCCGTTGTTTTTTGAAGGTTGCGTTGACTCAAAGATACAAATGTCTGTACACCTGTCAGTTGGTTGGAAATCCATCGTTCGTTATCATCAGTAGGCTTCTAGTGACCCTCAAAATATGTGTCTGGCATCATGTAAACACCATGAGAGGTGTCAGAGAGTTTTCTGGAAGTTGCAGTCTCTGTCCTCAAGGTGTGTCCCACAGAGCCAGGAGCAGGATGAGGCCAATGAGCCCCTACGGTCTTACAAGCGCACAGCGGACACCGGAGAGTGAGGGCCTCTTTCAGTTTTGCACTCTGCGTGTCTGGCTTGGGTCATCCCAGTCCCAACCTTGGCGTTCAAGTTTCTTTGGGGGAAATAAGGAGTCAGAAGCCTGAGGCTTGCTGTGGGGCCACACACAAGTTACTTTCCTTCTCGGGTCTCGACTGGCCCAACAGTTAAACAAGAGTCTTTGGGAGTCTCTAGGTGATGGTCTCTTAGGCTCTCCAGTTCCAAGGGTCTAAGGAAAGCATGTGCTGCAAGAAATCCAGGAGTACTGGCCTCATAGGCAGTGGGCTGTGGTCGGGGGAGCATGGCGGGCACTGCGGACACCTGAGCGCTACTTTCAAGAGGGCTGAGCCTTCGCACCAAGAGCATGAAGACGAACATGGAAATCGTATGCCCCCCTCTTTTCACCACCCACCTTTTGAGCTCATTTGGTTGTTCCCAGAACCCTGTGTTTTGAAAGATGTTATTCTCTACCAGGCTGTTTCCTCTTGGCCTCAGGTTGAAGTCCAAATTCCTTAGTGCTTTAGACAATGTCCTCAAAGTCCAGCCACACTCCTCTCGTTCTCTCTACCCCAGCTGTACTGGGCCTTTTTTCCCGATCTTCCGACGTGCCATTCTCTCTTAACCTCCAGGTTTTTGTCCCGGCTGCTCCCTCTGCCTGGAGCACCCCACATTCTCTCCTTAACTGCTTCTGCCATGTTTCAGGGCTCCACTTCTGTTCGGGTCCCCTTGCTTTAGTATTGTTCCTAGAATGTCTGGTATTTTCTATGTCAACCCTTTGTTGTCCTTTATCATCATTACTTGTTTACTTTCCACACAAAGTCCCAAGATCCACAAAGGCTTCATTCCCAAAACTTTGCGCAGGGCTTGATACGTAGCAGATGCTCAGTAGATGTTAAATAAATAAATGTCAAATAAAACACTATTCGGCACCTAGAATAAGTAGAGCTCTAGGTCAGCATGTGATAACAGTTTAAGCCCACAAAACTGGTCCGATTCTAGCAGCTAGTAAGATTTGAGACATGTGTGTGATGCTAAGTGAGCTTATCGCAGGAGAGTAAATGATCTGCACTGGGTTTCAGGAAAGGACAGGGAGAGACAGGGGCTGTAGGGGGATCAGAAGCCAGTTGTGCTTCTAGCCCAAGACTGTGCTCTGTGGGCACCCACTGCCTCTTCACCATCTTTTTTGGAGACATACACAGGGAGCTTACTATTTACCTATTTGGTGGGTAGGTAAGGACTACCGATGACTTGAGGTTTTTTTAAAAGGTGCTGATGCTCTGTGTCTTTGAGGAAGATAGAACACGAGGTAATAAACAAGGAGGGCTGTAAAAAGCCAGAACAACGGAAGCCAGCCCTATCTATCACTGCTGACTAAGCACTGGACTGGGCGATGGGGTCAGCCAGCCTAACTGATGGGTTCAGAAGGGAGGCCCAGCCCCCACCAGCTCAGGGCCAGTTTCAAACAGTAGCCCTGTTTTGCAATCAAGAAGGGATTGCAGAACGCAGGTGTGGCCTGTTGCTGCTGGTTTTCCGACTAAGAGGCTGATCCAATCTGAGAGTCAGCCAGGAGACAGGGAATCCATCAAGTGGAGATGTAGCTGGAGCCTCTACTTCTGAAACCAGGGCCTTTCAAACTCTGGGCCATTTCCTCATCTGGGGAATGAGGGGTTGGACAAGTTGATCTCAAGGGCAAAACTGTTGGACAGTAAGAGTAACAGCATTCACCCAACATCCTATATGTACCACGTGTTCCTACAGATTTATTAACTTTTTGAAAAATCTCTGCAACTTCCTGAAGTAGCTAACATTATTATCCCCTTTATCTCTATCTAATACATAGAGAGGTTAAGTCACTTTGTTTAAGGCCATGCAGTTGGTAAATGGTAGACGCAGAATTCTCACCTGGATGTTCTGTCTCCAGAGCCCTTGCCATTAATCTCTAAGCAGGTGTTGTCCAACACGGCAGCTGTGAGCCAGTCGTGGCTACTGAGCGTTTGGAGCGTGGCTAGCCCAAACTGAGATGTGCCGCCAGTGTAAAATCCACACTGGTTTTTGAAGACCTAGTATGAGAAAGAGAATGTAAAATATCCCTATAAATGTTTATATCATTACATGTTGAAATGTTCACATTTTATATATTGGGTTAAAGGAAAAATATATATATATTTTTAAAAAGACTATTTACTTTAGAGCCAGAGAAAGAGAGAGAGAGAAAGAGAGAGAGCACGAGCCTGTGAGTGGTTGGAGGAGCAGAGGGAGAGGGACAAGCAGACTGCGTGCTGAGTGCAGAGTCCAATGTGGGGGTTGATCCACGACCCCGAGATCATGACCCAAGCCGAAATCATGAGTCAGACGCTCAACCGAATGAGCCACCCAGCTGCCCTGAAAATACATTCTTGAAATTTATTTCACTTGTTTCTTTTTACATTTTAAAATGACTGCTAGAAAATGTAAAATTACAAATGCGACTGATGTTATATATCTACTGGACAGCATTAGTTTAAGCTATATAATCTCAAGACATTGGTAAGGATTATGGTTGCCTGTGAAATCTTAGCGTATTGCCTGAGGTCCCCAAGATCACTTCTAGGTTCCGCGATTCACAAGGAAGACTCCTAGAACTCAGCATATAGTCATACTCATGCTGTGACTTATAGTGGAAGCTCACAAAGCAAAATCAGCAAAGGGAAAAAGTGCACGGGACAAGATCTGGAGGGACACCAGGAACAAGCTTCCAAGAGTCCTCTCCCACTTGAGTCACACAGGACGTGCTTAGTTCCTCTAGCAACGAACTGTGACAACATGGAAAATGTCGTCTACCGGGGAGGTTCACGAGAGGCTCAGTGCCCAGGGCTTTTCCTAGGGACTAGCCGTGTAAGCATCCTCTATTTTGCATGTACCAAAATCCCAGACTCCCAGAAGGAGGGCAGATGTTCAGCATAAACCACATTGTTTGTACCAACAGTTTGGGCACAGTGACCCACTCGTGAGTTCTGGGAATGATGGAAATTCTCCTGAAACTGAAGTTCCCAAATGCCAGCCAAGGGCCCACTGTGCAAAGCTGATCTTTCTAAGCACAGCAATCCTGCCATGTTTACTCTTTTCTGCAGATCTCCCAATTAAACTGCACCACGACCTGGCCTGGCAAATTTGACCAGGTTTGTTGAGTTTATGGGACATGAAGTTAATGAATCCCACTTGCTCCAAAGCCTGCTTAGTGAAAGGGAGACTTACAAAAAGGGAAAGAGCCCCTCTTAGAGACTACGTCATTCAACCCTCTCATCCGAGAGCCTGAGTGATTTGTTTACGGTCCCACAGCAAATATAAGCATCTATAAGGCATCTATAAGGGTGACATGCAGGCTAAATGCAATTGCAAGATTTCAGCCAAAATGCCCCCTCCATTCTCTTGGATGCCCTTACATGTTGCTAGAACCCCAAACTGTTTTTCCCATTTCTTAGTAGTAGGGAGCCCTACCTGTGCTTCTGCTGGCCTCACCCTGCCCCCACCTCCATCCTTGCTAGGCTGTTGTTGGGCTGGAAGAGTGTTGGAGGAGCACCATGGAACAACCTTCGTAAATCATCACTTAACAGTTAACAACCCACAACCTACTTCCAGTGGGTCAACGAACAATGCATCAAACCAACAAGGACTAGAAGGAACTGGTAAACTTTAGAGCAGAACAACAAGATGGGGTAGGTAGAGTCTCACTGCCCCTCCCCCACTCCCTTCTCCCGGCACCACATGGCTAAAAAATGGCCAGGTCAGGTCCAGATCACTCCTACCCCTTCCCTGACTCAGAAGGCTCGTGCCAACCGGGCTTGTGAAGTCTACCTGAGAAGGTTTAACAGTCTGGAGTCCTGGCCCCGTCTCAGTATGTGCCCTACACTAGTCCCTTCTCTCTGAGCCTTGCAGTTCCTCCAGTTCAGAAACGAGGAAGTCAGAATTCTGGGGTTTTGTCCATCCTGCTTAGTCTAAGAGGGTGCAGCTTCTCATGAGCCACCCCCGAGGGAGGAGTCCATGGGGATAAATGGGGTGGTGCCCAGGAGAACCTGGGTTGGGTTACAGGGCGAGGTGGGACTGAAGGTAAATCATATGGTCTCCTCCTTCGTGGCTCTTGTCCCTCTTCAAACGGCTGTTTTGATTTGAAGTGAGCAAGGACACACAGTTCAGAGTTGGTATATTACCATGGCCACACACAGTCCCCACAAGGTGAAGAGGCTGGGCTGACCTCTCTGGGGCCCTAACCCTATTCAGACATGTTCTACCACCACCTGCCCGGGTAACTTCAGCCAAAGCAGATTCACCCCACTGGGCCATGACACCCCGCCCCCAGAGATGTTGAATAGGGTCAAAGGCCTTCTGCCACACATGCTCAGTAAGCCTTTTAGAGGGTTCTGATAGTGTTGGAGCAGAAAGACGCTAGAACATGAACTTCAACAAGAACTGAAGAGAGTTTTTTTTCCCCTTCCAATTCATTCTTTCTCTCCAGAGCCATGCCTTATCAATGCCTTTTCCTCTTGTTACTGAGGTCTTAAATTGGCTAAGCCAAGTATACCATAAGCATATTAGTAAACAACAGGTGTCTATTAAGCACTTAGCAGATGCTATGCATTGTCCCAGCTGCTGAGGATTCAGAGACTCGGAGTGAATAAGGACTGATTCCTGCCCTCAAGAGGCTTGCATCTGGTAGGGAGGTGACCATAAACCGGCTACACAGGGCGATGGATACTCTCAGAGGGGAAAGTGGCAACACAGAGCAGGAAACCTAACTCAGCTCGGGGCTGCAGGGCCGGCTTCCAGGTGCAAGTAACTAATAATCTGGGAAGGAGTAGGAAGACTCCTTTACAGTGAGACACAGGAGAGATGTTTGGAGCCGAAGAAACCGCTCAATCCAGGGCTGACTGGCCTCTTCAAGCTTTGATACTGCGTTCTTCATGGCTGAAGCAGAGAGCTCAAGGTGAAGTGACGAGAGGTAAGGCTGGAGAGGTAAACAAGGGCAGATGGAGATGGGCTTTGATGACCTTGGACCTTATCCTGTGGACAGCAGACAGAAGCAGCCTCTTGCCCCACATCACTTTGTTTTGTTATTCTTTTATTACTTTTCACAATTTTAGGTGATCTCATTCATTTATTTATCTATCTATCTAAGGTCTATCCCATTCTCCCAGCTTGAATGTAAACGAACATGGGCAGGGGAGCAGAATTAGGGAGAAGGGATGGGGTGGAGGGGGAAAAGGGAAAGGCAAACATGTTTTAAATACCCATTGTTTGTGCTAGACACAGTGCTAGGCAACTTCTCAGATATTCTTTGAGGAGGGTCCTGTTATCACAGGAGAGCCACGGTGCGGAGAAAGGAGAAGGAAGTCAGGTGTGGGGGGCCCTGGCACTCTGCCAGGCAAGGGCAACGGGCCCAGAGCTGTGTCTGCATCCCAGAAGGCTGAAGGGGGATGTTTATGAGAAATCTCAACATTCAGAAGGAGCATGACCTCCCAGCCTGCCTGTTCCTGCCCCGTGACTGCTCCTGGCTATAAACAGCCTGTTTATTAACCCCAGGAAACTGGCTCCTCTACCACTTAGCTTTATCTCCTGGGATGGGTGGACTTGGAGAGCAGGGGCTGCCTGGCCAAGAGTGTCTGGACTCAGAGCAGCGGCTGCTGGAAACCCAATGATCCTTGAAGAGTGGGGTCAAGAGAAGCCACAGAGAGCACACATTCTGTCTACATCCGCCCCCTCGCAGAACCGTCCAAGGCTGCACAGTGGGTTAATGGGCCCTAAAAACCTTTGACCCAATGGTTGCCACTTTAAGGGAATTAAAGTTTGACTCATCTCATTATTTTCCCTAATGACCACCGTCATTAGAGCACTAATGCTGAAATCAAATGAAATAATGGTTATAAAGGCACTTGGCAAACTGAACCCCCCCTGAGCCAGTTCCTCATGGCTCCCCAATTACCAACCCCCCTACTTAATCCCTTAGGACAAACTAACACAGGGACGCACACACACACACACACACACACACACACACACATACCATATACTAACCATCACACACCAGGTCTCAGCTGTGAAATGAGGGTTTTTAATTTTTTAAAAGATTTTATTTATTTTTGAGAGAGAGAGAGAGAGAGAGAGTGAGAACACAAGTGTGTGTGGGGGGGTGGCACAGGGAGAAGCAGACTCCCCACTGAGCAGGGATCCTGATGTGGGGCTCCATCCAAGGACCCTGGGATCATGACCTGAGCCAAAGGCAGATGCTTAACCGACTGAGCCACCCAGGTGCCCCTGGCATGAGGGTTATAACAGTACTCACCTACTAGGTTGTTGGAAGAATTAAATAAGATACTTAACATGAAGTTTAGTCCCCTGTGTGGCAACTCTGTGGACTCAATCACAGTTAGTTACATCTATGCTGGGTGTAGATGGAGAAATGGAGAAATTTCAATAAAAACCTCCCGCAGCAAATGGCCTGGAATGGGAATATTTTTGAATGGGGAAAAGAGACGTGGCAGGTGTTTACTGGGTTTTCATAGACAGTCTGAGATGAGAACACCAAGAACCCTGTGGAATTTCTGGGAAAGGAGAGGATGTCTAAATGCAAGACCTGGATGAAATGTCTTAGGGCATTTATAGCTCAGAAAGGACAGAAAAACACGATCTCGTTCCAAGGCAAGTGGTAGGACACGGTGACCTTTCAAGGACACAGGAGCTGTGGCTATAATTGAAAGGTGCTGAAAACTAGCTAAGCTCACAGGGCTCATCCTGCTGGTTGTCCCTGCAGAGGTGGTGAATGCAGAGGATCTCCCTGCCCCCGCACCCTGCACTTCCAGAAACTTCTCCCAGCGCTCCCATTAATACTGCCTTACCTTGAGTCTTGGAATATGTCCCTGTCTCTTCCATTCTCTCTTATTCTCATTGGACCTATATTTAATAGTTTGAGAATTTTCATTCGCACAATATATGATTACATTCTTCCTGTAAAATTAAAACTTGGTAAGTCAGGCAAAAATCCCGTTCCACTCCTTCTGCTTTCTAATTTGTTCACAACTCTTCCCCTCTAGCATAGTTAGCAGTCTGTGTATCCTTCCAGAATATTCTCTGTGCGCATACACGCACTTAAAATATGTATCTGTGACAGCATTTTTATTGTTTGGCTTTCTTCTCCTTTTTTAAATGACACATTATTATTGTGCCACAATTTGCCTCCCTCATCCACTGTACGTTTTCGAAACTCATCCATGTGAGCATTTTAAATCTACTTAATTATTAACCACTACACAATGTGGATGTTTTATGGTTTGCTGGTTCCTCCCCTCACCCGTCCTTTCCCCGCGACAGACAATGCTGCCTGAACATCCTTCACGCATCTTGTCACATGTGATTTTATTTCCCTAGGACAGAAGAATTACAGGTTATCAGGGTATGAACATCCCCTGCTGAATCTTAAGTATGAATTCTCCCTAGCCAGTTCCTGGGGCCATTTCTTGTGACTCCCAGGAGCCATATGGAAAGCACCAGCTTCCTACTTCAGCTCCCCAGAGAGCATCTCTGACCAGAGCTCCCACAGGCCCCTCAGTCTCACACAAGAAAAGTGACGTCATCTCTCTTTCCCTCCCACAGCCTCTCCTCTGGAATACACGTCACATTCTCCCTGTTACCCAAACGGGGAGCCTTAATCACAGCTTTCCCTTCTCTCTCTC
>CM053607.1:34750740-34761388 GCA_028646535.1 Procyon lotor | reverse complement strand
TCCTTTCCTTTCCTTTCCTTTCCTTTCCTTTCCTTTCCTTTCCTTTCTCCTTTCCTTTCCTTTCCTTTCCTTTCCTTTCCTTTGTAAATATTTCATTTATTTATTTGACAGAGAGAGAGATCACAAGTAGGCAGAGAGGCAGGCAGAGAGAGAGGGGGAAGCAGCCTCCCTGCTGAGCCAAGAGCCTGATGCGGGGCTCAATCCCAGGACCCCAAGACCATGACCTGAACCAAAGGCAGAGGCTTTAATCCACTGAGCCACCCAGGCGTCCCTTCGCAAGTAATTTCTATTAAAGAAAAAAGGAGGCTGGAAACCTCTTATTCTGCCATGTTGGTTCTAAATTTTGTTCCACTTCACAGAGATTTCTCAAGAACTTCTAGTGGATGATTCCATTTGTGGAGGATACCATTTGTGGATTCTCTAGAATGTAGATTGATGGTCAAGATGTTATATTCTGTTGATTCCATTATCTGAAGTAGTTTCCCTCTTATTAACATATTATATCCTATGGAACATTTGTTACAATAAATACACCAAAGCTGGTACATTATTATTAACTGAAGTCCATGCTTTACTCAAATTTCTTTAGCTTTTATCAAATGTCCTTTTTCTGTTCCAGGATTCCTTCCAGGAGACTACATTGCATTTATTCATCATGTCTCCTCTGGCTCCTCTTGGCTGTGAGGCAGTTTCTCTGACTTTCATTGTTTTTATAACCTTGACTGATTCAAGAAGGATTGGTCAGGTACTTTGTGGAATGTCCCTTTATTGAGATTTTTCTGATATTTTTCTCCTGCTTAGATGGCAGTTATGTATTTTAGGCTTTAACACATCTTAGGTTTAAGATGACAGAGGCTAAGTAGCATTTTATCATCTTATAGCAAGGGTACATGGTATCAACATGACGTAACAGTGCTGTTATCAACATTGGTCATCTGTCTGAGGTAGTGTTTGCCATGCCTCTCCCCTGTATATTATTCTTTCCCCCTCTCTTTCTACACTATTCACTTTGGAGGTCATCTCTTGATCTCAGCTCAGGTCTTGATCTCAGGGTTTTGAGTTCAAGCCCCATGTTGGGCTCCATACTAGGTGTGAAGTCTATTTAAAGAAAATAAAGTTTTTTAAATCATTCTCTTATTTGAAGTCTAGAATAGTTGGGTTTTCTTTAACTCTGTAAGACTCCAAATGTCTGGACTCTAATTGCTTTCATGTAGGCTTGTCAATCATTAATTTTGTCCGAGTTTCTTTCTTTCTTATAATAGTTTGCCAAAGGCAGCTAATATCAATCAGCAAATATTACCAATATTCTGTTTTCTAATATTGAAGTGTCAGCACAGTAGGCTTATGTAGAGGACGACAATTTTACCATGTTTTGCCAGTTGGTCACCATCTTCCCAGGCTCTGACATCAGTTTCCTCAGTGCCCCAGTATTAGGCCAATGTTACCTATTTTAGTTTTTGTTACATTAGCAGTACACTTCTAGGAGCAACCCCTAAACAATGTGGCTTAATACAGGAACAAAGTAGGGCAGTCATTCCAGCTGCACATCCTTGTAAGAATGAAATAGAATGATGCATGCAACCCCCACAGGTCTATCTCCTTCCATCAGAGTCTTGATCACAGTGAATTGTTTCCTTATCTGTTTAATTACAGTGGGAACTCCAATTATACCCTTGGAAAATGCAAAAATAGCTAACATCTTATGAGCATCATATATATATTGTATAATCCTCATGATAGCCCAAGAAGTCATGGCACTATTCTAATTCATAGAAGAGAATATGAGGCTCGAAGCAAATCTAGAATCTAGATCTAGCTGGCTCTAGAATGAGAGCTCTCACATCACCTCTTGTATGTTTCCTGTCTGTACTCCTAAATTCCTATTAAAAACTCACTTCCAAAGAATGAAGTTCCATATTTAATTAATAAGGAATAAGCAGATTTCTAACGTCATAGTCATATGTAAATTCGCAGGCTATCTCTGCAAATTTTATTTTTAAAAATGGATGACACTCTGGGGCGCCTGGGTGGTTCAGTCCGTTAAGCATCTGCTTTTGTCTCAGGTCATGATCTCAGGGTTCTGGGATTGAGCCCCGCATCGGGCTCTCTGCTCAGCAGGAGGCCTGCTTCTCCCTCTCCCTCTGCCTGCTCCTCCCACTGTTGTGCTCTCTCGCTCTCTCTCTCTGTCCAATAGATAAATAAACAAACAAACAAATAAAATCTTTTTAAAATAAAATAAAAATGAATGATTCTCTCTGAAAAAAAATCCCTATATTTCTGAATTATAAAATCCCTATTAAAGTATTTCTTACTATTCTACCATAAGGTGAATTAGGAAATGCCAAATAGACAGAAATGGTGCACAGTACAACGAACTCGCAATCATATTGTTGGGTTAAGGAGTACTTATAATTTGCATCTTCAGCTTTATAAAGTAATCCTGTGAAAAAGAGCAGTAGTGTGTATATTAGTTTGCTAGGGCTGCCATAACAAAATGCCATAAACTAGGTAGCTTAAGAAACAGAAATTTATTTTCTCACATTTCTGGAGGACAGAAGTCCAAGATCAAGGTGCCAGCATGGCTGGTTTCTTCTGAGGCAACCCTCCTGCTGCCTCTTCACAGGGTCTTTTCTCTGTGCACCTGCATCCGTAGTGTCCTAATATCCTCTTCTTATAAGGATACCTGTCATATTGGAGTAGGGACAACCTAATGGCCTCATTTTAACCTTATTGTGCTTTAGAAGCCCCATCTGCAAATACAGTTGCACTCTGATACTGGGCATTAGGGCTTTAATTAGGGAAGACAATAACAGTGTGTAAGAAGAGGGTAATTTAGTCACCAAAAGCAATTATTTAAATCATAGTGATTGTTGTAAGAAGACATGGTTATTTTCTTTTGCTCATTCTCATATATCTATGTCATATGTACATATGAATAATAACACACCTTTTCATATTCTTTCATTGATCAAAAATTAGAAGTCAAATATATGTGTATACACACACACACACGTACAGCAATCAAAAAAATGTTATTTTAGACTTTAGAATTTTTTAAATTGAAGTGTAGTTGACATATAATATTAGTTTTAAATTCTTCTCGAATGACATTTTATGTTAAATAGAAGAAAATAGTATTATTTAACGTGGAAGATCTTGGTGGATGGCATTGTACATGTAATACTTATTTTATATTCATATATATGTTAACTTCCTGTGTACAATTCTAATATATGATTTATGTTCTGTGGTGTATATAATATTATAATACAACTAGGACTATAATGTTTTCATACTTTGCAAATTGTCCATGTATGCTTTTCTAATTTTGTTCTGACTAGTCCACTTATGAATATTCCAATGGTCTTCACAGGCCACAGTGAGTACTTATACTTTAACATGGATAACATCTGAAATATGATTTCTACAAAATCAAAGCTGCACACTTTAAAAATATGTTGAATTAATAGGGTTGACTTCTCAATACATACTAAGATTTGATTTCTCCTGAGTTTTTTATTTGAAGATATTACCATATTAGTTTCTCCTTTAAGGAATTTTTTTCTTTATGAGTCCCTTTATGTCAGCAGAAGGCTGAGCTATGTCTGAAGGCTTTCCCACATTGATTGCACTTATAGGGATTTTCTCCTTTGTGAGTTCTGTGATGTATAATGAGGTCAGACTTCTCAGAAAAGGCTTTTTTACACTCATTACATTCATAAGGTTTCTCCCCAGTATGGATTTTCTGATGATGTCTCATAAGGTATGACACTTCCCTGAAAGCTCTCTCACACCTGGTACACACATAAGGTTTCTCTCCTGTGTGTATTCTCCGATGTACAAAGAGGTCTGACTTCATGCTGAAGGCTCTCCCACATTCATTGCACCCATAGGGTTTCTCTCCAGTATGAGTTCTCTGATGAATGTTGAGGTGTGATTTTGGAAAAAGGCTTTCCCACACTCATTGCATTTATAGGGTTTCTCCCCAGTGTGAATTCTCTAGTGTTCGATGAGGTGTGACTTAGGTTTCTTGTGAGTGTGGATCCTCAGATGGATAACAAGATTGGATTTCTTGCTGAAGGCCTTCCCACACTCCGTACACACAAAGGGCTTTTCTCCTGTATGAGTTCTCTTCTGTATAATGAGGTCTGACTTCTAGAAGAAGGCTTTCCCACATTCGCTATTATCATTCATTCATTCTTGCGTATGTTCTGTTACCACTAATGAGCCTAAATAATTCAAACTCTTCCCACAGGAGTCGTATTTTTGGGGTCTTTGTTTGGAAGAAACAAAGTCTGTGCTCAGAGGAAATATACTTCTAAGTGCATTACACTTGTTACCCTTTTTCTCAGTCACAGTTTCCCAGTCAATGAACGCAACATGCTTCAGAAGTGCTTCTTGGTTCTCTTGCTGTCTTTCCAAGTGGTCATCAAGATGCTGGACTTCTTCTATAAGGAAGCATAATTAGCTATATGTTTGTGAATATTTCTGCTAATGTATTATGGCTCATAACTTTTTACCCTATTGTGAGACTGAATCTTGACTTTAAGGCCTAGTATCCCTAACAAGCAGAAATACCAAGGCTAAATGGAATCTATACCCCTGAGCTTTGTAAGAAAACCACAACTTAAAAAAAACAAAACAAAAAAAACCTGTATTTGCAGAAACAGAAATAGAGACTATGACCAGGAACACAAGTATATCTGGCTATATGCAAATAGGACTTTGCAAACTGGGAAGAAAAATGAAAATGATTACAAGGTGCAATAAAAAGGAACAAAGGAGGACAGCAGTTATGGGGTCAATTGGAAGAGCCCATCTAGAGAATTACAATGACTGGATGAAACGGTGATTAGAGGAAGTAAAGGAGAGACTGGAGGAGGAACAGAGAGATCTGAGCTGGTGCTTCATCAACTCATTGTTGGATTGCTCTAGTTTAATTCTCACTCATGTCTTCGCTTCCAATGTCTCTAAGCTCTTGTCTATTCATCCATCAATGTGAAACTGATTTGACAAAGCCATCAAGCCCACTTGCCAACAGGAATACCTTTGTGGCCAGTGCTTCAAAAAGCCATAACAGTAATTCATTCTTATATGGCTATGAGGGCCCAGGAACTCATGTGTCCAGTGAGAAAGAAATAAGCCACAGGATAAACCAATTACTATCTGCTTCAGGGTTACATTAACTATCAAATTCTCACTGCTCATTGTATCATCTTAGTCTGTAATAGTTCACAGATACTGTATTAATCCTGACTTTTAAATACTTTCTCCACCTTCTTCTCTGCCTACCGCATATGGAAGAGGAATCACAGTTAAGAACACAGGTACTAAGTCCAGATTACCAGAGTTTCAATCTTAGCTCCATCACTAATTAGACATGTGGCACAGGTCAAGTTCCTTGAGCTCTTTGGGCACCAACTTTCCTTTCTATAGAAAAGGATAATAACAGCACCTACCTTGTAGTATTGTTATGAGAGTTAAATGAGTCAACAGATGTAAGGTACTCAGAATACTGCCTCACACATAATATGTTTTGCTCGTGAATTACCATTATTATATGCATTACTACTGACAACTATGTGCTTGCCACTTTTGCTTTACACCATGTTGTCCAAATTTCTGGATTCTATTAATGTGGAGATGCTAAGCAGCAGATTTTTTACTATGGATCTAAAATCCTATCTGTTTTCATTTTCATCTGTTTTATAAACCTCTGGCAGTATGTGACTACTGTTAAACTTATCTACCTACATCCAGAGCAATAAAGTCATTCCTTGGCTCAGAATTCAAAAATTCTCCTGAACTTCCTAACCCACTTCCTGATGTATAAACTATCAGTCTTTAAAGACAGTGAGTACATTCTTTATCCAACACTCATTCCCCAGAGGCTAGACTAGATACCTCTCCTAGGAAGATACACACAGGGCAAAAAAACACATGAAAATGTGCTCAACTTCCCTAGTCATTCAGTGGAAATCAAAACCACAATAAGATACTACTTCATACCCATTAGGACTGCTACTAAAAAACAAAACAAAAAATAACAAGTGTCAGTGAGGATGTGGAAAAATTGGAACCTTTGTGCACTGCTGGTAGGAATATAAAATTACATGGTAGCTGTGGGAAATGTCACAGCAATTCCTTAAAAATGTAAACACAGAGTTACCACATGGTCCAGCAAATTCACTTTGGGTGCATACCTAAAAGAACTGAAAACAGGGGCTCAAACAGATATTTGGAGACCAACGTTCCTGGAAGCATCATTCACAGTAGCCCAAGGGTGAAAACAACTCAAAGGTTCATTGCAAATGGATGGATAAACAAAATGTGGTATACACACAGGAGAGTATTATTCAGCTGTGAAAATGAATCAAATTCTATCACATGCTATAACATGGATGAACCTCGAAGATATTACATGAAGTAAAATAAATCAGACATAAAAGGGCAAATACTGTTTGATTTCATTTATATGAGGTATCCAGAATAGCTAGATTCCTAGCAAAGAAAGTAGAGTAGTGGTCAGCAGTATCTAGCAGGCGAGGTAGCACGGGGAATTATAGTTTAATGGGTACAAGCTAGTGATCATGAAAGAGTTTTGGAGAAGGATGGTGGATGGTGGCACATCAGTATGAAGGTACTCAATGCCACTGAAATGTACACTTCAAAATAGTAAATTCTATGTTATGTATATTTTGCAAACATTTAAAAAAAAAATAACTTCTCAAAGTCTTAAATGAGGTTGGTAAGAATCACAGGCAGAGTATACCTGGAAGGGAAAATGTCTCTCTCTAATAGCCACGCAAAGAAGAGCACTAATGTGGGAAGGTGATAAATGGAAATGGCATTCAGGTAAATAAGGAACCTATGTCGACCATCCCAGTTATTTTCAAAGGTCCAACGGCTTCAAGAAGAGTCCAGAAGCATATTTTTCAAAGATGCCAACCGTTACTGATCAACTGTGATTTTTAAAAATTCCTTTTAAGTTCCGGTAAACATAAAGTGTTATATTAGTTTCAGATGTACAACAGAGTGATACAATAGTTCCATATATTACCCAGTGCTCATCGTGACAAGTATAATCTCCTTCACCTATTTCACTTATCCTCTCACCACTTCCCCTCTGGTAATCATCAGATCATCTGTGATCTTAATTTCATTCACTTCCATCCACAGAACCCTTTACCTAACTCACTTACATAGCTCCAACTTGGGATTTCTCTCTCCATCATCCATGGTTCTTCACCTTGTTCTAACTTGTGGATCACAGATGGCTTTGTGGTTTGATATCCTGTCAATGGGAAATGATATGGGACTTGGACCTAGCTACCTGGGCTTCTGGTTCTTTGAACTCTGAACTTCATCAGGGACTACTGCCTGATGAAGGTGCCCATTTGTTCCTGAAAAAGAGAGGTCTTTAAACAAACTTGTAGCCATACCTCCCAAAGACTGTCAATCTTAAATCTACTAAGACTCAGAGCCATACTTGTAAAAGTACTTCAGAGGGCTAATTATTTGGAGCAACTGAGAAAGGAAAAGTAGTTAACTAGGCACGTGCCAATCAATATTGGGAAATGGTCCTCACCCACTGAGATGAGGTTGATATAGTTCTCTAGCATCACATCCCTGTATAGGTCTCTCTGGGGAAGGTCCAGATACTGCCAGTCCTCCTGGGTGAAATCCACAGCCACGTCCTTGAATGATATGGGTACCTACAATGACACATTACTATTCCAACTAAAGTCATCAGTATTGCACAAAATACTGATTTGGGGGAGGGGAAAGCCTGGCAACTTGTTTAAAGCATGTACATTATCTGATAATGTTTCCTCAAATTTAGACTCAATTTATTTTGGGGGATATTATACTAATTTGGTCTCACTCTTCCAGCACTATGCTTTGATGCCCGTTTATCTAGTTTTATGTTCCATTTTGTGGGTAACACAAAAATCATATTCGAAATACTTTACACTGGGTGTTCATTATTCATTAGGCCATTCGTTCATTAAATCATAAGGCAAACATTTACTGAACACTGCATAAAAGTCTGTAACTGATTGTCCTAGAAGCAAAGGACCAAATATTAAATCTGATCCAATTGCCAAGACACAGAAAAGATGCTCACTTGGTATCAAGTTATACAAAGAGAAGAAGGCACTGTTCAAAATACTCTTGATAGGTTTTCTTAACAAAGAAATAAAATATTTTAATTGTCAATTTTCAAATAAAATTGACCTTCGGCAAGTCAGTCAACTTCAACTCTCCAGCCTCACTCACTTTCTAAAATTAGAAATGATATCTGTGTTATAGCAGTGATTAAGGTAAGAAGCATATTTTGATTAAGGTAACACAAACATATTTTACAAAACAACCTCATGATAATATGTTAATGTGTGTGTGTGTGTGTCCATGCTTGCTGTTCCCTCTACTCAGTATACTCTTTTCTTTCTTTCTTTCTCCCTTTCTTTCTTTCTTTCTTTCTTTCTTTCTTTCTTTCTTTCTTTCTTTCTTTCTTTCTTTCTTTCTTTCAGAATTATTTATCAGAGAGATAGAGAGGTGGGGGAGGGGAGGAAGGGGCAGAGGGAGATGAAAAGAATCCCAAGCAGACCCCCAGCTGAGCATAGAGCCAGACACAGGGCTCCATCTCCATGGACCATGACCATCTCCATCTCCATGACCCTGAGATCTAGACCTGAGCAGAAACCAAGAGTTTCTGCTTAACCACACCGAGTCACCCAGGCGCCCCCTGGTGGAACTCTTCTATTTCTTCATCTTTGCTCAAAAATCACCAAGGAGGCCTCTGCTGTCTACCTCATTTAAACTTAATTCCCCCATCTCCCTTACCCTGATCTACTTTTTCTTTGTGTATAAGTTCTAATATATAATTTACTACCTAATATACTATATGATTATGATTATTGTTAATTGACTCTCTACTTACTAAAAGTAAAATGTCATAAAGGCAGGGATTTTGTCTGCTTCATTCAGTACTGTACATTCAGTACTGTATCCCCAGCACTAGAAACAGTGTCTGGTTCATAGATGCCCAATAAGTAGTCATTTTTTAAAAAATACAGTTATACGTAGTAAATTACATAAAATCATCCTTATCACAAGGGAACACATATGTGCTATTTTACAGTATTTTATCTATTTTTTTAAATGACTACTTACTTACTGGATTCTATTTATATGATGTTCTACAAAGGCAAAATTAACCTATAGAGATAGAAATTGGAAAACTAGTTGGTTCCTAAGCAGATGGGGAAGAAGGGTTGACTAAAAAGCAGCAGAACTTTCTGGGGAACTAAAATGTCCCGTATTTTGATGGGGGTGGGAGTTACATATGTGCATCAACAAACTTTACACTTTTGTTCTCTGTAAATTAATTGCAAATCGTTCTGTGTAAATTATATCCGGCCTAAAAGTACTGGCAAATAAAAATACTAGTCTTGGCTCATTAAACAGATTTCACCACCCATACTCACTAGTGGGTTTTAGCCGATGGTTTGAAAAGCTGACTTAGAGGGTTGCTGTAAGGGTTAAAGGTTAGATGCTTTTGGAAAAGCAAGTAGGACTCCACCTAGTACATTTCAGACCTTCAGTAAAGCTTGGTTCTCTTTCCACACCCGGGAGGGCGCTTCTCACCTTGGTGTCCACCACTTGGCTCGCACTGGCACCGCCGGATGCGCTCCATGCTCGAAACCTGCAGCACGACACCAGCAAGAACGTAGTCCCGGGTCCCCGCCCATCCCGGGCTCACGGACCCAGGTTGAGGAGCATCACTGTAGCTTTTGACACCACCCCGATCCACGCCTACCCCAAAGTCCTGCTGAACCCTATTGTTCTACCTCCTCTTCTCCCAGCCCGCCCATCCAGCCCCGACCAAGACCAACCAGGTGCGGTGCTTAGCGTCTCTGGACTCGCCCCCAACCCCGGGGCACTGCAGTGAGAATCGGGAGGGCACACATGTGTGGAAGAGGGTGCCACGCGCGGGACTCAATGGAAATCGGTCCCTTCGACTGCAAAATACATCTCCCAGAATGCCTGCGCGGCAGCGCTGCACATGCGCAACGAGAGGCCGGGAGTGCGTGGAGGGTTCGGGCACTTTGCGCCTGATGCCAGCACTGCGGCCCCTCCCCGCGTCTCCAAGCCCTTCCTCCAAAGAGACCCAGATGGAGGTCTAAGGGGTGCGCTGAGCCCGGAACCTAGCTATAGCTTCAAGACCTCCAGCGTTTCGAGAACTCTACTAGGCCTGAGCACGTTTCACTAAAGGTTTGAGGACTTAACTCTGGAATTTGACTTTGAGCCCAAAGCCTTTGGAATTTTTGTGGTCAGCCTTTCTGCTTCCCTGAGTGGACCTGTGAGTACAGCGTTTTGACAAAAGGGGAAATACGTCTCAGAGATTTCATTAAAATGCCTGTAAATCAAAGCTAATGATGGCATATTTTCTGAGAAAACACACACACACACATTAATTTTGATTACACAAATATGAAGACCAATAGCTAACCCGTCTGAGTAATAGTAAAAAGAAAACTTGAGAAAACGTAGAGACAGTTTTCTTCCACAGGGCAGTTCGAGGTTATGAAGATGTTGCTCCAAATTGATTTGGTGCCACATTAATCAGTGCCTAATAGGTATC
>CM053607.1:34730678-34750240 GCA_028646535.1 Procyon lotor | reverse complement strand
TTAACACATACTTTGTATGTTGCACGTGTTATATACTGTATTCTTAAAGTAAGCTAGAGAAAAGAAAGTGTTACTAAGAAAATCATAATGAAAATACATTTACAGTAGTGTATTTACTGAAAAAAATCTTCATGTAAGTGGACCCATGCAATTCAAACCCATGTTGTTCAAGGGTCAACTGTGTATGATTTTAGTAATTTGAGTTTTTGTTTCTTACTCAGTCTAGTTAAAGGTGTGTGAATGTTGTTGATCTTTCAAAGAACCAACTTTTGGTTTTGTGATGATTTCCATTGTTGTTCTTCTCTATTTTGTTTATTTCCACTCAAATCTTTATTATCTCCTTCCTTCTGCTTGCTGCTCTGGGTTTAGTTTTCATGTCTTTCTAGTAACTTAAGTTGTAAGGTAAGGTAATTGCTTGCAATATTGCTTTTTTTTTTTTTAAATGGAGGCATTTACAACTCTAAATATCCACCCATATACTGCCTTTGCTATATCCCATAAGTTTTGGCATGGTATGTTTATTTCATTTGTCTCCAAGTATTTTTAAATTTACCTTGTAATTTCTTCTTTTACCCATTGGATGTTTAAGAGTGTCCTGTTTGATTTCTACATATTTGTGGACTTTACAGTTTTTCTTCTCATTAATTTCCAATTTCATTTCTTTGGGGTAGGAGAACATAGTATATATGATGTCAGTGTTTTAAAATATGGTACATCCTGAAGAATGTTCCATGTGAACTTGAAAAAGTTCATATTCTGCTATTGTTGGCTATAGTGTCCTATATGTCACTTAGGGCTAGTTTAAGTTGTAATCAAGTTCTTTATTTCCTTATTGATTTTATGTCTCTATGTTCAATCCATTATGTAAAGTGGGGTGTTGAAGTCTCCCACTGTTATAGAACTGCGCATTTCTCCTTTTAATAATGTTAATATTTGCCTCAATATTTTTGGTCTTTGTTGTTTAGCACATAAACATTTATAATTGTTAATCTTACTGAATTGACCCTTTTGTCAATATATAAAGACCTTTTTTCTCTTGTAACAACTTCTGACCTTATGTCAGTCATTATAAGGTCATTCTGACCTTATGTCACATTATAAAGGTGAAGGTAAGGGGAGGACAGAATTGTAAAGGATCAGTGCTTTGTGTGCTGTTAAAATTACATTGGTAATGATTCAAAGTAGTTTGTTATACATTTAGGATGTTAATTGTAATTTCCATAGCAACCAATAAGAATATAACCAAGACATACTCAAAGAAAGAAATAAGCAGGGAATCAAAATAATACACAGTAAAAAAAAAATACAAAAGAAGGCAGTATTGAGGGAATTGAGGCACAAACATAGTAAGACACATAGAAACAAATAGCAAAACGACAGAAGTTTTTAATAGTAGTCACTCTAATGTAAATGGATGAATGGAAGAAAAAAACATACTCCAGCCATATGCTATCTCCAACTATATGCTGTCTTTGCAAGTAAGATGTTTTCATTTTCTTTGATAAATTTATAGTGAATTGAACTGGCCTAGATTTACATTTGCAGTGTCTGCCGAACATTTTTTATAGATGAGCAAAGTCTAGTTTACAACTGGATAAGATATCAACAATTTTATATTGTCTTTAGTTTCATGAAAATCTTTTAAACATGAAGATGATAGTTTGACCTCCATTTCTCAATCCAAGAGTGAAGAGCTAGGGGATTTTTTTTTCTTGTCCTGATTTGATGTATCATCTGACATACTGTTGAAAGCAGTATCGGCTCTACACTTTAAAGGGCCAACACATCTGTTATCAAAATTTCTCCTTTTTTGTGTCCACAGGACATTTTAGTTGCAACATTTGAGTTTGGAAATGTAACATTATGTAGTTTTATATATTAGTGAATAGAAATATACAATAATACATGTTTATGCTGTCTGTCTAACATAATTGGGCAATCACTATTTTCAACTCATCATCCATGTCTTTTGGGGAGACAAAAACCTTTTTATTTATTGGAAGTACTCGCCTGTCATCCTAGATTTGTTTTAGTCTCCATATGTGCTTTCATCGCCCCTTCACCACCATGCCCAAGCCTGAATTCTCATTTGCATATTGTGCAATTTGCTGTTGTAGTTATTTACCTCCGTAATCCAGGTGTTGATGTATCTTTATATCTGTCATTAAAATAGGAGGCTTTTTTGGTGATGTATGCGTCATGCTGTCGTTGGTATTAGAATTCTCATTTTCATTTCTGAACTCTTAGAAAACACGGTCATGTAATGCCCCCGATTTCGAATCCGAGAGACTACCGAGGAGCCGATACCGATGCAAACGCAAGAGGGTTTATTTGCAAGCTCCAGCTTGGGCCCAAGTATATCCGACACAGTGGGGTCAGGACTTGGACCCCTAGGTCAAAGGGCTTAACAGTTTTATAGGGGCCAGTGGTCGCACAGAAAGTTGCATAGTCATGTCGGTCCACATGCAGGTGGCCAATGAGGTTGTAAGACACGTGGTAAGTTGCATGGTCATCGTCAGTCCACACACAGGTGGCCAATGAGATTGTAACACCCGCGGAGTGTTGCATAGTCATGTTGGTCCACACGCAGGTGGCCAATGAGGTTGAAACACACGCGGAAAGTTGCATGGTCATCGTCGGTCCACACACAGGTGGCCAATTGAATCATAATTTACCCTATGGTAACCATTTGAACTAGCCTATTACTCTGGTCTGAATTGGCGGGCAAAAGGCGGGGTTTGCATTCTGTGACAGTTAGGGATTCCGCATTCTTATCGGCTAACAAAAACTAGTTCAAGGACCGGCTGGGCAATGTTCTGACATTCTGTGACCTTTCTCAGAAGCCGGTTGTATAGGGGTTATATACAATATGACAGGTATATCACAAAATGAAGTTAGCCCCCCCTTTTTTTTTCCTGCTCTCTCAGTCATATTATTTACAATATTACGAATTTAGCGCTGTGTCCCTACAAAGCTCGACAGTTAATCCACAAAGCCAAAGACTGTAAATGTTTATGATTGCCATGCATTTAAGTTACATACTTAAAACGCATCACTCCTGAGTGATGCAAAGATGGATAGCTAATTCATTATTGCAAACCGCAATCATGGTTGCCAACATCAGAAACCAGGGAGGGAAACAGCAATGGTGACTAGGAAAGGCACAAAATCTATGCCTTATCCACTTGAGTTTAAAAACGATGTGGCTCACTGCCTTACTTTTTCAGGCACCTTACAGGTTTCACACTTTCCCTCAACTTTTCCCACTTATCTCCTCAAACCTAGACCTTTTAAGTCCAGACGAAGGATTTCCTGGGTAATCCTTCCTTCCCCCGTATCCCCCTTCCACTCGTTTCAGTTCTCTCTTTCAGTGCCACCCCCCTCCTTAATTCTCTCTCCCTTCGTCTCAGACCTCCGTCTCTCACTCTCATTCCCCCTCTCGCTCCCCTCTTTTGGCTCTTAGTCTCCATTCTCTGTTTCTCAGATTCTCCATTATTTTGTGCCTCAGTCTCCTCTTCCGTCTCAATTTTCCTTATTTCATCAGCCGGTCCCAGCAACATATTACTGTACTTGTAATTTCCTTTAGGCGGATTCCTTCTCATTGTTTTTCGCATAATTGGCAGTTTATAACACCTCTCCGCTCCCTTTGAACTCGACCATCACTTGTGCTCCTCTGTCCCACAGTGGAATCCTCCGGTATAGGGCTGTACCATTACCAGCACTTTTAAGTAGAGTCCCCTACAAAAGGATTGCACCATTCCAAATTCCTCTTTCCCCAGTAAAGGACTGTACTGCTGCAACTTCTTCACCAATCCTCCTGTGAAAGTTCTCTGCAGAACTTCGCACCTCACTGGTTTGTGTAATACTTCCCGTCATCTTGCCTCCTCCCTTCGTTGCCTCGGTGGCACAGTCCAAACTCAGGTTAGGAATAAACCGAATTCCTCCGCGTGTACGGACCTGACAGGACTCTCAATATGGCGACTCCCACAAGGACATACAGCACCTGGGAGTCGCCATCTTGCCTCCTGAACAAAGCCATAGAGGATGCTGAGTGGGCAAAACCGCTCTGTAGGACTTGGCGCATGCTCGGGAGCCCCGCGCTGCACTCTCCCAGACAGGAAGAGGGAGAGTTCCTCAATCCTTGTTAATCTGTGACAGCTGTCGGGGTTTACGCTGGGACGGACGTTTCGGGACCTGAAAATCGAGCTGGGGGTCAGAAGGGGAATTTATGGATTAAGTTTTGGAAGTCAGGGGTTGATACTATGGCGGGGTTCTGCGAGGGTCCGTAATTGGAGGTCTATGCAGACTGATGGCAAGTCTGGGATGAAGGTTGGGTGCGTACAGGGGTCAGTAAGACCGAGAGCAGTATGATCTGTGGGACAGGGATGGCAGGTGTTGGAGTATCCGTGTGGCCAGTGATTTGTGGACCTGTATGGCGAGTCTTGTGATCGGGGTTCGGTGGAGGTGCTCTTTGGGATTTGTGATTTCTGCACCTGATGATTCAGTGATTTATACGGAATCGTTAATGCAGCCAGGGACTGATAAGGGTCAGCTCTAGTTTAGTGGGAAAGGCCTCACTTTACAGTTTCTGCAGGTCAGAGGCCTCCCCCACGCTGAAGCCCCTCGTCAGATATTTTCTCAAATCTCCATCTCCCTCCATCACTCACGTCCTCATAGAAGAAAACATCCTTTGAACATAAAACCAAACAAATCTAAAGAATTAACCTTATTGTTGTCAATTCCCTCTAGCCAAAGACCACCAGGAACACCCAGTGGTTGAGTAAGTTGGGTTTATGTCTCTAGCATCTAGCTGGGAACACGCATACCATGGGGAAATTGGGGGCTTCTGGTAAGAGAGCATTAGAAATTCTTAAAGGATTTATCCTTCCTTGTGTTAGGTGATTTTGAGGAGGGCTTAAGGCGGTGGACCTTGCTCTGAATTGGATGTTGTGAGGAAGTGGGGTAATTCAGTGATAGGGGGTTTCAATAAATCTATAGAGTGAGGAGACTATCCCGAAGCTAAAGCTGTAATAGGTAAGGAAGTCGCAGTAGCTCATGTTAATGCGGAGAGGGGGTGTTTTGTGGTTTGGACAATGTTGATGTTTTGTCTATGTTCAGACATGATTTCAGGGAGGTCTTGTTTTTGTCTTATTCTATCATGGTCACAGAGTGACCTTATCTGATATTGATGTTCTGTGTAATTATGTTAAATAGGAAAATCTGAGTGCCAGGCCAGCTCTGAAATGTGAGGGCTGCTTTTTTTTTTTCCTTCTTATATGAGGTGTGATTTCAACCCTGTGACTTACCATTTATTGAAATTGTTCTACATTCTGTTCAGCAAACATTTATTAAACACCTGGTTTGTTTCAGAGTTGGGTGTCCAGAGAGGAGCATGACTATTTGATTGTTTCCTTCCAGGTTTATTTTGACACAGCCTGGGGTAACCGGTAGGAAACAGTCTGCCTTTCATGGGAGTATTCACTTCCTGTGAATGTGTTCAGCCTTCTCGGCATGACCCATCCTAGGACTGAGAAGAATTGACCAGGTAAGTATCTTTCTGCATTGTAGTATATTCCTGTTTATCTGTGGTTCTATGACACTATTTTCTTATATAGACGACTGTACTATTGAATATCAGCAATGCAAACTTAAACAAAAACATGTTAAAATAAAAAAAATCAACAGTTTTAAACTATGAATATTGACTTAGCAAGAGAATTTGCTTAGGGGAAAATATAGAAGAGCTTTTAGGATTTTGCCAGCTGTTTGTGTCTAGGGAATTATGGATGCATTCTCAGTTTTCTACTTGATCATTCCTCTTCTTACTGTCAGGGAACTGCTCCATCTGCAATTAAATCTTACATATATGTGTGTACATGATTCTTGTCTTATGATAGAGTCTTACAGATAGAATTACAAATAGAACTGCTGGTTCAAAGGGGAACAATAAGGTGTTTGTGTATCAACAGAAACATCTGCATTCATCCAATTAAAAATACACCTTGTAGAAGTTGTATGTGATCGTATACTCACGAGAGGACCTTTTTCACATGGTGCTTACAGACCCTTCTATAAGGATCAAATGACCTTCTACAAGGTGACCTGTTTTCCATCTGACTTCTGGTGGTGGTTGTGTCTAGACTGGTAAATGGCTCCTGGAGACTTAGTCTGTCCTTCAATCCTGATTCCTCACACCTCCACTCTTTTGGAAGAGAGGCAGAACATGACCAAGTCTCACGTGAGTTGCTTGCTTATTTTGTCCTTGATTTCCATATAATCAAATGGATAAGTGCAGAAATCTAGAAATTACAGTTAGGGAAGATTTATGTGGTTTTAAGCCACATATAACAACTAGTATAGTTCATGTATATGTTACATATAAGTTTTACATAAATATAATATATATTTACATTATGTTTATTTCACGTAAGTGGGTAAAAATTAAAGTGCAAATTTGAAAAAATTAAAGTCAAATTTGTTCAGTCTTTTCTAGCATTCACAGTGGAGAGGTAGAGGACATCATATACATGATTTGGCATTCTCCACAAATAGAAATCAACTGAATTTTCAATGAAAATATATCTTGCCATTAGGACAAAAAGAAATTTATTTTGGGGGATCTTCTATAGATGATGTCCTGACCTATACTTCTGCATAAATGTGTCAGATTTTTTGTGTTGTGTTTAAATATTTTTTTTTTTTAGAAGGCAGTCAGCGTAATGTTAGAGCTGAACTCCATAAGCATTATTCTTTGGAGAACTAATGTATAGTTTATCCAGAGATAAAACCTAGAGAAGGTGGAATGATGAGGGTCTATGTGTCTCCAAAGTAATTATTTCTCTCAAGTAGGCAGTTCTTTACTTGATTCAGTGGCAAACACCTGGGAGTGCCAGGGTCTCTGATTCTCCGTAGCTTTTGCTGTGGTCCCAGGGTTTGTGAGGCTACTCCCCAACTGAATGCCGGTTTTGGTCCATTTTTTTCAATGTATAAAATCATTTTACTATATTTTGTCTTGGCCTGAATTATCTCTACTTGGTAAAAACATTAGAAAAATACAAAAAATAAAAATTATAATGTGAAAGGGACCCTCAGCATTCCCTTTCTCCTGGGATAACCAGTATTAATAATTTGTGATACTTAAATTTTTTTTCTCCATCTGGAAGTCATTGACTCTCTTGTTTTTAAAACATGAAGTCTGAACTTTATTGTTTAGCTGATTGTCCAGTTTTCCCAAAACCACTTGTTGAATAATTCATTTATTTGAAATGCTGCCTTTATCGAGTTCCCATTTGTGATTAACCCTCTTTGCTCTTCTGTTCTCCTGATGTGTTTGTTTCCTCCTGCTAAAGACAGAATTTTGCATCATTTTTCTGAATAGGCATGATGTAGAACTGGGCATATGGTCGGGGATACTATGGTAAATATAAGAACGATCACTTCAGGTTGAACAAGAGCGTGCTGTTGTAGGGTCCATTGTCATTTGAGGATGTGGCCATAGCTTTTACCAAGGAGGAGTGGCAGCAACTGGACCCCGCTCAGAGGACCCTGTACAGAGACGTGATGCTGGAGAACTTCAGCCACCTGGTTTCCTTGGGTAAGGATGGCTTCCCCCCACATCACAGCATCTTCCAATCCGGTGCCTCTCTCTTCTCCTTTGATCGAGTTGGGTGGGTTCCTGACATATGTAATGACTGACTTTGTGCTCTCTATTTTCTCTCCAGCAGAAGGTCAGTGCTCTGCTGAGAGCCAGCTGGACAGCTTCATTGTGGGAATCCTAAAATAGCACCTTTTCTTTTTAAATTTTTTTAGGTAGGGCTTGACTCCGGACCCTGAGATCAAGAGCTGAGCTGAGATCAAAGAGTCAGGCACTTGACCGACTGAGCCACCCAGGTGCCTAGAACCCTTTCTTTTTTCCTTCAGTGTAGCCAGCCCGGTTCCTCTCTGATTTCTCTATAATAGGGCATCCAGTGTCCAAACCAGATGTCATCTCTAAGTTGGAACAAGGAGAAGAGCCATGGATCGTAAAGAGAGACACACCAAGTTGGATCTATCCAGGTAAAAATCTGGCAGGTGGGTGTCAAGGGAAGTGAAATCCCAGTTTCTTTGGTTTTGTTTTTAATTGGCCGGTGGCTGAGATTTATGCTTCCATTCAGATTGGCAGCTTTTATTCCTTCTTGCTCCTGTGCTGAATATGTAGTAAGTATTCAACAACTTATTAATTAAGTAATAGTGAGCCATGACGAGAAGAAAAACTTCTTTCTGATTCACTCAACAATTATATCTTTAGTGGCTTTCTAGAAGAAATTCAAAGGCAATAGGAGTCAGATGCTTTTCAGAACCGCAGGTTGTACATGGAAAGACAAGACATCAGAGTTCATAGCTGTATAAAATCGCACTACCAATATAATTAATGTTTTAAGAGTTCCCTGAAAATTGTAGTCTAAAGAGACATGGCATAACTTAAGAAGGCATATTTCCAAACATGAACCAGCTACTCTGAAGTATATTTGAAGTGTGGGTTAGGCAAGAGGAGGGTGAAGGCGAGCTCTAGCAATGGGTGTGTACAAATTCTTGGAGTTAGGAATCAGTATGGCCTTTCTGGAGAAATTTGCTAGGCTTGCCTTCAAAAAAAAATATTCGTTGGGGAGTAAGGGGATATAAGCGTGGATACACAGTGTGAACATGGACAGTTAAAGTCCATACTGTAGCTGTACTCTGAATTTTCTACTATTTTATTTATACAACTTTGAGATATGGCTCACATGCCTTACAATTCACCCTTTCAAAGTTAATAATTTAGTGGTTTTATTGTATTTGCAGATATGTAAAATGATTGCCATAGTCCATTTTAAAACATTTTATCACCTACCAAAGAAATCCTGTACCCTTTTGCTATCACACCCCTGCTCCCCATCTCCCAGCCCTAACCCAGCCCTAAGCTACCACTAATCTGCTTTCACTGTCTGTTGGTTTGCCTTCTCTTGGTATTTTATTTAAACAAAATCATATAATATGTGATCTTTTGTGACTGGCTTCTTTTGCTTAGCATGCTATTTCGGAGGGTTATCCACATTATACTATGTATCAGTACTTTGTTTCTTTTTTGGCTGAATAATATTGCATTGTGTGGGTATACTACATTTGGTTATCCATTCATCAGTTAATGGATATTTGGCTTCTTTCCACCTTTGGCAACATGAATAATGCTACTATAAGCATTCATGTACAGGTTTTTGTGTAGGTATATGTTTTACTTTTTCTTTGGTATGTACTAGGAGTAGAATTGCTGGGTCATATAGGAACTTTGTGTTTAACTAAAATCGTCTATAATGACTAGTTATGTTGAGCATATTTTTATCTGCTTTTTGACCATTATGTATTTCTTCAGAAAATAGTCTGTTGGGAGCCTTTGTCTATTTTGAATTATTTGTCTTTTTATTATTGAATTGTAAGAATTCTTTTTTTTTTTTTAAGGATTTTATTTATTTATTTATTTGACACAGAGAGAGAGAGAGAAAGAGAGATCACAAGTAGGCAGAGGCAGGCAGAGGGAGAAGGAGAAGCAGGCTTCCCGCCAAGCAGATAGCCCAATGCAGGGTTCGAATCCAGGACCCTGGGATCATGACCTGAGCTGAAGGCAGAGGCTTTAACCCCACTGAGCCATCCGGGCGCCCTGTAAGAATTCTTTATAGAGGTAAAATTCTTATGCAGAATTTATATGGAACTTTAGAAAGTCCAGTTTTTCTATTTTTCTTTTGTTGCCTGTGCTTTGGTACTATATCCAAGACTCTCTTGCCAAATCTGAGGTCATGAAGATTTACCCCAAGTTTTTTTCTAAAAGTTTTATACTGTTAATGCTCTTACATCTAGGTCTCTGATCTATTTCGAGTTAATTTTTGCACATGGTGTGAAGTAAGTGTCCAATTTCATTCTTTTGGATGTGGCAATCCATGTGTTCCGGCACTATTAATTGATTGATTGATTTTGATTATGACATGAGTTTTTATTTATTTTTCTTTAATACCACTATAGTTAAATACAGTGTTGTATTAGTTTCAGGTGTACAATATAGCAGTTAAGCAGTTCCATATATTTGTCAGTGCTCACCAAGAAAAGTGTACTCTTAATCCCCTTCACCCATTTCACCCATCCCCTCACCCACCTCCCCTCTGTTTGTTCTCTATAGTTGAGTCTGTTTTTTGGTTTGTCTCTTTTTTGTTAGTTTCCTCCTTTGTTTATTTGTTTTGTTTCTTAAATTCTACACAGGAGTGAAATCAAATGGTATTTCTCTTACTGGCTTTTTTTGTTTAGTATTAAACTCTCTAGATCCTTCCATGTTGTTGCAAATGGCAAGATTTCATTCTCTCTTATGGCTGAATAATAACATTCCATAAGAATTTAATATTCTTATGGCTGAATAATATATGTGTGTATATATATATATATATATATATATATATATATATATACACCATATCTTCTTCATCATTCATCTGTTGATGGACACTTCCATAATTTGGCTATTGTAAATAGTGCTGCAATAAACATAGGGGGGCATGTATCCCTTTGAATTAGGGTTTTTGCATTTTTGGGTAAATACCCAGTAATGTGATTACTGGATCATAGGGTAGTTCTGTTTTAAATTTTTTGAGGAACCTCCATACCAACTTCTACAGTGGCTGCACCAATTTGCATTCTCACCATGAGTACATAAGTGTTCCCTTTTCTCCACATCCTCACCAACACTTGTTTCTTGAGCTTTTGATTTTAGCCATTGTGACATGTGTGAGGTGATAATCTCATTTTGGTTTTGATTTGCATTTCCCTGATGATGAGTGATGTTGAGCATGTTTTCTGTGTCTATTGGCCATCTAGATGTCTTCCTTGGAGATATGTCTGTTCATGTCTTCTGTCCATTTTTAATTGGATTATTTGGTTTTTGGGTATTGAGTTGTGTAACTTCTTTATATATTTTGGATACTAACCATGTACCAGATATGTATTTGCAAATATCTTCTCCCATTCCATGGTTGTCTTTTAATTTTGCTGATCATTTTCTTTGCTGTGCTAAAGCTTTTTATTTTGATGCAGTCCCAATAGTTTATTTTTGCTTTTCGTTTGCCTTGCCTCAGGAGACACATCTAAAAAGATGTTGTGAGGCTGATGTCAGAGAAATTATTCCCTGTACTCTCTTCTAGGATTTTTATGGTTCCAGCTCTCATTTATGTCCTTAATCCATTTTGAGTTTATTTTTGTGTAAGGTGTAAGAAAGTGGTCTTTTTTCATTATTTTGCATGTAGCTGTCCAGTTTTCCCAACACCATTTGTTGAAGAGATGTCTTTCCCATTACATATTCTTGCCTCGTTTGTTGAAAATTAATTGACCATAGAATTGTGGGTTTATATCTGAGCTCCCTGTTCTTTTCTTTTGATTCACATGTCTGTTTTTGTGCCAGTACCATATTGTTCTGATTATTACAGTTTTGTAATATAACTTGAAGTCTGGAATTGGGATGCCTCTAGTTTTGTTTTCCTTTTTCAAGATTGCTTTGGCTAGTCTGGATCTTTGTGGTTCCATACAAATTTTAGGATTGTTTGTTTTAGTTTGGTGAAAAATGCTATTGGCATTTTGGTAGAGATTGCTTTAAATGAGTGGATTGCTTTGGGTAGTACAGACATTTTAACAATATTTGTTCGTCCAGTCAATGAACATGGAATGTCCTTCTATCTGTTTGTGTTATCTTTAATTTCTTTCATCAGCATTTTATAGTTTTCAGAATATAGGTCTTTCACCTCTTTGGTTAAGTTTATTCCTAGGTATTTTATTATTTTTGGTACAGTTGTAAATGAGATTATTTTCTTAATTTTTCTTTTAGCTGCTTGATTATTAATGTACAGAAATGCAATGAATTTCTGTACATTGATGTATCCTGTGACCTTGCTGAATTCTTTTATCAGATCCAGCAGTTTTTTGGTGGCGTCTTTAGGGTTTTCTAAATATAGTATCATGTCATCTGCAAATAGTGAAGGTCATACTTCTTCCTCGCCATTTTGGATGCCTTTTATTTCTTCTTGTCTGATTGCTGTGGCTAGGACTTCCAGTACTATGGAATAAAAGTGTATATCCTTGTCTTGTTCCTGACCTGAGAGCTTTTGCTCACTGAGTATGATGTTAGCTGTGGGTTTTTCATATATGGACTTTATTATGTTGAGGTATGTGCCCTCTACACCTAATTTATTGAGGGTTTTTATCATGAATATATGTTATACTTTGTCAAATGCTTTTTCTGCATCTATTGAAATGATCACTTGGCTTTATTCTTTTTCTGATTGAAGTGACATATCAGTTAACTTTTTTGTGAATATTGAATCACCCTTGCATATGGAATAAATCCCACTTGATCATGGTGAATGAATTTTTTAATGTATTGTTGGATTCAGTTTGCTAATATTTTGTTGAGGATTTTCTCATCTATGTTCACCAGAGATATTGGCCTGTAATTCTCTTTTTTGGTGTGGTTTTAGAATCAGGATAATGCTGGCATCGTAGAATGAATTTCTTCCAGCACCATTTATTGAAGTGATTATTCTTTTCCCATCAAATGGTCTTGGTGCCCTTGCCAAAAATCAATTAGCCTTATATGAAAGAGTTTATTTTTGACTATACTATTCTGTCTATCTGTATATCTGTCTCTATGCCAATCTCTGAACTGTTGTTGCTTGTGGTAAGTTTTGAAATTGGGAAATGTCATCCTTCCAACATTGGCTTTCTTTTCCAAGATTAGAAACATTGGTTATTCAGGATTGCATGTTGGAATAAGCTTGTGCATTTCTACAAAAAAATATCCTTAGATTCTGACAGGGATTGGTTGAATTTGTAGATCCTTTGGAGGAGTATTGCTGTCTTAATATTAAATTTTCTAATGGACATGTAACTTTTCCCTTTCATTTGGAGTGTTAATTTTTTTGACAATAGTTTTTCAGAGTGTAAGTTTTGTAATTGTTAAATTTATTTCTTAGTATTTTATTCTATCTGGTGCTATTGTGTATGCAGTTGTTTCATTAATTTCATTTTTGGATTGTCCATTGCAAGTGTATGGAAATGTAATTGATCTTGTATATTGGTCTGCTATTCTGCAGACTTAAATAAACTCATTTATTTGTTCTAATTGTTCTAAAGAACAATTAGACTTCTTAGGATTTTTTGTATAAATGGTTTTATCATCTACAAATTGAAAAATTCCTTCACACATCGGATGCCTTATTTTCTTTTTCTTGCCTAAATACCCTGGCTAGAACCTCCAGTACAATATTGAATAGAATGGTGAGTGGATATCCTTGTCTATTCTTGACCTTATGGGGAAAAATCCAGTTTTTCAATGTTAAGTGTGTTAGCTATAAGTTGTTATGCCCTTTGTCAGGTTGAGAAATTTCTTTTCTATTCCAATTTTGTTGGTGTTTTTACCTGGAAAATATGTGGGATTTTGACAAATGTATTTTCTGCATTTACTTAGATGGTCTGTTTATATGCTGTGTTTTGGTATTTCAGTTAATCTGTTATTGGATAATAAACCAGTCTTATATTCTGGGATGAGTTCCACTTAGTGATAGTGTATAATTTTTTTTTATATATTGCTGGATTTGGTTTGCTACTTATATTGGAGGTCTGGAAGACCACCCTTAGGTTTGATGATTTGCTAGAAGAACTCACAAACCTAGAGAAGCTGTTACACTCATGGTTATAGTTTATTTTAATCAATTCACCAGTCTAGGTCTGAATTTTTTGTGTGTGGGAAGATTTTTATTTATAAGTTTCTTTCCTTGATGTGAATTTATTCTAGTTAAATTTTTTCTTAAGTCAGGGTAATTCATGTCTTTAAAGGAAATTTTTAAATTTCATTCAAATTGTCAGATTCATTGGTATGAAATTTTTCATCATAATCCCCTATTGTTCTTTTATGTCTGTAGGATCTAGTCTAGGGATGCTCTCTTTCATTGCTGATATTGCTGCTTTATGCCAGCTCTCTTTTTTTTCTCAATGTTAGCTAAAACATACTAATTTTATCAGTTTTTTCAAATAATCAGTTTCTTGTTTCATTGATTTTTCTCTATTGTTTGTCTGTTTTCTATTTCATTGACTTCCACTCTGATCTTTATTTTTCTTGTCTTCTACTTATTTGGGGTTTGATTTGTTCTTTTTCTAGAAAGCTTCTTAAGATGGAAGCTTAGATTATTTATTTGAGACCTGTTTTGTTTTCTAACATGAGCATTTAAATACAGGTAATTCTCATCTTGTATGGTATTAAGGGCCATTAAAAATTACCATAGAATTCAAAACTTTGCAAAGTAATTTTCATAATCAATGGGAAAAAATTACAATTGTTTTGTGACCTTTAAACTTTTTTGTGAAAACATTAAAAACTGTCTCCTTGTTGTTAAATAGTGATATTTACCTTATACTTTAAATATATAGCATATAAATTAAATATAGTATATAAACTTATACTTTAAATGTATATTTAAATATGTAGTGATATTTATACTTTATACTATATACTTTGCATTCTATATATATATTGGGTAACAGATGTGCAGTCAAAAGTCAACAACAGACTTTGAGATAAGTGAAATGATTGGGCACAGATCATGATGCGTATCTGTTATTTACACAGTGATTGGGGGACTGAAGTGCTAGCAGCAAAATTTGTACTTTATGCTATTAGTCACAAATAGTATACTGTGGTAATTAAAATGTTAACTGTGTTATTGCCAGAGTGGTATTATGTAACTGAGCTGTGCTAACTGAAATTCATGCATATCAGAATCACTCAAAATGGGGACTACCTGTATGTAATTTGTCCTCTGAGTACTGCCTTAACTTTGTTTTGCAAATTTTAACATATTGTTTTCCTTTTCATTCAAGTTATTTTCTATTTTTTTTAACTTTTTCTGAAATACAATAGAATCACATAACTTTCTTTTTTGTCTTTTTTCTTTTTAAAAGATTTTTCCCCCAAAATATTTTATTTTTTCAGTGTTATAAGATTTATTGTTCATGCACCACACCCAGTGCTCCATGCAATACGTGCCTTCCTCAATACCCACCACCAGGCTCGCCCAACCCCCACCCCCCTCCCCTCTAAAACCCTCAGTTTGTTGCTCAGAGTCCACAGTCTCTCATGGCTCATCTCCCCTTCCAGTTTCCCCCATTCACCCTTTCTTTCCTTTTCACAATGCCCTCCATGTTTTTCCTTATGCTCCACATGTAAGTGAGACCATAAAATAATTGACTCTCTCTGCTTAACTTATTTCACTCTGCATAACCTCTTCCAGTCCCGTCTATGTTGATACAAAAGTTGGGTATTCATCCTTTCTGATAGAGGCATAATATTCCATTGTATATATGAGCCATATCTTCTTATCCATTCATTTGCTGAAGGGCATCTTGGCTTTTTCCACAGTTTGGTGATTGTGGCCATTGCTGCTATGAACATTGGGGTACATGTGGCCCTTCTTTGTACTGCATCTGCTTCTTTGGGGTAAATACCCAGGAGTGCAATTGCAGGGTCATAGGGTAGCTCTATTTTTAATTTCTTGAGGAATCTCCACACTGTTTTCCAAAATGGCTGCACCAACTTGCATTCCCACCAATAGTGGAAGAGGGTTCCCCTTTCTCCACATGCTCTCCAACATTTGTTGTTTACCGTCTATTTGATTTTGGCCATTCTAACTGGTGTAAGGTGGTATCTCAGTGTGGTTTTGATTCGAATCTCCCTGATGGTTAAAGATGATGAACATTTTTTCATGTGTCTCTTAGCCATTTGTATGTCTTCTTTGGAGAAGTGTCTGTTCATGTCTTCTGCCCATTTTTGGACATGATTATCAGTTTTGTGAGTGTTGAGTTTGAGGAGTTCTTTATAGATCTTAGATATCAGACCTTTGTCTGTAATGTCATTTGCGAGTATCTTCTCCCATTCTGTGAGTTGCCTGTTTGTTTTATTGACTGTTTCCTTCACTGTGCAGAAGCTTTTTATCTTGATGAAATCCCAAAAATTCATTTTTGCTTTTGTTTCCTTTGCTTTTGGAGACATGTCCTGAAAGAAGTTGATGTAGAAGAGGTTACTGCCTATGTTCTTCTCTAGGGTTTTGATAGATTCCTGTCTTACATTGAGGTCTTTTATCCATTTTGAGTTTATCTTCGTGTATGGTGTAAGAGAATGGTCAAGTTTCATTCTTCTACATATAGTTGTCCAATTTTCCCAGCACCATTTCCCAGGGACTGTCTTTTTTCCACTTGATATTTTTTCCTCTTTTGTCAAAGATTGTTTGACCATAGAGTTGCGGGTCCATATCTGGGCTCTCTATTCTGTTCCACTCACTGGTCTATGTGTCTGTTTTTGTGCCAGTACCATGCTGTCTTGGTGATCACCGCTTTGTAGTAAAGTTTGAAATCAGGCAGTGTGATGCCCCCAGCTTTGTTTTTCTTTTTCAACATTTCCTTAGCAATTCGGGGTCTTTTCTGGTTCCATACAAATTTTCTATTTCTTATTAGACCTTTTAACCTACAGGTTACTTATGCGTATGTTGTTTTCCAAGTATTTGTGGGAATTTTCAAGATCCTTTTTGTTATTTCTCATTTCGTTATGGTTGGAGAATATACTCTGTATAATTTCTATTCTCATAAAAATTATTGCAGCTTGTTTTAAAGACCAATATATAGTCTATTCTGGTGTTTGAGTCACGTGTTCTTGAAATGTGTATTCTCTTGTTGGATGGGGTAGCTAGAGATGTTAGGTCAGGTTTATTAATATTTACTGATTTTTCTTGTCTACTTTAGTTTTAGAAATTTTTGTGAGAGGCCTGTTGAAATTTCTGGACATAATTACTAATTTGTTTTTCCTTTCATTTTTGTTAGCTTTTTTGTGTGTGTTGTGGGCATCTGTGGTTAGGCACAGATACATTTATAATTGTTACATCTTCTTGCAAATCTCCTTTCAGAATTTTGAAGTATACTTCTTTGTTTCTAAAAATATTTGTTACCTTGAAGTCTATATCATCTAATATTAATATAGCTACTTCACCTCTCTTGTGCTTAGTTTGCATGGTGTTTTTTCCCCCATCCTTTTATTTTCTACCTGTCTTTGAATTTAAAGTGAACTTCTTATAGACAACATATAGTTGATTCTTACTGTTTTATTCAGTTTCTTTTTTTTTTTTTTTAAGATTTTATTTCTTTGACAGAGAGAAACACAGTGAGAGAGGGAACACAAGCAGAGGGAGTGGTAGCAGGAGAAGGAGGCTTCCTGCCGAGCAGGGAGCCCGATGTGGGGCTCGATCCCACGACCCTGGGATCATGACCTTAACCGAAGGCAGACACTTAACGACTGAGCCACCCAGGCACGCCCCATGGACAGTTTGACAGTTTCTGATTAGAGTATTATTCCATTCCCAATTAATGTAATTATTGATTTGTATTGATTTATGTTTGCCATTTTGTTATTTGTTTTCTTTTTTAATCTCTCTTTATGTCCTTTTTCTTTTCCTGTCTTTTATGTTGAAGGAACTTTTTTTTTAGCATACCATCTTAATTTCCTTGTTGACTTTGTTCATAGTGACTTTTTGTTCATAGTTCTGTCTGTGTGTGTGATATTGCTATGGGGATTACAATATAATATTTAACTGCTTTTAACCTACTGCATGTTAATACTGCTTTATTTTTCTGGCAAAACAGAAATTTTGCACTAATGTAGTTCCATTTTCTATTCTCCCTCACTATTGTGTGCTGCTTTGTTCTTTTAATCATGTATATTACACTTATGTTTGTCAGACAAATTATTTTTTTTGCTTTAAAAAGCTTTTTAAAGAAAAGAAAAAGAGAAAAAGCAGACATATTTAAATTCCTTATATTTACCTACACACTTAAAAAAATTGTTAGTGTCCTGTGGATTTATCATCTGATACTATTTTGTCAGACAGAGAGATTTTCTTTAGTATATTTTGCATATCACTTCTGCTAGCAAATATTTTTGTTTATCCACAAATGCTTTTATTTTGCCATGTTTAAAGGAGTTTCACTGGATATAGAATTCTTGGTTGACAGATTGCTTTCTTTTAGTGTTTTTAATATGTCATTCTAATGTTTCCTGGCCTCGGTTCTTTTGGGTGTGTTGAAACTCACCTGGCAATACTATCATTCTCCTCTGTATGATGTCTTGTTTTTTTTTTTTCTTACTGCTTTCAAGACTTTTCTCTTTGTCTTCATTTTTTTTTTTTTTTTTTTTTAAAGATTTTATTTATTTGACAGAGAGAAACACAGCGAGAGAGGGAACACAAGCAGAGGGAATGGTAGCGGGAGAAGCAGGCTCCCTGCCACGCAGGGAGCCCGATGCGGGGCTCGATCCCAGGACTCCGGGATCTGACCTGGGCCGAAGGCAGACGCTTAACGACTGAGCCACCCAGGCGCCCCTCTTTGTCTTCATTTTTCAACAGTTTGATTTCAATGGGGCTAGTTATCTAGATATCCTCCCTAGAGTGTGTGGAGCTTCTTGGATATGTAAATTAACATTTCTCACCAAATTGAGTGGTTTTTCAGATTTTATTTATTTATTTGACAGAGAGAGAGAGAGAGAGATCACAAGTAGGCAGAGAGAGAAGAGGAAGCAGGCTCCCCACTGAGCAGAGAGCCCAATGCGGGGCTTGATTCCAGGACCCTGAGATCATGACCTGAGCTGAGGCGGAGGCTTTAACCTACTGAGCCACCCAGGGGCCCCCTTTTCTCCCTTTTAAAATTATATTTGTTCACTCATTGCCTAGCAATCTTTTCCTTTAAGTTCTTGAAAATGTTTATAATAACAGGGTGCCTGGATGGCTCAGTGGGTTAAAGCCTCTACCTTAGGCTCAGGTCATGATCTCAGGGTCCTAGGATCAAGCCCCGCATCGGGCTCTCTGCTCGGTGGGGAGCCTGCTTCCCCCCTCTCTCTCTGCCTGCCTCTCTGCCTACTTGTGATCTCTCTCTCTCTGTCAAATAAATAAATAAAATCTTTTAAAAAAATGTTTATAATAGCTTCTTCAGGATCTTTGTTTACAAAATACAGCATTTGTACTCACATAGAGTCATTTTCTTTTGACTGATTTTATTCCTTAGTTTAGGTCAGTTTTCTGGTTTTTTTAATGTGTCTGGTAATTTTTGGTTGAAAATTCTACATTGTAGATGATATGTTGTAGAGTGGATTCTTCTGATCTTTCTAAGAGTTTCTGTTTTGTCTTAGAGGCATTTAACTTGCTTGGGCTTAAACTGTGAAATCTGTTTGTCCCATAAAGTGTCATTGCTGATGTCTCTGTTTAGTTCTTGTTTGTTTCAAGTCTGGCTCTCTAAGAGACTCCCCTTCATCTGGATAAGGTAGAGGTGGGCTAGTGATTTGGGCAGAGGTTGTATTAGACATCAAACACCACTGTGGCTTTCACTGTTTGCTGCCTGAGTCATACATGTTTCAGAACACTTTACAAGTATAACAGATTTGCAAGACTCTCCAAATTTTCAGTCACTGCTGGGCTTTCTAGGAT
>CM053607.1:34704584-34730578 GCA_028646535.1 Procyon lotor | reverse complement strand
GCTGGGATCTGACCTGGGCCGAAGGCAGACGCTTAACGACTGAGCCACCCAGGCGCCCCTTATCTCAACCTTTTATGACTCTTTTGCTTCCAAATTCCTGTTAAATTTCTCACTACTCTTACTGACAGCATTAAGCTGTATCCTGTGGATTTATGTTATCTTTTAACGCCCTATAAACTAGGGTGGGAGATGGGAGAACCCTAAGAAAGAATGCCGGCTCCCCATTCTTACCTAATGAAGTAGAAGTTTTTGGTGAGTAAGCATTTTTCAGCTTATTGCCTCCTGTTAGTTTTTCAGTGCCCTAAATTAGTTGGGGTTTTTTTTTTTTTTTAAGATTTTATTTATTTATTCATTTATTTATTTATTTGACAGAGAGAGAGATCACAAGTAGGCAGAGAGGCAGGCAGAGAGAGAGAAGCAGACTCCCTGCTCAGCAGTGAGCCCGATGTGGGTCTCGATCCTAGGACCCTGAGATCACGACCTGAGCCGAAGGTTGAGGCTTTAACCCATTGAGCCACCCAGGCGCCCTAAATTAGTTGTTTTTTTAAAAAATCATTTTATTTGTTTTTGTACTTTTTTTGGGGAGGAGAATTCCTCAACTACCTCAGGCCATCACTACTAGAAGTAAAGTCCATCTTTAATTACTCATGTGATAAATTTACATTTTCGAATGGCCTATTGCCCTCCCAGGTCTCTGTATCCTGGACCATCATATATCATCCATTTGTTTTTACATCTTTTGTCCTCCACTAAATCTTTTATCTCTCTGATCTTATTTTTTTTTTTATTCTTTCAGAGAGGGAGACTAGACTTGAAAATCCTCATTTGGACATATTTGGAGGTGTTTCCTTCCATAAGGAGATATTGGCAAGTGTAACGAGGGAGCATTCTTTGTACTCCATTTTTAAGGTCTGGCAGGGTGATGACCAGCTAGTGAGAGATGAGGAAAATCACGACAGACTTCTCAGGCAAGTCATGGTCATCAAAAACAAAACAGTTGTTGAAGAGTCAGGCTATTCATATAAGACTTTAGGAAAAATATTTCATGACTGCACAGACCTAGATGCTTCAAGACAAGGACTGTATAACTGTGACTCATTTGAAAAGAGCTTGGAACCTAATGTAAACTTATTCAGTTGTAATAGGGGTTATGCAAGAAAAAACACTGATGAGAATTTTGGGTGTGGGAATACACCTATTTCTTCCTATTCTAAGCATGAAAAAATTCATAATGGAGTGAAACACTGTGAAGATCATCAGTGTGGAAAGATTATCAGCAATAAACAATCCCTTATTCAACATGTGAATGTTGAAACTGGAGAGAAGACCTGTGTATGCATTGAATGTGGAAAATCTTTTCTTAAAAAGTCACAACTCATAATACATCAAAGAATTCATACGGGAGAGAAACCATATGATTGTGGTGCATGTGGGAAAGCCTTCAGTGAGAAGTCACATCTCATTGTACATCAGAGAACTCATACTGGAGAAAAACCTTATGAATGTTCTGAATGTGGAAAAGCTTTCTCTCAAAAATCATCCCTCATTATACATCAGAGAGTTCATTCTGGGGAAAAACCATATGAGTGTAATGACTGTGGGAAAGCCTTCTCCCAGAAATCTCCCCTCATAATACATCAGAGAATTCACACTGGAGAGAAACCGTATGAATGTAATCAGTGTGGGAAGGCCTTCTCCCAGAAGTCACAGCTGATTATACATCATCGAGCTCATACTGGGGAGAAGCCATATGAATGTACTGAATGTGGGAAAGCCTTCTGTGAGAAGTCTCACCTCATTATACATAAAAGAATTCACACTGGGGAGAAACCCTACAAATGTGCTCAATGTGAGGAAGCCTTCAGCAGAAAGTCAGAACTCATTATACACCAGATAATTCATACCGGGGAGAAACCTTATGAATGTACTGAATGTGGGAAGACTTTCTCCCGGAAGTCACAGCTCATCATACATCAGAGAACGCATACTGGAGAGAAACCCTATAAATGCAGTGAGTGCGGAAAAGCCTTCTGTCAGCAGTCACATCTCATTGGACATCAGAGAATTCACACAGGAGAAAAACCTTATGTATGCAGTGAATGTGGGAAAGCCTTCTCTCAGAAGTCCCACCTCCCGGGGCATCAGCGCATTCATACAGGAGAGAAACCTTATGTGTGTGCTGAATGTGGAAAGGCCTTTTCCCAGAAGTCAGACCTTGTTGTACATCGGAGAATTCATACTGGGGAGAAACCCTATCAGTGTGCTATATGTGAGAAAGCGTTCATCCAGAAGTCACAACTCACCGTACACCAGAGAATTCATACGGTGGTAAAATCATAAGAATGTACTAAGCACAGAAAAGTCTTCAGTATCTGCTCAAGCCTTAAGAATAACTCAAAACCCATGGATTTCAATGAGTTTGGGGGCATCTTTACTGATAAAGTTCTTAATGTATTTAATTTTTTTTATCAGTGATAATACAAACATCCAGTTATATAAATAATGAGTATTTTCACTATGGCTTGTGAGATTTTGAGATTGTCAACTGAATGATTAGTATCACAAGTTACATATATAGTTTATTTTGAGGTTACATATTTATGATTATGTTATGTAATAAGAATTGGATATGTGATAATATTGTTAATATTAACTTAGCATAATTATGGCTGTGCAGGAATTCCCCATAGAGAACATGAAGAAAGCTGAGTCAAAAGATGCCATGACCTAGAAACTGAGCCTTGGGGAAGGATTTGATTGTGACTCCTAAAGGTACCTGTAAAATTATTCTTGTAGATAGATGGAAAGATGGGTTGATAAGGTCCAATAAACATGGTCTCTTTGTTTGCTTGTTTGTTTCATTTCAAGAATGTAAGTTGATCTGTGTCCGTGGATGGACCCTGGATCTTGGAATTGACCCTTCTTACTATTTCTCTCTTTAACTCCTCCTCTCTAGGAGCTTGGTGTGATGGAAAGACATAGATGGTCATGGGTTTTAATGCTTATTCCAGTACTCATGGATTGTGTAACTTCCAGGAAACCTTTTATCATCCACAGTATCTGTTCCCTCATCTATATATAAAATTCTGGCAAAGAACATGTTTTTAGTTCATATTTGTCCCCCTTATCTTCCCTCTCTGTTCTTTTGCAAGAGGTTGCTAATACCCAGGTGTACACCTTTAAATTTGATTTTCATTCCAGACACATGTTTTTGTGTTTTTGATTCCCCTGATTTCCTTTTCTGTCTTTTTCCCACTAACACTACTTTTGTGTTTGGGGACCTAACACATACTGTTACAGAGACCTCACTTTTTATTTTGCAAACACATGTAAGCTATAGTATTTACACATAAAGACCTGGTGTGATATCATCACAGATCCTGTTTTATCCTTTCCCAGAAGCACCAGTTCTTTTTCCTGAGAATTGAGTGGCCCTCAGACAAAAATCTACAGGGAATGTGGAAGACATGCCTGGGGTAGCCTACATGGGTAGGTACAAATCAGGACATAAAAATCCCTCCTGGTATCTCTAAAATGTTTCTCTGTTCTTTGTTGTGGGCCCAACTCTTCTCCCATAAGAATCTTTAGGAAAGTGTCTTGATATGGAGAAGTCATATGTAGCAAGGACGTAGTGACCTGTGTGGCTAAATATGATTTCTACAAGGAAGTTTCGACTTGATTCCTTCATATGTCCTGCTTAGCTAACCCTTCCTCTGCAGGGCCCCAGTGTTTACTCTGAGAAGTAAGACTCTGTATGGGAACCTCTGCAGAGGACATAGTATGCCTCAAAAAGATGTGCAAATGTATGTGAGAAAATCCTCTGTCTCGTTGTAAATAACAGAGATTGATATTGGATATGATTGGCCATTTGGACTTGGAAAATAAAACCTTCAGGCGTGTACCATGGAGTGATCTGCTCTGAGAGGTCTTGATGGAAGTTGGATCCACCTGGCCCTTATGGAAGCATGGGAAAATCAGGGTCTCAGGAACATACAGAAATGTCGTGAGAATGAAGTGATAATATAGTAACAGTTATGGAAATTGTGTGAGGAAAATAAAGATTCAGGAGTTCTTACCTTCTCATGGGCCTTCCATTTTGCCTTTTCACCTTCCAGGGAACCTCATCGATCTGATCATGACATAATATGTACTATATATTGCCATATAATAGAGCAAAATTTAATATCTCTTGGTGTATAGAAAAATTTCCCTCTATGGTCTAGAAAAAAGATAATGTCTGTTCTCACCAATTCTATTCAACATTGCGTTGAAAGACCTAGGCAGGGAAATCAGGTAAGAAAAAAGTTGGCATAATAATTGGAAAACAATAAAACACATTATTTGTTGATAAAATTATATGTATAGAAGATGAAAATGTATAGGTTAATTATTAGAAATAGTTAAGTAGCAATGTTTCTGTATATAAAGTTTTTTTTAAAAAAAGATTATGCAACAGATATAAAATGAAAATTTAAAGATATCAGTTATAGTAGCATGAAAAATACATCATGTCTAGAAATGTGTATTTCCAATACAATGTTGAAAAGAAGTGGCAAGAATGGGCATCCTTGTATTGTTCTCGATCTTAGAGGGAAAGCTTTCTTTGCCACTGATTACAATGTTAGCTCTCTCTGAGTGTGCCATGTGTTGCCTTCATTATGTGGAGGTACGTTCTTTCTGTGACTAATTTGTTGAGAATTTTTATCATGCAAGGATGTTGAATTTTTGACACATAATTTTTCTGCAATGTGTTGAGATTATTTTTTTTATCCTTTATTCTGTTAATGTGGTGAATTACTCCTGTTAATTTGTGTATGTTGAAACATCCTTGCATCCCAGGTACAAATCCCAGTTGATCATAGTGTATGACTCTTTAAATGTGCTGTTGAATTCCGTGTGCTTATATTTTGTTAAGAATTTTGCCTTTATATTCATCAAGAATATTGGGCTTTTCTTTTGTTATAGTGCCCTTATCTGGCTTTGGTGTCAAAGTAATGTTAGCTTTGTAAAATGAATTTGGGAGTATTTCCTTGTTCAGTTTTTTTTTTTTTTGAAGAGTTTAGGTAGGGTTGTTGTTAATTCTTTAAGTGTTTGGTGGAATTCACCAGTGAAACTATCTGATCCTGGGCTTTTCTTTGTTGAGATGTTTTTGATTACTGATTCAGCCCTTTACTCATTATTGGTCTGTTAATATTTTCTATGAATGATTCAGTCTCGTATGTTGTATATTTCTAGGAACTTATTTCTTCTCAGTTATCCAATTTGTTGGCATTATTGTTCTAAGTGACATTATGATCTGTTGTATTTCTGTGGATCAGTTGTAATGTCTCCTCTTTCATTTCTAATTTTACTTGAGTCTTCTCTTTTTTTCTTAGGATGACTGATAGTGTGTTAATGATAGTGTGTTAATTTTGTTTATCTTTTCAAAAAACCAGCTTTTAGTTTCATTAATCTCTTTGTTGTTTTTCTGGTCTCTATTTCATTTATTTCTGCTCTGATCTTCATTATTTCCTTCCTTCTGCTAACTTTTTAATTTTTTTCTTCTTTTTCTAAGTCTTTGAGATGTGAAGTTGGTTGTTTGAGATCTTTGTTTCTTAGTATAGGCATTTATCACTATAAACTGCCTGCTTAGAACTGCTTTTGCTATATCCAATAGGATTTGGTAAGTTGTGTTTCCATTTTCATTTGTTTTCAAGATATTTCTAAAATATCTTGGTGGTTCAAGTATCTGTTAAATTTCCACATATTTGTGAGTTTTCAGTTTTCTTTGTTATTTCCTAGTTTCATACCCTTGTGGTCAGAAAAACATACTTGTCTTGATTTCAGTGTCCTTAAATTTGTTCAGACTTGTTTGTGACCTTCCATATGATCTATCCTGGAGAATGTTCTGTGTGCCCTTGAGAAGAATGTGTATTTTGCTGCTGTTGGATTCAATGTTTTGTATATGTCTGCTAGGTTCAATGGATCTAAAGTGCAGTTCAGTGTTTCCTTATTGATTTTCTGTTTTCTTGATCAATCCATTGACATAGGGTACCAAAGTCTTCTGTTATGATTGTATTTCAGACCTGTTAGTATTTGCTTAATACTTAGTACATTTAAGTGCTCTGGTGTATATGTATTTATAATTTTTATGTACTCTTTATATATTTTATATTTTATAATATATATATATATAAATATATAATTTTTATATACTCTTTAAGGGGCCATTTACTTGGCCCCTTTATCAATACATAATGATTATTTGGGACTCTATTACAGTTTTTACTTAAAAGTTTTTTGTAAGTATCATTTTTGGTTTCTATTTGCTTGGAATATCTTTTTTCATCTTGTCAGGTTGATGCTATCCAAAATTCCATATTTGCTTCATGTAGCTATGTTTTAAGCTTTTTTTTTTTTCAGGTAGAATTTGTTTATGACGGTTCTTATAGTCTGGAATCAATCCTTTTTTAGCCTGCAGCTGTAAAGTTTTCTTTCTTTTGAGAAACTATCTGCTCCAAAGCATCATTGGCAAGGCATCATGCTGATCACCTAGCTGATGCGGGATGGGTTTCTTATCTAGAAATGGAATCCCAGGGTTTTTTTATTTGGATCCCTCTTCTATATGATTGTTGCTCTTACTCATTTTCATTGCTGTCTTATTTCCAATATGAAACTTCCACAGATCTTATTTCTCCTTGTTGCCATCATTCTGTGATTGATTTAGGTTGTGATTTATCTTCTCCTTTTTCCTTTTTTTTCCTTTCTCTCTTTTAGTTTTCCTTTGTTAATACTCTGGAGTAAACAGAAGTTACACCTACAGTTCTGTTTGGCCTGTTGAGTTGACTTGAAGCATAGAGTGAACTGTTCATGGTAGACCATGAAGATGACAGAATGGTTGAACTTGAAGTTGACTCCAGTCTATAACACATAAGTCTCATCATATGTTCTGAAGTACCTTTGTTTATATTCATCTTCTCTAGACCTTTCTGATTCCTTTTCTTCTTGATTGTCTTTATCCTGTTTTTCTTCATTCTTATTCTCTGGTTCTGGTAGAACAACTTCTTAATGTTTTTCTGCCTCTTCAGTGTCACCCTCTGCATTGATCTTCTAGACTGTTTTGATTTTCTAGAACTTGCTTTTCTTTGGGATTCAAATTCTTTATCTCTAAGATGAGTGAGGTATGATGTGTATCTCTCTTTGACCTCTGATGTGGGGGAGACAGTGCCAGCAGCAGTTATAGTTAGGATTATTTATTTGGAGGTTTGTGATTACTAATTCAATCTCCTTACTAGTTTTAGTTTTATTCAGATTTTCTACTACTTTTTCATTCAGTAATGGTTAAGTTTTGGGTGTGTAAGAATTTGTCCATTTCATTTAGATTATCCAGTTTTTTGGTGTACAATTGTTCATAGCACTCTCATAATCTTTTTTATTTCTGTAAAATCAATTATAATGCCTTCTTTTTTATTTCTGATTTTATTTGAATCTTTTTTTTTCCTAAGTCAGTCTAGTTAGAAGTTTGTCAATTTTGTTGAGCTTTTTGAAGAACTATTTCTTGGATTCATTGATTTTCATTGACTTGTGTATGTTGTTTATATCTGCTCTGATATTTATTATTTTCTTTCTTTTAGTAGCCTTGAGCAGGCATTCATAACTATCATTATATAAATTCATCACTGTAAAATTGCAGTGTATTATGATTCTGTGTTCTTAGATGACTGATTAGATCAGATTTCTCTGAGATTAGCAGACTTCCGTATGTAACACAACACTCCCCCAAGTGTAACTACTTATTACCTTGCTTTATTTCACTTGTTCAGTGGCACTTTTGTCATGTTCTAATTTATTTTGTTTACTCCCAGTCCAGTTTGGTAGCACTTAAGCACAATTGGGCTGGAATACTAGAAGTATGCATAGTACATAATGTTCACTAGATATTAGCTGAAGGACTAAATGGTAAAGCGAATGAACAGTTTTACTCACTTAATCTGTGTGGAATAGTATCCCAAAATTTCATACTTTAGCAAGTTTATAAGGTGTGGCTAAGCTGGGATTAAGAAAGACCAGAAGAGAAAGGTATTTTTGTTTTGGGAAGATAATTTAAATCTTATTTGCTATGGCAATTGGTGAGAATAGTGTTAAGTCTATACTAGTAAGAAGAACATTCTCGAAAGCCTTGAGGGAAAGTTGGGGAAGAACAGACTGTCTGAAGTGGAACGAATTAGGGGAAGAGGTATTTTTATTGTAAAAAAAAAAATGACAAAGGAGCAGATAAATGTAGGGCATTTTAAGCATGGTGAAGTTTGTTTTTTTTTTAAGCAAATTTATTGAGATATAATAGACATAACAAACTGCATATATTTAAAGTATATAATTTAGAAACTTTTGGCTTATGTATATACCAATAAAACTATCACCACAATCAAGACGAATATGTCAGTCCCTAAAAGCTTCTTCTTACCACTTGGGAATTAGTCTTCTTTCACCGCTCTCCACCCTGTCCCCAGGCAACCACTGATCTGCTTTCTGCCACTATATATTCTTCTGCTCGTCCTACAATTTGATATAAGTGCAGTAATAATATGTAAATTCTTGTTTTTACTGGTTTCTTTCAACATATTGTTTTGAATTTAATCCATTTGTTGTGTGTCATCAAGAGGTCGTTCCATTTGTTGTGTATCATCAAGAGGTCGTTCCTTTTTCTTGCTAATTAGTATCCCATTGTATGGGTAGTTTATCCATTTACCTATGATGGATATTTGAGTTACTTCTAGTTTTTGTTACAAATAAAGCTGCTGTGCTAAGTAAGCCTGATGGTTCACAGACATGTACTCTCGGGCAAATAATACATTATATGTTAATAAAAAAATAAAACAAATAAAGCTGCTATGAGCATTCCTGTATAAATATGCATACATGTTGTGGTATTGTGGTGTTGTATACACATGAGCTTAATACTTATTCTCTTGAATAAATATTAAGAATGAAATGGCTGGATCACATAGGTTTATGTTTAAAGAAAATTACCCATTTTTCAAAGTTACTACATTTATTACAAAGTTATTAATTTTATATTTCTGCCAGCTCTTTGTAAAAGTTCATTTCTCTACATCCTTGCCATCATTTGGTAATACTAGTTTTTAAATTCTAGTCATTTTAGTAGGTGTGTAAGTGGTATCTCGTTGTGGTTTTGATTAGCATTTTCTTGATGACTACTGTTGTTGAGCATCTTTCTATGTTCTTCTTTGCCATTAGTATATCTTTAGTAAAGTGTCTGTTTAAATCTTTTGCTCAGTATTTATTTTTTTAAAAAGATTTTTATTTATTTATTTGAGAGAGAGATATGAGTGAGAGAGAGACCACAGAAGGAGAGTGAGAGGGAGAAACAGACTCCCCACTGAGCAGAGAGCCTGACTTGGAGCTCAATCCCAAGACCCTGACATCATGACCTGAGCCAAAGGTAGATGCTTAACCAACTGAGCCACCCAGGCACCCTTTTTGCTCAGTATTTAATGATTTGGTTGTTTAACAATTTGGTTGTTACTCTTTATACATTATTCTAGCTGCTGGTTATTTATCAGATATATGATATGAAAATATTTTCCCCTAGTCTGTGGTTTGTCTTTCCATTCTCTTAATGATATCTTTTGAAGACCAGATTTCCAACTTATCATTTATTCTTTTGTGATTCATGTTTTTATTCCCCTACCAAAGAAATCTTTGCCTAATTCTAAGTCCCGGTCCCAAAGATTTTCTCCTACATTTTTTCTAGGAGCTTTATATAAAGTTTCAGATTTTATATTTAGGGTTATGGTCCACTTTGAGTTAATTTTTTGTATTTGGTATGAATAATAGATTAGGGTTTCATTTAAAATATGGATATCCAGTTATTTGTTGAAAACACTTTTTCCCCCTCACTAAAATGCCTTTGTTGAAAATTTGCCATTATATCAGATGGCTCTATTTTTGATCCATTCTGTTTCATTTATCCATTTTTCTCTCTTTATACTAACACCACACTGTCTTGATTATTGTGGCTGTGTATATAATAAATCTTGAGGTCAGGTAGTATTAGCTCTTCAGACAGTTTTTTGGATTTTTTTGCAAAAGTTTTTGGCTATTCTTAGATATTTTCATTTCCATATGAATTTTAAGAATCATCTTGTCAATTTCCTCTCAAAAGCTTGCTGTGATTTAATTGATTACACTGAATCTATAAATCAATTTGAGGTTTACAATAATGAAGTTTCTGACACATGAACAGGACATAGTCCATTTATTTAAGTCTTTCATTTCTTTTTGCAATGTTTAGTAGTTTTCAACGTATAGATGTTTCACATCTTGTGTCAGACTTACCCCAGACCTTTCCTATTTAAAAGAAATTCTGTAGATGTTTTAAATTTTAGTCTCATCATTTGTTGATAGTATATGGAAGTACCACTGTTTATTGATCTATAAACTACAACATTTCTAAACTTACTGATTAATTCTAATAGTAGCCATTTTATTGTTGGTGGTAAATACATCAGATTTTCTATATAAAAGATCATGTATCTATAAATAAAGATTGTTTTCCTTTTCCTTTCCAAACTGGGCATCTTTTATTTCTTTTTGCTTTATTGCACTGATTAGAACTTCCAGTACAATGATGAACAGAAGTTGTGGGAATAATTCCTTCCACTTTATTCTTTATTTTTTTAAGATTGTTTTAGTATTTTATGGCTTGTTCTATTCCATCTAATTTTAGAATAACTTTGTCTGAGTTTACAAACAGAAACTTGCGGTAATTTTAATAGAAATTGCATTAAACCTATACATCAGTTTGGAGGAGAAGTAACTTCTTTACAGTTTATAAATCCTCAGTTCTTTTTTTTTTTTTTAAGATTTTGTTTATTTATTTGACAGAGGGATCACAAGTAGGCAGAGAGACAGGCAGAGAGAAGGGGGGAAGTAGGCTCCCCACTGAGCAGAGAGCCCAATGTGGGGGTTGATCCCAGGACCCTGAGATTATGACCTGAGCTGAAGGCAGAGTCTTTAACCCTCTGAGTCACCCAATGCCCCTAAATCCTCAATTCAGTGGATATAATTTATCTCTACATTTATTTGATTTCTTTCAACAACATTTCGTAATTTTCTTCCTAAAGATCCTTTATGTGTTTTGTTTAGTGCAAGCCCAAATATCTTTTTTTTTTTAGTTTTATTAGGCTTTTATTTAACTTACTGCTCTAATTTTCCCCCTTTTATGATGCTTATTGGTTTTTTTAATTTTTATTTTTTTAATTTAATTTTTTATTAACATATAATGTATTATTTGCGCCAGGGTACATGTCTGTGAATCATCAGGCTTACACAGGCTTACACAGCACTTACCATAGCACATACCCTCCCCAATGTCCATAACCCAGCCACCCTATCCCTACCCCCCCACCTCCCAGCCACCCTTAGTTCGTTTCGTGAGTTTAGGAGTCTCTTATGGTTTGTTTCCCTCCCCATCTCATCTTGTTTCATTTTCCTCCCCCACCCCCCATTACCCCCAGCCCTGCCTCTCAAATTCTTCACATCAGAGAGATCATATGATAATTGTCTTTCTCTGACTGACTTATTTCGCTTAGCATAATACTTTCCAGTTCCATCCATGTCATTGCAAATGGCAAGATTTCGTTTCTTTTGATGGCTGCATAGTATTCCATTGTATATCTATACCACCTCTTCTTTATCCATTCATCTGTTGATGGACATCTAGGTTCTTTCCATAGTTTGGATATTATGGACATTGCTGCTATAAACATTTGGGTGCACGTGCCCCTTTGCAAATATCTTGATCCCTTTGTACTGATCAAAATATTATGTTTTTATTTCCATATGCTTATTGTTAGCCAATAGAAATGTGACTGATTTTTTTTAAAGATTTTATTTATTTATTTGACAGAGAGAGAGATACAGTGAGAGAGGGAACACAAGCCGGGTCAGTGGGAGAGGGAGAAGCAGGCTCCTTACTGAGCAGGGAGCCCGATGTGGGGCTCAATCCCAGGACCCTGAAGCTGAAGGCAGACACTTAATGACTGAGCTACCCAGGAACCCCCAAAATGTGTTAATTTTTATGCACTGATGTTCTTGTATCCTGTGAAATTTGCTGAACTCACTGTTTTAAGCTTAATTTTGGTACATTCCTTTGGATTTTCTGTAAAGGACTGACATCATTCATGTCAGTGTTCTTTCTTTTCTTTCTGATCTCTGCAGTTCTAATTTTGTGTTCTTGTGTTATTTTAATGGGTAGAATTTCCAATACTATGTTGAACTAGAGTAGTGTGACTAAACACTATTGCCTTGTCCCTGATCTAAGAGGGGAAATGTGCAGTCTTTTACCATTAAATGTTGTTTGCTGTGGGTTTTATTTCTTCTTTTTTGTATATGCTCTTTATCAAATTGAAGAAGTTCCCCTCTATTAACTAGTTTGCTGAGTGTTTATCATGAATGGTGTTGGATTTTTGTCAAATGATTTTTCTGTGTTGATTGATATAATTACATACTTTTTCTTTGTATCTTATTGATAAATGGGTTACAATGATTGGTTAATTTTCAAATTTGAGCCAGCTCTGCATACCTGGAATGCATTCCACTTTGTCACAATGTTTAATTCTTTTAATGGATTGTTGTATTTGGCTTGCTAATATCCTGTTAAGGATTTTTGTTTCTAAGTTCATGAGACACATTGGTCTGTAATTTTGTCTCATGATATGGTTTTGGTAATAATTTCCTGACAAAATGATTTCGCTTGTATTCCCTTCTGTTTTGTGGAAGAGTTTAAGTAAAATTGATGCTATTGAAATTTAGATGAATTCTCCAATGAAACTGTCTTTTCTTTTTACAAGATCTTTAATTAAGAGTCAATTTTAATTTGGACTATGCAGATTATCTATTTCATCTTGGTTGAGTTTTGGTGTTTGAGAAAATGGCCCATCTCTTCTTCTGGTCAAATTTATGAGGCTAAAGTTGTTCATAATATTTTAGTATTATCCTTTTAATGACTGCAAAATCTATAATAACTTGTTAACATATTTCTAATATGTTTTTCGTTTCTGATCTCTTTTCTTTTCCTTTGAATTTTCTCCTTATTATGAGTATCATATTCCAGTTTCTATACATGTCTGATATATTTATTAAGATTTTATTTATTTGTTTGTCAGAGAGAGAGGAAGAGAGCACAATCAGGGGGAGCAGCAAAGCAAAGGGAGTTGCAGGCTCCCCACTGAGCAGGGAGCCCCACGTGGGACTTGATCCCAGGACCCTGGGATCATAACCTGAGCTGAAGGCAGACGCTTAACCAACTGAGCCACCCAGACATCCCTACATGTCTGATAATTATTGTTTTGACTCAAGATACTGTGAATTTTACCTTGTTGGATACTACTTTTGTATCCCAATTTTTGTAAACCATTCTCTGCAGTTGTTGCTTGGAAACAGTTTGATTCTTTCAAATCTGATTTATTAGGTGACACCAGAGGAAGATTTTAGTGTAGAGCTAACTACTTTTATTATTGAAGCAGAACATTTTAAGTACTCTTCCCAATGCCCCATGAATAGCAAAGTTTTCCAGTCTGGGTAGAAACAGACATTGGTCCTTGGCTTTTTGTGAGATCCAGTTAACTGTTTCCTCCTTCATTTCATGTGTTTATTTTCCCAAAGTTCGATAGTTTCCTTATTATATACATACACTGACCAATATTCTGATGAGAAGTAGACCCTCTGCAAGCCTCTGGAGTTTTTTTGAGGGGGACAGCTTTCTCTTTTTTGGTCTTCTGCTCTGTGATTCTAGCTTCCTTGTTCTGTCTGTACTGTTGGTTCTTCTCACCTCTGGGAGTCTGCTGAACTTTGCCTATGCTCCTCTTCGCTGTGTTGTGTCCTAGAAATTTTCTTAAGGCAGTAAACTGAGTGATCAAAAAGGGTTACCTCATTTGTTTCCTATCTTTAAGGATCACTGTCCTTAAATGCCTGATGTCCAATGTCTTAAAAACCATTGTTTCATACATTTTTCTGGGTTTTCCATTATTTCAGGTGAAAGTATAATTCAATCCTTGTGACTTCACTTTGGCCAGAAGTAGAAATTTGGAGTTGTTTTATAAATAATTTTGTTTCATAATGTTGTAATTTTTTTGAGGTTCTAAAGTCAAATCAACAGAATATGTACATTCAAAGAATATTATGTACTATCTTTGTTCCCTCTATCTTATTTTCTTCTTCCTTGTGGTAGGCAATATTTATTATGGGCAATGATTCCCACCTCCTGATATTCAAAACCTTTGTAATACCCTATTACAAAGATCTATATTTTTGTAGACTATAGATCTACAATATTATAGATCCAATATAGAACCAATAAAATATGGCAACAAAGAGTGAGTGTTACTTCTTGATTAGGTTTTAAAAGACTGTGACTTCCATCTTGCTTACAGGCTCTTTCTCCTGCCTCATTAAATATATAAGTCACTGGTTGGAGAGTCCTGCATGGCAAGGTACTGTGGGTAGCTTCCAACTGCCAGCAAGGATGTGAATGCCCTTCATTCAACAATCCTTGAGATAGTGCATTCTGCCAACAGTCATGTAATTGAGCTTGGAAGTGGATCTTTCCTCATTTGAACCTTCAGAAGAGACCCCAGCCTAGGCCAATACCTTGATTATAGATTTATGGGAGACCCTGAAGCAAAGGACCTAGATAATCCATGTCCAGATTCCCAACACAAAGAGACAAATGTGTGTTGTTTTAAGCCACTAAGTTTTGGGGTAAGTTGCTACATTTCAGTGGATAACTAACAGCACTCTTTACAGATAATCTTTTGATAGTTTATTCCTCCATTATTTGCTTTTTGTTTTTCAAGTAAATAGAGAGTTGATTTCATTATCCATAGATTCCATATCTGCAAATTCACCTAATTGCTAAGATTGACCTATAACCCCCAGATCAATGTGGTGCTTTTGCAGTCAGAGCAGACATGCACAGAACAGTGAAACATTTGAGTTGCCTCATGCACACATTTCTGTGTGAGGCTGAACTAAGGGGATGTTCTTCCTCTTGTTCTAGCTTTCAACAGGATGGAGACAACATGGGCAGTATAGTGTAGTGTAAGAAACTCCAGCTCTGGGGCCACTCTGGTAGAGTTTGAATCCAACTCTGGCACCTATTGGTGGAGTAACCTCAGGTAAGTCACTTAATACTTCTGAACTTCATTTTCTCTTTCATAAAATAAAGTAGAATCTACCAGGATGAGTTGATTTTAAGATTGTTGTAAAAGTTGTACAAGTTGAAGGGGCGCCTGGGTGGCTTAGTGGATTAAAGCCTCTGCCTTCGGCTCGGGTTATGATCTCAGGGTCCTGGGATTGAGCCCTGCATGGGGCTCTCTGCTCAGTGGGGAGCCTGCTTCCCCCTCTCTCTCTGCCTGCCTCTCTGCCTACTTGTGATCTCTCTCTCTGTCAAATAAATAAAACCTTTAAAAAAAAATTGTACAAGTTGTAAAATTTACAAAATTGCAATTTAAGATTATAATCCCTTTAATATATATGTATTGTGTGTATGTGTCTTATGTATATGTATGTGAATAAGTATATATATTCATATATTTCCCCTAGGAGTAGTGTTGCAGCATTCACTAATTCTGTTTGCAGCAATCTTATAAAGAACATAACTATAATGAATAATAGGACTTGACTGTATATATATTCATTCATTTTCACATTTTATAAAACTAAGTGGTAATAAACCATTTTCATTTTCCCCCATAAAATTATATCCTAAATTTCATGCCATATAGTTACATAAAGATTTTTCTGTCTCTCTTACTGATGAATAATACACATAATAATTTATGTGTATACCATCATTTATACAACCAGACCTCTGTTAGTAGATGTTTATTTCTTGATATTAAAAATAATGGTCAAAAGATTATTTTTTACAATACTAAAAACAGTATTTTTAGTTTTAGTATGTTAGTATTTGCAATATTAAAAACAGTATTGTAATGAATGATACTGACCAATAATTTTGACCATTTTTTGGTCCTTTTTTTTCCCCAGTGAATCTTTGAATTCATTTTTTCCCCCCAATGAATCTTTGAAATATATTCTTGGAAGTGGAAGTGGAGTTTCTGAATCAAAGGGTAAAAGTTATTACAATAACTTAAGAGTCCTCCCCTTAAGAGGTGGAGCTCAATTCCCATTTGATTGTCAGTGGGCAGGCCTTACTGAATCACTTTTAGCAAACAGAATACAGAAGAAGTAATGAGATATCATTTCCAATTTGGGTTTTAAAAAGACTGTGGCTTCTATCTTTTTTTTTTTTTTTTCCCGTGGCTTCTATCTTATATGCGCACACATGCTCTCTTTTTCTCTCTCCTTTGACTCACTAGGGCTTGGTAGAAGCCAGCTCTCATGTTATGAGACAGGCTTGCGGAGAGGGAAGAGCACTACCACGTCAGGATAATCAACTAGCCTACAGAAAGGCCCACTTAGTAAGGAACTGAGCTTGGAAAATGATACTCTGAGACTTATCATCAGCCATTTGATTGAAAGCATATCCTTCTCCATCTGAGTCTTGAAACAACTGCAGCCCTGGCTCAACCCCATGAGACTGAATCTGAACCATCCAGCTAAGCCATTCCCAGCCTGACTCACAGAAATATGTGACAACAAATGTTTATGGTTTCAAACTGCTAAGTTTCAGGTAATTGATCACACAGCAACAGATAACTGATAGATGTGTGTTTGCTAGTTTTGCTAAACCGCCTATACAGGGGCCATATCATTTTTCTGTCCTACCAATAATACATGAGAATCCCTGATTCCCATGGTCTTATCAACATCATATATTTCCAAAGTTAGAATACTTTTTTAAACAAGCTAATAAACGCAGAATAGTATCTTACTGCAGCTTTAATTTGTATTTACTTCATTATGAAGGAATCTCCTCCTTCAGTTTCTTGTTTAATGAGATACATTAAGGACAGCTTCTCATCACTCTTTGGATCAAAAGCTGCAGTGTTTACAGTTCCTACAAGGCTCTCCGTGGTTTGGCCCTTCCCATATCTACAGTTTCCACTAGCATCACTCCTTGAGGATTCTGAATTAATCATCATTGTACCCTCACTGCCTAACACAGTAGCCACAGGGTCTTAAGCCTGAGGCATGCAATAAATATTGATGTAACTGTGGGAGTTTAAATTGAAGGGAATCAGTTGCCCACTCCTTATCCTCTTCTTTGTCTTGATCAAAAGTTAGGCCTCTCCCTTCCCACAGGCACCTAAGCTTTGGCTCCTCCCCAAGTTTAAACACAGACCAAAGCAATATGTATATGCAGAATCGCCTCCCTTATCAGCTTTTTCACAGAGTCTGAGGACCCCAGAAACATTTTAAAGAGCCCTGTTTTTGCCACATGCACATTTCTACCTCTCCGAAGTTCCTGCTAATCTGTCTTAACCATAGATAGATAGATAGATAGATAGATAGATAGATAGATAGATAGAGTGGGGGCAGAGTCAGTTTGATTTTGAGATGCTCGCAGATTTCTGAGATTGAAGTGTTCTCCCTATTACAAGCTTTTTTTTTTTTTTTTTTTTAAGATTTTATTTATTTATTTGAGAGCGATCGCATGGAAGGGGAGAGGGAGAAGCAGAGTCCCCGCTCAGCAGGGAGCCCTACGCAGGATCCTGAGATCTTGACCTGAGCCACCCACGTGCCCCTGCAATCATCTTTCTGAATAAAATCTCTCCCTGTCTAAGTCCAGATTTGTTCTTACGTGACATGAGAAATGAAAGTGCTCGATGTAAAATTGCTGCTCATTTAATTACATAAGCGAAAAATAATGGCTCCTTTGAAAACCATGATGATTCAAAATCGGACCTATTTGAGCCCATGAAACATGTTGATACACATAACACATATGTACATGTTCATTTATATTTTATAAATATATAAAAGCCTGGCATAAGACCTAAACGTTATGATAAGTGCTTTGTAGGTTCATTATTTTTTCACGTGATGTTTTCCTGAAATGTAACCTCCTCGCTCGCCTCCTCTCAATTTTTTATTTTTATTTTTTAATTTTTTCTTGTTTTTCAGCCTCCCCTTTCTCTGCCTCAATCCCCCTCTCCCTTGAGTCTCCCGCGTTGGGTCCTTTAGCCTCCCACTTCGCTTCCTCTGCGCCCAGTCTTCTGCCCTCCAGGCTCCCACCGCTGCCTACACTGGCCTCCCGTTTGCCCCGTTATCGCGGCCCCGACTTTCTCCGGCTTCTCAACGTCATCGCTCTGGGCCTCTGTCTCCTCCCTGTCTCTGTCTTCCTTTTTTCTTCAGTCTGCCCCTGCAACTCACTCCTCCAGTAGTAATTTCCCCGTGAGGCTTCCTTACAATCATTTTTAGCTTAAAGTTCGTTTCTGCTGTGTATTCCCCTCTCCGTCCCGCCCCAACCACCTGCTCCACCACTTCAGCCCCTCTTTCCCACAGTGGCATCTCCGTGGAGGGGACTTGAGCTCCTCGCGTTTCGCCGCTCTCAGCAAGTAGAACCTCCGGGTGTAGGGCTGTACCATTTACAAGCATGTTTAGTGTCGTCAATGAGACTGTTTTAACATTCCAAATTCCTCCTCTTTCACCAAATGCAATCTTTTAATAGAGGTCGTAGCACTCGAACTTCTTCCGCAACCCTCCTGTAAAAGCTCTCTGCAAAACTTCGCACCTGACTGGTTTGTATAATCCTCCTTTCCTTCACCTTGCCTCCTCCCCTCGCTGCCGCGGTGGCACAGTCCAAATTTAGGAATAAACCGAATTCTTCCGCGTTGTACGGACCTGAGCGGACTCAAAATGTGGCGGCTCCCACAACGAGGCCCAGCCTGGGAGCCGCCATCTTGTCTTCTGAACAAAGCGGCCGAGGCTGCAGAGTGGGCAAAGCTGCCCAGTACGGAACAGCGCAGGCTCGGGAGCCCCGCGCTGCGCTCCCCCAGACAGGAAGCGGGAGAGTTCGCCAGTATGGCTGTGACAGCCGTCCCGGTTAAAGCGGCGATGGGCGTTTCGGGACTTGATAACAGAACTGCAAGTCAGAAGGCGGGTATGTGCGGCGATTCCGTTTGATTGGTAACAGGAGGGAAGGGGTTCGTGAGAGTCGGTGGAGGTTTATGAAGTCGGGGATGGGGAGGTTTGTGCAATTAGTGTTGGGTTTATTTGGGAGTCAGGGTTGGAGTGAGGGATGAGATTAGTAATTGGGGAATGATGTGTCAGTGACGGGGTTGTCTGTGGGATCAGAAATGGCGTGTAGGGGGACTGACTGGGGTCAGTGATTTAGGGGACTCTGGAGAATGAGTGATTAAGAAGCGGGCTTAGACTAAATGACAGGGATATGCATGTCGTGGTCTGTGATGTGATGGTCATGGGGGAGTTACGTGGATATGTCGTTGCTAGGCCCGAGGATTCAGAAATTTGGACGAAGCAATAACGCGATCAGCCCCAATTTACTGGGAAAGACTTTTACATCTGGTTAAAATTTCCATAGGTTTTAGGCATCCCTTGAGTTCCTAAAGGTCAGACCCCTTCTCAGTTCACCATTGCACCCTGAGCCTGGTGCCTCCCCAACCCCATGATCATTTTGAAACAAAACGGAACAAATAAAAAAGGATGGATTATTACCAAAAGTGTGACTTTCAGCTTTTTTCTAAGCTTATTGAAATCATTATATATTTTATTCAAGAAACACTTAACTGAACACCTGCTGGTACCCAGACATGAACATCACTATTTTGGTGGTTTCCTTCCAGATCAGTTTTGACAACGCCTGGAATACTCCATATGTAAGTCTCCCTGTCATGGGAGCATTCAGCTCCTCTGAACCAGTTCAGTCTTATCTGCATGACTCCTCCTGGGACTGAGAAAAATCGACCAGGTACATACCTGCACTGCAGTATATTCTCTTGTATGAGCGGTTCCAACCTATCACCACTTTTATACGCAGGTGATTGCAGTGTTGGAAATCTGCAATTATAGTTTAAAGAAAACATCTCAAAATTAATATTTTGGTCCATTTTAATATCAATTGGCAGGAGAATTTGTGCTGAGTGGAGGGCAAATATAAAAGACCTCTTGGAATTCAGGTGTTGATTCTTCCTGGGGAATAAGGGAAGACGTTTCTCATTTTCCATTTGGTCATGGCCATTCTTATTGCCTAGGAAGTCCCATCTGCAGTTAATCTTTATGTAAATCTATTCAAGTTTATTGCCTTATAAAAATATTCCACACATAGAATTACTGATTCATAGGGGAATCATAAGCTATTAGCGAGTCCGTATGAAACATATCTATACCATTAAATCACCTTGACCAGGCTCTGTATATCATAGTACAGTCACAAGAGGACTTCCTTTACCTAGTGTTTCCTGACCCTTCTACAAGGACCAAACAGCCTTGTCCCTTGTCCCATCATCCACCTGACGTCTCGTGGCGAATGTGTCTGGATTGGTGAATGTGGAAGCTGCAGACTGGGTCTGGTCTGTGAAAATGTCCTTATCGTCACCAGTTTTGCTCTTTCAGGCATCTGCCCTTGTGGAAGAGATCAGAAAATGATGAAGTCCCAGGTGAGTTGCCTTTATTTTTAATTTTTAAAATTTCCTCTTTCATTTTCTGTCCAGTCAAATGGGAAAGTACAGACAGCTAACATTCAGAGTAGGGAAAAGGTAACCAAAATAAAGATCAAGACCTAGGGAGAGTTTCTAGGTAACATGTAGATAACCTGGCCTGAAAACATTTTTAAAAATGAATGTACCAAGTTTTCTGATCTTGCAGACATCATCAGTGTGGTGATTTGCAGTCCTCTAAAGAGAAAACAGATACATTCCTCACCATTATTATTTCTTGCCATATAAGACTAAAACAGATTTCCGTTCTGGGTCTTTCTCTAGGTGATGGAGTACACAGTGTTCTCACCAACACTCCTGTGGTAAATGCAACAGTAGCTTTCTTATAGCTGTATCATCAAATGATCTCTTTTAGAGGGAAGGTATCCTAATGCCAGAGCCAAACACCTTGAACCTTATTTTTCAGAGCTGGGCTCATCAGATTCCTGCCTATAGGCCGAATCCAGTTCTCTGTTTTTATTTATAGTTTCCTTGGCTGCACAGCCAATCCTTTGTTCACTGTTGTTGTCTATGGCTATTTTCCTGCCACAGGGACAGCGCTGGGTAAGTACAACAAAGACTGAATGGCTTGCAGTGCTGAAAATACAAACTTTATGGAAAAAGTTTCTTCGATTTCCGGTGTAGAGGGCCGAATTGATTACAGAGGCTTCCTATTGTCCAGTTGTATCTACTGATAAAATCTAAATAACACAGGATGGGTACTTTTTGAATGGTCTTCCAAAATGTATTTTCTTCCCAAAGGAAGGAATTATAATTATAAGTATAATTATAATAACTCTAATTCTTAAATTATAATTACCTGGCAAAGCTTCGTAGAGCACGGGCCCCTGACGCTCCATACGCTTTGCTGGGACTTCAGATTATGTAGGATCACTGTCCAACTCAAGACCACTTCCTTCTCTGCGCTTCCGTTTTTAACAGTCTGTATTACTTTTTCTCTCTGCCAACATTGGCTATATACACAATATATAAATTTTAAACTATATAAGTGATACAAATTTAAAACTGACTTTTTAACTTAAACTTTCATCCCCCTGAGATAGTGTTCACCATTTGTTTGTGATCTTCCAGACCTTTTCAGTATGAGTATAACTGATGAGTGTGTATGGGTGAAAGTACAAGTATATAAGAGTGTCTCTTTATTGTGTTTTTCCTTTGGAAAATAATGTTACAGTAAACATTCCATGCTGCAACTTGTTTTTGTTTTTTGTTTTGTTTTGCTTTTTTTTTTTTTTTGCAACTTGTTTTTTAGTTTTACTGTCCCACGTAAAGATTTTTAAATATCTTCCCAGGCAGTACCTAGATTTCTTTATTACCTTGGCAGATGCATAATATTTCTTTGCAGCCTGGTTGACCTGGGACTGTTGTCTTCTCTTTAAAATGGAGATTAGACTCCTCATAGAGTTGTTGTGAGAGTTAGGCAAATAAAAACCATGCCTGGAAGTGTATCTGGGGATAGTTTGTTCTGTATTAAGTGTTAGTTGTTGTTATTATGTCGTCATACTGTTATTGTCAAATCTAGAAATCTCCTGTATATTTTACAGTAGAGCTTAGCAAGTGAGTTCTGTTGTGAAAAGATGGGGTTGTTCTTTTCTGGATGTTAGTAGCTTTAGATTGTGCTGTCTGGTACAGAGCCACGAGTCACATGTGGTTACTAAACACTTGAAATTGGTAGTCTGATTTTGAGATGTGCCATAAATGTAAAATACATACCGAGTTTAGAAGATCTAGTTTCCAAATGCTCACTAATAATTTTAAAAGATTGGTTACACTTTGAAATGATATTTTAGATGTATTGGGAGACATATATGCATTTGAAAGTTAGTGTTTGATTGTGGCTGCCGGAAAGTTTAAAATTACCTAGCTGGTTAGTCTTATATTTCTTCTAGAGCAGCTTTAGAGAAGGAAAATGGATTTGTTGTTAGCTTAATAATCCCAACTGCCAGAGCTAATTAACTGATTTATGCCTCTCCCTGTAGGAAGAGGGATTTATTTTTTCCATAGTGTCCAGAGATGAAGTCATTGTTTGCACACATGTCCATTCTTCCTTTCTCTTTCTAACACTTGCTCTCCTCCATCTCCATTCTCCCAGTCACCCACGCCACAGAAAAGTGTTTCTAGATGATAAAAGTACAATTTCCCACTGGCTATGTACTATATTTTTCTAATAATTAACAAAATTTATACATATTTAGTTTATTGGCACATTTGAGTATAATTTTTTTAAAGATTTTATTCATTTATTTGAGAGAGAGAGAGCATGCACAAGTGTTGGGGGAAGAGCAGAGGGAGCGGGAGCAGGAGAAGCAGACTCCCTGCTGAGCAGAGAGCCCCATACAGGGCTTGATCCCAGGACCCTGAGATTATGACCTGAGCTGAAGGCAGATGCTTAACCGACTGAGCCACCCAGGCGCCCTGAAGCATTTGAGTAAAATTAATAAAGCAAAATCCGAACGTTAGAATTACATTTATTAATCTTCCTGTCAGAATGGATTTTCTCTACATTCTACATGTATTTTTTTTCCCTCATGTCACTGTTCTTCACATCAGAAGACTAATTGATTAAAACCCAAAGCTATTTTTAACTAAACGTGAACTTGATTTTTATTCCTATAATCGCCATTCATTCCTTTTTAGCAAACGTTTGTTGAGTACCTAATGTGTGTCATATGCACTGGCTGGCTGTGGAGTATCTCAAGAAGATTTAGGTATGGGGACGCCTGGGTGGCTCATTTGGTTAAGTGGCTGCCTTAGGCTCAGGTCGTGATCCCAGGCTCCTGGGATCGAGTCCCACATTGGGCTCCTTGCTTGGCGGGGAGCCTGCTTCTCCCTCTGCCTACGGCCCCCCCTACTTGTGCACTTTCTCTCTCTCTCTCTGACAAATAAATAAAAATTAAAAAAAAAAAAGATTTAGGTATTTTTTTTTCTGGGAGGAATGCAGAGGAAAATTGAGTAAACCGATATGGACACCAGCCTTGACAAATAAAAGCTCCGTGTAGGCATGGGAGCAAGGACTGTACAGGCAGAGCTGGGCAACAACCAGCTTTCCAAGGAAGTAGAAAATAGGCACCAAAGATTATTGAACTTTGCATCATGAGGGAAGTAGGATAAGGATGAGAAACATTTGCAGAAGTAGAAAGAGTAGCGTGGATTTAGGAAGGCTGAGAATTTGAGGAAAACTGTAATATAGGGTGTTTCATGGGAAGTTTGCCTAAGGGTGTTATTAAAACAGTAAGATAGAGAAGATCTTGTTCACACGATCAAGGAGGCAGTGTGGAGTGCAGCGGTCAAGAACTTAAGCTCTCAATTCAGAATATCTGATTTTAAATCTGCGACTTAATCATATATTCAGTGTGTATGACCTCTGCCAAGTAGGTACTTAACCACCATAATCTGCGGTTTTTCTCATGTATGTAAAATGAGAACATGAAGAAGGCTGTTTAAAGGACAGACTGAATGCCTGGCAGCTTGATGGTGTGAATATGGGACTTGGTGTGGGATGAGAGGCCCCTTGAGGTTGAGATGACGGCGATGAGACTGATTGTATATGTGAGCTTTGAACCAAAGGATATTTTTAAGCAGGGGTATGTTGCTGTTTGAAATAGTGTTAATTGTTTTTTTTTTCTGAAAGCGGTATTTGATAATAATGAAATATTTAGGGGGAAAAGCTGAAAATCAGTTTAAAATAATACAGCTCACTCAGGTTCTGCTATTAGAAGACAACTATTGTGAACATGATGGTGACATAATTAGTCACTTTTCCCTCCAGAAATACCTTATGGCTCTACACTTACCCATCTTTTATTTTAATGTCAATCAATAATCTGCTACTTTTATTTTAATGTCACATCAATAATCTGCTATTTTTTTTATCAGTGTTTCCTGCATATTTCTCATTACATCTGTTTTCAATATTGCTGTTGTAATTGGTGTACTTCATTATGTTATTAGGTATTGCGTAGATAAGAGAACTGTTCATTGAGGATAAGCTATGATTATTTTCCTATAAAATGAGGGGATTAGCTTATGATTTCCCAGAACTCTGACATTCTGTGATTTTCCACATTGTGTTTTCTCTTCTTAATGTTTTACTTTAAAAGGCTTTCTCTCCTCTGTAATTATTATGAAAAATCTTCCCATGTTTTGTTTTGTTAATTTAATGTTCTTGTCTGTCTTTTTAGAGTTTAAATTTTTGCTCCATCCAGAATGTATATTCCTATTATCCAAGACATAAGATATGGTGTATTCATTTGCCAGGGTTACTGTAGCAAAGTACCACAAACTATGTACATTAAACAGCAGAAACTTATTGTCTCATAGTTCTGGAAGCTAGAAGTCAAAATTCAAGGTGTTGGCAGGCTCGATTCCTTCTAAAGACTGTGAGGGAACAATCTATTTCAGGCCTCTCTCCTTGGCTTGTAGATGCCATCTTTTCCCCATGTCTCTTCATATCATCTTTTTTCTAGGTGTGCCTGTCTCTCTGTTCAAATTTGTCCTTTTGATACAGACATCAGTCATATGGATTAGGGTCCACCCTAATGACCTCATAGAATTACATCTGCAATGGCCCTGTTTCTTTTTTTTTCTTCAAGATTTTATTTATTTATTTGACAGAGAAAGAGAGATCACAAGTAGGCAGAGAGGCAGGTAGAGAGAGGGGAAAGCAGGCTCCTTGCTGAGCAGAGAGCCTAATGGCAGACCAGGACCCTGAGATCATGACCTGAGCAGAAGGCCAAGGCTTTAACCCACTGAGCCACCCAGGCACCCCAATGGCCCTGTTCCCAAATAGTCACTTTCTGAGAAACTGGTGGTTAGCACTGTAACATGTGAATTGCAATTCTACCTTTAACATATGGATTTGACATTAATTCTCCTGTTGACCATCCAGTTGTTTCAGTATCATTTTTTGAATAATCTATCTTCCTTTCAGTTATTTGAATGCTGCCCTTATCATTTATTAAATTACCATTTGCATCTAGTAGGCATCTTCTGTTTTCCTGCTCTGTGTCTGACTCTTCTTATAAAGCCAGGATTTTGTATTGTTCTTCCCAAATGCCATGATACAAAACTAGGTGTAGTATGGTTTTATATACTGCAGTAGAAATGACGAGAATGATCACTTCAGATTGAACAGGAATATACTGTTACAGGGCTTAGTATCATTCAAGGATGTGGCTGTGGATTTTACTCAAGAGGAGTGGCAGCAACTGGACCCCACTCAGAGGACCCTGTACAGGGATGTGATGCTGGAGAACTTCAGCCACCTAGTCTCAATGGGTAAGGATGGCTTCCCTGCCTAACTCGGACTTGTCCATCCAAGTGCCTTTGCTCATCAGGTGCTGTGGT
>CM053607.1:34674738-34704084 GCA_028646535.1 Procyon lotor | reverse complement strand
GACTTTTAAGACAGAAACTGTTATAAGATACAGAGAAGGGCATTACATATTGATAAAAGGATCAATTCACCAAGAAGATATAACAATTATACACATATGTGAACCAAACATATCTCCAAACTGTGTGAAGCTAACATTGTTAGAACTGGAGACAGAAATAGATCTACAACAATAGTAGGACACTTAAATACCCCACTTTCAATAATGTATGAAACAACCAGAGAGGATATCAATAAGGAAAGAGGACTTGAATACCACCAAAGGACCAAATGCACCAAACAGACATATACAGAACATTCCTCCCAAAAACAAAAAAATATTTTTCTTAAGTGCACATGGAACATCCTTCAGGATAGACAATGTGTTAGACCACAAAACAATTGTTAATCATTTTAAAAGACTAAAGTCACACAAAGTATCTTTCCACTCACAATGGAATGAAAATAAAAATAGCAGAAGGGAAACCAAAAAAAAAAAAAAAATTCACAGGTATGTAGAAATTAAACGCCACACTTTTAAGCAACTAATAGGTCAAAGAAATTGCAAGGGATATTAGAAAATATTTTGATACAAATGAAAACAAAACACAACATGCTAAAATCTATAGAACACAATAAAAGCAGTATTAAAGAGACAATTTATAGCTGTAAACCTTTATGTTAAAAAATAGAGATTTCAATTCAACAACCTAACTGTACACCTTAAAGAACTAGAAAAAGAAGAGCAACATAAACTCAAAGCTAGCAAAAAGAAGAAAATAATAAAGATCGGAGAATGATATAGTATATTTGGTAAGGCGGCCTAACAAGTACAGTACAGGAACTTAATCTCACTTTCCTTTCTGTTAGAAATTCAACAATATGAATTCAGTTTTAAAATATTTCTACAGGCAATGGAATATACTTATAGACACTAACCTGAAACAGGAATAGTTGTCCCCTTTTTCTGGTTGAGCCTGGAGTTGAGAATGGAACAGAGCTCAGGCTTTTTGAGTTCAGTTACCAGGACTGGAGATTCATTGGAGAATAGGCTTTTCCCATCTGGCCTGTCATTTTCAGAGCGTGGCTTTAAATTGTGTCCTTAGAGCTTTCCAGCTTGCCTCAGGCTCTGGGTACCACCCTGCAGCCTTACACACCAGATGGACCACTTTGGCATCACTGTTCTTGATGAGAACATGTGAGGAATTTTCTATTCCTGTGAAATGAGAAGGGAACAAGCAGCTCAACTAAGAAATCAAGTGTTTTGATTCTAGTTTGAGTGTTTTGACTATGATGAACCAAACAGAAGGACTGTGATTTCCTGTACAACTTAGGGAGGAAACAATTATTTTATGAATAATTTAATCAAAATTAATGATTATCCCCAAGGAATCCAATGTAGCAGAAAAAGACAAGAACAAGAACATTTAAAGACCTGAAATAATTGAAAGTTTTGGGGAAAGTAAGATAATAATGAGAAGCTGAGCAAAAAGATTTATAGCAATTTCAGAAGCACACTAAAAGCTGGTTGAATAGCACAGTTCCAGTTAAAAGGCCTTACACTCTATCCACTGTCAAAGCAGAGCCCTAGAAAGTATGCACTTCACTTAATAGCGTGTCATCCTTGTGCAGGGATCATGCTAATCTCTGTATCGTTGCAATTTTAGTATATGTGCTGCCGAAGCGAGCACTGTATTTAACAGCAAATTTTACTAATAATTAGTGAAAGATACAAGCAAAAAGCAAGCACAAAGATAGCAATATCTATCCCTGGAAGGGTCTGAATTATCATCTGTACCTCCAAAAAAAAATAGATTTTTGCACTGGGATGTATTTTGTTTTCAGGAGAAGAGATGAGTGCTCACGGTGTGTATTGAACATGTGTTGTACAGCTTGCCCGGGGAAGCTACTTAAGTTCAGAGCTGGTTCATTTTTACAACCCAACAGTTACACAGGGAACCTACCTAACTTCTGTTCTTTCAATCGTGCCCCCTCCTCTATAAATTCCAGATTCGTTTATAATAAGCAGTGCAAAAGTTCTGCTAAGAAGTTCTTAGATGAGAACTTCTTTGGTTATCTTCCTACTTGTAAATTCCCACAGAGCGCTTAGATGGAGGAGGGAGTTACAGAGCCCTTGTTAATTCTTTTCTTTCTGCAGAGACCTGCGGGAATCGCAGTAGAGAGAGGCGGGGAGTACCGAGAGTGAATGAGCATATGCTAGTTCATCCTGCACTCCCCAGACACCATACCGTGCATTGTGAAATGTGGCTACTCTTAAGGCACCTGGTGGAAGACAATGACACATATCTGAGCGTGCATGAAACGGACATTGGGCTCCAAGGAGAATGTTTCTGACCCTCACCTCTCTCAGCCATCCTCTAGGCTCATAATTCTTCATAGTGTAGAACTTCTTTTTATATATTTTCCAGCTTTCCGTCTCTGTCCACAGGGAGGATCCATGGGGCATGCAATACAAAGCAGGAGCAAGGCTAAAGGCAGCAGGGATGACAGATGAAATGAATATGCTTAGAGTAAATTAGAAATAGAAATGGTACATTGATCAGTTTGCATCTGATGAAGTTCAAGCATGTTTCAACATATGCACTACATCAGACTTCAGCGAGGCTAGAATAGCAGGAACAATGGAGATGAATTAGAGGAAGGATTCAGAGATATGCAGATGTTCCGATGGTTCTTGAGATCCAAATTCCAAACTTGGATTTTGTATATTATCTTCTCAAAAGAACAAAAGAATAAACTCCATCATATACATAAATTTTAAATGTTATAAGGTTGGTGATTAAAAAGATTGTTGGCCTAAAAAAAGATTGGCCCAAACCATCAAGTAATTATGAGCCTTCTTTTTCTCTTCTGTTCATTTTAGGAAATCCTATTATTTACTCAACACTCAAAATCTGAACAGCATATGTGCCTACTATTCTCAGTGTCCGTGTGGTATTCTAACGGAGCCTGGGAAAGATGGGAGTCAAAACTCCTGGTACTTATTGAATCCAGTATAACTGGAAAGAGTATCAACTTGATATTTCCAGAAAACATCTCCACATCACCATATGTCCAGCTTCTTTTCCAATAGCTAGAGCTTAGAAAACATTATTTTTTAAGATTTATCTTTTTTTTTTTTTTTTAGAGAGAGAGCGTGCATGTTCGAGCGGGAGTGTGGCAGGGGAGGGGGAGAGAGGGAGAGAGAGAGAGAGAGAGAGAGAGAGAGAGAGAGGTAAGCAGCTTCTGCCCTGAGCTCAGAGCCTGAAGCAGGGTGCAGAGCCTGAGCCAGCTGCATCTCAAGACCCTGAGATCACCACCTGAGCTTAAAGCAAGAGTCAGAGGCTCAACCCACTGGGTCACCCAGGTGCCCCTCTTTTTCGTTTTTGAATCCATGTTTACATAGCTCCAAACATTGAGCTGGACTGGAGTAAACCCAGTAATTATAATGCATACTAAACTTTGAAGACTATATGTCTAAATAATAATCTCAACTTCACAATAACTAGAGAACAAAAATTACTCCATATTATGATTAATTTGGTTCTTGTTTATGAACCAGATATTTTAGCATGGAGCCCATGATTCTTGACTTAATTTTCCATGGGAATCTAACTTATGCATCAAATATGCTATGATATTGTTCAGATTTTGCATTCAAAATCTGAGGGGATTCAGCATTAGAAAGGAAACTATTGGGGCGCCTGAGTGGCTCAATGGGTTAAAACCTCTGCCTTTAGCTCAGGTCATGATCTCAGGGTCCTGGGATCGAGCCCTGCACCAGGCTCTCTGCTCAGCAGAGAGGAGGAAGTGGAGGAGAAGCCTGCTTCCTCCTTTCTCTCCCTGCCTCTCTGCCTACTTGTGATCTCTCTCTCTGTCAAATAAATAAATAAAATCTTAAAAAAAAAGAAAGAAAAGAAAACTATTTGGGAGAAGGAGAATAATTCAATTAGAATGAATCATCTCTATCTTTATATACTACACATGATTACAGTGAGTTTGTAAGCATTTTAGATAAATGAATTTTACATTTATATCCTATGTAAATACTTTGAAAATAACATGAAGCAACACATATCCAGAAAATTAACTCAAATGTAGAAGAAAGAGTTGTCAAGTAGTTCACTTATATGGTGATTTAAATGTTTCCTGCCAGTCTTTAACCTTAAGCCACAGGGTTTAAGCAACGATTTTGAGAGCTTTGATGTTTCTTTTTTTCAAAGCATTCAGCCCAGTGTCTTAATCATGGCAATGGCATGATTAAGAACTTATCTGGACTTTTCTCTACAGACTCTCTCACTTGAATCAGCAAAAAATTATTGCTGCCAATGTCACAAGAGCCACCGTGCTCAGGCCAGAAACAGCAGGTCTAACTCATGGACCTTTCTGGTCCTAAGAGGTGTAGGTACTGTGAACACAAAGAAGTCATCATACATATGACGTAATTTGTCCTAATTATTGAGTGATTTAGTCCTTATCCAGTTGCTTCTAGCTTATCATAGAATCTACCTCATTTCTCCCAATCTCAGCTGATGCTTACACACTCTCACATGATCATCTCTAAGCTCCCAGGCCTACCCTTCCTTCCACAACCACATTTTCAGCTAAAGGCAATCCTAGGTCATATGTTCTCCATCCCTACAAAATATGTATTAAATAACACTAAGCTGAAGAGATGTAGTTACTTAAACCTCTATATTCCCATGCATGGAATCAAGAACTTTTTTATTCAACTTATTCAGCAAATATTTATGGAATACCTACTCTGTGACAGACCTTGTTCTGAGCTTTTGGGACATTTCCAGGAACAGCAATGAGGCCAGAGTAGCTGGAGCTGTGGGATCAAAACTAGGGTAGTGGTTGGTACTCCTGCTACTTTTCCTTCGTATAATAAGAATCACTTCTTTGTGTTCTTTCAAGTACAGATAAGACACAATTGCAGGGCCCTCTGAGCATCATGTTAAATATGAAAATTTTCTTAAAGGTATACAATTTTCTAAAATGCATCAACATAAAAACTAACTGAAAGACTATCAAAGCAAATTGTATTTGCCCTACAAATGAAAAATTCTAATCATAAAACAAAAATAATTGAGTGAATAGGAGTGTGTATAACATACTATATTAAGTGAGGGCCCACTGCAAAATGAATGTTTGGGGACACTTTTTCAAAAATTTAAAAGGACTACCAAGGATACCAAAATATATAGATTTTACCTTTAAAAATATTTTGATGCTTATAAAATATAATAGAGGTAATAGTGAATGTAAATTTTAAAATTGTAAAAAATATTTTGGCGTCATGGGGCGCCTGGGTGGCTCGGTGGGTTAAAGCCTCTGCCTTTGGCTCAGGTCATGATCTCAGGGTCCTGGGATCGAGCCCCGCATCGGGGTCTCTGCTCAGCAGGGAGCCTGCTTCCCCCTCTCTCTCTGCCTACTTGTGATCTCTCTCTCTGTCAAATAAATAAATAAAATCTTTAAAAAAAATATTTTGGCATCATGATGTATATAAAATAATGGATAAAATACTATATTATTGTGATATCTTGATTGATCAGATATTTTTGGCTTGTCTTTATGCAAATTTATTTATTATGTCTTCAAAATTTATACTTTTAGTAACTTCATTATCAGATATAACTGAAAGCAAAGTGAGTTGCTTTTGGCAAATCCAAGATTGCAAAAATTTTTAATAATTTTTAATTTTGAGAAGACTATTTCCACTGATGCAACCGTTACTGGAGCTGTTAAGAGTATTATAGACTGTGACAACACTGGGACATATTTCTGATAAATTATCTTGAAGTATAAATTATAGTACATTTGCAGTTGATGAGTTTCACAACACTGTTTCTAAAAAGATTTAGCTCTGCATACAGCTGAGTTTCCCATCTGAACTTAACTTTAAAGGTTATGCAATGGCAATTTAATGTTTCCTATAACATTTTCTGTAATTTGCGGAGGTCATGCAAGAAACCAAAAGTGCTTTCATGAAATAGTGCAAAATACTTGTTTATGCATTGTTTCTCTGTATGTTCAACTAAAAGGAAAAATTAATTTTCAAATTGTCTTGTTGATAATTGGCTTATGCAAAGCTTCATATAAAAAAACAGTGGAGTTTTTTTCTGTTAAATTGGGTGATCTTTTTTTTTTATTATTTTTTCAGTGTTCCAAGATTGTTTACGCACCACACCCAGTGCTCCACGCAATATGTGACCTCCTCAATGCCCACCACCAGGCTAACCCTTCCCCCTACCCTCCTCCCCTCCAAAACCCTCAGTTTCTCAGAGTCCACAGTCTCCCATGCTTCCTCTCCCCCTCAGATAACATGAGGACATGAGGAGAAGGAAAGGAAAAGTGAATTGAGGTAAATTGGAACTGGGTGATCTTTAAATGTAATTTGTATTTCTAAGCCTGTGTGTATTTGCATCGATCCAACAACTTTCAAATTTTCAGAGACTCTGAACTCTGAAGAATTCTAATAACTTTTTTATATGCTTTACTGCAATGTCCCTGGGTAGCTGTTATTTTGTAATAATTTACTGATGAAGTTTACTGCCTGGGCATCTATAGTACCTGTCCAGGTACTCAGGCCAGAGAGTTAACAATTACAGTCACTACAGGGGTGGGGTCTGGGAATGGTCAGGAAGCCAGCCAGGTCCCTGTGCCTGCTGTTCCACGCAGAGCCCCTCTTCTCTCCTGGGGCTGTACCCGCTATTGTCACCACTATTGCTTCTGCGGCTCTCACCTTAGTGATCCCTGTGCACATACAGACACAGATATGAGGCCAGTTGCTCAGGGCCTGGGCCACCTGCCTTGCTTCCTGGTTTCAATCAACAGCAATGATTGCTGCTCACAGTCTGTGGGTTAGTTGGGCTCACCTGGGTAGTTCTTCTCCAAGTGGTGTGTACTGTGACAGCAGTCATCTGAAGGGTCAGCTGGTTTGGAATGTCCAAGATGGTTCACTGGAGGTTCAACTGATTCGGAATGCCCACGATGGTGGCAGCTGGGCCTTTGCTGAAGGCTGAGAGCTCATTGGGGCTATCATCCAGAGCCCTTTGGTTCTCCTCCATGTGGCCTCTCCAGCTGGCTCACTTAGGCTTCTTTAAAAGCCTCTTGTGGTTTCATGATAACCACACTCTTCTCTAGGGTGGCTGGATCCTTGGAGTACAAAATTGGAAGTTCTCAGGCCTTTTTTAAGGCTTAGGACAGGAATTAACAATAACTTACTTCTGCAACATTTTACTATTTAAACAAGTCACAAGGCCAGCCTAAATTCAAGTAGAGGGGACTAAATGAGAGGAACACCAGAAGGAATTGTTTATTGGTAGCCATCGATGTAAGACATTACCACAGTCTCCCATCTTTCTCTTTCCAAATGGGAATGTTCATTGTGGTTATCCTGTCTCTGTTCTTTCGTTGACTTATGGGTGTGGGGGGCAGAGAACTTGTGAGTTTTAGGTCACAAGTCTCTGAATTAGGAGAGGATATATATGAAACCTACATAGAAACTAACATGAGATCCGGGACTTTGAACCTGAGGATGAAATGATGGAAATTTTTGCCTCCTTTTGGGAGGGGGTGAGGATATTTTGCTTGCTAAGTTAAAGAGGGTAAATATCTGTGGTCCAAATAGTAGATTGTAGCAGATTGAATTATTTTTCAAAAATATTTCCTATCCTTTCCTGTCAACCCATTGCTGCATAACAAATAACTATTGCTGCATAACAAATTAGCACAAACTAGTAGTTTAAAAAATATTTGTGTATTATTTCATGGATTTTGCAAACCAGGAGCCCAGGCACAATTTACCTGCATCTTTTGCTTCAGTGTCACTCACAGGCTATGAAGAAGCTGTGAGCCGGGGCTGGGGTCTCATTTGAACGCTCACCTGCAAAAGGATATGCTTCCGGGCTCACACCTGGAAGGTAACTGGCAGAATTCATTTTCCCATGGATTTTTTTTTTTTTTTTTTTCTGGCTGATTGTCAGCGTAAACCACCTTGGCATGTGGCACTTTCTCCATATTACTGCTCTCAACATGAACAGAATGCTTCAACATCAGCAAGGAAGAACTTCCACTAGAAAGGCATTTTCATCTTTGGCTACAGAAGAACAGAGGTGACACCCTGGCACCTTTGCCATAGTCTGGAGGTTAGAGGTAAGTCACAGGTCTTGTCCACATACGAAGGAGTTACACAAGGGGCGAGTATCAAGACGTGGATGTAATTAGAGTCAACCTTAGAGTCTGTCTGCCACACTAGGCCCCTCACTGAGGGAATTCCTGCACCATGTATTTCAGACCCGAACCTACGACCTACTTTAAGACAATGGAATGTGAGTAAACGTGACATGAGCTGTTAGAATCACCGTGTGGTCCGCCACCTTCACTGCCCTCGCCCCCCACGACTAGCAACATTCCAGATATTCCTCAGGCTGAAACCCTTTTGCCTCCTAAGTTGTCCTTCCACATGGATTTCCTTCTTTCTAGCTCCTGTAACTCTTTTCCCCAAAGCCGTGTATTTCTTATCTTTCCTCTCGTTCACACATACCAGACTCCTTCCTAACTTCTGAATCTCTTCTTCATCACTAGTCAACCCTTTCAAATATCTTCACACTTTAGTCTCCTCATCTGAAGGTCCTATCTCCTTGCACCATCATGTCGAGAGCATAGCCCGGGGGGCTGAGCTGAGCTCTCTGGTCCACAGACTGGGCAAGTGGCTGACAACAAGTCACAATATCTGCCAGTCTGCTTTTCTCCTGTCACAAAGTTGGGCCTGCTCGAAGATCTGTCCTTATCCATCCAAACCAATTCTACATATTGGCAGTATCCAATCCTGGCACATCTATTCAAGAATAGAAACCACTGGGCTCCTGGGTGGCTCAGTTGGTTGAGCATCTGACTCTTGATTTCAGTTCAGGTCATGGTCTCAGGTCGTGAGATCGAGTCCCACATCCACTCTGCGCTGGGTACGGAGCTCACTTAAGGCTCTCTCTCCCTCTCCCTCCGCCCCAACGAGTTTGGGTATGGAGGGTCCTGTGCTTCACAAAAATCCCAGGAACCAGAGCTATAAAGAGTAGGAGGAAGGGGCCTCTGTGGCTCAGTGGGTTAGGGCCTCTGCCTTCTGCTCAGGTCATGATCTCAGGGTCTTGGGATCGAGCCCCGCGTCGGGCTCTCTGCTCAGCGGGGAGCCTGCTTCCTGCTCTCTCTCTGCCTGCCTCTCTACCTACTTGTGATCTCTCCCCTCTCTGTCAAATAAAATAAAAATTAAAAAAAAAAAAAGAGTAGGAGGAATGCGGCTGCACACCTCTCTGTGTCTACAATGCATATAAACATATAAAACAACATACATATATAAGTACAAAAACATGAGAACATAAATTGGAGGGGAGTAAATAGAGTAAAATTGTTCTAAGTATCTGCATTTGACTAGTATTAGTCAAATACTAGTCAAGTGGTAGCAATATTGACATATATTAGATCTGAACAAATATAAATTACATGCTGTTTTGTCTAGGGTAACCAGAAAAAGATTATTAGAGGAATGCATAACTAATAAGCTAAGTGGAAGGAAAAACAGAATATTAAAAAATATTCAGGCTATTTAAATATATATACAAAATTAAAGTGTATAAAAACATATACAAAACAAAAACAGGAGAAGTGGACAATATATTGTAAGATGTTACACGTACACCCAAATATAATTAATTAATTAACCAAAACTAATTAATTGTTAATAGACTACATATTATGCAAAAAAGCAAAGATTCATAGAGTTTTTAAAGAAACTATATGCTTCTATTAGACATATTTTTTCTTAAAGATTTTATTTATTTATTTGTCAGAGAGAGTGATCACAGAGGGGCAGGCAGAGGCAGAGGGAGAAGCAGGCTTCCCGCTGAGCAAGGAGCCCAATGTGGGACTCGATCCCAGAACCCTGGGATCATGACCTGAGCTGAAGGCAGCTGCTTAACCGACTGAGCCACTCAGGCATCCCAGACATATTTTAAGATACAGAGATATTGAAGGTATAGGAATGAAGAAATGCGTATCATTCAAACACTAATAAAGAGGAAGCTGGGGGCGCCCGGTGGCTCAATGCGTTAAGCTGTCCTTTAGAAATATGAAATAGTTGAGCCTTTCTATTATCTTTTCTCACTGGAATAATTTCCATTACTGGTGGTGCTTTTAAAATTTTTGCTTTTGCTCTATTTATACTATGACTTTTGTTGTTTCTTTTTTTTCCCCAAATACGTTTATTTTATTTTTTCAGTGTTACAAGATTTATTGTTCATGTACCACACCCAGTGCTCCATGCAATATGTGCCCTCCTCAATACCCATCACCAGGCTCGCCCAACGCCCACCCCCCTCCTCTCCAAAACCCTCAGTTTGTTGCTCAGAGTCCACAGTCTCTCATGGTTCATATTCCCCTCTGGTTTCCCCCCATACACCCCTTCCTTCCTTCTCACAATGCCTTCCATGTTTTTCTTTACGCTCAGCATGTAAGTGAGACCATAAGTAATTGGTTCTCTCTGCTCGACTTATTTCACTCCGCATAATCTCTTCCAGTCCCATCCATGTTGATACAAAAGTTGGATATTCGTCCTTTCTGATGGAGGCACTTTGTTGTTTCTTATTTCTTTCACTGACATATAATTAACACACAGTGAAATGCAAGAATCTTAAGTGTACTCATTTGAGGCACTAATATCTCACTTTGGAGTAATATATTTTTACAAAATAGAACTATGATCAGAATGTAAAATTATTCTTCTCCAGTGTAATAGTCCTTCTCTAAACAACCATAAACTAAAGAATAATAAATGGTCCTCACTAATAGCTTTCTTCATTCCCTTCCTGGAGGATTATTTCTTCTGGGCACCGGTCTTCTCTGTGAAGTTCCCAGGTGACAGAGCCGTGGGAAGGTGCAGGTACTCTGAGCCCCTGTTCTCTGCCTGGCCTGTGGCCCAGCTCCGTATTCTCTGCTGAGGGGCCTGTCTGCCTTCCTGCAGGAGTCCATACACTCCACTCAAACTGGCCCAAACTGTGACATGCAAATTCATCAACAATTGGAACTTCTGGTGCCCATCTCATGAGAGATTTGAATCAGGAATCAGAAAATTCAGAAGGCTCTTCTCCCACAGGCCCCCAGGAATATTTCTAGCACTAGACAGTAAGTCCATCCTCCTCCTGTAAGAGGAGCCTGAGTCTGGAAAACTCCTTGGAGTTCTCTGCATGATGGCTCCCCTCCTCCTCTCTCATGTCTACAATTAGCATCTGGGTTTACTTCCAGCAGGAAAGAAATCTATTCAAAGCACCACCCCTGCCCAGTCTCACTTTCAAACAAAACTCACAGGTGTCTGTACTTGGCCCTCTCTCTTTGTTTTTCTGACCCCAGCTACAAACTGGGGTTTTTTTCTAGCCTGACCACAACCCACATCCCAGACGAGCCCCAGACAGAGCCCCGTCGAAAAACCTGCTGCCTTCTGCTTGACCTGGCCAAACATTGACCCCCAACTCCCCAGACCCGCCACAGCGCAGCTGCAACCCTCTCCCACCCTTAAAACTCCCTTAAAAGGCCCCGCCTGTCAGAAACTTGGGGCAGACATTTCTCTAGATGTCTGGCCCCTCACCCTACTGGAAAGTGAACTCTGTCCTGCTTGTGACTCTACTCTGTGCAATTCTTTGCCCCCCATCTCACGGGCCACCCTAACCCAGCAGAAAACCCCCATCCCTTCCTTGGACCCAACAGTGAGGAGGGAGAGAGATAGAAGGCTACATACTGAGAATGTGATTCTGTAGAAATGGAGAACTTTTCTCATTTTAAGCTAATCCTAACCAGGGGTTAGCTCAAGTGCTAAGTCCAAATTTTATCTCTGAACTCTTTACTTTAAGCCTCATTCTGAGCCATGGTTTTTGCCACTAATTCTCAGACTTTGATGATCTTGATTCCAGAAGTTCTAATTTTAATTTCTAGGTCAGGCCCAGAAATCTATTTTTTTTTTTTTCAAGGACTCTTGATGATTTTGCTTAGGAAATAGCAGTAGCACTCAGTTGGAAATCACTACTTGTAAACTCAACTCACTTCTTTGAAGCTTTCAATTTCCTTAAACATAAATCTCCTAACCATTCTACATATATCTACACAGCAGTTATGCCAAAGACAACCAGTTCTTCACTCCTTAAAACCCTCCAGAAGAGAAGTATACAAAATTATTAGTAACATTTATTGTTTGGGGATTATCAGAAGTCTGGAGAAGGACTATCTCACTAGAGAAACACAATGTTACATTCTGTATCAGTAATTCTATTTTGTAAAGATGAATTACTCCAAAGTGAGACATTAGTAACTCAGATAAGTAATAAATACCAAAAAGATATTGAAAGCATAAGTATAGACATTGCTATACCCAAAGAAGAACCAGCTCTGAATGATTGGAATTTGATTAGAAAATTTAGAAAATAGTGTGTACAAAAGGAAACCATACATTGCAGATAAATGTTAATATTTAACCAGTTAGCTTGACAAATAGATTGTAAAGCCTTAAAATAAATAATTTAATTCAGTAATTTTGGGTAACATGGTTACTATAAAATTATCATTATAAAATGTATTTATTAAGAATGTAGATTGGGGGGCATGTGAGTGGCTCAGTTGGTCTACAGAGATCTACTTGATCTCAGCTCAGGTCTTGATCTCAGGGTCATGAGTTCAAGCCCTATATTGGGCTCCACTCTGGGCATGGAGCCTACTTAAGAAAAAAAAAATGTATATTTGGAAAATAGTCTCTTTTTTGAAGACAGTATTCTAATAGATAAAGAAAATGGCATATGTATTTTGCCTTACAATTTTTAATACATTTTTTTTTTTTTGGTGTACAAAATTTGCATAGCTAGGTGGTCAGAAGAACATTTTAATACTTACCTTTTAAAATTCATTTTTAGGGTGCCTGGGTGGTTCAGTCAGTTAAGATGCTGCCTTCGGCTCAGGTCATGATTCCAGGGTCCTGGGATGGAGCCCTGCATGGGGCTCCCTGCTCAGTGGGGAGTCTGCTTCTCCCTCTCCTTCCACCTGCTGCTTTGCCTACTTGTGCTCTCTATCTTTCTGTCAGATAAATAAATAATTTTTAAAAAATAATAATAAAATAAAATTCATTTTTATGATTTAATTGTACATTTTAACTTGCACTGATAAGTTGTATGTAGTTAAAGATTACTTTTGGACAACAAATCAATGTCTTAATTCAAAGGACATTAATAAATATATATTTTCTTACCTGGGTGGCTCAGTTAAGTATCTGACTCTTGGTTTCAGCTCAGATCATGGTCTCATAGGTCATGAGATCGGCTCAGTGAACAGTCTGTCTACCTGAGGATTCTCTCCCTCTGTTCCTCCCCTCACTCATGCGCTCTCTAAACTAAGTATTAAAAAAAGAAAGAAAGAAAATACATACTGTGTCAATATAATTCAGTGGAACAGACGTGTCAACCTTAAAAACTGGCATGAAACCACCATCTGAATTGCTTTTCTTACATGAAATAATAATGTTGATTAATAGAATTGTGAGAATTTGGCCTAATATTTTAACTGTGGCTAGAAGTCTCCTGAAATATATAACATAGAAAAAGAAAGAAGAAAAGAATTGGTTCTGAGCAGGGTCAATGATGAAGGAAGAGACACCAAAATAAATAGAGGAAGTTGTGAAGCTAACAATCTTATTTAATATTATTGTTTTAGTACCTTTTTAAATTTCCTCTTTTGCCTCTTGATTTTTTTTCCCCGTAAGTACATACTAATCAGGATAAAAATAAGGTCTACACCTTGTATTTGGTTATGTCTCTTAATTATGGCACAAAATGTGATTTGTCTTTGTAAATGTTCCATGCACACATGAGGAAAAAATGGTATTTTGCTGCTGTTTGGTGGAGTAACCTATCGATTAGGTCAAGATAGTTGAAAATACGGGCGCCTGGGTGGCTCAGTGGGTTAAAGCCTCTGCCTTCGGCTCAGATCATGATCTCAGGGTCCTAGGATCGAGCCCCACATTGGGCTCTCTGCTCAGTGGGGAGTCTGCTTCTCCCCCTCTCTCTGCCTGCCTCTCTGCCTACTTGTGATTTCTCTCCCTGTCAAATAAATAAATAAAATCTTTAAAAAAAAAAAAAAAAGATAGTTGAAAATGTTTTTGTTTAATTGTACTACATTTTCACAGAATTTCTTTCTACTTGTTCTATCAATTATTAAGAGATTGGTATTAAATTCTCTCACTATAATTGTGGGTTCGTCTATTTCTTCTTTTGGGTCTGTCAGTTTTGCATCATGTATGTGGATGCTGTTATTTGGTGTATAAAAATTTAGTACTGTTTCATCTTCTCGATAAATCGGCCCCATTATCATTATGAAATGATCCTTTTTATCTTTGGTTGTATTCTATGCTCTAATCTAATTTGCCTGATAGTAACATAGCTACTCAATCTTTAAATTAGTTTTTGCATGGTATATTTTTTTCATTTTGTTACTTTTAGTCATTTTTTCTCTTTTTTATATTTATAATGTTGGGTGTTGCTTTTATATTCAATTTGAAAATCTCTGGCTTTTAACTCAGTCATTTGGACTGTTACTAATGATATGTTTATATTTAAATCGACCAACCTGCTATATATTTTTTTGCCGTTGTGGGGAGTCTTGTTTGGTCTTATTTTGGAATAATTTTATTTCTTGATGTATGCTTAGCCAAACATTTATAGCACACATCTTTAACTTGTTTCAAAATATATTCAAGAAATAGACCATTTAAAAAAAAAAAGAAAAAAAAAGAAATAGACCATTTTAGGTACAGATTAAGAATCATACAATAATATACTTCCACTTAATACCTCTTCCTTGCCTTTGTACTATTTTTGTTATGCATATTACTTACACATATGCTAAAAAACCCTTACTACATCTTACGTCATTACTCATTATATGTTATTGTTTTTGCTACATGTTATTATTTTTGCCTTAGGCAATATCTTCTGAAGAAATTTTTTGTTTTATTTTATTTTATTTATTTTATTTATTTGACAGAGAGAGATCACAAGTAGACAGAGAGGCAGGCAGAAAAGGGGGAAGCAGGCTCCCAGCTGAGCAGAGAGCCCGATGCGGGGCTCGATCCCAGGACCCTGAGATCACGACCTGAGCAGAAGGCAGAGGCCCAACCCACTGAGCCACCCAGGTGCCCCAAGAGATTTTTAAATGAAGGAAAAAAGTGTTATATGTATATGCTTTTCATTCCTCAAATAGATCCAGATTTCAATCTGCTGCATTTTCCTGGTGACTGAAAGACTTCCTTCAGCCCTTCTTGTAGTGCACGTCTGTTGGTGAGAAAATCTCACAGCTTTTGTAGGTCTGAAGACATCTTCATCCCACTTTTGTTTCTTAAATATTTTTTGCTGAATGAAGAATTCTAGATAAACAGTTTCTTTCTCTTTCTTTCCTTTTCTCCCTTCCTGCTCACCCTCTGCCTTCCTAATTCTCCTTTCATCTTTCTACAGTATCTGCGTGGACTGGGAGAAAAATCTATCTGCATAAATGCTGTCAAGAACCCAGACTACACCAAGGGTCAAACTTCATCTAAATGTTCAGTAGAGACAGGACTAAGGAGGACTTTATACAAGTTTAGCAACAACAGTTAGAGACAGGGCACTATCACTATTTAACCTTTCTCGGCCTCCGTTTGCTCCTGTCCTCTGAGAAACAGAGAAGAAAATAATGCACCCTAATCTATTGAGGGCTCCAATCTGTCTGTTCTTTAACAATTGTGACTCTTGGGCAAGTCCCTTTCTCAGAGTTTCATTTTTCCCACCGTGTCCTGAGCCACAAGTCTAACTATGTCAATTAAGAGTATGTTCGAGGGGCACCTGAGTGGCTCAGTAGGTTAAACACTCGACTCTTGATTTTGGCTTGGGTCATGATCTCAGGGTCATGGAGCCCTACATCGGGCTCCTTGCTCAGTGCGGAGTCTACTGGAGATTCTCATTCTCCCTCTCTCTCTCTCTCTCTGCCCCTCCCCTACCTCTCTCAAATAAATAAATCTTTTTTAAAAATGAATATGTTTGAAATCATGTGCTAAGTGCTAAATGGAGGTAAGTGGTAATTCTTCAACACATCCAATTATGTTGAATTGGACTGTTGAGCCTGCCTGCCCTGATAGGTTACACAACTTAGCTTGGAGGTAAAGAATGTGACTCTGGAGCCAGAGTTCCCAGATTAGATACTGGCTCTGCTATTTACTATCTGTGTAATCTTGGCAAATAGCTTAAATCTTATGCTCCCTAGTTTCCTCATATATAATATGAGGACAGTAATAGTATTTAAATCATATGGTTATTGTAAGGATTAGATGAATAAATATACATGAAGGGCATGTCTGGCAAAAGTCATTGGTTATGTTAGAATGTGCAAGAAGGGTATCCTCAGTGCACAACAGGAGAGGAGAAGAAGGGAGCACAAGGGAGGATTTTAGGTCCTGAAAAAAAAAAATCTGCCTTTTAATACAGGTACTAGTTTCATAGTATATTTAGTGTGTGAAAATTCATCATACTGCCTGCTGAATATATTGGAAGTTTCTGTGCATTATATGTACAAAATATACATATAAAATATGTTTTTAAAAATAGAGCCTGGAAATTAGTAAAAACTCCTGGGACGTCTGCAGACCTCCAAAGGCTGTGGAATTGGTAAGGTCCAAGGCTGTATGTTCAAGGAGGAAACAGAAACCACTAATACCTGGGTTACAGATAGGAGTAAAGAGAAACTTGCACTAACGTATATATAAACATACATATGATATGCCAAATTTTAGGTAGAAAATAAAATTGTAGGTTGTAGGTAGAAAATGGAAAGAACGAGGAGGGATCTAGTGGCCAGAAAGGATCTGCTAGACTGGATCTTGGGGGATAGGGATTCGGTTCATCTCCCTCATTTCTGGCCTTCTCATATTCAAGAACATTTTGTCACTGTCACTGATGAGTTTTTCTGTTTGTTTTTAATTAATTTAATTTTAATTTTTCAGTGTTCCAAGATGCATTGTTCATGTACCACACCCAGTGCTCCATGCAACATGTGCCCTCCTCAATACCCACCCCAGGTTTAGAAATGCATACCTACATTAGAATACAGAATATTTGCATCAAATGAAAATTTTCTTTCATGTCCCTTCCCAGTTAATCCACTCAGAGGTAACCACTGCCGTCATTATTTTTTTAATTCCAGTATTGTTAACATACAGTGCTCTATTAGTTTCAGATGTACAATTCTGATTTCTTATACAATATATTAACTTAGCCTATTCCAGGACCTTATATAAGTGGGGTCATATATATCTTACTAACTAATACCCTCTACTAGTACCATGCTGTCTTTTTACAGTAACTTCGTAATTTTACAGAAAGTACAGAAATTGTGTAGTAAGCTCTCCAAATTTATACTTCCTTTTCAATAACTTTTTGGCTATTTTAGGTTTTTCATATTTCCATATGAATTTTAGAATCAGCCCATCAAATTCTACAAAAACAAATACAAATTGCCTGTTAAGATTTTGATAGAGATTATGTCAAATGTATATATCAATTTAAGGAGAATTGATATCTTGAGTCTTCTGTTCAACTAACCAGATATATTTGGGTTCTTTTTCTTTCAGCAAATGTTCTACAATGTTTGATGTATAGATTTTGCATATATTTTATTAGATATATCCATGCTATTATCAGTACTGTTGTTTAATTTCGGTTTTATGATTGTTGTCAGTATGTGGATGTACATTTGATTTTTGCATTTTAATCTTTCAAGGGAATTGTCCATTTCACCTAAATTATCAAGTTTCCTGGCATTAAGATATTCCTAATGTTTTCTTATTATTATTTGGATGTCTGCAAAACCTGTAGTTATGTCATATCTCTCATTCTGATTCTTTTTTTTTTTTTTTTTAAAGATTTTACTTATTTGACAGAGAGAGAGATTACAAGTAGGCAGAGAGGCAGGCAGAGAGAGAGGGGGAAGCAGGCTCCCTGCTGAGCAGAGAGCCTGATGCGGGGCTCGATCCCATGACCTTGATATCATGACCTGAGCTGAAGGCAGAGGCTTAACCCACTGAGCCACCCAGGCGCACCTCTCATTCTGATTCTTTGTCTTCTATCCTGATGAGACTCTGACTCACATCAGTCTTCTCAACCAGCTTTTGCATTCCATTACAGGTGATGGGATGAGAACAACATGGATTTGAACTGTGGGGGTCTCCTTATATACACATTTGTTTCAATTAATGCAGCACAGCACTCTAATTATATTTTCTATTCCTTAGGATTTTCTTTTCCCTAACTTATTTTATTGGAAGAATATAGAATATAATACATACATAAGTATATGTTAAAAATATGTATTATTTGACTACGTTATCAGTAAGGTTTTCAGTCAACAGTAGGGTATTAGTAAAGTTTTGGGGGAGTTAAAAGTTATATGCAGATTTTCAATTGCATGGGGGATTGCACTCCTAACCCCCACGATGTTCAAAGGTCAACTATATTTTCTCTATTTTTTTCCCATTTTATTTCTTCTCTGAATGATTATTTCCTTTCTTCTATTTACCATGAGTTTTGTTTTTGTTTTTTTTTTTCCTTTTTCCAGTTTCTTAAGGTGGAAAATGAGTTATTGATTCATGGCCTTTCATCTTTTCCAATAAAGGTATTTAGTGCCTTATATTTCCCTCTAGGTACTGTTTTAGAGGTAATTAGATATGTTATATTTTCATTTTCATTCAGTTCATAATACTTTATTTCCCTTTTGATTTTTTTTTTCAACCAGTGGATTATTTAGAAGGATGTATTTAGTTTCCAAATATTGGGGGATTGTCCAGATACTTTTGTTACTGATTTCTAACTCAATGCTGTTGTGCTCAGAAAACACACTTTATCTTTAAAATTTATTAAGACTTGTTTTATGACCCCTGAATATGACCTTCCTTGGTAAATGTTTTGCATGCACTTAAAAAGAATGTGTCCTATCGCCTTTGGGTGGAATGTTCTACAAATATTAAATAGGTCAAGTTGGTGATGATGTTCAAATCTACTATATCCTGGCTGATTGCTTATGTCTTATTCAATTAAATAATTATTCAGTTATTAAGAGATAGGACTGAAATTTCCAACTACAATTGTGAATTTGTTTAGTTTTCCTTATCGTTCTCAGGCCACGAGAACTATAGGCCATGAATCAATCTCAGTTTTTGTTTCATACGTTTTGAAGTTCAGCTACTGGGTGCATAAACTTTTAGGATTACATCCTCTTAACAAACTGACCACTTTAGCATTATGAAGTGTTTTTCTTTATTCCTTATAATTATTTTTAGTTCTGAAATATATTTTGCCTAATGTTATCATAGTTCCTTCAGTTTAATTTTTTTTTTTTTTTAAAGATTTTATTTATTTGACAGCGAGAAACACAGCGAGAGAGGGAACCCAAGCAGAGGGAATGGTAGCGGGAGAAGCAGGCTTCCCGCAGAGCAGGGAGCCTGATGTGGGGCTTGATCCCAGGCCCCTGGGATCTGACCTGGGCTGAAGGCAGACGCTCAACGACTGAGCCACCCAGGCGCCCCCCTTCAGTTTAATTTTTAACTTGTGTTAGACTGGTATATCTTTTTTCATTTTTTTAACCTATTTGTGTCTTTAAAGTGTGTTTCTTGTAGGTAGTATAAAGTTGGGCTCTGCCTTTTTATCCAATATGACAATCTATTCTTTTAATTGGTGCTTAGATCTTTTCTATTTAATGTGATAATTTACATTGTTAGACTAAGCCTATCATCTCAATTTTGTTTTCTATTTGTCCTATTTATTCTTTGTCATCTTTTCCCTTTTTCTGCTTTCAGTTGGACTAATTGTATACTTGTTATGATTCCTTTTTATCCTTTTTTGGATTATTAGCAACAACTGTTTTACTATTTTAGTGGTTTATGTAGCATTTCTACTACATACTTTTAGTTTGTCCCAATCTACCTGCAAGTAATATAACACTTCATGTACAGTATGAGAGCCCTACAATATTTTCATTATTATGAAAAAAGATATGCCACATGGTCCCTCCAGTGACTGGCTTGGCTTACCTTTCACAGGTATAATTGTGGATGGTATGACCTTCTTCAAAGAGCCATATTGAGGAGCTTACCAAGGATTTCCTTAGATAAGGAATCTGAAAGCAATATGAGACATTAGATCAGGCTTCCTCTTGGTCACATCAACAAAATCCACAGCCAGTGTCTGCTGGTAATTTTTTGGCACCATCTGCAACAAAAAGAGTATGCTTAATCAGGACATACCTCCCAAGGGACTACATTTCTAGATGGTCCAGTCTTAGACACCCAAGCTTAGGGGATTCACTGAATATGTAGCATCAATGGCTTCCCCAATGTTCTTTATGCACTGATTCTCTTAGCTTATTTAAAAATCCAGCCTGATTTCCATGTTTATGTGTTTCCAACCAGCTCTCATGGTCAGGGCACTGGATAGGTCCTTTTAAACACCCAAACTTAAGGATTAAGATAAAATTTTGATTTGTTTAAAATAGTGATTTAAAAAGGTTTTTTTTTAGTGCAGATTTTTTTTGTCAAAAATGAAGGTTGGCTAAATAAAAGGCAACTATATGCTGCCTTTGTGCAGGCATCACAAATATGAACTAGCTCAAAGAACAGTTTAGAAGGGAGAACCAAGCAGGAGGGGCAGCACAACACAGTGGTTTTAAGTGTGGACTCTGAAATCAGAATACCTGGGCTTGAGTTACAATTTCTGATGAATGAAAATCAACTAGCTCTTTTGTTTGTTGGATATTTCGATTTTCTTTTAGGTATAAAAGAAAAGAATTACAATCACCTTTTTATTTTGTTTGGGGATAGAAAAATGTGTGCTTCAAAACAGCTTTTCTGCTTTAAAATATTGACATCAGCCTTTGTATGAAGATGTGGTCTTATTTAGCCGGTGTAAAGATTCCAAGAGGGTGTGGTGACACAGCACACATTGATGTGGTGAAGACATAAGTCACGATGGGTGTGCAGTCTATTATCAACAAAGTTATGAAACTCCTGGTGGGGTGAAAGAGGTATAGTTCTTCAGGAAACTGGATAAGATTCCAGATAACCATCTCAAGGATTACCTGAGATCTCTCACAAATCCAGATTTTCAGGACTAAGTGTTGGAGAGTAACTGAATGAATTCCTAGAGAAATCTGTGATTTTCAGTCCCATCAACTCAGAAAAACATTTCTTTTGGCAGAAAAGTATCAGAACCTCTCTAATCCATTTAAAGCATAAATTATCCTTACAATGAATTATAATTTACCAATTTTTAATTTAATGTTTTTTGTGTGTGTCTTGCCTGAAAAACCTTGGCATAACGAAAATCAGTTATCTCCCTTTCCTTTCTAGAATTTTATAGCTTCTACTTTTACATGTATGTCCATGACCTCTTTCAAGTTGATTTTTGTATATGGCGTGAACCATGGATTAAAGTTCTTTTTGTTGTTGTTGTTGTTTTTACATATGGATTTCCAACTGTTCCAGCATTATTTGTTGAAAATACTACCATTTGTCCATTGAGTTACCTTGACGACTTTGCTGAAAATCTATTGCCCATAAATGTGTGGTTTGGTTTCTAGATTCTCTATTCTGTTCCATTGATCTATCTATCCTTATACCAATACCACAGCCTTGATTATTCTAACTTTATAAGCCTTGAAATAAGGTAATATGAATTATTATTAGGTATTATGAATACCTTACCTTGAGATAAGGTAATATGAATCTTTCTCTCCTTTTTTCCCCAAGGTATTTTGTTTATTCTAGGTCTTTTGCATTTCTATATAAATTTTTGAATCAGCTTGTCAATTTCTACAAAAATTCCTGCTGGATTTTTCTGTGGGTGATTAGATTGAATATACACATCAATTTTAGGGGAATTAATATCTTAACACTGAATCTTTCCATCCATAAACATAGCGTCTCTCTCCATTTATTTAGATTTTGCAAGAGCCACTTTTTAAAGTTTTTTTAATTAATTCCAATTAGCTGACAAACAGCGTAATATTAGTTTTGGGTATACAAAATAGTGATTCAACATTTCCATACATCACTCCGTGCTCATCACAAGTGCACTCCTTAATCTCCATCACCTATTTCACCCATTTTCACCCCCCACCCTCCTTTGGGTTTGTTTTTTAAAGTTTGTTCTTTGTAGTTAGGAGTCTGTTTCTTAGTTTGCCTCCCTCTTTTTCTCATCCTTTGCTCATTTCTTAAATTCCCCACAGAGGCCACTGAGTAAGTCTATCAGGTTTTCTGTAGTTTCTGAGATCTTCTGTGTAGAAGACAATGTTGTCTGCAAATAGAGACAATTTTATTTCTTCCTTTCCCAAATGTATGCGCTACCCCCCCACCACTTTCCTTTTTGTTTTCCCTACTGCAGTAGCTAAGATCACCAGCACAGCGTTCACTAGGAAGAACAAAGCATACAGCTTTGACTTTTTGGGGAAAAAAAATGCTTGGGGGCATTTAGTCTTTCACCATTAAATATGATGACTAGATTTTATTTATTTATTTATTTATTTAGTCTTTCACCATTAAATATGATGACTAGATTTATTTATTTAGATGCCTTGGGGGCATTTAGTCTTTCACCATTGAATATGATGACTAGATTTTATTTATTTATTTATTTATATGCCTTGTAGCATTAGGAGTGAGCTGTCCTTTATAGCTTGCTGAGTTTTTATTCTAAATAGATGTGGAATTTCTGTCAAATAATTTCCCTGCATCTACTGAAATGATCATACAGTCTTGTTTTGTTTTTTTGTTTTGTTTTGTTTTGGCTACTGATATGATGAAGTACACCAATTCGTTTCATGTATTGGACCAAACTTGCATTCTTGAATTAAACTCTACTTGGCCATGATGTACTTTCCTTTTGACATATTGCTAAATTTGGTGCGCAAATATTCTGTTTAGGATGGCTGTGGTCTATGTTCAGGAGAAACATTGGTCACCAATTATTTTTCCTTATGTCTCTGTTTGGCTTTAGCATCAAGGTCACGCTAGCCTCATAAAATACATCAGAGATCCTTGCTCTTCTCTTCTGGAAGAGCAATAGATATTGTAGATATTGTAGCAATAGATATTGTAGAGTTGGCATTATTTTTTAAATATTTAGTGGTATTCAAATCTTTTTAATATCTTTTAATTATCTGTAGATTCTGAAGTGATGCTGTTTCCTTTCATTGTTTATTATGGATATTTATGCTTTCTTTTTCTTTGTATTGCCATGGGATTAATGTTCTTCATCAACAATGTAGTTTTGTTCTTCCTATTTTATGAGGGTTTTTCCCTCTATTTTTCATCTTCCTTTTTTCACTTCCTTCTTCACTTTTTTGGAGTTTAGTTCACAATGTTCTTATTCTAACCTATAGAATTAGATGTTTAGATATTTTCAGGCTTGCTTCTTACCTGATCTATACTTATTGCAATACATTTCCTTCTACTAATGTTTGGGTGGAATTGATTTTATGAATAGTATGCAGTAATGTAAGTTTTCATTTTTTGTTTTACCTGTATGGATAACTTAACCAGAAACATTTACTGAAGTACCACTTTTCTCCTACTATTCTGCATTGCCACTTTGTCATAACTCAAGAATCTACAAGTAATTGTTTCTGGATTCTCTTACCATTGGTCTGTTTGGCTACCCAGGAGGAATATCACATTGTCTTAATTATTATTAGTTTATGAGAAGTCTTAGTCTGGTGAATTCTCCAAATTTGCTCTGCAAAAGTATCTTGGCTATTCTAGCCTTTTTGCATCTCCACATGTGATTTTATAATTAAACTGTAAAATTTCCAAAAAAACCCCCAGCTTATTGGGGTTTTGATATGAAATGCATTGAATATTGTGGGAAATTGACCTTTACTGAGGAATGTCAAAGAATATGAATAATCACATGTGCTACATCCAGTGCCATGGGCAACCAGAGGAAGAGGTACCTTTAAAATTATGAAAAATAGATTATCAGAATAAGCCCGATACAGAAGTAAGCATAACAGGGCATCAGAGCAAGCTCAATTAACTACTGATAAAAATGGAGTATCTGCCACTTACTAATAGTAGGATGATTCGTAACAACTGTAGCTTTAATTCCATGTAATAGAGCTAAAAATCCACACAGAAATTTGTAGCTAGTTGCTGGTTACCTGCATGCTATATGGTATATATTGCTGCTCAATAATAAACTAACTGTATATTTATGAATATGCTTATTCCTTTGGATTTCAATTCTTTTCCTTACCTCCCCGATATATAAATCACTTTGAGGGAAAAGAGGCATCTTTAATATTGAATCTTTCAGCCAAAAAAACTTGATGAATCTCTCAGTTTATTTAAGCCTTATTTAATTTATTCGGTAATGTTTTATAATTTTCTACACAGTGGTCCTAGGTCCTAGTGGTCCTAGATTTATTTCAGGTGTTTCATATTTTCAATGCTAATGTAAATGGTATCTTTAAATTTTCACTCTGCTGCTGGTATGTAGAATTAGTTTCTTTTCATTATTAAAACTGTATAAGGTAACTAAACTCATTTATTTCTAATACTTAATCAGTATATTTTTGCTTTTCTTATAAACTGCATAATCTACAATGTCCATATTACTTTTTCCTTTCTAATTCTTATGCCTATTTTCCTATTCTTGTTTCATTGCACTGATTAGCTCCCTTAATAAAATGCTTATCAAAGAAGTGAAATATTAAATCAGTAGGTGCTAAGTCTAAACTGGGATCCTTATAGAACCCCATCATCAGGGGCGCCTGGGTGGCTCAGTGGGTTAAGCCTCTGCTTTCGGCTCAGGTCATGATCTCAGGGTCCTGGGATTGAGCCCTACATCGGGCTCTCTGCTCAGCAGGGAGCCTGCTTCCCCCTCTCTGCCTGCCTCTCTGCCTACTTGTGATCTCTTTCTGTCAAATAAATAAATAAAATCTTTAAAAAAAAAAAAAAGAACCCCATCATCAGATCAAGGTTGCCTGGAGGTTTGTGACAGGGGAAAACCAAATGGGAGACCTGTAAAGCAGGAATTATGAATCTTTTTATATCCACATTAGTTCTAAATAGCTGTCACTACATAGAACTCATTCTTCACTGAATTTCTGTGTGATCACAAAATGATTTTTTGTTATGGGAAATATGATTTCCCATATCCCTGTTAGGCATGCCTTCATCAGGATCAGTTGGGACATTTTCCATGAGAAAACTTCAGAGTAGCTCAACCCAAAAGATGCACACGTAGGCCTTCTTTCCCAGATCTGGTCAATTTATATCTGAGGTCAGTGTTCTCAGCTCAACTGTTCATAACGAAACCAAGAATTTGTCCACACAGACTAAGAATTTCCCATATCCCTGTTAGGCATGCCTTTTTCCCTGCAGAGGTTCTCACCCAGAGGGTCGTCATCTTTTCACAAGAGGTCAGCCATTCAGGAAGATGATCCAGTGTGGGCAGGAAATGTGAAGGAGTAAAGTGGGAACTACATGAAGAATTATGTGAACATAAGTATACAGAACCCCCCCCCCCCGTTCTTGCCAAGTATTGCTCTTCTACGACACCTCCAACGAGGGTCCTCATCTAAAGCTGCTCATGGAGCGACAGGCAGAACCACAGGAAAAAGAGCTGGAGATATTTTTAGAGATATCAAGTTCTCAAACCTGTGGCAGGCATAATTTCTCATCCCAAAAGTTTTGCTCTGCAAGTGTCCTTTGTTCCCAGGGAAAACCGTTGGGGCTGCAGGGTGGAGTCAGAAAAGAACTGAAGAGACATTAGACAGGCTCTATATGTGTAATCACCACAGTTTATATAAATGTATGTAAAAAATAAGAAAAGTATAATAAAATGTCACCTTAACATATCAAGAATCAAGGCCACCAGGGTCAAAGACAGTAAAATGAACAGTCACAGGAATGGGACATCAAAAGCAGAGTGTCTGAAATGCAAAGCAAGTTTAGGTGTAGCTTGTACACAATAGTCTTAGCATCCAGTTGCAGGAGGATAGACAGGAAAGTTAAAAAGAACTAATATTAACTGAAAACGTGCTCTACGTTGTACTTTTTTTTTCAATGATAAGGAAGAATACTCAGATGGGTGAAATAGGCTTGCTTGAAGTCACACAATCTGTGAGTAGCTGAGCTGGGATTAAAACACAAGACCATCTGGCTCAGTACCAAACCATGTCTACAATACCAAACTCTCAGTGAGGAAGAATACATGGGTGATCTGGCCAAGGTGCATCAATCTCAAGGTCCTGGATCCTTCCAGAGAGACAGGTTAACTTATATGCTTGAGATGGGGAAAATGCACAAACATCACCTGTGTTAAATCTGCTCCACCCATATTTCCATCTTTGTACAAGAATTTTACATGTATCTTTAGGGATCATGCTAAGCCCCTCCTTATGATGTAGTTTCTAGGAATAGATTTTTTCTTTCTTTCTTTCCCTTTCTTTTTTTTTTTCTCAAGCTTTCTTCATGTCCTTTTTTGGGAGTTACTGTATGGCCAAAATTATGCCACGCTAATATTAGCAATTTCACAATGTCTGGTTATTGTTAATGTAGTATAATAAAGAATATATTACTTGACAATAGTCTATATACATAACTTGTTCTACAGACCATAACTCAAAACTTTTTACACACCATGTTGAAAATGTTCTTCATTTATGATTATTTTCCATCATCTTCCCGAGCTAGGTATCATCACACTAAAGACATGAATTATCTTGTAAAATTTTATCTATAAAGATGTCCCATAAATATCAATCAGGTTCCTAGTACTTATTAAGGCTTGAGTTAATACTGAGAAGGCTTTTCTGTGTTCAGTTTATTATGATTTTTCCACCATTATGAATTCTCTGGTGTACAGTGAGTTGTGACTTCTGAATGAACGCTTTCCCACATATAGCACACTGATAAGGTCTTTCCCCAGTATGAATTCTCTGATGTAAAACAAGGTCTGACTTCTGGGAAAAGGCCTTTCCACATTCAGCACACACATAAGGTTTCTCTCCTGTATGAATGCGCTGATGCCCCGGGAGGTGGGACTTCTGAGAGAAGGCTTTCCCACATTCACTGCATACATAAGGTTTTTCTCCTGTGTGAATTCTCTGATGTCCAATGAGATGTGATTTCTGACAGAAGGCTTTTCCGCACTCACTGCATTTATAGGGTTTCTCTCCAGTATGCGTTCTCTGATGTATGATGAGCTGTGACTTCCGGGAGAAAGTCTTCCCACATTCAGTACATTCATAAGGTTTCTCCCCAGTATGAATTAACTGATGTGTAATGAGTTCTGTCTTCCTGCTGAAGGCTTCCTCACATTGAACACATTTGTAGGGTTTCTCCCCAGTGTGAATTCTTTTATGTATAATGAGGTGAGACTTCTCACAGAAGGCTTTCCCACATTCAGTACATTCATATGGCTTCTCCCCAGTATGAGCTCGATGATGTATAATCAGCTGTGACTTCTGGGAGAAGGCCTTCCCACACTCTCTACATTCGTAAGGTTTCTCTCCAGTGTGAATTCTCTGATGTATAATGAGGGGGGATTTCTGGGAGAAGGCTTTCCCACAGTCATTACACTCATATGGCTTTTCCCCGGTATGAACTCTCTGATGTATAATGAGGGATGATTTTTGAGAGAAAGCTTTTCCACATTCAGAACATTCATAAGGTTTTTCTCCAGTATGAGTTCTCTGATGTACGATGAGATGAAACTTCTCACTGAAGGCTTTCCCACATGCACCACAATCATATGGTTTCTTTCCGGTATGAATTCGTTGATGTACAATGAGCTGTGACTTCTTAGCAAAGGCTTTTCCACATGTAATACATACACAGGTTTTCTCCTTAGTTTCAACACTGTGATATTGAATAAGGGATTGTTTACTACTAAAAATGTTTCCACACTGATTATTATTATAGGGCATTACTCCATTGTGAATTTTCTCAAGATTAGAATCAGATGCACCATGGCTAGGTGATTTTCCACATCCAAAAGTCTCCTGAGGGTTTTTTCTTGAATTGCTCTTATTACAACTACGTAGGTCAATGTTATATTTCAAGTTCTTTTTAAATACACCACAGTCATGGGATTTTTGTCTTAAAGTATCTGGCTCTATGCACTCGCGAAATATTTTTCCCAATGCATTATATTTCTGGCCTGACTCCACAGTCACTGTTTTGTTGTTGATGACTGTTACTTGCCTGAAAAGCTTGTCTTGGTTTTCCTGACATCTCTGCATCTGGCCACCATCTTGACAGACTTTTAAAATGGAGTAAAATGAACCATCCTTTGTGACTCCTTTCAGGATATTATTACGGAAGGAAGCAGACCCCAAAATACATGATTTGGGGTTGTCAAGGTTACTTTTCCTGTCTAAAAGAAAGAAAGATAAAAATAAAACAACCGTAAAGAACAGTGAACAGAATGCAGAAGAACAGAACAAATGTAATCCAATTTAGTCGATGAGCTCAGAACACAGGGAAGGGGACAGGCCATCTCATTGGACAGTACAGCATAGAGCATAATCAGATGAATTGATGGGAAAGGATGTTAAAGAGAAAAAATTCACGGGAAAACTAGAACTGAAGGAGACAAAAGTATCTGTGTTATTATCACTCTAATCTTGGATTATTCCTGTAGAATCTTTCCATTTTCCCTGCTTTCTAAGTGGAAACCTTTTTCACCTTTTGAATTCATTTATCTTATAAACCATTTGTTATATGTATACTTAACTACTTTTACCCTGCCACCACTATCCACAGAAACAAGATCTCTCTGTACTCAAAATACTTTCCTAATTAAAAACTAACACAAACAACAGAAAAATCCAAGATCCTGCTATTGATTCAGTATCAGAGTCATACTTAGAACCAAGATTATATTCCACTACTTGTCATAAATACCTTCTATATGAACCAAGGAAAACTAGCAAAGTTCTCTCAGAAAAGCCTTAATCATCTAACTTCAAGGTTTTGTTCGATATGCTCTCCCCACCACAATCTGCCTTTAACCTCTTCCTTCAGCATCATCAACACTTTATATACTTTCAAAGTAGCTACAGCTGCATGCTCTGAAAAATGCCTTCTCAAATTGTTCTATCTTTAGACTCTCAATTTCTCCGAACCTTTAAAACGGTAACTATATTTGACATATAATTGTGTAGAGCCATGTACCTGGACATCTTATCATCTAAAATACAACCTATGTCCTTGGGAGGAATTTGCCTTTCTATTGCCTCTCATAAAGTGTTAAAGATA
>CM053607.1:34644598-34668563 GCA_028646535.1 Procyon lotor | reverse complement strand
GGATGACAGCCACCATGTACTGCAAAGTGTGAATTTCCCACCCAGGAGAGATGGTGGTGAGGGGTCAGTCATGACATTGATCTTCATTCAGAATGCTCAGAAGTGGGCGCCTGGGTGGCTCAGTCGGTTATGCGGCCAACTCTTGATATTGGCTCAGGTCATGATCTCAGAGTTGTGAGATCCAGCCCCATGGAGGGTTCTGCACTCAGTAGGAGTCTGCTTGAGATTCTCTCTCTCTCTCTCCCTCTCCCCACCCCACTCTAAAATAGTGTATCTTTAAAAAAAAAAAAAAAATGCTCAGAAGTTGTCCCAAGGAAAAGGAAGTTGATCTCTTCAGGGTGGCCCCAAGAGGGCAGAGCTGGCATTTCAAGACCTGACTTCTCTCTTACTGAAGGAAGAATTTAATACAACAGTGGTCAAGGAGTGGTTTCAGCAAGAAGTGGATTCCTTTCCACCTGCATGTGGCTCTCTACCACATTTAATCTGATCGCTGATCACCCAGGGAGCTTGTTTTTACAAAACAGATATACAAGACCTTCTCCCAAGGCAAGTGTGAAGTGTGAAGCAGGTAAGTGTGAAGCAGGCCCCTGGCAGCCGCCCTTATAAATAAATTCTCCGGGGCGAACCTGTCACAGGGGACCTACGTCCCACGTCCAGCAATTCCCAGTGAGCTGCTTCTCGCAGGCTTGAATTTCACGAGACTGATCCTATGCTTATCAATTACAAATGTTCCAAGTTTCCCCTCCAGCAAGCAATTAGGAGGTTTAAGTTCTGGACAGCTGTCATAGTGAAACAAAGTTCCCAGGTACTTCAGTATCACGCTTGGCAAAGCACAGAGCGCTGTGTTAAAAACGCAGAATTCTTGGCTCCGACTTATGCCCATAGCTATGGACCAACAATGGGACTGTGGATGCCTCGCACCCTGCGGTCTCTGTCCCAGCCCCGCTAGGTCCCACATGAAAGCCTCGAGTGTGCGCATCTGATTAGCAAAACCTAAATCACGTCTGAATCTCTGGCTATAGTTTAGTTAGGGAAAGGCAGTGTTCGCATTCATTGTAGGTTGTCACTTTCTAGCCTCTGTCCTCCAGGAAAGCATATTAGGGGAAAAGAAAGGCAAAAGTTGGGAGAGATGCTGAGCAAACCAATCAGAATCTTACCACACATATCCATCCCCCTTGACCATTCTTCCCAAACCCTTCTCCCTTACTTACCTCTATACCACAGTCCAATTCCTGGAAAGAGGTGTCCGTTCTGTCTCCACTTCCTCTCCTCTGACTCATTCTTTAACTCACACAGTATGATCGCATCCCCTCCTATCACCCCATAGCACATGACCTTCTCCATCTCCTTGCTTCGTCTCTCGCCCAGCCCGCCACCCATCCTACTTCCACTCCTGTGTCGTGTCTGCCAAGCTCTGCACTAAGCACCTCACCGCCTCAGTCTGAGAACTCTGCCTGGACGGTCCTGGATGGTCCTGTCCGCTTGTGGCACCATATGCAGATAATCCCCCAAAGCAGAACTCCAGCCATAGAATCTTGCCCAAAGATCACACCCAGGTTTCCAGTCGCACCCTTAAAGTGTTCGCCTGAAGATCACAAGCACCTTGACCTCGGCATGTCTAATATGAAATTCATCGCTTACTTACGTATTCTTCCCTCTGCAGCCTGTGCCTGTGTAAACTGCGCAACTACCCACTTGCTGAAACTAGAACCCCAGAAGTCGACTGGAGTGGTCTCTTTCCCTTTCAGTTCAAACTGTCTCTAAGGCCCATAAATTCAGTGGAATCTTTTACCCGAGTTCCTGAGCTTAAAAAGTACTCTCTAAAGACAGACCTCGGACATGCTCATTCTAGCACTTTATTGGAAATTGGTTGTATACATCAATGAAATCAGACCAAAGTAAAAGCATCAGTTCCACACAATATTCTGACATCTGTGCTATCTTTTTACATAACTTAATACATCCCAAGATGTTCCTGATTTTGGTCAAGAAGCTTGAGTGGTCCAGAAATCTTTCTATAAATATAGATCATAGCATCTAAAATAACCACTGTTGTTTTGAGTTTGTTCCAAAAGTCCGGGGAACATCTCTTAAAATCTGTAGCTTAGACTGGCTGCAGTGCTGGTGGGAGGGAATGAAGGGCGTACTTTACACCACGGAGCTGGTTACAGCGGGTGCTGGGGCGGAACTCCTCGAGTGTGGGGCACACGAGTGGGAGGGGGCTGGGGATCCTGAAGGCTGCCCAGGCCACTCAGCCACCTCTTCCAACACTGCTTGAGTGTCAAAGCGAGGAGACTCCACTGCAGAAAGAAGCCCATCACCCCAGGTCTCTTGGCCTTGCCAAGAAATGGCAGAGCCTCCTTTAGATTGTTCTAGGGACAGACATTCTGGCACAAAGAAGGTCCTGGGAAGCTCCGCCCATCTCGTGCCCCCTGCCACACTCAAGTCCCTCCAAATTACCTAACTTGAGGGAGTGGCTCCACAAAGATGACTTTGAGCCACTGGCCCCTTGGAATGAGGACAGGGTGCCTTTGCTTGGTTCAGCCTGGGGGGACCCGGCAAAGGCTGTTCTGCCCCCGGCGTCTTCCTCGCCCCTTGAAGGCCATCGTCAGCAATTAGGTGCTTTGGTTCTTCGAAGCTTCTCGGCATTTAGCAACAACACCTGCGTATCTGCAGTGGCCTTACTGCTCACAATCACCAACAGCTTTAGCCTCCACCAGTCGTCGGTTCCTGCAACCCTATGAGGTAGGACAGGGATCATGATCCCCATTTAAAAGAGAAGGAACCTGGAACCCGCAGAATTAGGTCCCTTGCCGGGACTCACACAGCTGGCCAGTGGCCTGGGTCTCCTCTCACATGGCAGGCTCCAGAGTCCACACTCCAAAGCCCCTCCTGCTGCTTTTCCAAGAAGGAAGAGGCTGGGGGAGGGGATACCATCCATATCAGTCCCCCGCCCCTCTTAGGGCCCTGATCTCAGACAGCTCCATTGAGGACGGGATGAGTCCGCATGCGATAGAGAATGACTGCCGTAGCCGGGCACAGCAACAGGGAGGTCATGATGACAACGGTGGCCAGGATGATGAGGACAATGACCCAGATATCCAGGATGTGCTTGGGCAGCGCGGCTTCCACCGGGACCTGGCTGACGGCGTCCATGCCGCTTCACTCTGCGACAGACAGGAAAGAGGATGTCACTATCTTGCACCCTCTCCGGGCGTCCGAAGCTTGGGTCACTTACCACCTGCGCTCTTAAGGTCACCTGACCAATCAGAACAACGGGCTCACTTACCGAGGGCTTCCTACATGCCAGGCCCCGTGCTAGGCACTTTCCGCGTATTAACTCAGTCCTCCAACCACCACCTCCATGAGGTGGGGACTATGACTACCAGCCTTTTGTGTTTCTTGAACTTTGTCTCAGTTATTTCATTTTATAGATGAGGACTCCAAAGCCTTTACAGGTGTAGTGAATCTGCCCAAGGAAGTGACACCAGATGGGTGGGATCCGGAGCCTCCACGTTTAACTATTCCACTATTCCCAGTCCGGCCCCTTGTCTGTTAAAATGGAAATTGTTTCTGGTCCTTCTCCCATTCTCCTGGTAACAAAACCTCTTTTCTGTGGAGAACCTACCTACTCCGTGTGGTTTATGAGGATGCTCCCCTGAGCACAGGAGTGGCTCTGTGCTCTCGGCGTGGCCATCACTAACCATAGCCTCAGTTCAGGGCTGGCCAAGGGACCCCGCCAGGGCAGCAAAGTCCGCCCAGAGCTTTCAAGCACAAGCTCTTGGGAAAGATGATTCTTTCTGCTGGGGACTGCTAAACCTAAAGGAGGTGAGTCTGGAAAGGACAGGCACGGGGCTGTCTCACCCGGGTGCAGAGAGCCCATCTTAGAGATGGAAGGAGAAACAGAGGCTTCAGGACCCGAACCCCACGCAGTCTGACCCCGTCTACAACCCCGGACACCCTAGACACAGAAGCAAATAATCCCCTGCCTTTAAGCCGAGTCAGCGTAGCTTTTCCCACTTAACAGCTAAGAGTTCTGATGAAGAGGATGTAAATCGGTTCTTCCCAAATTTTTTCAAAGCACAGCACCCTTAGTGTCCTAGAAATTTTTTCACAGCTCTGCGGGCCCATAGAAGTACCTAGCAGTACCATTTATTGCGGCGTTAGCTTCAAACAACTCAGTAAGCATTTATGTCCTAAAGATTTGTAGCTATTTAAAAAAAAAATGATGCACACAAATTGAGAGAAGAAAATATTTTTATTTCATTCTTCAGCAGTTACTTGCTAATGGGACGTGGGCAGTGGTTACGCACTGCACAACTTTGCAGACTCTGGAGTCAGACTCAACAACACCATGCCCACTTCCCACTTGTGTGCACCAGCTGCTGTATCCCGGCAGCCACCAGAAACAGCTTCACGAAATAGAGCATCACCAAAGGGAATGTAGTAAGGTTAATGTTAAAACTGTAACCTTTCTTGAGCTAGTTGTTTACACTGTGTCTCAGGAATGTCAAAAATGTTACAGATCCCACCCCCCATACACACCCTTTTCCAATGTGTTCCTGTGGCTCCCAGGGCTCCGGGTACAACCTGGGAACCACAGACGGAACCCATTCCCTGCCCAGAGGGCACAAAGATGGAACAAACATTCTCCTGTGGTTCCTTCTAGATCTGAGATCTGTATTTCTGTGATTCTAGGTCCCAGACAAAATTTCCAATTCCAGTCCGATGCCCTGCTTTGTCCTAATCAGTACCTTTTCTTTCCTGATGTCTTTGACTCCATGCCCGCTGTTGCCCCGCTAAGTAAAGTGCTGACGGCCATATCCAAGGCAAAGCCCCCAAGATATACGCACAAGGATGTTCATTTCTGCATCATTTGTTACAGCAACCAATGCAACAAGTGTCCGTAATAGTAAAATAGCATATACCCATATATATAGCATATACCCATATACCATGCAGCTGTCCCCATTCACTCATTTATCAAATATATAGTGCTTACTACTCACCAAGTATAGTTCCAAGTGTGTTACAAATATTAACATATTTAATCGTTATTATGAAAAAGAATGATGATCTACAGTGAGTTCCAAATATTCTAAGCTGGGGGGGAAGTACAGTACAGAATAATGTGTATAGGATTATTCCTCCGGCTCAGATTTAGTAGAATTAAGTAGACAGATAGGGGACGATACATAAATGTAAAATCATTTATGAGCAGAATCCAAAGAAAGTGTTAAATAATGATTAGCTGGGGGCCGGACTAGGAGTGGGAGAAGGTTTTGCTTTTTATTCTTCGTGTTTTCATGCTGTTTGAAATTTCTAATCATGAGCATGTCTTACATTTAGTTTCTTGAGTCAACTGGACTGAGGGGAAAATGGTCCAATAAAATTCGAGTGTAAGCCTAGATCAGTGGTCACCAAATGCCTTATGCTGTGCCAAGTGAGTACCATCTTAGGATAGGATAAAAAAACACTAATTTCTGGATCCCATTATAGACTTACTGAATTTGACTCAAGAGGGGACAAGAGGCAACCCATGGAATGGAAGAAGATATTCGCAAATGACTCTACAGACAAAGGTCTGATATCTAAGATCTATAAAGAATTCCTCAAACTCAACACTCAAAAAAACAATCACGTCAAAAAATGGGCAGAAAACATGAGCAGACACTTCTCCAAAGAAGACATACAAATGGCTAACAGACACATGAAAAATGTTCATCATCATTAGCCATCAGGGAGATTCAAATCAAAACCACATTGAAATACCACCTTACACCAGTTAGAAAGGCCAAAATCAACAAGACAGTAAACAACAAATGTTGGAAAGGGTGTGGAGAAATGGGAACCCTCTTCCACTGTTGGTGGGAATGCAAGTTGGTGCAGCCACTTTGGAAAACAGTGTGGAGATTCCTTAAGAAATTAAAAATAGAGCTACCCTATGACCCTGCAATTGCACTCCTGGGTATTTACCCCGAAGAAGCAGATGCATTACAAAGAAGAGCCACATGTACCCCAATGTTCATAGCAGCAATGGCCACAATCGCCCAACTGTGGAAAGAGCCAAGATGCCCTTCAACAGATGAATGGATAAAGAAGATATGGTCCATATACACAATGGAATATTATGCCTCCATCAGAAAGGATGAATACCCAACTTTTGTATCAACATAGACGGGACTGGAAGAGATTATGCGGAGTGAAATAAGTTAAGCAGAGAGAGTCAATTATCATATGGTCTCACGTGTGGAGCAGAAGAAAAAACATGAAGGACATTGGGAGAAGGAAAGGAAGGGTGAATTGGAGGAAATCGGAGGGGGAGACAAAACATGAGAGACTGTGGACTCTGAGAAACAAACTGAGGGTTTTGGAGGGGAGGGGGTGGGGGTTGGGCGAGCCTAGTGGTGGGTATTGAGGAGGCACGTATTGCATGGAGCACTGGGTGTGGTGCATGAACAATGAATCTTGGAACACTGAAAAAATGAAATCTAATTTTAAAAAAAGAGGGGACAGGAGGGGGCCATTTTTCCCAATTTTCCCAAGCCTTGGGAACCCCTGGACCCATGGATCTCAAGGCTGCTGTGACTCTCTCTAGCACTGTGATTTGGCAACTGACTCCCAGGTGCTCTATAGCCAGTCAGATATAGGCAAGGTCCAGGATGAAGGAGAAGCCTCTGGCAAGCCTGGGAGATGGGCTTATCGGGCTGGGGCCTGCCGAGGAGGGAGAGGCCGAGGCTGGCCCTGCCTCAGCCTTAGAAATGTGATCACTCACTCCCAAGTCCAAGACACAGAAGCATGAGTCACAGGAGACGTGCACTGTTAAGGAAGGACAGAGGCGGCAGAAATCATTCTTTGTGGTCTCCTGATTACATCAGCAGCTAGCGTGCCCTGGGCCAAAAGAACCCCACAAAAACCCTTTCTGGTAAACCCATTAACATCAAACAGTTTCTGTGACTCCAAATACCAGAAATAATCTCCCTGGCTGACTTTCATATGGAAAACCTGTCATTTACAGGAACTCAGGCTTTAGGGCTCAGTCACCATCACGAATCACAGAAGCTACGGCCGGCCGTATTTCACGGATGGCAAAACGGAGGTCTGGAGGTCTTTCCCTGCCTTCAACCCCATCTTCTTCCAGAATAATCATTCAAAGACATAACTATGATCAAATCACTGCCTAAGCAATGCAAAGCAGAATAGAACAATAGAACAAAGCAGAATGAAACGTTTTCTGTAACCTATAGACTGTACTCTTGCACATGGCGTTATTTAGAATCCTGATCACAAAAAGAGATAAAAGCAGAGCTGTTTTAGAATGCCGGGGAGGAGGCAAAAGAGGGATTTGGGGGGTCCCAGCCTGCAGGGCTGGATAAATATCCTTAGAGGCTGGAAGCACCAGAGATTAGGATGCTTACCCCCTCCCACATACAACTCAAACTGAAGACAATATTAAACCATAACACATAAAACTAATATTCCCAGGCGTTATTCTGGTGTCCCTGCTCAGCACAGCCTGTTCACTTGGTAGAGCACAGCTGTTCAGCTTTCCTGTAAGCCCTTGGGTCTGAAAACCACAGGTTGTGATATCCTCCAAGGGCCCTCTCAGCGCCACCACTGTTTCCGGGCCCCAAGGCTGGCTGTGAACGTGGTCAGGCGTCTGCACACACAGGGAGCTCTAGCTCCTCGTTTCAACCTTCTCAGTCTTCAAATGTGCCCTCCAACAGGCTGTTTTTCCCCATGGAGCACCTCTCCTCAGAGTGAAAGAAAATTTGTCTCCCAAATAAGAACTACGTAAAACATATGTCCAGCATCTTTAATGGCACGCTGGAAAGTTTTCCTTGAGAAAAAACAGGACTCTAGGCTTCTGCTAGCTGACTTCTGTTTGACCCCTATCTGGCATCCGGGTGCGTGGCTCCCTGTGAGTACGCAAAACCCAGTTTCTTGGCACGTCTCATTAAGAACCCCAGATCAAGCTGCTTATCATTTGCTTTGCAGATACACTGCTTGTTATTTCTGATGAATGGGTCACATCAGACTGTGGCCCAAACCATTCGTATCACAAATTTAACCTTATCACAGATAAAAATGTGATGTTTTTACAACAATGGGAGGTGAAACAGCAGTTAAGCCTCAACTCCTGTCGATTATATCTGCCATACCTTATCTCCTAATGACCTCATGAAATGAATAAATAAGCATTGACATATGTTCGATATAAGTTTGTCTAAGAAGTTGTGTTAACACCACTCTGAGCTGACAAGCAAATAGGCCACGGGCATCACCAGCTGCTGATGTCATCTGGGCCCTTCACCACCAGCCCTGTGAGAGGCCAGTTTTCATAAGCAAATGAAAATCTTTTGCAGAAAAAAAAAATTGTTCCGGCCAATTCTATCCTATGGCAAATTTTCTAGCGCCAACAAAAGATAAATAAATTTCATAAATTAAAATTGCATGCAAGTCAACAGTTTCAATGACTACTCTGTGCTATCTAGCCACCTTTCCATCATGAGACTCATTCCCTAGCAAGCAGCTTTTACCCTGTCTGATAAAGTAATATTGGTTTTGGTTGAGCACCATCAGGACAAGTAACTCTGTCCAGGACGTCCGTTCGTTCGTTTATTCATTCACTCATTCATTCATCCAAGTACTTGCTATATATCCCACACATGAACTCTCTTCAACTTTACAATAATCCTGTGTTGGATATATTGTTTTACAGTTGTGAAAATGAAAGCCAAGGGAGGCTAACTGGCTAGTGATCCTAAAGCTACGTAATGTGACATTCAGACTCAGGTCTCCTAACCCTATCTATGTGCATCTCCACAGCCTCCACACAGAGTAAGAGCATGGAATATGCCAGATCCACAGCTCTTTCCTAAGTCTAGGTCAGACTCATTGCTTTTGGCCAAAGGCATTCTGGATTTAGAGAATTAAGAAAAGATACGTAGTCTATAAAAATCAGAACTTTCGCTTCTGGTAACAGCAACCTAGATCGTTTTAACCAAACCTCCTACTGAGAACAACTAGAAAAACTGGACCTCCCCACAACAAACAAACAAACAAACCTAAAACACTGCCGAGGGCACTAAGAAATACCAAAATAATGAGGAATTGCAAGGCTAAGATCTGGAAACAGCCAGAAATCCAGGGAGGCGAGCCTGGCACTTGAAGCAGCATTTCCCCTAGTGGAGGATGGAGTTTCCGGCAGACTCAGGGATCAAACAACTGCCAAGACAGGGAGAATAAAACCTCTGCCTTCTGACGCGGGACTTCAAAGAGCACTCAGTGCTAAGAGTGAAGTAGAGGCATTCCAATCCCAGAGACTGCAGCCCTGGTTTGAATCATCACAGTCCCTGAATTGAATTAAGGTTGTTTCACGTTGCTAATACCTCCATGGGCCAGGCGGCAGCAAACCTGCATCCTCTCCGGAGGAGGTCAAATCACAAGAGGCTTCAGATTTTTTTTATTGAAATGTGATGTCTGGTGTAAAACCGAGAATAATCAGGACTGAAAAAAGGCAAGATGACAAGAATAAAATCATCAGAAGCAACAGACAATAGAAAAAAAACTACAGGGGCTCCAGATATCGGTGTTGTCCCTCAGGCACACCCTTTAAATAACCTTGCTTACTATGTTCAAGGAGATTGACAATTTTGACAGAGAACTGGAAACAATAAGAAAGAACATGACAGATTTTTTTTTTTAAAGAACCAAATAGAAACTCTAGAACTGAAAAATACAAATAGAAATTCAACAAATGGGCTTAACAGCAGATGCAACATAGAAGAAAGAAGAATTAGTGAACTAAAGGACAGATCAAAAAGAAAAAAAAAAAACACTTAGAATGAAGCAGAGGGAAAGAAGAGTACATTACAGTAAATCTGCTGAGAACCATAAAGAGAAAAAACAGAGTATCTTCAATTGAAAACCAATTAGACTGACATCTAACCTCTCAACAGAATGGAATCTGGAAAAGAGCAGAATAATATCTTTAAAATGCCAAACAAAATAACTGCCAAGAATTAAGATGAAATAAGATATTTTCAGACAAAAACAGAATTAAAATATGCAATAACAATAGCAAATAAATAGTAAAAGAAATGGAATTAAAGTATTCTAGTTTTCTTGCATTGTCTGGAAAGGGCAGAATAACCAAATAATATTAGACTTTGTTAAATCAAGGATGTATATTTTAATCTCTAGGATAGCCATTTAAAAGTTGTAAAAGATTATATAACTTCCAGAGAAAAGGGAAAGAGGGAAAAATAGAACACATAGAACAAATAGAAAGCACATAGAAAGATAGTAGATTTAAACTTAAACCAACAAAAACTACTGGCATATATATAAAACTTTAAAATGTATATAAATATACATTTTTTTATAAGAGACACAGGGGGATTCAGAAAGATTAAAAGTAAAGGATCCAAATATCATCTATTCATGAATTGTTTAAGCTAGTAGAGCTATCTTATTGTCAGAAAAAGTAGAGTTTTAGGCAAAAAGTATAACTAGAGATACCAAAAGATAAAATGATTTTTAATTTTTCTGTACCTAATTTCAGAATTATAAGAAGAAATAGATGAAGTCACAGTGACACTGGGGGAATCCAACACAACTCTTCTGAATACTGATAGAACAAAAAGGTTTTTAAAATCAGCTAAGCACAGAGAAGAGTTCTTAAATTAATAGTTTTCTGTAATATATTTCAAATATAAAGTACTAAAACTAATTAAATATAAAAAGTTAACATATAAATTTTTATCTCAGGGAATAATTTTTACATATTAATATATTTACTATATAGTATTAAATTTAATATTTAACATATATAATGGGAATATACATTAAGCTATATTTTGTATATATACATAAAACTTCTAATTATGTAGTACTATAAATTCGTTTAATGGTATTGGAAGAAAACTTTTGAGGATAATTACATGAGAATAAAGGGAAGCACAAAACACTGCATTAAAAAAACAAGTTGAAAGCAGAATAGTTCTAGTGTAAGAACAAGTGGTTTTTAGAACGGATTTCATATGTTAAGTCATTTCGCCTAACTCACAAAACAGAAAGTTGGCTCTAGTATGCTCAGAAGTGTAAAGAGGATATTTCTAGAAAGCAATTGTGGTAAGTAGAACTCTAAGATGACCCCCCTAATCTCTGTTCCCTGCTGCTACCCCTCGGATGCGGTTAGGTCACATAGCCAGCTCAGTGATAGGGGTACTGAATACAGGGTTCCTGAATCAGCAGCTCCCCGAGCTCCCGGATGCTGGGAGGGCGACGGGAGTGCATCGGACTGGAGGCAACACTTGGGAACAGCGGGGAATTCTCCGCACTCGCATGACAGTGCTAAGAGCCCAGGCTCGGAGGCCAGCTGGCTTGGGTTTCCATGCGGTTCCACCACTTTCTCGCTTACCCATCTCGGGTTAAGCTATCAAACTTCCTAATGCTTCCGCTTACTCAGCTGAGAACAAAAACAAAAATGAGGAAACAACAGTATCTTCCCTGTAGGGTTAATAGAAGTCCGTGAGAGGATCACACATCGTACTGGGCAGTATTGCGGTGGGCACGCCACAAACGCTCACTCCGTGGTTAGTCATTCCTGGCTGTGGGGACTCACGCACCTAAAACAGTCTCCCCCGACCCCTGCACTTAGAATTCGTTAGGATCCCTGACTCGGCGCATGTCTTCACTTTATCAACCAAGACGGTAGAGGCTTGGTCCACATTAAGGAATTTCTTTAAATCAGCCAATGACATGCTTGCTTAACCTGACAGATTCCTCCAGTCCCGCCTGAAACAGGTGGCGTAGCAATTCAGTAAACACGGACGGTGCTGTCATTCACACTGGGCACCAAGGACTGGGGGGCAGAGATGGAGATGTTTGCCCCTAAGAAGCTCACCCTCTTCTGCAGGGAAAAGTCATCATGTAGAAGTTGCTAGTTGCAATACAAGGCAGAGCACTCTTACCTTGAAGGTGCAAAGCACCTGCTCTTGGAGAAGAGGAAGGAAGTGGAAAGAGAAAGAAAAAGAGAAAAACTGCAGGTAAGGTGATCTTTGATCTGAATCCTGCTTTCCATCCTTATCAGAGGTGTGACTTGGGGCAAGTTACTTAAAATCTCTAAACTTCAAAATAGGGACACAAGAGCCACTATACTGCACCCTACTTCTGTGAGGATAAAGCGAGACAATAGGCATATAATCCTGAAACGTGACAGATGCTCAAAGAAATACTCATCTTCACTCCTTTGTTCTTGTCTAAGTAAAACAGAATGCTTTTTTTTTTTAAACAGAACGCTTTAAAAAGAAGGGAGACTTTGATATAGGCTTTAAAAAGTAGGTGTTCAAAAGGAAAAAGAGAAAGAAAGGCAGGATGAGTAGAGCAGATACACCAACAAAGCCCCACGGTGACAAGATACAGGGCGTGCCGGGCGACGTGTGCAGTCCTTGTGGCTTTGGCAAGAGGTTTGACCCTTCTAAGCTTCTGTTTCATCTGTAAAATGGGAACAGGAATACCTACTTGGAGTAGCTACTTCTTTGGGATGCCGTGGGGTCTGAATGAGCTAATACTCATACAGCACTGACTTCGGACCATACCTAGTACACAGTAAGGGCTTCATCCACGTTACACTGAGCAGGGGGACACAGCCGAGCTCCTAAATGCAGAGCGTTCAGGGGTCCCACGGTTCGTTTAGCCGCCGTGACTGCTCCGAGGCCGGTCCAGGAGAGCACAGAGATGGCTTCCTGTGCAGAGAGCCTTTGAGAGTCTGTCCCCACTTTGATCTCCCGCAGAAAAAGCACACCCTGAGCATCTGAGCCACAGCTAGCAGTTAACTTTGGAGCGACTGCCCATGGTCATCCAACCGGTTTTACCACCAAGGAGGTCAGGGAGGAAGAAGGCAATAAAAGAAATGACTTCCTGCTGGCTGGCAAGCTTAATTATCCCAAAGTGGGAGAAAAAGCTGAAGGAGGCAGGTGGCTTCCTGCAGGTGTGGCCCTGGGCTGGCACTGCCAGGGCTCTGAACAGAGGGCTCCAGGCACCAAGGTCAGAGAGCAGGCAGCGAGCCCCAGCTCTGAGTCACTGATGCCGGGGCCATGTCTTCGGGTATCCTGCCAAATGGGGAGAATGAGCCTCCATCTCCCTGGGGAGAACCGAGTCACCAGCAGACTCGGGTGCTTACGAGCATCACTCTGCTGATAGGACCCCTTCCTAAGGCTCTACCCTCTGGAGGAGCTGGTGCAATCACGTAGGCCAGACAGAGCAAGTCAAGTCCCGAGAAGAGGCCCCACTGGCCACTTACTAGCCTTGGGTAGCTACTGGACTGATCCCACTCCAAGACTTTTGTGCTTGCTGTTCCCTCTCCTTAGAATGCTTTTCCCTGCAGATCTTGCTTTTCAACAACAAGTGTCTCAGTGTCCAGCATCTCAACTTAAAGATCATCTCTTTGGAAAAGCCTTTCCAGAACCACCGTGCTAAATCACTACCCTCGTCCGGCAGTCATGGTCTGTCTCGGACCTTGTTTAATGTCTTCAGAGGCTGTTCACAGCCTGAAATTAGCTTGTTTGTTCGCTGGTGTGTGTGTTTTTACTGGCCAGCTTTGTCCACTCAAATGCAAGCGCAGGAAAGTAGAAGTCTTGCCTCCCTTCCCGGCCGCACCGCGGGCACCACTCCCGGACCTGGGCACACAGAGTACGCTCAGTAAACCTAAGATGGGTGAGGGGTGAGTGCGGACAGATGGCCGAACCTCAGACTTCAGCTTCGGTGGGGCTTAGCTGCCCAGAAAGGGTCCTCACCCCCATGATCTTCAAAGTCAGAATCCCATCTCGAAAACAAAATGCATCCTCTGACTTGATCATTTTCTGGACTCTCTGTGCATTCACAGGAAGGATTATGAGGGCCTCCTTTCCCAGACTAGCCTGTACCTATCAGGCAGAGGAGAGAGGAGGACTGACCTTTCAGAAGAATGTTCTCTAGGATTCCCTGTGCTCCAGAGCCGGGCATGGAGCTGAGTGTGGGGGACGGGGAGCTGCTGTCCACAGCAGGAACTTTCCTTCTCTGTTCTCAGAACAGGGAGCTGATAAAAAGGGAGGGAATCTCCCAGGCTCACCCCTGGGTTAGTGGTGGGCGGGCGTCCCCACCTCACATTCACCCTCAGAGATACTTCTCTTTCCCTTCTGTAAGAGCCTCAAGCATTTACCAAGCCAAGCCATCTCACTAGGGACCTCTGTTCCAAAGACAGGGGCCAGAGGAAGGGACAGGCAGGACACACAACTACCAAAAATGTGAAATGAATCAAATCAGAGGACTTTCTCCGATCACCCGAGGTCCCCGAGGAGTGCTCTGTTCTCGTTTTACCCCAATTGGCTTCCGTCTCCATCAAAATTCTTAAGAGTCTAAAGACCTCTTCCCTTCCTGAGTCTCTGTCTGCTCTTCTGTGGCTGGAAAAATGGAAAAACACCAGGATATTTCAAAGAGACCAAAAAGCCAGCCAGAGCTATTCAAGACTGCACGTACCCATCGGACCCAGCCAATTGGAGAGTCTTAGAAGCCAACAGGGAGCCAACAGAGAAGCCCAGGCCAAATCCACAGCATCCTGCTTAAGCCTCTACCATTCATCATGGTTATCTGCCAGTGACTAAGTGCCTGCTGTGTGCTGCACCAACAAAGGAGTCTCTCGGTGGTGGTGGGCTGGGCGGCCGGGGAGGTCAGTGAGAGAGCTGCAAAGGCACCAGAGTGCTATGAATCCCCTGCCAAGCTATGTGATCAGGATCAGTCAATCTCCTAAAATACGACAGCAGACAGAACACCGGCCCCTCAAAGATGTCCACGTCCCGGTCTCTGGAACCGTGACTATGAAAAAGGAAGCATGACTCAGAGGGCAGAGTCATGAAAACAGAGGTGAAGGAACTCTACAGATGTGATTTAAAGACTCTGAGATCAGGAATTCTCTTGGGCCACTACGTGGGCCCAGTCTAATCACACGAGTCCTTAAAAGCGAAGAGGAAGGCAGGAGGGTCAGAGAAATAAGGCACAAGCAGCACCAGTCTCACCATCGCTTGCTTTGAAGACAGAGGGAGCTGGCTATGAGCCAAGGAGTGAAGACTCCTGTAGGAGCAGGGAGTGGCCCCCAGCTGACAGCCAGCGAGGAAACGGTGACCTTGGTCCCAAAGCCACAGGAACTGAATTCTGCCAACAGCTCAAATTAGCAGGGAACCAATCTTCCCCTAAAGACTCCAGAAAGAAACTCGGCCTACTGATGCCTTGATTTTCTTCTAGAAAGACCCACACCAGACTTCTGACCTGGAGAACCATAATAAACACATTTGATTTTTTCGAAGCCACTAAATTGGTGTTACTTTGCTCCAGCATTAGAAAATGACCACACTGTGTGAGCCTGCGTAAGTCCCCCCTTCAAACGGGGCCTCCTTCTGTCAGTCAGTTGGAAAGGGTGGTCAATGTGATCCCCAAGGGTCCTGCCGGCTCTCCAAGTCTCACTCAGCTCCCTTGACACCCTAGCTCCCCTAGAGCCCTGACCCAGGCCCAGGACAGTTTAGGGTTGAAGGCCGTTAAAGAAAAAAACAAGAAGGACCAAGGAGTGGAGAAGATGAATCTTTAAAAGCCCCAAGGTGTTTCCTAAAATGCCACCCAGCATCCTCAAAAAAAAAAGCCTCCTGTTTTGCCGTTCATTACTTTCTTGACCAACTATCTCCTAGAGGAATGAAATGGAGAATCTGGGAAAGCAAAGACAAAAAGCTTCACGATCAGGTGGTAGAAGCTGGCCAGAGCACCGAGTTGAAGATTCCCTAGCCTTGCAGAGATTGCAAGGTGCAAAGTCCCAATTGTCAATGTCAGCCTGGGGGAGGGGACAGGACTGGTGACAAGTATGCCCCATAAAGCACTCGACACTGATTTGGAGAGTTTAGTTTTCTCTGTCATGCCTTCTCCCTCCTCCGGTTCATTCTCTCTGATCCTATGGAGCCAGTTGCCAGCAATTCGCATGTCCAATCGGCCAATCGGAGTCCAGATCGATAAAATAAGGAGACTAGAGCTATGCACCACTAAGCAACGTAAAGCAGACAGTGTAGTTGTTGAATCTGGTTTGCTGTCATCCGCTATGCTAGCCGGGGATAGTTCTGGCCCATTCCCCCTCCGGGCTACCGCTGAGCTTTTCTCTTGGATGTTTGTTTCCCTAGCGAGTTGGAAGGATATTAGGGTCCCCGGTGATTTTCTAGTCCAGTGGCTTCCAATTCTTACCCTCCCCTAGGTCAGCCTGCAAGTGACAGAAGCAAGATCTGAACCCAGATCCCCATAATTCCAGAAAGGTTCAGAGCGGAGGCCCTGAAACCGAACTCCCTGGGTGCAAACTGCAGCTTCCTGTGACCACAGGTGAGTTCCCTACTCTCTTCGGACCTCAGTCTTCTCAACCATAAAATGGATAGAATGGTCGTCCCCACCTCATAGGATTGTAGTAAAGAATACACGAATTAGCACATGTAAAATGCTTAGAATGATGTCTGGCTCATGGTCAGCACTCAATAAATGTCAAGTACGATTTTTTTTTTTTCAAGTAGGCTCGATGTGGAGCTTGAGCTCACTACCTGAGATCAAGACCTGAGCTGAGATCAAGCGACCGACACTGTGCCGACTGAGCCACCCAGGTGCCCCTCAAGTGAGATCATTATTACAACATTTGGCTTGTCAGGCCCGGCTGGGCAGGTGTCTCAGGTGGTGGGAACGCCAGCATTTACTCCTATAACCTGGAAGTGTGAGTACCCGTGTCTATGAGTCCACTGCCAATGGTGGCCACAGTGTCAGACCAATCAAGAGAAAGATTCTCTTTCCCTGGAGACGTTTCCTTTATCTGTAGATTTGAAACCACGGAGAAGAAACAGAAGCGTGTTAAAGAAGGCCCAGAATACAGCTAGGAAAGGCCCTGAAACAGAGTGCCACCTACCCCCGTGGCCTGTCACACCTGGGTCCTGTATGTGACCCAGCCACAGGAGGCCCCCAAAGTCTCTAATCTGGTTTATGTCTCAAACACCTCCCCCCAATTCAGTGATTCTCAGGCCGTGCCAGAGACAGGGGATCCCCAGAATCCCTAGACCTTTCACGCCATTCTCGTGCCATTCCATGCCAGGGACAGGGAATCCCCAGACCTTTCACACGGTGGAGCCCACAGTTGTGATGCCCTGAGAGGTCACTGCTTGGAACGTTTGTAAGCTCCGCGGCATGACTCATAACCCCGGGGCAGCTGGAAACAGGAGGTCCCCACTGCAGTGGGGAAGTGCTTCTCCTCAGCTTTTTGGGTCACTGCTGAAGTACAAGATGTCCTGGGGCTCGGCTGGGCTGTCTTACCTGTGCTCGCGGACAGCTGGCCTACGTAACCCAGAGGGCACATCACGCCCAACCGTAGGTGCCTGGCTGTTCCATCCCCACTTCATTTTACAGATGCGGAGAGCCAGGTCAAGATGGGGAAAATGCCTCATCAAGGTCACTCCGGGTGTCTCCTGACTTCCTGAGAACTGTCCTTGCCACCCCCAACCCCATCCCCAAACCCCATTCGGGCATTTGCAAGCCTTCCTATTTCCCCACTGCGGTGGCATCACAGGGCTTAGCAGCTAGCAGCTGTTCAAGGAATCCTCGAGAGACTTCGATGTCTGAGCCGCAGTCACTACCACGGCCAAGAACTTTGAGGAATCTACAGAGAAATGGGAGACCCCTGAGGCCCCCCCCTCCCCACCCCTCCGCGGGGCCAACAGGGCCAGGGCGGGTCAGGAAGAAAGGGGGGGGTGGCAGGAACTGGAGTCCAGCCCCGCCACTCAAAATAACAACCTCCCACCGTCGTGCAGGTTTTCACGGTCTACACCTCTAGTTCTCCCACACCGTGAACAGTGCCTGGGACCAAGTGCCCAGGAGGCTTCGGAGACGGGCCACGGAGAGAGAGAGTCTCCACCCTCAATGAATTTGTGGAGGGGTGGGGAGAGCAGGGGTGCACGAGAACCCACGACAGGAACAACCAAGTCCCGAAGTAAGGAGGCAGGGGGAGGAGGAGGGCGCTTGGAAGGAAGGCTCCTCTCCAGGATACTCTGCACACACACACACACACGCACACGCGCGCACACACACACACACACACACCCCATTCGATTTCTGTACGCGAAGGATTATTTTCTCCCTTTCACCGATGGAGAAACAGGGCCGGGAGAGAGGATGGGGAAACTGCGGGTGCCGGACCAAGGGAACCCACACCCCACTCCAAACTCCTGGCGCCTCCCACGCGGGGCTTTGGGAGAAGCCGCCGGCCGCGGGGACTGGGCTCACCCACCCGAGCTGCGGCTCCCGGGAGGCCCCGGAGCGGCCGAGAAGGTGGCTGCAACTTCGGGGCTGAAGGCAGCAGAAAGGGGAAAGCAGAAGAGATGACGGGGGGGGGAGGAAAGAGGCAGAAGGGGGAGACGGAGAGGAAAGTCGGGAGGACGCTGGGGTAGGGGCCAAGGGAGAACGGAGCCCCACGCGCGACACCCGATGGCCCCACTCACCCCGGGATCCGCACAGCTCCTCCGCAGGAAAGCCCGCGAGCCGGATCGCGCCGGGCTGCGGGAGGCTCGCGGCAAGGGACGGCTCCTGCGCTGGCCCCGGCTCGCGGGCGGGAGCCGGCCCAGCCCCAGGGTGTTGGGAGGGGAGGGGGGTGGTGTCGGCGCGGCACTTGCCGGACCCTCGGAGCCCGCGGCGGCGGGAGCGCGCAGGAGCGCCCGGGACGCGCGGCTCGGCCCCGGGGCTGCGCTCGGCGGCGCTGGAATGCGCGGCCGCCAGGGACCGCCTCCGGAAAGCCCGGGCCCCCGGCCGCAGCCGAGCCGCCTCGCCGCCCGCGCCGCCCCCGCTTCCCCCTCCGGCCCCCCACCCCCACGCGCTGCGTGCAGGCCCACGCGATCGCTTCGGCCGTCGGGGCCCAGCTCTCCTTACCGGGAACCCGCAGGGTCGGACGGACAGAAAACACGTCCTCCAAATTCCTTTTCGGCCAAAGGCTGGCCGACAGGTTTGGGCGGAGGGGCCGAGACTCTCAGCTCCTGCCGGGCGGTGTACGGGTGTAGGATCCTTGACGAGCGGCTTCGCAAAGTGAGGCTAAGAACACCTGTGTCCCAGCCCTGCAGTGAGGACGGACTTAGACGCCAGTGGGAAGCTGGTTGGTTGTCTGCTGTGACACTCCCCTGAGCATCCTGTTAATTTTTGTGACAGCAGTGCGATGGCCCGATCCAGGGTGCTCATGGGCCCAGGAGAGCTGGCTTCTGAGAGGACTCCACGCCCCGCCAGTTCCCGGCCCAGCTCCCACACAGGACAATGGGACTCTGCGAGCTCCTGCCGCCTCTGTGATGCACCGGGGACAGGGACTCAGGTCCCATCTTGGTACCCACAGCTTCTGATTCAGCAGTCGAGCGCTCTTCAGTCTTGCTATAAAAAACAGGAGCTCAGGCCTTGATCATCAGTGTGACCTTGAGGAGCCTTGGAGCCCAGTAGTGTGTCAGTTTCTTCCTTTGCCCAGTAGATTAAGAACTAGCTATACTGCCTTCCCAGGCCTAAATCGGATATGGGGGGGTTGGGGGGGGGGGTTGCTGAACTCAGCCCCTGCTGTCTTCTCGGAGTCTGGGATGAGGTCAGCAGAAATTAGAAATGACATCTTAAATCATCACTACCAGATGCCAGTTTTTTAGAGGGGAAACAATGAGGATGAAGGGGACTGACATGAGGAATGATTTGACAAAAATTCTAGGCAATGTCACCCAATAACATGTCTTAATCAAAAGAGACATGTGGAAGCTTAAAAACAAACAAGTACCACACAATTCTGCATAGTTTAATACAAAACTCTGGGGGGGTTGATACAAAAAAAGCCAAAGGACAGTCTCAATTTAATACAAAATGTTCCCTGGTTAGTGGAAAGGCTAGGGGATTACTCTGGATGGACACCTGGTAACACCCTGTGCCAGGTGTGAATGCCGGCTTCCATCTGGGAGAATGCAGAACCCCAGGGCTGGAGCCGGCACTAGTAAGACTCAATCTATCTTTCCCACATCACAATCTTTCAGTATCTCTGTAATACTGATTTGCCCTGGCACCCAAAAAGCTAATCGAAAGAGAAAATTGAATAATAACCTATGGGAAACATACTACATTAGCTCTGTCTCAGCTGGGTTGATTTTGCTGAGAGGGCTTTGGAAGAGAAGAATAATGGATATCCTGTTGGAGTAGGAGGAGGTGAAAAATAATTGCCAGTTTCAGTACCAAGCTTTGTTACAGCAAAACCCAGGGAACAACTTAAATTTCACTTCCTTGGCCCTCAATTACAAGTACTCCAAAGGGAAAACCATCAAGAATTTAAAAAATAATAATAATACTTATGGGCAATCCCCCTGATAGTGGGGGGAATTTGATTAAAAGAAGTTGTAGCCTAAAAGCATTCTACCAAAATATTGCCTACAGGGGGTCCCCAGTATGATCCAATTCATCTCAGAAACCCTCTCATTGAATCACACCTATGCAAGAATTTTCCTCTTTCATATATTTTTCACTTGCACAAGTACATTTATTTATCTTGGGGAAATACTGTGGTATATTGGATTGGAAGTCAGGAAACCAAAATTCTGAGTCTATCTAAGTAGCTAAATGATCATTAATGCCTCAGTTCCTCACTTGTAAAATAATAAAATGATGGCTCCTGGGTGGCTCAGTCCGTTAAGCCTCTGACTTTGTCTCAGGTTATGATCTCAGGTCCTGAGATCGAGTCCCACATCGGGCTCCCTGCTCAGTAGGGAGTCTGCTTCTTCCTCTGCCTCTCACCCTGCTTATGCTCTCTCTCTGTCAAATAAATAAATAAATAAATAGTAAAATGAGAGCTATTCCTTCCATCTGATACAATTATTGTGTGTAAAGATTTCATTCATATATTTCTTTATTCAAAACTGTTCACTGAAAGTCTCATACATATTCTGGGTACCAAGGAAGACAAATGCTCTTTCTTTATTGTTTGACATTTATGGGGGAAATGTTTACCATAAATAGGCAAACAAATAAAAAAGCAAAGCGATATCAATTTGTGAAACTGTGAAAAATATAAAATGAAATGAGGTAATAGAGTGATGGAGCACATTTTATGTTTTATCATGGCGATTGTAGTTAATCTGAATTTCCTAAACTGTTTGTATTATCACTGATTATATTACTCTATAATATATAAGCTTAAGTGTAATTTTCAAGGTCTTTCATTATACTCTAAGAATTTAAACTGATATTAAATTATTGCCTAGATAATTTGTAAGGAAGATAGAACACAAAAACATTCATCACCAAGCATGGTTTGCATGCATGCATGCACGCGCGCACACACACACACCACACACACACGGACTCCTTTGTCTCTTACTTTTATATGTTTGAGAGTGGATAAGCCTTTGGGGTATATTAATGTATACGTTCAATTTTGCCACTTTAAGAAATGCAAATAGGATATGTGTAGCCATAAGAAGTTTTACAATGCTTGCTTTGCTGGTCTGCTAAATATTTGTATCTTTCAAACCAGACTCAGTTACTTGCCTACTGTTATCTACTTGAAGACATAGAAGGTAGTTACATAGCTTAAAAGATGTAACTTATGTGCTAAGAGAGTAGGTCTTAATGTTCTCCCCACAAAAAAGAGGTAACTATGTGATGGGATTTAGGTGGTAGCTAAGACCACAGAGGTGATCATTTTGCTACTTATAAATATATCATATTAACACGTTGTACACCTTAGACTCACACAGTGTTAAGGGTCAATTATAGCTCAATAAAGCAGGAAAAAAGAGAAATGGGTAGGATCCCATTTTATTCAATATGATGGAGACTAAAAAACTTTTTTAAATACACAAAATAAGATATGAACATATCATTTTTCAAGAAGAAAAATCTAGTCTGTAACAATGCCAATTTTCTTCAAATAAATGTATAAACCTAAAAAACACTATAACTTATATGGGCCATTGAGACTATTTTAAGAATTGAAGTAGTAAAGAAATACAAATATAGAATAAGATTATGAGTGCAATTTTGTTATCAATGGAAAAAAAGAAATTTCATCTTGAAATAAAAAACTGTGCCAGAATGTGAAAGATTAGTAGGAGACAAATTTTGAATGGGTAAGTTGTAGAAGTTTGAAAACAAAGAAAACTTTGTTTCCTTGGTTTATAATACCTACAAATAATAAGTCTAGAAGGAAGCAATGAAATATGTTAAAATTTAGACAAAACTGGCTCTGTATTAATGGGCTTACTCGTAAGGCTTTTTAAAAAGGTCTTTCTGGCAATTATTACATTAATGCAAGAGTAGAATTTGGTTTTGTTTTTCTCTATGTTAAAATGACAAACTAGCCTTGGATTATTCAATTTGTTTTTTTTTTTTTAGAAAGGTAGATTGCCACATGTAGTACCTCATTTGGATATATCTGGAGTTTTGGAAGTTTGACTACGTTATGCTCCCCCAGAAATGGACCTTGAGAGCTTGTTTGGGAGGTTCTAGCAAGGCAGTGAGGCTTCTCATATATCCTTGATCCAAGAATGGCCCTTCTCTATGGGAGAAGGTCATCCTCTTCCACTGCGCTCAGCTTCCGGGGAGTGGACACCGGAAGGGGACACCCACATAGCCAGCCAGATCAGCCAAATCAACCCTGGAGATCAATAGTGTGACATTTCGCAGCTAGACAGCACTCATAATCTCAGTTTCTTCTTAACAAGAGCTAGTGAGGGGCACCTGGGTGGCTCAGTTGGTTAAGCATCTGCCTTCAGCTCAGGTCGTGATCCTGACATCCTGGGATCGAGCCCCATGTCTGTCTGGCCCCCTGCTCAGCATGGAGTCTGCTTCTCCCTCTGCTCCTCCCCTGCTCGTGCTTGCACTTTCTCTCTCTCAAATAAATAAAGTCTTGAAAAAAAAAAATAAGAGATAGTGAAAGTTATTTTTAATTTCTGTATACTCTGCTCAATTAGCACATATTATATAATGATCAGTGAAACTTTTCTGTATTTTGTGCTTTGTCATGCCCTTGATTACTTAAAAACAAAACAACAGAAGTTCCTCATTTCTTAAGTAGCTAACGTTCCTTATAATGATACCTACGGTTATGTTTATTTAGTACTAGTGTATTGTCACTCTGATTAATAGGCAGCCAAGCTACCAACCATTCATTCATGGTTCCCAGGCATCTATGCTTCTATCTTAAGCTAAGGATGATTCTTCTTTGAAAATTCTTTTTAGTATTACCTTCCCAAGATCGGTTGGATAGTATATAAAAATGTAATGTGATGGACATCAAAAGAAAGCCGGAGTGGCAACCCTTATATCAGATAAATTAGATTTTAAGCCAAAGACTATAAGAGATGAGGAAGGACACTATATCATACTTAAAGGGACTGTCCAACAAGAAGATCTAACAATTGTAAATATCTATGCCCCTAACATGGGAGCAGCCAATTATATAAACCAATTAATAACAAAGTCGAAGAAACACACCAACAACAATACAATACAACAGTAGTAGGGGACTACCCACCCCTCACCGAAATGGACAGATCATCTAAGCAAAAGATCAACAAGGAAATAAAGCTTCTAAATGACACACTGGACCAGATGGACATCACAGATATATTCAGAACATTCCATCCCAAAAAGGCAGGAAAGAATATCCAGTGGAAAAAAGACAGCATCTTCAACAAATGGTGTTGGCAATCCAAAATCTATAAAGAACTTCTCAAACTCAACACCCAAAGAACAAATAATCCAATCAAGAAATGGGCAGAAGATGTGAACAGACATTTATGCAAAGAGGACATCCAAATGACCAACAGACACATGATATATATGCAATGGAATACTATGCAGCCATCAAGAGAAACGAAATCTGGCCATTTGCAACGACGTGGATGGAACTGGAGGG
>CM053607.1:34627977-34644098 GCA_028646535.1 Procyon lotor | reverse complement strand
GTCTGTTGCTTTAACTATAGTTTTGTTTTTTTTTTTTTAAGAATATTCATTCCAATGGCCTGTAGGATGATTAAAGGAGTTTACATAAACCACATGGCATATAGAAAGCACTGAATAAGCAGTAACTGTCACGAGCACTCTTTCCTTAACTAGACTGTGAGTCACTCAACAGCAGGATTTGTCTTACTCTTCTTTTAATCCCAACGCTTACGGAATGAACAAGATGTGCTAAGTGCTGTAGAAGTTTGGGGATTTTGTATTTGGTTAAAAAAAAAAATTCTTTTTTTTTAATGGGGTGGAGTGTTTTCCAACGACTACTTGTGCCTGTGAAGGATAGCACCATACCCTCTGGAGAAGCGCCAAGAGCTTCTTACACACAAACGTTATTCTAAGCGCTTTTCACCCAACTCGCCCCAACTCAACCTCTTCCCTGCGGCAGGCCTTGACCTGAGCCAGAAAACACAGCAAGGCCCAGTTTCTGGCCAAAGTAGGGGCAGAACTTCCAGTTTGGGAGGGGCATGAATGAGAAAGCCCGTGGGCACCACCCTACAGTCAAGGAAAGACTGTATCTCGCCCCTCAAGTGGCCTGAATAATCACCCCCACATCTTCCTCCCCAACCCACCCGATTACCAAACCCCCCAGGAGACGGCCAGGGTCCCTAAAGTCAGGTATGTCCAATCTAGAACCAAAAGATCCGCTCAGCCCCACCCAAGGCCGCTCCTTCTTTCCAAATGACAAATTATAAGCGAATTAAATCGCCAGCAAATCTGAGTGACGGAAGACAGAACCAATCAGCAAACTAGGAAAATGACTACCCGCCCATCGCGGTGACTAGGTCGAACCCTTCCCCCCCTCCTCCCCCAACACATACATACTCTTCACGGGACAACTGCATTACCTCGTGAGACACACATTCCAGCGACCGCAGCTCGCTACAATAGCGGCAGAAATAAAGCTGCGACAGCGGGGCCCGAACCTTCTTTTCTCCCTGGACTAGGTAGAGAACCCGCTCCGATTGCAGCAAGGACGCCATCTTGGAGGGGGAGGAGTCAACGACGCTCTCGCCGCGTCACGTGATCCAAGAGCCTGCGCTGCCTCGGCGCTTTGCCTACGTTATTCGTCGGGGACTTGGCGTAAGGTTTCCGACCTAGTGGGGCCTGGCGCCGGGCGTAAGTCACAGTGCGCGTGCGTAGCTGGGGATCCCCGGTTTCTTCCCCAGCGTTTCTGTCAGCGTTGGCTCCCTGGACGAGGTCCGACCTTTCTGTCATTAAGTAGGCAATCCCAGATCAAATCCAGACAGGCCAGTGCTCTTTTTCCTTGTTTCTTCCGGAAAGAGGGGCTGCTCTTTTGATTTATTTACAACTGCCTCTCCTGCCCTCACCTTCCAGGCCGACTTCCAGAAGGTAGATAGAGGGTCTCAGGGACAGAGTGCCTTGGGAACTGGGAAGTCATAGTCATAGCAGCACTTTCTTCTGACTCTTGTCACTGACCTGTAGGAAATCCACACAGACATTATCTCGTTTGAAATTTCTTAGACCGTGAGTACCTCCACACAGAAGCCATGGCTCATTCATTTCCAGGTTTCGAGTACTTAGCATTAGAACTAAGTCTGTATTATGGGCATTCAATAAGTATTGGTTAATGGAGGGATTAAATCATTGCGTGAACAGTTAAAATTAAAAAATTTTTAATTTTTTGCTAGGTGTCATTTACATTTTTTCTAGTGCATAAACTAAGGCTTAGATATAAAAAAATGACCGCTTGTAACCGACCTAGCAGAGACTGGAGCCCAGGTTCCCTGCCACCAGTTCTGTGCGCCTCTCATTGTACTAAGGTATCATTTACCTGTCTGATGTTGAAGTTGGTGAAAAGAAGCGGACCTTAATATTGATACTAGCTAACATCTATTGAATATTTATCGAATGCAAGGCGCTGTGACCAAACTTTATATATATATTGCCTCATTTAATTTTCACAAAAACTCCAAAAGGCTGGTGTTATCATTTTTATTTGGCACTGAGGGAAACTGAGGCTCAGAGTATTACAATGACTTGTCTTAAGATTTCATAGATAGCCCAGAACCCTGTTCTGACTCCAGAGCTTGCATGCATTACACCTATGCATACTGCTTCCAGCATATTTCCCCCCCAGCTTTATTGAGGTATAATTGACAACTTAAAATTATATATATTTAAGGTGTACACCCTGATAATTTGATATACATTGTGAGATAATGAACTCAAACAAGCTAATTAACATATCAATCACTTCACATAGTTAACATTTTCTTTCTTTTTTTCTCTTTCTTTCTTTTCTCTGATGAGAACGCTTAAGATCTACCCTCTTGGCAAATTTCAAGAATATATACAATATTGTAGAAGTTATTCATCTTGCATAATTGCAGTTTTGTACCCCTTGACCGACATTTCTTCATTTCCTCCTCCCCCCCAGACCTTGGCAACAACCATTTTCTCTGCTTCTATGAGTTCAATTATTTTAGAATCCATATAAAAGTGAAATAATGCAATATTATCTTTCTGGGTCTGGCTTATTTCACTTAGCATACTGTCCTCCAGGTTCAACCTGTTGCTTCAAATGGCAGGAGATATACATTTATATATTTATGTTTATATTATATTTATATTTCAGTTATTGTGTATATATTTATATATCACATTTTCTTTATTCATCTGTTGACATTTACATTGTTTCCCTCTCTTGGCTATTGGGAATAATGCTGAGATGATCATGGGAGTGCAGCTATCTCTTAAAGATTCTGATTTCACTTCTTTTGGCTATAGACCCAAAAGTGGGACTACTGGGTCATAAGATAATTTTTAATTTTTTGAGGAAAAAAATTGCTTTCCTTATTGCTTTCCATCATAGCTGTACCAGTTTACATTCCCACAGTGTACAACAGTTCTCTTTTGTCCACATCTTGACCACCCTTGTTATCTTTTGTCTGATAATGGCCATTCTAACAAGTGTGAGCTGATAGCTCATTGTGGTTTTGCTTTGCATTTCCTTGATGGTTAGTGATGTTGAGCACCTTTTCATATATCTGGTGATCATTTGTATGTTTTCTTCAGAGACATATCTAGGTCCTTTCCCCATTTTTAAATTGGAGTATTTATTTAGCTATATTTTGGATATTAACCCCTTATAAAATATATGATTTGCAAATATTTTCTTCCATTCTGTAGGTTTCTTTTCATTCTGTTTATTGTTTCTTTTGATATGCAAATGTTTTTAAAAATATATATTTTATTTTATTTATTTGACAGGGAGTGAAAGGGCACAAGTAGGGGGAACAGCAGAGGGAGAGGGAGAAGCAGGTTCTCAGGATCCTGGGTTTATGACCTGAGCCAAAGGCAGACATTCAATCGACCGAGCCACCTAGGTGCCCCTGATTGCAAAAGGTTTTTAGTTTGGTGGAATCCCACTTGTCTGTGTTTGCTCTTGTTGCTCAAGGCCTGCAGGTAGAGAGAGGCTAGAGACTTGAGCTGACTCCACGTGAAATGTAGCTTTTGGAGCACTGCTTTTGAACAATTCAATTCGATGGACAATTATCTGGTTCCTATGTGGCAGGTACTAGGGAGGGAACCAAGGATAAAGGAGACAGTTCCTGCCTTCAAAGGGCTCAGAGTCTAAGCCCTAGGGCAATGTTTCTGAAGTGTGGCCCTGGATCACCTGCACTGAGAATTACCATTATAAATGTAGATTCCAGGCCCTTATCAAGACCCAAATTAGGGGATGCCCGAGTGGCTCAGTTGGTTTAGTGGCTGCCTTCAGCTCAGGTCATGATCCCAGGGTCTTGGGATGGAGTCCCTTATGAGGCTCCTTGCTTGGCAGGGAGCCTGTTTTCTCTCTCTGCTTGCCGCTCCCTTTGCCTGACACTCTCCATGCTTGGGCTTGCTCTCTTTCTCTCTCTGACAAATAAATTAGGAAGAAAAAAAAGACCCAAGTTAGAATTTTTGGGAGTGGGGCCCAGAAATCTAAATCTCTGTTAAGTTTCCAGGTGAATCTCATGCCCCCCAAATTGGAGAACCCCTGTTTTTTCATAATCATTTGTTTAATATTCTGTCTTTGGCCCCAGGACTGAGCATGGCAGGCGTTGTCTCTGCTGCTTTCTGAGCATTGGTAGCACTGCCTATCAGATGTTCTCTGCCCCCTGTGCTATGGAATGTGGAAAGTCTCCAGTGGCAGCAAACTAAAGCATCCTGCCTATCTCTTGCCAGGCCTCTCTCCCTACCTTCGGGGGCTGGATTCTATCTCCATGATTCTGGTTCCACAGAGCCCTGCCTGTCAACCCCTGAAAATTAGACCTCACTTTGGAGATCTGTGTTCCAGGGCCAACTCCAGTCCCCAGGCCTGGGTCCTCCCCAAACCTTTTTTACTTTGAACTATAGGATTACTACATGAATACCTTCTTGAGATCCCTCTGGGAATCCACTTGGCAAACCTGGAGATGTGAAAGAGTGAACATTCTATGGGACAGTCATTGGCCAATGTAGGGTGGGAGTCTGTGAATAAATGCCCCTCTCTTCTTTCTCCTAGACATTCTCAGTGTGTCTTTAGAAGGTACCAGCACGATCAAGCCCTAGTTACATGCACTGGTGACCAATTTGATAATGTGCCCTTGTACTGACCTTCCTTTCAACTGGTTGACTTTTCTCAGCTCCCTGCCTGCAAGCTCTGTTGTCTAAGGGGAGTTGAGGTTAAGATAGGGACCCATGGGTGGGAGCTGCCAGATAACTGGTAACCACATTTAATAGTTATTGGCAGTGAGCCCTGTGAAAAGACCAGACCAGTTTATACTCTCACCATTGGTATCTGAGACTCCTGTTTCCCCATTATTTCACCAATGTGGAATATTATTTCATATATGGGTGAATAATTTTATGCTTTCTAGCTATGTGGTCTTGAAAGAGCCATTTTCACCCCCAAGTCTTGTTTCATAACCCATAGAATAGAAAAAATAATCCCTGTTTTGGTGTAAGTAGGAAAATCACCATGACTGAGAAAGCAATCTGTAAGCTGTGAAGTACTAGGCACATGTAAGAAACAGTCCCTGATTATTACAAATATGAAAAACCCAAAAGGGTTTTCCTTCCTTTAAAGAATCCTTCAGAGTAAATTCACAATAACTAAGAAAAAAACCAAACAAATTGGAGTTAGTCACACTTTGGTCGAATGAGATCTTGCAGAGAGGGGCTGAAATTGAGCCCCCACATCAAGGGCTGAGGGTCCTCTGCAGCATAAGAATTCTGGAGGGCTGGTCTGACCCAGTGCTGGCCGTTGGCCTGGGCCACACTTCTCGTTTGGCTTTCCTGCTAGAAAATTGTGTTAACCACAGATTTCCCTGCATCAAAACTGCACGCTCACCTAAAAGCCATAGTAAGTGAACAGAGGAAGAAGGAAAAAAGCCCCCCATTTCTTCAAACCTCTGCCGGCTCCCCTGAGGGGCGCTGCTGGGAAATGTGGTGGTGGTGCTGGCTCCAGCTTATTTCCCAAGGGGAAACATGGCAGAGGGCTGCAGCTGTGCCTTCACTTTGGGAGCATGGCCGTAGACTCAACTCAGAATTGTTTTTCCAGAGCTTCTTACCTTGCCCCGGTTCCCTGCTTCTCCTATTGTAGCTATACCCTTACTGTCACCTAGCTGCCCCACCCAAAAACCTGGGGCCTTCCTGGATGGCTTTTGCCTTTCAATCCTACCTCCTGCATAGCTCAGCCACCTGCCTCTCTTCATTCTCACAGCTTCTGCCTTTATTCGGTTTCACCAGTTTTCTCTTGGGTGCGTCGCAGCCTCCTGGCTGCTCCTCAGTTTGCTCTCCACACTGAGCCTGAGCGATGTTTCTGAAAGCCATATTTTGATCTTGATCCTTTTTTGTTGTCCGACTTTTCTCCAGTGGCTCTCTGACACCTACAGGAGATGCCCCCAAACTCTTGGGATAGCATATAAGACCCCCCAGGCCCTCGGGCCTGCCTACCTCTTTAGCCTCATCTTCCAAACCCCTCCTACTTAGACTCAAGGCCTATTTAACCCTTTCTGAGCCATCAGTAAGAATGTGCAGTATCCTTGTAAGCTGTCATAACCCTGTACATGCAGTTCCCTCGGCCGGATATAACCTTCATCTGCTTGCTGGCTCAAGGTTCATTTCCTCAGTAAAACCTCGTCTGAACCTACAAAGAGGGAATTGGACATGCTCGCCTTTGTCCCACAGCTGTGTCCTATTAGAACAACTGACATACTGCATTGTCTTTGTTTTCTTAGCAAATCTGTCTTCCCTTCCAGACCATGGCCTGGCAAAGGGCCTGGCCTAGAATAGGAACTCAGTAAATTCTGTTTGATGACATGCAGCTGGGACTGTTTATTACATGCACAAATTGCTAAACCTGCTCGCACTGCCTGATAGGGATTGTTCATAAGTCACCTAACATATGTATACAACAAGCCTATGCGGCAGGTGCTATCAGGATAAACTCAGTCGTACAGGTGAGGAAACGGGCTCAGAGAAGCTAAGGACCTTGCCCAAGGTCATGCCAATACGTAGAGGATGAACCCAGTCACCTAAGTCCATACTCTACCATCTCACAGATTATACTCTAGCCCATGGGATGGCAAACTTGCTCTGTAAAGGGCCAGATTGCAAAAATTTTGGATTTTGCAGGCCAAGAGGTAAAATCAAGGATATTATGTAGCTATATAACAAGAGAGAAAACTTCTGTTCCATCTCTCTGGATTGCCCATTGCAGGATGATGGGCACACATTGCCCCAAGTTGGAGACCTTCTCCCAGCAAAGAGAGAGAATGGCCAGTGTCAAGGGGGTTGGGTAAGGGGTACAGGAGAGAAAGACTGCCATCATGCTCAGTATAACTTTCTTCCCCAGTGACCTGTATCTAGGTGCCCTTCTGTCCTCCCAAGAGATTTTGGCCATCTCAGCTGGGGCAGACTGAGATTCCTCTGCTCAGTGACTGGCAGTCACCAGCAGCAGAATCCCCAGTGTAAGTAGCTACCATCACGGACCCGGGCAGCAGCAAAGCACAGGCACTGGGCTAGGAGGCAGGCCCTGGGAGCAGAGAGGGAAGGAGAGGCACAGGAGGACGCCTGGCTTGGGTGCCAAGGCTTACAGTGCCGGCCTGCCTCAGTGGTACCTGCAGGTGTCCCAGAAACAGGCAGCAGCCATGGTTGGAGTTTGCTGTCTCCTGCCTATGACAGCATCCTGGTGTAGTAGGCAGGATGACTTAGAATCGTCACATACCAGAAAGATCCCACTTGAATCTCTGCATCTTTTGGACTTTAAAAACAAGATACAGACAGTTAAAGAAATATGCTGCAGGTTTTCTGATTCCTGGTACAGTGTTTCTTTCTTTTTTTTTTTTTTAAGATTTTATTTATTTGATATAGAGTGAGCGGGAGAGAGAGTGAGAGCATAAGCAGCGGAGGTGGGTGGGGAAGGGGCAGACGGAGAAGGAGAAGCAGGCTCCCCACTGAGCTGGGAGCCTGACGCTGGACTTGATCCCAGGATCATGACCTGAGCTGAAGGCAGATGCTTAACCAACTGAGCCACCCAGGTGCCCCATTATTGTTTTCTTGTTTCATAAATAAACTTCCCTGCTTCACGCTGCATCTGTTAATTCATATCCACAGCTGAGTAAGAAACTAGTTGCTCCTCTAACATTTAAAAACCAAGAAGGGGCGCCTGGGAGGCTCATTTGGTTAAGGGTCAGCCTTCGGCTCAAGTCAGGGTCCTGGGATCAAGCCCCATCTCAAGCTCCCCCAGGAGTCTGTTTCTCCCTCTCCCTGTGCCCCTCCCCCCATGTGTGTGTGCATGTGTGTGTGAGAGAGAAACAAAATCTTCAAAATAAGTAAAAAGAAGAAAGAAAGCAAATGTAAGAGTAAGTGGGATGCTAATGGATAGTTGGTTCAATTTTGCCTTGGAAGTTTGCTGGGATGGCATCCTTCCTGTTTGAGGCATGTGAGTTTCACATCTCTAGATTGCTCTCCCCTTGGCTTCCAGAGGACTTTCCCAAGCACACCTCGAGCCAAAGCAAAGCATGTCCCCCACACTCTCCCTTCTGTGGGCTTAGTAGACCAACAGAAAGCTGACGTCAGTTCTGTGGCCCCATGGAACATTTCCTCCGTGCTCTCCCGAGGATGCAGAGACATGAGCTGGGTGTCCTCCTTCAGCTGGAGGAGGCACAGGGCGACCTCGGGCTAACCACTGCGGCTGTTACTCAACCGCTGCTAGTGCTTAAGGCAGACCTCTGGCCTCTGAAGTGCTGGCTCATAAGGGACAGACAGCTCGTGGCCATGCACTCTACTCATTTCCTCCTTCTGCTTGTTGGCCAACTCACCCCTGGGAACTCACAATTAGCTCTAGAGACTGTAGCTCTCATGAAATAAGGATAAGAGCCTGAAACAGAAGAGCCAGAAGTGACCTTAAAGATTATTTAGTCCACTCTCCATACTGTAAAGTTGAGCTAAAGCCAGCCCAGAAAAGGGAGGGGACTTGGGAATGTCCCAGAGGAAGTTAGAGGTGAAGCTAGGGTTCGAACACAGGTCTTCATTCCAGGTTTATTGCCTTCATTATACTTGGTTGGACCTCCATCTCTACACAGTTCACCACCTAACTCCCAGCCTGGATTCTAGACCACCAATGTATTGATTATTGATTTGACTAAAATAGAATCAAAGATGGAATTTCTGTCTAACTCAGCAGTGTAACTGTAACCTGACACACATCAGGCACTTGATAAGCATTTGTTGAAGACATGAATACTACCTTTAACCATCTGGAACTTGCTGGCAGATTGGAAGTCAGTGAATTAAAAAAATATTTTCCTGGGTCGCCTGGGTGGCTCAGTGGGTTAAAGCCTCTGCCTTCGGCTCAGGTCATGATCTCAGGGTCCTGGGATCGAGCCCCGCATCGGGCTCTCTGCTCAGCAGGGAGCCTGCTTCCTCCTCTCCCTCTGCCTGCCTCTCTGCCTGCTTGTGATCTCTCCTTCTCTGTCAAATAAATAAATAAAATCTTTAAAAAATATATTTTCCTTTTGATATTTAAGCAATTCCTTCTTTTAGAAGGTGAAGAACGAAATGGGGAGGGGGGCACTAGGTGACTCAGTTGGTTAAGCATCTGCCTTCAACTCAGGTCATGATCCCAGACCTGGGATTGAGCCCCACGTCAGGCTCTCTACTTAGTGGGGAGCCTGCTTCTCCCTCTCCTTCTACCTGCTGCTCCCCATGCTCACTCGCTCTCTCTCTCTCTCAAATAAACAAAATCTTGAAGGAAGGAAGGAAGGAACAAATAAATAAATAAGTAAATAAATGGGGGAAGGGAGTCTGATTGCAGTTTTAGATAGTGTGGTCAGGGTAGGCCTGGCGAGAAGGTTGGGTCTGAGCAAATATTTGAAGGAGGTAGGAAATAGGCTGGTGGCTTCTGGAGGAAGAGCCTTCCAAGCAGAGGACAGCAAAGTCTCTAAAGCCTAACTGAGGAACAGCAAGGAAGCAGAGGGGCTGTTAAGGAGTGAGCAAGGCGGAGAAGTTTAGGAGCTGAAGGATCTTCCCAAGTCCCTTCCCTTTTCTGGGCTGGCTTTAGCTCAACTTTACAGTATGGAGAGTGGACTAAATAATCTTTAAGGTCACTTCTGGCTCTTCTGTTTCAGGCTCTTATCCTTATTTCAGGCAGTTCATGTAGGATCTTGAAGGGCATTTTAAGGACATTGTGTTTTTGCTCTGAAGGCGGTAGGGAGCCATTGCAGGATTTCAAGCTGAGCAGTGACACAATCTAACTTAACATTTTACAAGGGTCACTCTGGATGCTATTTTGAAGATGGACTGTAGAAAGACAAAGATAGAAGCAAGGGGTCAGTTCGGAGATGACTGTAGTAATTCAGGCGGCACGTGACCATGCCAAGGACCAGAAATTCTGACTATATTTTGAAGGCAGAGCCTACAGGATTTCCTGATGCCTAGCCCGGGCGTGTTATGCACACAGACTACCATATGCAGGGTGGTTTGGAGTCACGCGTCACAGAGGCCCGTGTTGGGTCAGGGAATAATCCATTTCATAGTTTTGGCTAAATTCAACTCCTGGGAATTTATTCATCAAGACGATCTGTTTCTTCTTCCCAAGGTCAAAATAAAAACATCACAGAAAGGATCAGACGCTTTTATGTTTAAAAGAAGGAGACGAAACTAACTTGTCCTAGTTTACTTTGTTCTAAATCACAAAGCATGATGGTTACCACACAGGAAAGCGTATTTCACAAGAGACACAGAGAAAGAGCCAGTCTGTTGCTAAACACATTCATCAGATCCTCAGAGCTCCAGCTCAGGCTGAGAAGGGGACACTGATGGGGGAAAGCCCAGGCCCTTTGGAACAGTGTCAAGGGCTCTTCCAAACAAGCTTTATCCTTTGCCATGAAGGTAAAACAAGCGAATGAAAGTTAAAGTGGATAGAGCATAGAACATACTCCATTGCTAGTAACTATTTGTTATTAGGCCACGAAGTTTAGTCTAATTCCTCCATTCACACGTAGAAAAAACAGGTTCAGACAGAGGAAGTGGTATGTCCCGAGTGAAACTGGATCTCTAGCTTACCGAATGAGCACCAAATTGATTCCTTTTATTATGTTTGGATGATTGAGATGTCCAGTCTTGCCTACACTCCCCCTGTGCCTCTTGGTTGCCTCTTACAACTCATTTCTGGGGAGCCCTTTTAGATTTTGAGCTGTCAATGCTTCATCTGAGGACCTTTCTGCCCTCACAGGGAAGCTTTTCTGTTTTTGTATTTGTTTTAAGATTCTACTTGTGGGACATTCCATGACATATCTGTATGTGAAGAGATCATAGAGTAATTGTCTTCCTCTGTCTGACTTATTTCACTTCACAAATGCCCGTGAGGTCCATCCATGTTGTCACAAGTGACAAGATTTCATTCACTTTATGGCTGAATATTCTCCATTGTATACATACCATGATTTCTCTATCCACCCATCCATCGATGGACACTCAGGTTTCCATATCTTGGCTATTGTATATAATGTTACAATGAACACGGCAGGGCAGGCATCTGTTTGAGTTAGTGTTTTTGTTTAAAAGTGTGAGTGGAGTGGAGTGTGATCACAAAGAATACTGCAGTACCCCAAGGCTAGTAAAAGTGGGGTGCCGTTAATGGCCTGAGGTCTGAAGGGCTAAGGGGGGGAGCACTTACTGGAACCTGGAGTCAGAGCAATGTGAAGAGGGCCTTTGGGTCCAGGACAGAGCCGGGCATTGGCATCCCCTGGGCAGAGGCAGGAAACCTATCTTAGTTTGGCTTCCCTCTGAAGCAGACTGCGAGATGAGGGTTTAAGCGCAATCATCTATGGAGAGGTTCAGGGAACACTGCTAGAGGAGTGAGGGAAGTGAGTACAGGGAAGAGGAGGCGGCCAATAAGACTGTATCGTTAAACAGGCAGCCCACATGACTGGAGCTGGAGTGTAGTCCCACAGAGAAACTCTGGGGAACAACGTATACACATGCCTCAAAACATCTCCATCAAAGGGTGAAGGAATCGAGCATTTATGCCTCTACCCACATCTTTGACCAAGGGCTGCTCCTGAGGATGCATGTGGTGGGTGATTCCAGAGGGACAAATAAAACTTACACGCGGATTTCAAGTACACAAGTAGGAGTGCCTTGGCTGGCTCAGTCGGAAGAGCTTTGACTCTTGATCTCAGGGTCATGAGTTCGAGCCCCGCGTTGGGTGTAGAGATACTTGAATAAATAAATAAAAACTTAAAAAAGAATTTGGGGTTAAGGACAAAAAAAAAAAAAAGAACTGAGTAGTATTTACCAATACTCTCTAAAATTTAATAGCACTGTTTAGGTTTCAAAACAATTTTTCCTCTTGATTTCCCCAATTTCTGTCCTCCCCTCTCTATCATAGTCATGCATCTAATGGTCTGACCGAATTCATACATCATGCATCAGCTAGGGCAGGAATTACTCATTCTCATGCAGCCGAGAACAAAGGCTAGGCTGAACTCAGCAGGAGGCAGTTAGCTTGGAGACATTAGGAATGGGCCTGCCACTTCCTGGCCGAGTAACCTTGGGCAAGTCAGCATGTCCTCTTTGGGGCTCCGTTTTACCATGTGTAAAATGGAGGTTAATAATCTTTGCACCACAGAATTGCTGCAAGGACTCGGTAGTATGATGCATGGAAAATCCTTGCTACACGGCAAATGCTGAAGAATTGTTCTTTTTTTTTTTTTTCTTTTTCTTTTTTAAGGTTTTATTTTTTTATTTGAGAGAGAGAGAGAGAGAAAGAATGAGCAAGCAAGAGGGAGAGAGAGAAAGCACCAGCCAGGAGAGGGGCAGAGAAACAGACTCCCTGCTAAGCAGGGAGCCTGATGCGGAACTCTATCCCAGGACACTGAGACCGTGACCTGAGTCAAAGGCAGATGCTTAACCGACTGAGCCACCCAAGCGCCCTGAAGAAATATTCTTTAAGTAATCTTTTTTTTAAAAGATTTTTTTAATTTATGTATTTGACAGAGAGATCACAAGTAGGCAGAGAGGCAGGCAGAGAGACAGGGGGAAGCAGGCTCCCCGTTGAGCAGAGAGCCCTATGTGGGGCTTGATCCCAGGACCCTGAGATCATGACCTGAGCCGAAAGCAGAGGCTTTAACCCACTGAGCCACCCAGGTGCCCCTAAGTAATCTTTTTTAGGGGAGGCGCCTGGGTGGCTCAGTGGGTTAAAGCCTCTGCTTTCGGCTCAGGTCATGATCTCAGGGTCCTGGGATCAAGCCCCGCATCGGGCTGTCTGCTTAGCGGGGAGCCTGCTTCCCCCTTCCTCTCTGCCTGCCTCTCTGCTTACTTGTGATCTCTCTGTCAAATAAGTAAATAAAATCTTTTAAAAAAAAGTAATCTTTTTTTTGAAAAAAATAAAGGCAAAGGCTTTTATTTTATATACATATTTAAAAGATCTATTTATTTATTTATTTGAGAGAGAGAGGGAGGGAGGGAGAGAAAGAGAATGAGCGGGGGGCGGGGAGAAGCAGGCTCCCTGATGACCCAGAGCCCTACTTGGGGCTCAATTCCAGGACCCCAGAATCATGACATGAGCCAAAGGCCAATGCTTAACTGACTGAGCCACCCAGGTGCCCCGATTTTTTTTCTTGAGACCACAGCTTACTTCAAAAATTATACTGGTTGGGGGCATCTGGGTGGCACAGTCCGTTAAGCATCCAACTCTTGGTTTTGGCTCAGGTTGTAATCTCAGGCTTGTGAGATGGAGCCCTACATGGGGCTCCCCGCTCAGCGCAGGGTCCTCCTGGGACTCTCTCCGTCTCCCTCCACCCCTCCCGCTCATGCTCTCTCCCTAAAATAAATAAATAAATCTTTAAAAGATTAAAAAGATTATACTGGTTGGACTATGATATCTGCCAGTAATAGGCATTCTCTTCCCTCTCAGCTACATGAGGGTTATAATTGAACTCTTTGGAATTAAGCCATGAGAGTGAATGCAGATAATTACAACCATGCTCGTGAGACCACGTGCTCATCGCTCAGCCTGAAAGCTGTTATGTGGAAGCCTTCCATCTCCATTTCTTCCTTCCTGTCTGCTCAGCAACTTGTTTTCATCTCCAATGCCACAGGTTTGGAAAACCCCATCATTTTACCTTCTTGCCTCATCATTAGTTCAATGACGTCTTTCGACTTCGATAAAAAAAGATTGTAATGAAAATAAAAATAATAATTCCTGCATCTAGTTTTTAGGCTAAAGGCACATTTCTTTTGCAAGTTAGCAAGCCGGGGGGCTTCCCCCGAACAGAAGGTGGCATTTGCTCAAGGATCTGTACAGTGGAAATACTCTTGGGAATTGTTCCAAGGAGAGAGGGGAAGGGAGAGAAGAGTGATCTCAGGAGTCCTGCTTCCCCGGGGCCTGACTTTTGGGGAAGAACTGAGCTGTTGAGGGACCCGTAAGCAGGGAGCTGATGTCTGAGCTAGACATTTCAATAAGTGGAACAAGGTGAGTTATGCTGCATGGATATGCTTGTAACTCAAAACTGTAGTGATCTTAAGATCCTGAGTCTTAGCTTTGAAAGGATATCAGAAGTGCAACCGACTTCAAAGAATAAGTAATTTAACTCCCTTCTTTTCACTTTTGGGGCCAAAAGGGCCCTCGAGAGGGATAGGGACTTATTGAGGGTCACATGGCAAATTAGTGCTAGATCCAGCCCAAGGAGCCATGGTTTAGAGCTGGTTAGTGCTAGTTTCGTGCCCTTTCCATCATGCCCATGGTGCACTCACTTCCCCCATCTCACCAGCCCCCCACCATCCCAATGGAGTCTTCTGCAATATCTCTCTGCTTGCATACCTCCACTGTTAAGGAGCTCATCACACACACACATGCATGCACACACACACACACACACACACACACACACACACACACACCCCACCCAACTGGCTCTGTTTCTTTGAAGAGCCATGACTAATGCAGTAAGTTTTCAAACATCCCACTGCCTTTAAGTACAACCTCAGAACCAGAAAGAGAAGTCTCCCTCTCCGTATCCTGTCATTTGTTCACCCCTCAGAGAGCATTATTCTGCACCAGGTGCTGGTGATAGAAAGGAAAGTATTGCAACCAATATTGCAACTTCTGAACTGAGGGCCTTGATAAAAATCAGACCCCACCCAAAATCTTTAGTGCAGTGACAAAGAATTTTGGCTCTGTAGTCGGACAGTCCTGGGCTCATATTCTGGCTTTGACAATGACCAGCTGGTGACCTTGGGAAGCTGCTCAGTCTTCCTGAGCCTCAGTTTAGTTTCCCCACATATATAAAAGAGGGGTTTGCTTAAATGATCTTTAATTTTCCCTTCAATTTTGGATGTGCAGTGTCTTAATTTATTGAAAATTCAGGAAAAGGAGAATTGTCAATAGTATCAGTTAACCAATAAGATGGTAAAGAATGCTGAAACAAGACTGATAAATAAGATGCAAAATTAGTTAATGCTCTAGAGGGCAATAAAACATCTACTTCAGGGCCCAGAAAAAGCCATACATGAATATACGCTTCATACGTGTTATGTATACAAATAGGTAATGCTTACCAGTCACTAGCTCTTTTGCATTTATGATTTCACTTGATCCTAATTCATCCTAACTAAAACCCCCTGAGGAAGGCATTGTCATTCACATTTTGTAGAAGAAACCTGAGGCTCATAGACATTAAATACTTGGTCCAAGGTCAAACAGTCACTACCAGAATCAGGATTCAAATTCAATTTTTAAAAATCTCTAAACTACATGAGCACACACTTCCTTTTGCTTGGGGATTTCAGGCATTTGGGAAGGATAGCATGAGTTTAAGGAGTCTGGGATCTGTTTCCAGCCCTGTGTTCTCTCCAAGTAGTTTCTCAAAGTATAATTTTGAAAATGTTTGAAATAGGGGCGCCTGGGTGGCTCAGTGGGTTAAAGCCTCTGCCTTCGGCTCAGGTCATGATCTCAGGGTCCTGGGATCGAGCCCCGCATTGAGCTCTCTGCTCAGCGGGGAGCCTGCTTCCCCCCCTCTCTCTGTCTGCCTCTCTGCCTACTTGTGATCTCTCTCTCTCTCTGTCAAATAAATAAATATAATCTTTAAAAAAAAAGAAAGAAAATGTTTGAAATATAAATTTTATGCATACCTACAGTGAGCATGCATCAAAGTTCTACTTAAATGTTTAGTGAAGGAACTGGCAGGATGAGAAAGAATGCTGGAATAAGATTGACAAGTGGGATGCAAATTTGATTAATGCCCTAGAGCGCAATATAAACACAACTTTTGGGGCCATTTTTGTTTTTCCTATTTAGTATAGCTAAAAGTTTGTCAATCTTTTTTTTTTTTTTTTTAAGTTTGTCAATCTTATTGATCTTTTCGAAGAAGCAACTTTTGGGGGCGCCTGGGTGGCTCAGTGGGTTAAAGCCTCTGCCTTCGGCTCAGGTCATGATCTCAGGGTCCTGGGATCGATCCCCGCATCGGGCTCTCTGCTCTGCAGGGAGCCTGCTTCTCCCTCTCTCTCTCTGCCTGCCTCTCTGCCTATTTGTAATCTCTCTCCCTCTGTCAAATAAGTAAATAAAATATTTAAAAAAA
>CM053607.1:34562050-34627477 GCA_028646535.1 Procyon lotor | reverse complement strand
GGGGGGAAGGGTTCGACCTAGTCACCGCGATGGGCGGGTAGTCATTTTCCTAGTTTGCTGATTGGTTCTGTCTTCCGTCACTCAGATTTGCTGGCGATTTAATTCGCTTATAATTTGTCATTTGGAAAGAAGGAGCGGCCTTGGGTGGGGCTGAGCGGATCTTTTGGTTCTAGATTGGACATATCTGACTTTAGGGACCCTGGCCGTCTCCTGGGGGGTTTGGTAATCGGGTGGGTTGGAGAGGAAGATGTGGGGGTGATTATTCAGGCCACTTGAGGGGCGAGATACAGTCTTTCCATGACTGTAGGGTGGTGCCCACGGGCTTTCTCATTCATGCCCCTCCCAAACTGGAAGTTCTGCCCCTACTTTGGCCAGAAACTGGGCCTTGCTGTGTTTTCTGGCTCAGGGCAAGGCCTGCCGCAGGGAAGAGGTTGAGTTGGGGCGAGTTGGGTGAAAAGCGCTTAGAATAACGTTTGTGTGTAAGAAGCTCTTGGCGCTTCTCCAGAGGGTATGGTGCTATCCTTCACAGGCACAAGTAGTCGTTGGAAAACACTCCACCCCATTAAAAAAAAAGAATTTTTTTTTTTTTAACCAAATACAAAATCCCCAAACTTCTACAGCACTTAGCACATCTTGTTCATTCTGTAAGCGTTGGGATTAAAAGAAGAGTAAGACTTAAATCTTGCTGTTGAGTGACTCACAGTCTAGTTAAGGAAAGAGTGCTCGTGACAGTTACTGCTTATTCAGTGCTTTCTATATGCCATGTGGTTTATGTAAACTCCTTTAATCATCCTACAGGCCATTGGAATGAATATTCTTAAAAAAAAAAAAAAAAAACAACTATAGTTAAAGCAACAGACACAGTGTTTGCCCTAGGTCACACAGCCAAAAATATGGTGGCAGAGAGGACCAAGATTTAAAACATGATTCTGAGAACTTCATTGAAGATACCTGGACTGTTAAAAATGCATATGAAAATGTGTCCTATACTCTAAGCCATTTTACACATTTTTTGGAAAAGATTTTATTTAATAATTAGAGAGAGAGACACAATGAGAAAGGGAACACAAGCAGGGGGAGAGGGAGAAGCAGGCTACCTGCTGAGCAGGTCACCTGATGCCGGGCTCCATCCCAGGACTCTGGGATCATGACCTGAGCTGAAGGAAGACTTGTAACGCCTGAGCCACCCAGGTGCCCCATTTTACACATTATTAATAATTTATTGGGTATGTTTTTCTTAATATTAAGACTAGTCACAGAAAGGAGTTGAGTAATACAAGAGAAAAAAATCATTGCCATGTTATATACACGATATTTCTTGTATTTTTTCCTCCATTAGCATTTTCTCTTTATCTCTTTAACAGTTCCTTTGTCTTTTAGATGTTTTCCTGTTCCAGCTCCACCTCCACTTCCAGAATTTATTGGATTAAATTCCCACTTGGTGGTCATTAGAGCTCTCAGTCTCCATGATTTCTAAGGATATCTTGAGCTAGGACAGTCTGTCTTACTGTATCTTATACCAGCTCGTGTGTACCTCCATCTGTGACGTGGAGGCCATTTAGGATTTGAGGAAGGATGAGGCTAGTAAGGGCTGGAGGAGTCCAAAAGTTCTAATGGAGAACCTGGGATTGGAGCTGCACATGAAGGGATAGTCAGAATTTGAAAAGAGCCCCAGGAAGGAACAAATTATAGTTTGCCTTTTATGATGAATAAGTGCAAATATTAGTTAGCAATACTGTACTTTATGTTCCTGGAGATTATTTGAGCAGCAACTTTATTTTTTCAAAGGTGGTCCAGTGTATAACCCATGATGAAAAAAGAAGCCAGTTTCTATCATAGTATTTATATTCATTTAATCTGTCTTTACATCTGTAGGTGATTACAGTTTTAGAACTGTCAAATAGCATCTACCTACATGAAAGAAAGTAATTATTCAGAGCTTTAAAATATAGTGAATGTATTTTTCTTCTGTGTTTTTGAGTTAAATATAATAAGACTATCTTGCTAGCTTAGTAGTTTAATTTGCCATTTAAAAATCTGTAATCAGGGCGCCTGGGTGGCTCAGTCGTTAAGTGTCTGCCTTCGGCCCAGGTCAGATCCCAGGGGCCTGGGATCGAGCCCCGCATCGGGCTCTCTGCTCTGCAGGAAGCCTGCTTCTCCCGCTACCATTCCCCCTGCTTGTGTTCCCTCTCTCGCTGTGTTTCTCTCTGTCAAATAAATAAAATCTTTAAAAAAAAAAAAAATCTGTAATCAGGGGTGCCTGGGTGGCTCAGTTGTTAGGTGTCTGCCTTCAGCTCAGGTCCTGATCCCAGTCAGGCCCCCTGCTCAGCGGAAAGCCTGCTTCTTCCTCTACCACTCCCCCTTCCTGTGTTCCCTCTCTTGCTGTCTCTCTCTGTCAAATAAGTAAATAAAAATCTTTAAAAATAAAAATCTCTAATCAGTTGGCTAAAGCTGATTTTGTAAATGTTAACTTATGCTTTTGTGAACATGTAATACTTTAGTAACGAGAAAACTTTTAAAGTCTCCCTTTTACAATTTAAGTGTGGTCAAATTACTACAGTCCATTAAAGCTAAACAGTATAAAAGGATGGAAGGATATTTGACCAGAGCTTCACAAATTGGGTTATTTTATTTATTTGTCTGTTCATTAGATTATCATAGAATTCTTCTTTTCCATAGAAAACTTGTAACACATCTATTACATAAAATCCTGAGGAAAGGGAACAAGAAAGATCAGAAAGGAAAAATGGAAGGGTTTTAGGAAATACAGAAGATAAGAAAAAACATGGTTGAAGAACAAACCCTAAGCTGAAAACAGTCTAGGTTCTTTGGCATATCATTGGTTTCTCACTTTCTGCTGCAGTATATTTTAGAATTCACTATTTGGCATAGATATAGATACAAGCTAGACTGAGTGCCTTTTTCTCTGATTTTTGATTTCTTGTTTCTTTCTAGGTGGACTCTCATTATTGTCCCAGTTGCTTGGAAAATATGCCATCAGCTGAAGCCAAACTAAAAAAGAATAGGTAAGTGGGATCCGGTTTTTTTCTGTTTTCCTCAACTATTTTTTTAATAGCTGGCAAGAAAACTCTGGAGTTAACTCTCATTTTTAACTAACTGGTTTTCATTTTTAGTATCACCTTTGCCAAAGATGAAATGTCCTTTGATTTTTTAAATTAAATTTCTATTTTAGAACAGTTTTAGACTTAAGAATTATTGTGAAGATGGTACAGAGAGTTCTGTGTACTTAATACATAGTCTCCCCTATTGTTAACATCTTGCGTGAGTCTAGAATGTTTACCTCAATTAATGAACAACATTGATACTTTTTTATTAAATAGACACTTCATTTTATTCAGAGTTCCTCAGTTTTTCCTAATCTTCTTTTTCTGTTCCTGGATTCTATTTAGGATACCCATGTTATATTTAATAATCATGTCTCAGCTTCTCTTGCTGTAACATTTTCTTAAACTTTCCTTGGTTTTGAGGACCTTAAAAATTTTGAGGAGTACTGGTAAGATATTTTGTAGAACGTCCCTCGATTGGAATTTATCTTATATTGTTCTCATCAGTTGGAGAAATGTGTTATGGGGAGGAAGACAATAGAGGTAAAGTGCATCTTTCATTACATCCCACCCAGGGTACATACTGTCAGTAGAACTTATCACTGTTGATGTTAGCCTTAATGACCTGGCTTGAGCTAGTGTTTGTCAGGTTTCTCTGATATACACTCTTTTTCTCCTTTTTTATACTGTGCTCTTTGGAAGGAAAACAGTCTTATAGGTGACAATTAAATAGTGGGGAGTTATGTTCCCCCTCTGTGACGCTCCTCAACTTAAATTATTTGGAATTCTTTTGAATGGCAGATTTTTCTCTCCTCCCCTATTTATTTATTTAAGGCATGAATATTGGTTTTATGCCATAGGATATAATCCAGTACCACTTTATTTTTTGCTCAGATTTTTCCATCTTTGGCCATTGCGAGCTCTTTTGTTAGACTCTGTATCCCTTTGACGTACCACCCCCCCCTCCAATTGTTGCAAGGCCTGGGGTGGGAGGGGAGTTGTTCGTTCATTTGAGCATTGTCTTATTTTTTGGTCCTACAAGATACTCCAGGCTAATCCCAGGACTCTGCCTCAGTCTTTGAATCAGCCATTTCTCCAAGGAGCCCTGGTTCCTTTTATTGGAAAATGACATTAAAAACCAAGATCTGGGTAATAAGTGTGCTCATTGCTGCTTGATGCTATTTGGTTTTTAGCTTAGCATGAAAGTCCTTTGCTACCAATCATACCCTTAAACCTCATGGATGTGAACTACCATGACTTTTAACTTTCCTGAGCCTGAGAAATAGCTGCTAGTAAGCAAGACACTGTTGTTTTGTATGCTCTCCACAGGTTAATTTTATCATTTAATCCTCAAAATACCAGTGACCAGTGAACAGTGGGTAGATACCATTGTTATCTTTATATGAGGATGTTGTCCAGATGGCAAAATATCACAGATAATTTGAGTTGTAGAACAGAGCTGCAGAGTAAGTCCAGGACTAGGAGTGAAATCTTGATAATCTCAGACGGTAAAAAAGTTAGAAGCAACAAGGCACAGGGGCGCCTAAAGGGGAAGTGTTGGCTGAGCCTAAGGAGAGTGTTGGCTGGTGCCTAAGGAGAGAACAGAAAGCCCCGAAAAGGCACTAGTCCTGGACTGTTGAAGTTTGATAGCATCATTTGGTTTCTGTGTCAGCTTTCTGGCACAGCAAACAAGCGGTTGTTTTCCAAACCCAGTTTCACAGCCTATTGTATTGTCGCCTCTCAAGTTTTCATTGTGCAGCTGCTCAGTGCTCTCTAAAGGCATAAGTGGTGACCTCTCTCTTCCTCAGAAATCTTCATGGTCTGTACAAGCATAAATAAGCATCTGAAATGGTTAAATCCAGACTGTTTAACAGTGATTTCCTCTGGAATAGGATTGCATCAGGCTCTAATTCTTCAGGAACTTTGGTGATGATTGCATTTTTTAAAAAAATAAATGAACATATAATATCTTTTAAATTTTAAACAAGATCTTAATACTTCTATTTTTTCGTTGAGAGACAGTCATCCCTTATAGTTCCCTCTTGAATTCCTGACACCTAGAACAGTGTGTGGCACACAGCAGGTTCTTGATAACTATTTGTCACGTGAGTGAACAGTGTTGTGTTACAGGTGTGCCAACTGCTTTGACTGTCCCGGGTGTATGCACACTCTCTCTACTCGGGCGACAAGTATCTCCACGCAGCTTCCAGATGACCCTGCCAAGACCACCATGAAGAAAGCCTACTACCTGGCCTGTGGATTTTGTCGCTGGACATCTAGAGATGTAGGCATGGCAGACAAATCTGTGGGTGAGTCAAGGCAGACTTCAACACGAAATTTTGTGAAATTGACCGTGTTATAATTGCCCACAGATTATTTCTGTTACCTGTTAGAAGGCACGAGCTAAATTCAGAGCTCAATCTTCTGTGTTTCCAAATTCTCACATTTATGGACTATAATGTTTCATCTAAGACTGGGTAAACTATTTAGTTTTCTTAGAGTTGGTAAAATAGCATTGATAAATCTGACACTTTTTTAGGATCAAAATATTAATGCTCTTCATAAATCATAAATACTTCTAATGATAAAAGACACCATGAACAAATTTAAAAGATAAAAACAACAAACTTAGAAAAATATTTGGATCATATATAATAGACTAATGATAAATAACCAAAAATGAAGAATCCTTGTAACTCAAGAAAGAAACCCCAAAGAAAGACTAGGCAAAGGATAAAAAGAGCAGCTCTCAGAAGTGATGACGAATAACCAAATGTGTAGATGGTAGGGCCCACAGTCAGGTTAAAATGATCTTTATCTTGACTCCAAACTCCTCCAAACCTTCCAGATTCCATGGAAAGACCTTAACCTTTCATAAAGTTACAACTTAAGTTTCTGTTTCCCTCCCCTGACATTTTTTAGCCCTTTCTTTTTATGTTGACTCTTTTTTGAGTATCCATAAATTGCCTTGTACTATTAATGCAAATTAAAACCTTACAGATTTGGGGCGCCTGGGTGGCTCAGTCGTTAGGCGTCTGCCTTCGGCTCAGGTCATGATCCCAGGGTCCTGGGATCGAGCCCCGCATCGGGCTCCCTGCTCGTCGGGAAGCCTGCTTCTCCCACTACCATTCCCTCTGCTTGTGTTCCCTTTCTCGCTGTGTTTCTGTCAAATAAATTAAAAAAAAAAAAAAAAAATCTTTAAAACCTTACAGATTTGGCAAATTTTTTAGATCTGGTAATGTTAAGTGTTGGCAAGAGGATGGCAAAATCGTTTTCATATACCTTGGAGTGCAGTTTGATAAAATTTATTAAAATTTTATTTATTTATTTATTTTAAAGTATATTTATCTAAGTGAGCTTTACACCCAACATGGGGTTTGCATTCATAGCCCCAAGATTGAGTCACATGCTCCTCCCACTGAGCCAGCTGGGTGCCCCTGTTTTGTTTTTAAAGGATTTATTTATCTATCTATCTATCTATCTATTTATTTATTTGAGAGAGACAGAGAGCACAAGTAGGAGGGACAAAGGGAAAGAGAATCTCAAGCAGACTCTGTGCTAAGTGTCCCACACTTTGTCCCACCACTTTGGGGTTCAATCTCACAACTGAGATCATGACGGGAGCTGAAACCAAGAGTCAGACACTTAAGTGACTACACTACCCAGGCCCCCACCCCCATTTTTTTTTCCACCAAACATGGGGCTTGAACTAACGGCCCTAAGGTCAAGACTCAAGCTGAGATCAAGAGTTAGACGCTTAACTGGTTGAGCCACCCAGGTGCCCCAAAGTGCCCCTATTTATATTTGTTTTTATTTTAACAAAATAAATGGCCTTTTATTTATTTATTTTAATTCTAGTAGAGTTAACATACAGTGTTATATTAGTTTCCAGCGTACAGTATAGTGATTCAGTAATTCTGTACATTCCTCAGTGTTCATCATGATAATGTACTCTTAGAAACCCCTTCACCATTTATTGAAAATCAATTGCTTTTATCCTTCTGCCCAGCATTTCCATATCCAAATACCCTGGAATATTAAACACATGCTCAAAAATATATATATTTACATAAAATGTTTTTCAGTAAAGCAGAAAAATTGTGTGTGTGTTTGGACCTAAACACCACTTAAGGCACTAATTACCTTTCCATTATTTGAGCATTTCAGGGTGGAAATTGCACTTACCTTTATTAAAGGAAACTTTATTTATTTATTTTTTTAATTTTTTTGAATAAAAAAGTTTAAGAAACAAAACAAATGAACAAAGGAAAGAAGAGACAAACAAAATCAGACTCAAATAGAGAACAAACTAATGGTTGCCAGGGAGCAGGTAAGGGGGGGTGTGGGGGAAATAGGTGAAAGGGATTAAGAGTATACTTATATGAGCACTGAGTAATGCATAGAATTGTTGAAACGCTATATTGTACACCTGCAACTAATATAACACCGTACATTGATTATACTAGAATTTAAAAAATAATTAAGTTCCCACAAAGAAAAAAAAAGTACACTGTGATAAGCACTGAGTAACATATAGAATTGTTTTGGGGTTTTTTTTAATTATTGAATCACTGTATTGTACGTTTTGATCTAACACTGAATGTTAAAAGCATATTCATAATAAAAAATAATAAAAATACATAAAAACAAAAAGTTTAAAAATAGGTCTTAGTAACTACCTAGGGTGAATTCTCCAGCTTTGTTGTTCTTTAAGATTATGTTGGCTATTCTGGTTTTTTTTAATTAACATATAGTGTATTATTTGTTTCAGGGGTACAGGTCTGTGATTCATCAGTCTTTCCCAATTCACAGTGCTTACCTCCCCAATGTCCATCACCCAGTCACCCCCATCCCTCCCACCCCTCCTCCACTCCAGCAACCCTCAGTTTGTTTCCTGAGATTAAGAGTCTCTTAAGGTTTGTTTCCCTCTCTGGTTTTGTCTTGTTTCATTTTTCCTCTCTTCCCCTATAATCCTCTACCTTGTTTCTCAAATTCCACATATCAGTGAGATCATATGATATTGTCTTTCTGCAGTTGACTTATTTCACTTAGCATATATCTTCTAGTTCTATCCACATTGTTGGAAATGGCAAGATTTCAAATTGTTGATGGCTGTGTAATATTCCATTGTAGATATATACCCCACATCTTCTTTATCTATTCATCTGTAGATGGACATCTAGGCTCTTCATAGCTGCTATAAACATTGAGATGCACATCCCCTTCAGATCACTACATTTGTATCTTTGGGATAAATACCCAGTAGTGCAATTGCTTGGGTCGTAGGGTAGCTCTATTTTCAACTTTTTGAGGAACCTCCACACTGTTTTCCAGAGAGGCTACACCAGCTTGCATTCCCACCAACAGTGTAGAAGGGTTCCCCTTTCTCCGCATCCTGTTGTTTCCTGACTGGTTAATTTTAGCCATTCTGACTGGTGTGAGGTGGTATCTCACTGTGGTTTTGCTTTGTACTTACCTGCTGCCGAGTGATGTTGAGCACTTTTTCATGTGTTTGTTGGCCATTTGGATGTCTTCTTGGCAGAAATGTCTCTTCATGTTTTCTGCCCATTTCTTGATTGGATTATTTGTTCCTTGGGTGTTGAGTTTGATAAGTTCTTTATAGATTTTGAATAGTGACCCTTTATGAGATATGTCATTTGCAAAGATCTTCTCCCATTCTGTCAGTTGTCTTTTGGTTTCATTGACTGGGAAACTTCCTTTATTTTTACATTTCCTGTACTCCGTGGTTAACATGAGAGAGTAGAAACTCTATAGTCAGTTCAAAATCTTGGGTTGCTATTTATTTTTTATAGAGATAGTGGCATTGCTAACTCCTCATTGCCTTTTTTCTTTCTGAATTTTCACTCAATTTTCTGAAACTTTTTAGACTTGGTAAGAATTCCGATCTTGGGGGCCACCTGAGTGGCTCATTTGGTTGGGCATCTGCCTGTGGCTCAGGTCATGATCCCAGAGTCCTAGGATCAAGCCCTGCTTGAGGCTTCCTGCTCAGTGAGGAGTTTGCTTCTCCCTTTCCACTTCCTCCCTGCTCATCCTCTCTCTCTCTCTCTTTCAAATAAATAAATAAAATCTTTAAAATTTCAGCTTACTGAATGTGATGAAGCCCATAATTAACTCATTATGTCAGTTGACATAACTAAAATGAAGATGGACTTTAAGTAAAAACTTATAGATTTTTACACAATTTAGAAATAAATATGGGTCAGGTTTCTTTAGATTCAACTCTGTTCTTAAAAATTTAATCCTTGGGGCACCTGGGTGGCTCAGTGGGTTAAACCTCTGCCTTCAGCTCAGGTCATGATCTCAGGGTCCTGGGATTGAGCCCTGCATCAAGCTCTTTGTTCAGCGGGGAGCCTGCTTCCCCCCCTCTCTCTGCCTGCCTCTCTGCCTACTTGTGATCTCTCTCTCTCTCTCTCTCTGTCAAATAAATAAATAAAATTAGAAAAAAAATTTAATCCTTGATTCTGTTGTGTTTGCTCTTTGATTTAGAATGCTTGAGCTCTCAGTTGTTGCTCATTGGTGGATAGATACTTCCTGAAAAGTGGTTTTTATTAGAAAGATTTTATAACATATTTAGATTGTCAGTAAATATTTGTGTGTTCTAATATCAGTATAGCAAATAAGTTGTTTGAATTTGCTTGTGAATGTAAGTCACATATGAAAAACAACCTCAAAGTGGCAGAGTATGTATGCCTCAGTGAGTTGAAGTGTATTTTTTTTTAATGTATTTTTCTTTGTTTGTATTTTGTCTCTTGTCAAGGTCTTTGTTTGTATTTTGTCTCTTGTCAAGGTAAAGAAACAAAGCCCAGAAGTCCAAATAGATTTCTCAGTGTTACCCTTAATAGAATGTTTTATGCTTTTGAGATGATGAGCCATTAAGGTTGGAGAATTTATATTTCAGAGCTTAAAACCTGTGTTTACTTCTAGAAATCTTATCTCCTCTAGGGTATCTTGACAATAATAATTGAATACTAGAGGCTCTTAAAGAGTACAGATAATTTTTTATTTCATGACGTCATTGTCTGAGAAGCTCTAAAACCACTTTAGAACTATTTGTTTATTTATAAGTAAGCCATTGTGTCTGTAATGTGCAGAGAAATGAGATAGTTATATCTCCCAAAGTGTTCTTCAGAATAAATTGCCAGTTCTAAAGCAATTAGATAAAACATTTATTTAGATTTTTCACAACATTACAACTAAAACATTTCTTTCACATAATTGTTTTTCGTGATTGTCTTAAGTAAGGCGGCCTTTAAAATATTAATATCATACTAAAGGATATTGTTGCCATTTCTTGCAAGGTGTGGTGTCACCTTCAACAAGCATCCTTTGTGTTTTGAAAAAAGGTTATTTTTACTTATACAGGTAATACACTTTCATGTATTTATCACCCAGCTTCAGAAATTAAACATGACCAAACAGCGTCAGCCCCTTGTGGAGCCTACCCCCTCTAGGTCCCCTTTCCTCAGCCTCCTGGAAAAGTAATCATCCCAGGCCTGAATTCAGTGTTTATCAGTCCATGCGTGTCTTTATACTTCTTCACAAATGTATGGAGCCCCTAGCAAATGTTTTTTTCAAAATGAAACAAATGGAAACATACTGTATATGTATCCTGCTAAGACTTCTCTCTATTGGCATTATGTTCCTGATACAAAGCTGATTTGTGCATGACTTAGCACAGTTTACTTACTCAGTCTCTTCTTGATGGACATTTATTTTTTAGGCCTTCATTTTTTTTGCTTTTGACAACAGTGCTATTAGAAATATTCTTGTATTTCCTAAGTCCAAGAGTAAAGTTTCTCTGCATAACTGAAAGTGAAATTGCTTGTTTTGAGTTGTCTACATCTTTAGCTCTCCAAAATGGCTTACCAGTTTTTGCTCCGACTACTAATAAGAGTAGACTACCCGTTGCTCCAGATTCTTGGCTGCTCTATATTGTGGGACTTATTTCAAATTTTTTCAAACTGATGGTTGTAAAATTGTATCTCATTATAGTTTACTTTTCCTTTTTTTTTTTTTTTTTTGGTTAGCTTTATTGAGATTCACAGTTGACCCTTGAACAATGCAGAGGTTAAAGGTGTTGACCCCTGACTGTGCAGTCCAGAATCTGCATGTAACTTTTTGACTCACCAAAAACTTAACTACTAATAGCTTACTGTTGACTGGAAGCCTCACTGATAACATAAACAGTTGATGAACACATATTTTGTATGTGATATGTATTGCATATATGTAGTCTCATAATATAGTAAGCTAGAAAAGAAATAAATATAGCTGCAGTGCTATACTGTATTTATTGAAAAAATCCACATATAAGTGGACCCTCACAGTTCAAACCCATGTTATTCAAGAGTCAGCTGTATTTATTATGGTTTTACTTTTATCTTTCTGGAATAATCTTTTCCATTGTGATTTGTGCTGTTTGTTTCTTATGTAAGAAATTCTTCTCTGAATCAAGATCATAGAACATAGAAATTGCAGTGTTATAGATAAGAGCAGCGTCTTAAGAGTCCGAATGAGTTTCAATCCCAGCTTTACTACTTACTATCTGTGTGACTTTGGGCAACTTATTTAACTTCTCTGAGCCTCAATTTCATTTGTAAAATGAGACAATTACAAAGAATCCCCATATCAGAGGGTTATTGTATAAAGTGAAATGTAATACATTTCAAATGCTTGGCACAAAAGCTATGCATGTGTTAGTTGTGGTGCGGGGCGATTATCTTTGTCAACCTCATTATTTTTAATGAAAATTTCATTCTGAGTGTTCTGGTCTATATAACTCATAGGACTATTTCTTGGAAGTTCTGTGATTTCATGTTTTTAAATTTCATTTTGTGGCCTGCAGATGAACTGTTTGTATGAAAATAAAAATATCAAATTATGAAAATTTGCTTAATGTTCTTTGTTTTGCAGCTAGTGGTGGTTGGCAGGAACCTGAAAATCCTCACACACAACGGGTAAGTAAAGCGTCATCAGAGAGAGGATGAGCTAAGAGAAGATGGAGAAAAAGACTGAAGATCGTCCATTTTATTAGTGGATATGCCATATGCTTTGAAGTCTGTGATGCGTATTTTGGTGTCTGCATACACAGAAAGTGCTGCTCATAAGACATTAAAGCACAACGGCTATAGTTTCTAGTCTGGCTTAAGTTGATGGAGAAAACCTCACTGTAGCTTTAGTTTTGTAGTCAGGCTGTGACTCAGAAAAAGAGAACAGTATGTGTTTGGTTTTAGTGAGATAAAAAGTTAAATGTTTTTCCCCATATGAAAAATACTTATTTTCAGATATATAAAAGCTATATATGTCTATACACAGGGTTTTTAAGTGTGCAAAATGTAATCACATACTCACGTGTGTAAGTGTGTAAGAAGGATACCCAAGCTGGTAATTGCAGATACCTTTAGTGAGGGGAAGAGTGGACTTGGGCACAAGAGATAAAAGAGAAGTGTTGCTTTGTTTAATGTTGTTTGAAGTTTTCACAATTAACAGGTATTGCTTTTAGGTTTAGGACATGTCTTAAAAATGAAAATGTTGGAGTAGGGGAGAAGACAGAGTACAAGAGGTCACATTATTAGAAATAGGTAGGCCTGTGGCCATGCAGAAAAAATGGGAGTCCTTGTAAGGAGAAATAAGCAATGAAGTAAAAGAGGAGTGAAAAGAGGGCATGAAATTCCCTAGCCTTTTCATTGCCCATTTCTTCCCATTGTTAAACTTAAAGGTTCCATTTTAATTCTGCACATAATTCAGAGAAATGTAATGAGTAGAAATTCTCTTTGAGGAAAAGGGCAAATTTGCCCACCATAGTAATTTGTCTTCTCTGTTCATTTTGTGTCCAGTTAGTGTCATTGATTAATTTTTCATATTTCCTGTTAGCTTTTTCATGAAAACAATTACTGCGCCTTTGATTTCTTACAGATGAACAAACTGATTGAATATTACCAGCAGCTTGCTCAGAAAGAGAAAGTTGAACGAGATCGCAAGAAACTGGCACGGCGTAGAAACTATATGCCTTTGGCTTTTTCGGTGAGGACTTGGTACAAAAAGGAGTGTGCAGTTCATGGATCAAGTCCTTTGTGCCTTGAGAATGGCGACCATTTCAGAAGGTGGCCACTGACTTTAGATTTCTGAATGATGGGTGGCAGAGAAAACTTTCTCAGATCATAGGGTTTTAAGTCCAGCAGTTAGGCTTTTTCCCTATCATTCACTCTATTTCAGTTCTTTTGAGTTTTAAGGACATTTGTGTTCCTTTTTACATCACTGCCTTCTCTCTTCTGATTATTCCCTAGGGCTAGTATTTAATTTTGTAGGTACAACAGAGCTCTTAAACAGAAAGTCAGAAGATGGGCAAGTGGTAGATTTTATTCATATTACCCAGGTAGGCCACATTTGACATCCTATATTAATGGGTTCCCAGCTCAAATTATTTCTGGCACCTTCCTATAGTTCTCCAGTGTGAAGAACACTGACTTTTACAGTGCATTTTGCATGGTTGAATAAATAGTAATATATGCCAGTGTCATTGATAGGAATTCTTCACAGAAGTCATTCTCTACAGTTTATGTACTATCCAGAAGCAAAACATTAGGATTTGGAGCTTTTGTTATTGTCCCCCAAGTTTTATTTGCTCTCATAGAACAATTTCTTTTCTGTATGCTTGCTTGGGGCTGAGCAGGTTGACATTGAATAAATAACATTTATTGAAGAACAGTGATTTGTCAGGCACTATTCTAATAAAGACTTTTCATATATTTTATTTAATCCTCACAATAATCCTGTCGAGTAGATTGACAGCTGAGGAAATGTAACTTGTCATACTGCTTCTGTATGAGAATTAGTTAAGCCATTGAAACCCTAAGGATCGGTGAGGTCCATACGAAAATATTTAGTTTAGAACTTAATAAAACATTAAAACATGCAAAGCATCTACATTACCAGAGACTTTAGTGAAGTCTAAATGAAATTTTCAGAATAGTCCAGTGGTACAATCAGCATATGCACTAGTGTATGTAGGAGAGGAGTTTGAATTAAAGGCATTATTTTTCCAGCTTCCCTTATAACCTGCCTGCTGTATGAGTTTGCTTCTGTCTTATGCTGCATTTTTTTGTCTCTGTTGCAACCTGCTGCTATTTGGGGGCCTACAGCAACACACTATTCATGTAGTGGTAAGTTCTCTTTTATGATTCTTGCTAACCCTGAAGAAGTTAGCAGATGATCACTGGTGTTCCAAGAAGACATTCATCATTTTCCCTAGACATTCCACATAGTTCTGGTCTAAGTCATGGCTTAGATATTTTTAGATTAATAGTTTAAAAAAAAAAAAACAACACATTTAGTTCAGTTTTACTCTACTAATGTAGTTTCAGTCTCCATGTTTGGTGCTTTTGCTATTATTTTAAAAATAAGATGATGTGGGGCTACAAATTACTTTCTTTAAAAGGAGCTTTCAAATTAGCTTTTTTTTTTCCTTTCTTTTTTTGCTTATTTCCCTGAGCTTCTCATGCTGTCCCACCCAAAAGTCTTTCTTTTAGTAAATAGGATGTGTAAACATGGGATTTGTAATTGGAATTTCTGAACTCTCTTTAGGACAAATATGGTCTTGGAACGAGGCTTCAGCGACCACGAGCTGGTGCAACCATCAGTACCCTTGCCGGACTGTCGTAAGTTTGGGCATTAAATGACTTTGAGGAGAAAGGCGGGTATCAAAATAAACATTGAAGGAAGGTGACATAAAACAGTTGCTACTGGGGAAGAAAATTGTCATGCTTAGAAAAGATCTGAGCAGAGAAAGAATGTTCTACAATAGAAGAATACTTCAGTTAATGATACCGTAGACTTTGAAGGTGATCAGGTGGACCTTTGAGAAATTGGTGCTTTTTATCTTTTAGCCTTAAAGAAGGAGAGGATCAGAAAGAGATAAAGATTGAGCCAGCTCAGGCTGTAGAGGAAGTGGAGCCTCTACCTGAAGATTACTATACAAGACCAGTAAACTTAACAGAGGGTAATATTTTACATTATTTTCCTTGGTTTCTGTTTTACATCTAATTCTGCTTTTGTTACTAATATGCCCTGAGTTTTGAGATTTTTAATGGCGTCGTGGTTGTTGGTAGTAAAATAAATCTAGTAATAGATACAATCATTTGAAGAACTTTAAAATGTCAAATTCTCTCTCATAGTATTTTCAAGAACTTTTCACAGAGGAAGTGTTTCATGTGATTATCTCGTAAGCCTAATTTTGAGTGAGTCATTGTAAACTAAGCCTGGTTTCTACCTTTCATGCTAGTGACCACCCTCCAGCAGCGCCTCTTGCAGCCTGATTTCCAGCCAGTCTGTGCTTCACAGCTCTATCCTCGTCACAAACACCTTCTGATCAAACGGTCCCTGCGCTGTCGGGTAATTATTCCATTCTGTAGAGTTGCCGTTTGTACCCTAGAAAAGCAGAAATGAAATAAACATTGGCATCTGGCCAATATTGAAACTTCTGGAATGTGGTAAATATAAAATATGTTTATAGAGAATGTACTTGGTGTCCAGGCACCATTTTAAGTGCTTTCAAGATAAAAATCCTCACAACTGTGAGATGTAAGTACTGTTGTTACCCCTGTTCTACAGATGTGGAAAATGAGGTACCTGAAGGTTAATAAGTCATAGCAGTCACCTCTATAAGGGTAGTGAAAGAACGTATGACTTTTAGGCCGGTTGAGAGGCTACAAAGAGGAGTAATAAAATAATTTAAAAGAAAGGAGGAAAGAAGAAACATCTGCAGAATCCAACCTCTGTGAATTTATAAATCAGTCAACTGAGTTTCTTCAGTAAGTACGTTGTAGATGAAACCAAAAGAAAATGGAAAAGAAACCTTTTAGGTCGGTGCTGTTCAGCAGAACATTCTCCGATGATGGGAATATTGTGTACGCACAGTCCAGCCTGGTAGCCACTCCCCTCCTGTCGCTCTTGGGCACTGGAAATGTGACAGTGTGGCTAAGGTCCTGTCTGTCATGTATGTAAATTAAAGAACCACATGTGACTAGTAGCTGCTGATGACAACATAGCTCGAGATTAGAAGAGACCTGAGAGGCATGTCAACCAAACACAGTGTGTAGACTTCATTTAAATCCCGATTCAAACAAAACCTAGAAAGAAAGGGGCCAGGGGGGGAGGGAAGAAACATTTATGAAACCTTTGGAGAAATTTAAATACTACCTGGATTTTTGATGCTATTAAAAGAACTTTTCATGTTTTTATGGATAGTAATAATAGTTATTTTTTAAAAATATCTTTATCTTTTAGAGATAAAGACCAAAATATTTATGGATGAAATGACATGATGTCTGATGTTTGTTTCAGAATAGGCATGGTGAATGGTTGAGAGTGTAGATGAAACAAGATTGGGCCATTGTTGGGACGCCTGGGTGGCTCAGTTGGTTAAACTGCTGCCTTCGGCTCAGGTCATGATCCCAGGGTTCTGGGATCGAGTCCCGCATCTGGCTCCTTGCTCGGCAGGGAGCCTGCTTCTCCCTCTGCCTCTGCCTGCCACTCTGCCTGCTTGTGATCTCTCTCTCTCTCTCTCTCTCTCTGACAAATAAATAAATAAAATCTTAAAAAAAAAAAAAAAAGGATTGGCCATTGTTGCTAACAAGTTGCTTATTGTTGAAGCTGAGTCACGTGTACCTAGGAATTTCTAATACCATTCTATATTTTGCATATGTTAGAAAATTGCTGTAATGAAAAAGCTCTCTAAAAAAGAAGGAAAAGAGGGGTGCCTGGGCGGCTCAGTGGGTTAAAGCCTCTGCCTTCAGCTCAGGTCATGATTTCAGGGTCCTGGGATCAAGCCCCGCATCAGGCTCCCTGCTCAGCAGGGAGCCTGCTTCCCCCCCTCTCTGCCTCTCTGCCTACTTGTGATATCTCTCTCTCTGTCTCTCTGTCTCTGTCTCTCTCTCTCTGTCAAATAAATAAATAAATCTTAAAAAAAGAGGGAAAAGATAACAGGCTTCCAGTTATGGACAGGAATAAAAGGCTCAGCATAGGAATATAGTTAATGATATTGTAATAGTGGTGTATGGTGACAGATGATAGCCACACTTGTGAGCATAGCATATAGGGATTTTGAATCACTGTGTTGTACCCCTGAAACTAATGTCCCATTGCTTGTCAACTATACTCAACAAATATTTTAAAATAGGTAAGAAGGAAAGAAAAATTCACTTTTTAAGTATAAAGACATGTACAGATTAAAGGTAAGCAGATGGAAACAGATATACCATGCTAACAGTACTCACTGTAGAGTATGAGTAGTTCTATCAGTTTCAGACAGCAGATTTCAAAGTAAAGAAAGTTAACAGGTGGGGCGCCTGGGTGGCTCAGTCGTTGGGCGTCTGCCTTCGGCTCAGGTCATGATCCCAGGGTCCTGGGATCGAGCCCCGCATCGGGCTCCCTGCTCTGCGGGGGGCCTGCTTCTCCCGCTACCATTCCCTCTGCTTGTGTTCCCTCTCTCGCTTTGTTTCTCGCTGTCAAATAAATAAAATCTTTAAAAAAAAAAAAAAAAGAAAGTTAACAGGGATAAAGAAGGGCATCATATAATAAAGGGGTTAATTTTCCAGGAAGACGTAACAGTTCTTAACGTGCATATGCCTAACAATAGTGTCAATCTACGTGAGGGCCAAAGGCAGACGCTTAATGACTGAGCCACCCAGGCGCCCCTGTGAAGAAACTTTTTTAACCAGGTGTATTTAGTACCCATTCAAGAAAGTAAAGAATTGTTACTGTATTTTAAAAGCATGGGATCTGAAATCATACTACTTGGATTTAAATCCCAGCTTCAATTCTTTTTTTTTTTTTTTTTTTTTTTTAAGATTATTTATTTTAGAGAGAGCACGAGAGCATGAGGTGGTGGGCAGAGGGAGAGAATCTCAAATAGACTCCCAGCTGAGCGTGGCACCTGATTCAGGGCTGAGCCACCGAGGCACCTTGACCCAGCTTTAATTCTTACTGGCTCCGTGGAGTTGGATAAGATGACTTACTCTTCATGTGCCCTGTTTTCATCATGCATGAAATGGGGACAATAATAGTTTTGGTAGCTACACTTACCTTATAAAGTCGATGTGATTTTTAAATTCACTTAAGGACTTGGATGTGGTTCAGCACACCTAGTATGGGTGTACGTGTTAGTTGTTATTATTTCAGTAGCTATTAAGCATCGCAGAGGTATAATATCTGATAGCATTCTTGTTTATGTCCAGAGAAGTCCAAAGCATCATCTTTTGCAAACTTTGGCAATCAGTAGCATACACACTATTTCAAAACATGCAGTCTTGTAGCAGAATAAAACAAAACAAAGCAAAAAGTCAATGCTATCCTTCTGAATTTAGCAGCTCTGTGGATCCAGCAGGGTTCTTGTTTCCTCTGATACATACTATAATTTTTTTCTTTTTAGAAATGTGAACATAATTTGAGCAAGCCGGAATTTAATCCAACATCTATCAAATTCAAAATCCAGCTGGTTGCTGTGTGAGTATTTTGGGATCAGTGTTTTTAGTTATTGTTCTTTGACTTTTTTTAGCACAAAATGTACTTAACTCAGGGCTTAAAAAAAAAAGGAAAAAACTGCATCAGAATTATCTTGCTGTTTCTTCTGTTTAGGTTTAGAGTTATATACCATGAAGTTTAAAACAAATTATAGACCTCGAATCAAGGGTGTTTGCATCAGGGACACAGTGATGGTGTGGTCTGGGGCGGTGATTATTAGTTGATTATTGGACAGAGAGTCACTGGTCATTGATTACAAATTATAACATACCTAGTTTTGGTAATGATCCAAAATATTAAAGTAAAAAATGACCAAGTATAGCAAATCAAAGAGTATCCCTGCAGTGTTCATCTTATGTTCTGATAACAGTCACTGAGTGGGATAAAAGTGATTATTAGCGTTAGTTCACTGGGATTTGTCAATAGAAGGGAATTTTGTGTACGAAAACTACCTATCAAAAATATTTTGAAAAATTAGGAAAATGTTGTCTTGACTTCAGGGCAAGAAATGCTTGGAGGGAACTAGTAAGGCAGGAATCCCAGAAACCATTGAAGAAAATAGACAGCTGGCCCTTAGCCAAAAAAAAAAAAAAAAGAGTTGTTTAAAATATATATATATTTATATATTTGACAACAGAATCATGAGATAGACAATAGAGCAGGAAAGAATACTTGCTACTCTATGACAGATAAAAATTTAATGTTCCTGGAAAACAGAATTCCCACAGATTAGAAGGATAAAAAAATGTGAGTAGGACAAAGGATTTGAACTGGCATTTTATAGAAGAGGAATTTCAAATTGTCAGTGAATACATGGAAAGATGCTAGGACTTTATAGAAAAAGCTTGAAATAATAAAGACCATTTAGTGCTCGTGAGAATGTGGGGAAACATATTTGCATACATTGTTGGTAGGCTTGTGGATTGCTAGAGTCTTTTGGAGAGTGGTCTAGAATATCAAGACAAAATTACGTAGACTAAACCAACAGTACTATCTCAGGTATCTGTTGAAACAAAACCACCAGTATCTAAGGAGACATATGTAAGGATGTATATTGTAACATTTTGATGGCAAAAAGCTAAAAACAATTTCAGTGTCAACCTGGTTAACCATTAACAAATAGTTCATTAAATTGAGGTGCACTTAGGTTGTAGAATATTGTGCAGCAATTAAAGGTAAGGCCTTCCAGCAGTCAGAAATGTTGAGAAATGCTGGTCTTTTGACTTGGGAGAAAGGAATAGGAATATAAACACTAAGCTGGGATTTGATCCTGGGTGATTTTGAGTTCAGACTAAGCACATGTGAGTATAGTATTCTGTTGTCTTAGGCAGCGAAACAGTGGTTAAAGGGAAGGACCCTGGAGCTACACTGCCTTGAGTTTGAATCCTGACCATCACCAGCAAGTTATTTCTCATTCCAAGCCTAGTTTTTTCATCTCTGTAATGGGGGTAATGATAACAACACCTGTCTCCTGCAGTCAGAAGATTACCTAAGTTAAACTTAAAGTGTTTAAAACATTGCCTGGCACATAGTGCTTTATAAAAGTGTTTGATAAGTATGTAGTACTGTGTTTTCACCTCTGCAGTGTGTTACTAAGTCAGTTGTGGGTCCTGTAACCAGTTGCCTTTTAGATTTACAGAAATGAATTAATAAAATCTCAAAAAATATATCCAGCAAATGTATAAGGAAGATATCTACCATGATGCACACAGATATATAGGCTCTAAATAGAAGTGTACGATTTTAGAAAGAACTCATTACCAGTTGGTTTCATGTTTTAAGTTCTTACTGTGATGGTATGATTCTTCGAAATTCTTTTTCTGTGACATGTTCTGAGTGAAGAAATCTTAAAATCTTAAAATCTGAAGTCGCTTTAAAGAAAAGTAACAATGATTTTAAGAGACTTCAGTGAACATTATTTTTTATTCACACATAGGAATTATATCCCAGAAGTGAGAATCATGTCAATTCCCAATCTTCGCTACCTGAAGGTTAGTATTTTGCTTATTAGCAGGAAGATAATGGATTGATTAGAGATGTGTGTATATGTGTATGTGGGTGGCTGTGTGTATTTAGCATGAGATTCAGGAGCAAGGGATAGGAAAGAAAGTTTGAGGTCATAAAGGAATTGGGATTTTTAACTTGTTTAAGCCGGGATTCTTGGCAGCAGCATCTTTGACATACATTTAGAAGGAGCAGCACGCACATTATGTAAAGATGGAGTCGTGGGCGGGGAAAGAAAGATGTTTTCTCCCACAGACATCTTTAGCTCTTCTCCAGCCAGGAGACTCTCCACATCTCGTGTCTGTGCATGTATCAGATACCAGGAATCAACAAGACTTCGTCTTTACCATAGCTCCTCTCTTTCAGTTCCTTATCTATGCCCCCTCACCCCCACCGTGAGTTGGAGAATATTCTGCGACAGCCCCTTTTGTTCTTTCATGTTGCTTAGGGAGTCCACGTTCATCTGAAAGATTTCACTAATCTCAAGAAAGTACCAAACAAGGGCAAATTATGGGGCAAGAAGTCTTAAAAGTCTTTTAGAGTCCTGATGGGTGATTTTTTTTTTTTTTCTATATCTGGCTACCCTGTGGCTCTCCTACTTTATGAGGACTTTCAGACTAAGCAGACTAAGTTATTGCTCAGGAGTCCTGAAGTGGAGGACTGGATGGAGTAAGAGTTGTAAACTTTAATCGCTTAGATAATGTACATTCCTCCGAACTTCTGAATCCAGGATCTGCCCTATTTCCTCATGTAATTGAAGTAACTCCAGAGCAGATAGGGCCTAATATAAATAGAAGAATAGGAATCCGTGAGTACTTAAGAATGTAGGGCTGTAGCAGTGTAGGTGGGTGTTACTCCTCAGGAATAATGGGGGGCGGGGGCAGGAGGTGCCGATTTTGTGCAGTGCTTGGTATAGCGACTAAGAAAGTCGACCTAGGTGGCAGTAGCGGAACCTGTCTGAGAGAAGCATGTTCTGTTCCCCAGGAGAGCCAGGTCCTCCTGACGCTTACGAATCCTGTGGAGAACCTCACCCACGTGACACTGCTGGAGTGCGAGGAGGGGGACCCAGATAATATCAACAGCACTGCTAAGGTAGGAGCATTTTGAGGGACCCTGACTCTTCCTGGAGGGGCCTTTTGACCCTTGGAGTCCTTGGCTTAAAGGACTCCACGCTGGCTTCCATTTCCGCATTCAAGCAGTCATCAGGTTCTTTTGATTTCACCTCCGGAGTTGTGCTGTTTTGTTTTGTTTTAATTTATGCACAATCACACTGCCATGGCCCTGTTTGAAGGTCTCATCTTTTCTTACCTGGAATATGCCAGTGATGTCCTTGCTGACCTGTTTGGAATCCACCCTTCCTTCCATTCCAGCCTGTCGTCTGCCTTGCTACCAGAGTGATCTTTCTAAAATCTAACTTTGATCCTGGCATACTGATCATTTGGCATCCCTCTGACTTAGGGAGGAAATCCAGATTCCTTGGCGTAGCATAAGCAGTTCTCAGTGGTACCCCCCCCATCTGTTCTTCCAGGATGACCTTCTCCCAGATCCCCAAATCTAGCCTTCTCCAAATCATGCATGTTAATGCATATACTCCAAGCAAGATGCAGTGGTTATGGACTTTCATGCTTGAAATTGTAGATGCTGCTCTTCTAGCTAGAGTGCCCTTCCCTGACATACATACCCTCACCTGTCTGTCTAACTTATACTCAGGCCTCAAGACTCCTAGGAAATAACATGTCCTAAATGCTGGTGTGCCTCCTCTAGATGCCCTCCACTTACATACAGTATATGTAGCACTAAATATTAAATTAGGTGATTTTGACTTTCAGTAAATGTTAGTTGAATGATGGCCAAAATGTGGCCTTTCTTGGTTTTGTTACTTGGCAATTTGAAATTTTAGATTAAGAACTTTATACTCAATGGGTAACCTGTTATTGACTTGTAATTCAGCATGATACAACAAAAATTGATAGAAATGATTCCTGTATCTTTAACTAGATAGTATTCAACGAATACTTTTTAGTAGAGAATTAATTTATCTCCTTTTTCTTTTTTTCTTCTGCTTTTTAATGATTTCATTTATTAGCATCTCTTTCAAAGAGAGATGACACTCATCTGTCTTTGCTCTTTTTAGTAACACTAATAACCTGTTCCCATGAGACAGAAATAAGTGCCTGATGTGTACCCCCATTTGTAGACTTGCTGTCTTTCTCTTTATACCTCCCATCCTCATTCGTATCCGTAATTACAAATGTGGTTGACATTGTTACCTGCTAACCTCTCACATAGCAAAGTTGAGGCCTACTTATAACATAAGGCTTAGTCCGAAGAAGAACAACGCTTAACTGTTCTTTGTTCTTGTACTTTTACTAGAAATGTTTATGTTCCTAAATAATAAGTTTTTAAACTGTGTATAAGTGAAGTAATACTCTGTTTCTTTTAACTTGAAACCTCCTTCTGGATGTTTAGGTCCCCGTACCACTGTGTTGTATGCTATTGAATGAATGTCCTACAACACACTGATCCATTCTGAGGCAGCCCTCTCTCTCTCTTTTACTCTCCAGGTGGTGGTGCCTCCCAAAGAGCTCGTTTTAGCTGGCAAGGATGCAGCAGCCGAGTATGATGAGTTGGCAGAACCCCAAGACTTTCAAGATGATCCTGAGTGAGTGATCGCTTAGTGATCCCCCCAACATAGTAGTTAGCTAATATAGGTGGCCCACTTACAGATCCCAGTTTTTTTTTAATCTTGATTTTTTAAGGTGACTTTTTTCTTCCTGTTTATAAAAATAATTACCGTAGAAATTTGCAGGATATATATATAAAACCATGAAGAAGGAAAATAAAATCCCACCACCAGAGATAAGCACCATTAACATTTTGGTCTTTGTCCTTCCATGTATTTCTTCCATCGTTGGGATCATTCTGTAAGCAGTTTCTAATCTTTGTTTCCATTTAAATAGTAAATATTTTCCTGTTAATAAGAATTTTTAAGTGCATTATTTTTAATAGTTACAAACAGGATACAGTATTCTCTCCCTATAGTTTTATCGTTGGATTTCTCCACTTGCCCTCCCCACCTGCCCTTTGAGTAATAGATTTGACTCTCTCTTACCTAATAGTTGAGAAGTAAAAAGCCAAACCTTTCCCTGGATGAGGATACATCAGTCAGGATCCAGTCTAAAACTGTAGTGGGTACTGCCCCTTCCTGAGTGAAAAAGCATTGTTGGAGTGAGGCCCACAAGAACCACACACACATAGGCAGCTCATAGGCAGGAGCAGGCCCCTTGCCCCTCCCGGTTTCTAATCTCCTTTAGAACCCCTCCATTTGGGGTGCCTGGGTAGCTGAGTGGGTTATAGCCTCTGCCTTCGGCTCAGGTTGTGATCTTGGGGTCCTGGGATCGAGCCCCACATCGGGCTCTCTGCTGAGCGGAGAGCCTGCTTTCCCCCCTCTCTCTGCCTACTTGTGATCTCTCTCTCTCTGTGTCAAATAAATAAATAAAATCTTAAAAAAAAAAAAAAGAACCCCTCCATTTGACATGAGCCTGAGAGGAAGCCGGCCTACAAAGCAGAGAGACATGGATGGCAGAATCCTGTGACACAAAGCGAGATACAGAAGGTGGACTTGGAGCTGAAAAGAATAGCTTCTTATACTGGCACAAGGAGCATGTAAGGTTTTTTTAACAGAATGATCCAAGCTTCCTCAGCAAGACATGAGAAAGAAGAAATAACATGGGTCAAGTAGGAAAAATAAAGGGCAATGATGAGTTTAGTGCAGTGATTGCCAAACTTGAGTTGACTTTGGAAAGCACCAGTGTTTTGTTTTCGTTCTATAGAGAGATTCTCTTTGGCAGTTCTTTTTTTTTTTTTTTTTAAGATTTTTTATTTATTTATTTGACAGAGAGAGAGAGAGAGATCACAAGTAGGCAGAGAGGCAGGCCGAGAGAGAGAGAGGGGGAAGCAGACTCCCCGCTGAGCAGAGTGCCTGATGCGGGGCTCCATCCCAGGACCCTGAGATCATGACCTGAGCTGAAGGCAGAGGCTTTAACCCACTGAGCCACCCAGGTGCCCCTCTCTTTGGCAGTTCTAAGGGTACATCAGAAATCTGCATTTAAAAAAAATTTTTTTTTATTTTTAAAGCTTCCCAGCTATCAGTGGTTGCCTAGGAAATTAAGCTAGAGAGACAGTAACTTTTTCCTTCTTACTATTTTTAACTGAGTTTTCTTTTTTTTAATACATCCTGTGAATCAAGGGTTTAGTTATTTACTACAGTACAAAATGTATTGAGTAAATAGAATACAAAAGGCATTTTCTGATCCTTGCTTTATGTAGATCCTTAAATGACATTAATTAGGTATAGAAATTTATTAAAGCAATGTCAGCTGCTGGAAAGATCATCTGAGATATCAGATTACGTGATTAATAAAAAATTGAATTAATTATACTTCACATTGCACTTGTAGGACTTTCAGATATTTGGAAAATAATACTATATAGTACTATGTAAATGTTTAAATCCAGTAACTTTTCTCAGAGTATCATTTGAATAGTAGATCAAATTCTGTTTCATTGCCCTTTGACTTTTTGTTTGAAGCTGAGTTATTAAGTGCATGTCAGAGAAAATCAAAATGGAATTATCAACTAAAGAGATAATTTTTGTATTGTAAAAATTTCTAATTTACAGAGCTTATTCATAAAAACACTAATTTTATGATGCTCCAAAAATTCCTTTAAAGTTCTGAGTTAATATCAGTCTATATCCTGTAGAAACATTACCACATACACACAAAGCTCAGTGTAAAGGGATATGCACAGCACCACTGTTTATGACAGGAAAATTGGCAATAACGTCAGTATATACCGATTACGGTAAATCTGCAACAGAATACTATACAGCCATTAAGTAGAATGAAGATGATCTGTATATACCAGTATGGAAAGGTGTTTGTGATAAACTGAACGGAAAAAACCAAGTTAATAGAATAAATAGTGTGTCCCTTTTGTGTTAGTGTAAACTCGTAGAAAATATCTGGTAGCTTAAGAACCAAAGTGTTTGTAGTTTTCTGTGTGCTGAAGGGGAAAATAAGGGAAGACTTACTTTTTCCCATTTGAATTTGAATTATTTAGGACCGTATTTTGCTTTTGTAATATTAAAAAGGTAGATTGACATTTTGCTGAAAGAACTCTTTATTGCTAATAAATGAGATGATGGTCATAACTTCTCATTAGATAAAATGTAAGTCTTAGTGCTTGGCCGACTTGTGACCTGCCTAATACTGTACTTACTTTTCCATAGCATTATAGCCTTCAGAAAGGCCAACAAAGTGGGTATCTTCATCAAAGTGACGCCACAACGGGAGGAGGGCGAAGTGACCGTGTGCTTTAAGATGAAGCATGATTTTAAAAACCTGGCAGCCCCCATCCGTCCCATCGAAGAAAGTGACCAGGGCACAGAAGTCATCTGGCTCACCCAGCATGTGGAACTCAGCTTGGGCCCACTTCTTCCTTAAAGGTGCCACTGGTGGGACAAAGGACACCATGAGCCCACGTTAAAATGTGGAAGCCGCTGCTTCGTTAAGCCTTGTTTGTAACAATGTACCCATGCACTACTGAATCCCATTCCTAGGAGGGTGGGGGCACCGGCAAGGCATTAGGAACACAAGCTAACTGCCGTTCCTCTCGCTCTCACTTCTGTTAATACCAGTAATCAGTCTCCCTCACTGAACCCTGCACGTTGAATAACAACAGCAAAGTTCCCTCCCAAGAAAGGGGATGGCTGTTCTTTGGAGTGGCATTAGATTTACCACCTGAGAAACTCTGACCATACCATCTCCCAGTCTGACCTCAGAAAGGATCATAGACTCACAGATAAAATGATAACCGCAAGGCAGACCTGCTGTCAATGATCCAGCGTTTGTCTCCATGTACCGGCTGCTGTCTGCATTCCGTGTAGCTATAATCTAGCAGTCTAAACATAGCCCTTCACTTGCCGCCATGGCTCCCATCTTGCCGAGGTCTCCACTGGACAGAAAAATAGAATTGTCACATTGTCTTTAGTTTTGTGGTGTTTGCAAAAACCTGTGAGATTCTTAAGGCGCTCCCATTTGCCCTCTTCTGAGTAAACACAGGATGCATATTTATCGGGTGCTCTTAAAATTTCTTTCTCATTAGAATATGGAACTTTTTCTCTTAAGAATTGGAGAAGCAAGCAATCACATATCCTATCAGGGGGCCTCGAATTCCATTCATTTTTAAATGTTGCCACAACATCCAGGGGTTAAAGCTGCCATCCGGATGGAGCCCTTCTGTGTCTTACTCCCTCCCCCTCCCATCTGCTCTGCCTCTTTAACTCCATAAGTTCTAAATATTTGGCAGCTGGAAAGAGGCCAAAGAAAACTTGGTAGACAAGTTCACTTCTGGAATGCAGAAAACATTTTAAAGAGTGGGTTTTTAGCGTGATCCAAACTAATATTCTTTCCATTGATTTGAAGGGGAAAATAGCAGTTATGATCTCTTGAATCCCAAACTGGGTATTAAGGTAAAGAACCTTTCCCACTCCTGAGTTTAAAACTTTTATCATAAGGTGTGTCGAATAAGGCCATTTTGATTGTAAAACATAAAACAATTCAGCTAGTACCCCAGAATGCTTGCCTGACAGCACACACGCTGTTTTCTTTTGGTATCCTGGAGTTGGCTTGCTAGCCTTAATTTCTGTGGCATTTTCTAAAATGAGACTTGACCAAGTAGACCACTGTCTAGACCACGTTTTCTGTAACTGTATTGTTAGCAACCGGCCAACACATTTTTGGGGAAAAGAGAAATTTCCTGTTTATCCTAGTTTTGTTTTTGAAGTTCAGGTCTTTAGTTTAAAACAAAAAAAATTAAGATATGTAGTAATCTAGAGTAGAGACAGGACATAGTAACTTATTAGCTCCCTTTGGAAGACAAAAATATTTAGGAAGCCTTTGAAAGAACACTAAATTGTACTCAAAAGGTCAAGCCGACTTCATGAAACAATGTTCCACAGAGTAATATATATGCTGCAGCATAAGAAAAAAATACACACATCTCTAATATTATGACAATAATAAGTAAGTTTTAGCTTCTTAGGAGTTGGGGCAGGGGGTTGTGTAATGACAAATTTGCAGACTAGAGAAATAGTTTTAATTTTTTGTGAGCCCACAGAGTGTCGGTTTTTATTTCACTACCTGTTAGAGCCTACTCTGAAGCCACTGCTCCGCATTTGCCAGGGGAGGACCCGGATAGCGGAGGAGAGGATGGCTTCCTGTGTTTACACATGTGCAGACTACACACGCTTGTATATTGTGTGTTTACGGCATGTAGCTAGTATTTGTTCCCCAAAGTAATAATGTTGAAGTAATGAGTCTCATCACCCCCAGGTGACACAGAAACACAAAAATACTTTTGATCATAGAATTTTTCTTTTTCCTTCAGAAGCCAAATTAACTTGAAGAATAACAGAGCCATTGTTTTAATGTTTCCTTAAGATAGTTTTTAGTGCAAGCCAGTATTCTGTGTATTAGTAGAAACGGCCCAACACCTGCAGGAGGTGAATTTGGAATTTTATTTGTTGCTTTTTTATATTAGATCAGGTGCAAGATTGTCAGTGCACAGGCAGTGCACCACTGCAGGCGAGTGTGATGTCATTAGCTCTAGAAACTGCAGTTTTGGAAAAACAAAGCTAAGTTAATTCGTATTTGTGGTTTGATTAGCCCACCAAGGTTTCTTTTGTTCAAAGTGCTTATAAGTGTAATGAGTTAAATAAATGTCATGGCATATTTGTGAAGAAACATCCTTTTTGGTCCCTTTTGGGAATGAGAGGCACTCCTTAATCTTTATGAATTACAGGTTCCTGTTTTGCCTTATAGCTTAACTTAATGTAGTGAAATAAAGCAGACAAAGCTTGAGTGTGTCTTTCATTTGCTTTCATGAGGGCCGAATGGAGTAGCATGGCTCAGAGAGAAGACTGGCTTGGAGTGGAGAGTTAGAAGTCACTGGGTTTGTTTCCTTTCCATTTCTTTAAATAAATTAACCTGAAACTTCCTATCGAGTTAGTTCACTATAACAGAGGTAGGTGATGCTGGGGCTCCATATATACATATTCACGGAACCATTACATAAATGTCCTGTTGTTAGGTCTCTATCAGCTTTTACCCCCGGTCATTGTTCCCAAAGACATCTTTTCAGATAACCTCAAATGGCCCAGCCCTGATAGGTAGCCCCTCCTCCCTCTCCCCCTGGCCTCCTGGACCTCTTCCTTCCCTCCCTGTACTGTAGATGACCCGTGAGCGCTCCTGACGCTGGCCCCGCCACCTAGCACAGCTGCTCTCATCCTCTCACCTGTTCAAGGATGCCATTTCCGCAGTTCTCTCTCCACTCTCCTGCATCTTTCCATCAGCGTGCTAGGGTTTCTCTCGGCTTAGAAACTGACCTCACGCCCCTCTTCAGCTGCCACTACCCCGTATCTCTACTCCCTTTACGGCGACACTCCTTCAGAAGCCTTGAGTTCCTCTCCTGTTCTCACCTGAACCCGTTCCACCCCAGCACATCACCAGAACTGCTCTCATCAAGTTCTCCAGGATTCCACACTGTTAAACACATGGCTGATTCTCAGGTCTTGTCTGCTTAATCTTTTAGTAGCATCTGGCAGCTTCTTGAAAACCTTTCTTGACTTGGTTTCCAGAATACAAAGCCCCTAGTTTTGCTTCTACCTCAGTGACAACTTTTCTTCCATAAGGAGTGTGCCAGATCTCATTTCTTACACTTTTCTCTCTGCTTACTCTCAGTGATTTCACTGTTTTCAGACCATCTATTCAACTTACATACCAGGGCGCCTGGGTGGCTCAGTTACACGACTGATTCTTGATTTCAGCTCAGGTCATGATCTCGGGCATGAGATCAAGCCCTGCGTGAGATCATGCCCAGGGCTCCTTGCTCGGCAGGAAGCCTGCTTCTCCCGCTACCATTCCCTCTGCTTGTGTCCCCTCTCTCGCTGTGTTTCTCTCTGTCAAATATAAAATCTTTTAAAAAAAAATAAAAAATAAAGAATACAGGACCATGTAGGAGAATGGTAGGAAATAAGACTGAGAGTTCAGGGCCTTCACTACCAGGCCAAGTATTTAAAAAAAAAAAAAAAAAAGATTCTCCCTCTGCCCCTTCCCCTTTCTCTGTCTCTCCCAAATAAATAAATTCACATACCAACTCTAGAATAGTCTCTGAAAGTTCAAAACCACAGTGGACTTTCCCTCACCACAACTGCCTCTCCTGCATTCATCCTTAGCTAAATGGCAACTGTATCCTTTCATTTGCTCACAACAAAAACTTTGGCATCAACCTTGACTCTTTATGTGCCACCTACCATAAGTCAGCAAATCCCATCAGCTCTGTGTTCTAACTGACCACTTCACACCCTCTCCACAGTTACTGGCCTGGGCCAAATCACGATAGACTTATAGACCCCGAAGTTATTGCAGTAGCATCCAAACGTTCTGGAAACCACCCTTCAGTCAACGTTCAACACAGCAGCTACAATGAATAAGGCATTTTTCCACTTCAAACTCTTGGGCTTTTTAGCTTGCTCAAGAGCAATAGAAATTCAAACTCCTTACAATGGCTAATGAGAGCCTACATGATATGAAACCCACCCCCCAACATTGCCTTCCTGAACTCATCTATTGCTTTCCCATGCTCCATACACCCCAGCCACATCGGTCTCTGCTATTTTTGAGTCACCCTAGCAGGCATCTTCTCAGGGCCCTTGCAGTAGCTGTTCATCTTCTTAGAAAACTCTTCTCCCAGACAGATACCTGTATAACGCACGCCCTCATCACAATCAGGTGTTTGCTCAAATATTTCTTAGTGAGGCTTTCCCTGACCTATTTAATGGCGTAAAAACTGCTATACCCTATGCACATTCCCTATCCTTGGCTGTGTTCTTTTTTTTTCCATAGCACTAAACACCAGCATAACATACACCTTATTTTCTGACATATCACACTAAAACATAAGCTCTATAGTGCGGGGATTTTGTCTCTTTTCTTTTTTTTAAGTTGCTGTATTTGCAGAGGCTAGAATACCTGACAAATAGTTATGTATCCAATATTTTTTGAATAAATTAGTGCCACCCTTTTCCTTATGTATATAGCTGTTGATCTTTTAGCTTTATTTTTTTAAGGATTTATTTATTTGAAAGAAAGAGAGCACAAGCAGAGTGAGGAGCAGAGGGAGAAGCCGATGACCCTCTGAGCAGGGAGCCTGATGGGCTCGATCCTGGGACTCCAGAATCATGACCTGGGCCGAAGGCAGATACTTAACCAAATCACCCAGGCACCTGTTTTTGTTTTGTTTTGTTTTGTTTTTAATACATCATAAGCCAAATATCTCACTTGCCTTGAGCTTTATTGTTCTGGTGTTTTCTCTACCTAGAATATGTTTCCTTCTTTCTGCACCTTCTCCAGAATTACCTCCCTGCTCTCCCCTCCTCCCATCTAGACATGACCTTGATACACAGGCCCTGTATCTCTTCAGGGCATTTACCTCTTCCTTCTTTGTGGGGCTTTGTATGCATGTAGCCCAGTTACTGGATTGCAGACTTTCAGAGACAAATTCAGGCCCTCTTGTCATGTCTCCCCTTTGTTCCCTTGAAAGAGCAGTCTGGACAAAGGAAAAAACCTCAGAGTTGAGTCGCTTCCTCAGCGGCAATACTTAACTTGCTTATCCTCATTTTCTGGCGATCAGGAACATGCATAGTGAAATATATTTCACGGTGTGAGACATCTACACAAGATAATGATTAAGAATTAAATATGGAATCAGCCAGTGAAAACAGTTTCCTCATGCTTTTTATCCTTATCCTTCTGTTAAGGAAAAAGTGTCAACACTCGTGTTTGTAACATCTAACATTTCCTTTTTTTTTTTTTTTTTTTTAAACCTAGGCTTCTAGTTCAGAGCCTTTGGCAAACAACAGTAGCTACTTACTAAAAAAATACTGTTTCATTTTCACAGTACTTGTTTTTAAGGCTACATCTAAACACGAGATACTAATTTTCCATTCACAGAAGAGATAAAAATGTTCCTCTTAAACTAAATTTCAAAATGAGGTCACTCCAGAGTTCCACTTCTGCCTATGGTGCAGGTATTTAGAAGGAGTGTCACGCCACGCTCAAAAAGAAAAGGTGGATAGACGATAAAATCATAAATATTGTTGGATCTGTCAGCGATGTGGCAGAGCAGTCAACTAGCCTGAATTTCAAAGAGGGACAGACCCTCCCAAGGAAGAGATAAGACTTGTAGACTGGCTCACCTGTAGCCCAGCATGAGAGGAAGAAGTATTGACCATCATCTCATGATGGGTAAGAGGAAATCAATGAAAATCTTGACGGTTAAAAAAACCAAACTTGAACTAACATGACAATATAAAATCCCTGGGAGCCTAAGACACCAAGGGAGCTTGCACATAGTCACAAGCTCTTTCCAAAACCTTTACCAGGTATTCATGAGAAAGACGTTCAGGGAGGGGAGGAAGCTGGAGCTCTACAGAGCTTCCTTGGTTTGGAGGCCTGCAGGAAAGATCTGCTGTTACTGTGGGAAAGGCAGGAGAGCTTGCCTCCTCCTGCCCAGGCTCTTCCCTCATAAGGAGCAAAAAAGGCCTAAGCCACTTAAGGAGGAACAGAAAATCTTATGTCTTCTCAAGGTGCAGGTAAAGAACCATTGTTAAGAATGATAAGAAAAAACCTCTACTCTTGAGGGCGGAGGACAAGATTCAGTTCTGAGCCCCAGGATTCCATACCAACCGATACCTTTAAAGTTCTACCACTGCAAGAAGGACAGGAAACCCTCCCCCACAGGGCGAGCTACAAACACAAGTCATGGTTTTGATGCCACAGACAGAAGGGGCAAGAATGTTGAGAAAAACGCATTCCCGAGGCGTGGCCACAAAGAACCCTGCTAAAGACCGAGGCTGAACCAAAACAAAGAATCCCCAACCCATTCCCAAACACCAACCTAGCAAGGAGATAATAACAAATAACAGCTGCGGAGGGATAGGCAAGGCCGTAGGGACTTACCACTATGGTTTAGGTGTGCAGGACAGCTGAAAGCTGAGGATGAAATATGAGTGCTTGAGAAAAGTAATTCAGCCCCATCCTAAAACACAAAATAATGCTAGAGGATATGAAATCTGTAATGCACTGAAGGCAACCACAGCAACAACAAAACCCAAAGCCAGCTCACATTTGAATTGACCAAATCCCCCACAAAGAGCCTGACAGAACAGATCTGCCCATTTCCAAGTATTAATACTTGTCTACCTCAGTCTGTTACATAAGCCGTGACTGGCATTCAATAAAAAGTTATAGTTACACAAGCAAGAAAAAAAACAACTCATTTTTCATAGACAAAACAATAAGGCCATTTACAGATATGACCCAGATGTTGGAACTGTCAGATGGGGACTTGAACTGATTAATATGTTGAAAAATCTAGTCAAAAATATGGATAATATGTATGAACATTTCAGCAGAGAGGCAGAAACTATAAGAAAGGGACAAATTGAAATAAAAAACACAGGATCAGAGATGAATATCCTCTATAGTCTTATCAGTAGACTCCTGGTAGCTGAGGAAATAATCAGGAAACGTGTAGATATGTCAGTAGGAATTACCCAAACTGAATCCCCTGCAAAAAGAGTGAAACCACACAGTATTCAAAATCTATGGAACGATATCTGACATGTATAACTGGAGTCCCAGATGGAGAAGAAACTAGGCAGAAGAATAAAGAAATGATGTCTAAGAGTTTGCAAAATGAGTGCCTGGCTGGCTCAGTCAGAAGAGCATGCAGCTCTTGATCTCAAGGTCGTGAGTTTTGAGCCTCACGTAGGATATGGAGATGACTAAATGGAAAATTTTAAAAACTTAAAAGATTTTGCAAAACATAACAAAAGATAACAAACATAGAGGCACATGGCTGTCTCAGTCAGTAGAGCATGCGACTCTTGATCTTGGGGTCCTGGGTTCGAGCCCTAGCCTGGGGCTATAAAGTTTACTTAAAAATAAAAAATAAAAAAGGGGTGGCTGGGTGGCTCTGCTGGTTAAGTGTCTGACTCTTGACTTCAGATCAGTCTGGACCTCAGGATTGTGAGACAGAGCCCTGCGTCTGGCTTTGCGCTGGGCATGGAGCTTGCTTAAGGTTCTCTCTCCCTCTACCCCTCCCCCCACTAAGAAAAAAAATAAAATCTTTTTTAAAAAGATAACAATCATAGATTCAAGAAGCTCAGATAAGTCCAAGAACTTTCTCACGTGGGAAAATATATACTTACCATTTGATCAAGTAATCATACTCTTTTGTATTTACCAATGGAAACGTATGTCCATACAGCATGTATGTGAATGTTTATAATGGCTTTATTTATATTAACTGAAATCTGGAACAACTCAAATGTCTATCAACTGGGATATGGATTTTTTACCCCCCCCATACATTTACATATTAGAATTCTCAGCAATAGAAAGGAACAAATTACTGATACATGTAACAATATGGATTTATGTCTTCAACATTTATTAGCTACAGAACCAGAAGAAGCAGTTACCTAATTTCTCTAAACTTCCATAAAAAAAATAAAAAATAAAAGGGGACAACCACACTTCCTAGAGGGTAGTGGTTGCCAGATAAAATACAGGACATTCAGCTGAATCGGACTGTCAGACAAACGAATCTTTTTTTAGTATAAGTATGTCCCAAACATATTTATACTAAAATGCAGTTTGTTGTTTATCTGAACTTAACTTTAACTAGACGTTCTGTATTTTTGCTTGCTAAAGCTGGCAACCTTACAAAGAAATTGTGAGATTTTAAGATACTGGCACAGCAAGACGTTCGCCCAGCGTTAGGCATAATAAGCGCTCCATGGGAGCTAATGCTGCTTTAATCCCAGTCCCTCTTTCCTTACTTGTTCCTTTATTTTTTCACTCCATTTGAAAATATATCAACTATATTTGTGGCTTTTCCTCCCAAGCAGTGCCCACCTCCAACAGGAGACCGGGTTGCAACCCACTAGCACTCCAATTGTTAAGCGAAGACATTCCGGGTGACGTCATGACGCACAAGGGCCGCCCTCTCCCCCCGCCCAAGGGCGCCTAAGACGCATAAATAAGACGTCAACGGGCCGGGAGCCAGCCTCGGGGCCTGACGGGATTGTGGCGGTCCTCTTTCCCAACTCGGAAGCCGCCGCTGCCTCCAGACGCTCTCAAGATGGCGACCTCTCTGGGTTCCAACACCTACAACAGGCAGAACTGGGAGGATGCGGTGAGTATGCCTGCCGGAGGAGGACAGAGAGAGGCGGCGGAGCCGGGCCTCTTTTGGGCAGGCAAGGCCGTGGCTGTGAAGTGGCCGAGGAAATTCCAGGCAGGAGCCAGCGCTGCGGCCTAACTCGGACAGAGCGGGAGGCTGGAGGGCGGCCCTCCTCCTCCGGGCTTGGAGGGAGAGGGCTTAGCCAGGGTCCTGGACCAGCCCGCTTCTCACCCCTGTCCTCTCTACTCTCTTCGAGCTGGTCTTTTCTCCCGCCACCTGCCGGAAGTGGAGGCAGCGCCCCCTCCCGCGACCGGGCCCGTGCTAGACCTCGGGTTCCTGCCCTACGGTGTCCCCCACCCTCGCTCCTCGCCTCCCCTCCCCCCGTCCTCAAGAGTGTGGCTGAGATGGCAGGGTCTTCAGAGCCTGGCTCTCAACCAGATTTCCCCTTTTCACCAGGATTTCCCCATTCTGTGCCAGACGTGTCTTGGAGAAAACCCATATATCCGAATGGTGAGTGATCGCGTGTGAAACGGAAGTTATTCAGGTTCTGTCAGTGTTGTGGTATTTGCACGCTGTCCATGAAATGCTTCTGTTAGCCAACCCAAAGTATTGATGCTCCTTTTTAACCCAAAGCAAAGGACGATTTGCAAAGGACTGTCATGCTTATTCTGTCATTGGACCTCAGTGGCAGTCCTGAGATGTAGGAGTGATAATATAACAGCTAATATTTGTTGAGCATTTATTTACCTAGCAGTTAGGTCTGTTAGTCAGAGTCAGAGACAGTTATGTCTTTTCAATATAGCAAGTAAGGAGTGGAGCTTGGATTTAAATTCAGATATGCTGACTCCAGGCACCTTAGCAAGGTAGAAGGAGAACCAGCACTAGATAGTACGTGTCCTGACTCCTAATCAAATGCCATTTGGCCACTGCACCTTGTAGTTTCTTTAGTGTAAGGCAACCCTATCCTTATAAATAAGGGTAAAATAATCAGTAATTAACATTTAATGATTAGAATAAGGCTGTTTTGTGCTCGATCTCAGAGATCTTGATTGACTGTATACAGAGTATATGCACAGGATGGGTCTATAGTGGTTACCCCTGACTAACCTTTGTAAAATGGGCTGGCCAGAGCTATGTCCTCCGTGATTTGGGGACTATGGAAACAGTTAGGAATTTTAATTCTTAGGAGAGAACTTGGGAGTCAGAAGTGAGCCTAAGAATTGTGTCAGTGGAAAGATACATATTTACCTTAGATCCTAAGGTTCTTAAGAGATTATGATTCATAGTAGCTGGTTAGAATACATCTGCTCTCCCACACCTCTAGTAGGTGGTCCCCCACCACCACCTTGTTAGGAGGTCAGGGATCTACAGACACGTTTCTTGGGTTGTCTTAGGGAAGGAGCAGACATTTAATTCTTGTCTTTTCTGTAACTTGCTCTTTTCTATTTTTTCTGTTTCAGACCAAAGAAAAGTATGGGAAGGAATGTAAAGTAAGTATGTCTGTTAAAGAATAATGATTTGATTTGCTTTCCCTTTTCTTTTCAATTTGCTGGGCTTTGAGGTTCTCCAATAAAAGCCAATGCTACACAGATTTTCATATATCATTTATATACTCATTGACTGTTAACTGTTTAGTGTGAGAGGTAAGAAAGTGAGCCTTTTAACGTAAAGGCTCTTAACCTGTTGTCTGTGGATGGCCTTTGAACCCTCTGAGATGATATACTGAGTGTTGTCTGGCAATGCCTGTAAGGGTTTTAGCAGAGGAGGAAGGTCATAGCTGTCATAAGATTCTTAAAGGAGTATATGGCACTCCCCAATGCCCCCCCAAAAGGATTAATAGTCCTGTTATTAGTGGTGATTATCTCTAGTGTGGGGAGGACCTTGACTTTGGAATATTTCATTTCTGGGGCACCTGGGTGGCTCAGTTGGTTAGGTGACTGCCTTTGGCTGAGGTCATGATCCTGGAGTCCCGGGGTCGAGTCCCGCATCGGGCTCCCAGCTCCATGGGGAGTCTGCTTCTCCCTCTGACCTTCTCACCTCTCATGCTCTCTATCACTCTCTGTCTTTCAGATAAATAAATAAAATCTTTAAAAAAAAATATTTCTGTACTATGAATTTTTTTAACTCCTGGGGAAGGGTGTTGTAACTGGGATTGAAACATCAAATGGTATTTAGACTGCATGATTGCTAAGGTCTCTTTTAAACCCTAGATTCAAGAATCTTTTCTTTCAGTCTCCATTACTAAATCTCCTGGCCTTATTGTCCAGATCAGCACCATTAACACTCTGTCTCTTATTTTGTCTTCCAGATCTGTGCCAGGCCATTCACAGTGTTTCGCTGGTGCCCTGGGGTCCGCATGCGTTTCAAGAAAACTGAAGTGTGCCAAACCTGCAGTAAATTGAAAAATGTCTGTCAGACCTGCCTGTTGGACCTGGAGTATGGTATGTCTGCCCCGTGTAACAGATCTGAAAGCATGCAGATGCAGGTGCCCTGGACGACCAACCAGTCTTTCTGTTTCCAATCTTTCACCCCATCTCTGGTTCTGATCCCACTTTGGAGTGCCCACTATGTTCTGCTTTTCCTAGAAGAGGAGAATCATACTAGGCCATTCTAGAGCTCTTCTGAACAACAGGAGGAACTTAAGGAAAAGTTGAGAATTAATCAGAATTGGCCCAAATCGCTCTCACGTACATCCCTGTTGCCAAAGTGAGGGAAAGACATTGTTCCTGTGATACGTAATTTCTTTGCCTTGGGTTTCTTTCAAGATTCAAAGCTCTTTCCCACAATCCTTGCCAGAAGCTTTGGCTAATTGTGTTTTAGATTTTGGTCTCAACTGTGTTTTTAGGACTGATATACTGTGGCTGCTACTATTTTAAGAGTAACTGCTTTTGAGGGTGATTTTTTTTTTTTTAACTACAGGTGACTTTTTGTTCATGGAAAAAATACTTTTTCAACAAGAGTTGCTACTATACAATAAAATAAAAGGGAAAATAAAAGTTTCTATGTATGTTAAGTTCAGAAAGATAGCTGCTAATTGAAGTCCTAGTCACATATTGTTTAATATTACTATTTATATATTTGTTAAAAAGTGTTCTGGTTCTGGAATACTGTGATCCTTACATGCCTGTGACTATCCAGAGGATCTGTAAGACGGGCTTAAAAATAACTCACTTTGGGGGCAGCTGGGTGGCTCATTTGGTTAAGCGTCTGCCTTTGGCTCAGGTCATGATCCCAGGGTCCTGGGATGGAGCTTCCTTGGAGCCTGCTTCTCCCTCTCCCTCTGCCTGCCACTTCCCCTGCTTGTGCATGGGTGTGTGAGCGTGCTATCTTGCTCTGACAAACAGATAAATGATCTTAAAAAAAAAAAAACAAAACTTTTTACATTTATTTTAAATAAGCGCTGTTCTAATAAAAGCTATTATTTATTATTTAAGCTATTACTTACTAATTATAGGTCAAGTCTGACCATAACCAAATGTTACTTGTCTAAAATGCGTTCTAAAGCATTGATTTCAAATTTCATGATAGCTCAGGAATTTGAACATTCTCATAGAATGCTCTGTGGTAGTTTTGGCCTGATGGTCATAAAGATTTTGAATAAAAATAAAGCCTCTGATACCTAGGAAGCTGGAGAAGGGAGAAATGATGTTATATTCCATGTGCAGTTCAATATGGATTTGTTTTAAAATATATCTTGAGGTTTTTTTCCTCTTTTCTTTTGTACTAGGCCTGCCCATCCAGGTTCGTGATGCGGGATTATCTTTTAAGGATGACATGCCAAAGTCAGATGTCAACAAAGAGTACTACACGCAGAATATGGAGAGAGAAGTATGCTGCCACTTTCTTAATGTAATTTTATATTTGGTAGAATCCTAGTAGTTTGACACAGTCTATACAATTTATCTTTTGAACTTGTCACCCCTCTATAGATTTCTAACTCTGATGGAACACGGCCAGTTGGCATGTTGGGGAAAGCCACCTCCACCAGTGACATGTTGCTCAAGCTGGCCCGGACCACACCCTACTACAAGAGGAATCGTCCCCACATTTGCTCCTTCTGGGTAAAAGGAGAATGTAAAAGAGGAGAGGAGTGTCCATACAGGCAAGAGCTGAATTGCACTTTCATTATTGGCTTTCAGATACTTAGTCATTTAAGAAATCGGAGGTGCTGGGTTAAACTATTCCTGATTTAAAATCTGCAGGTTTATACAACTGGTATGATAAATGTCACATCTTAGGGCTATTACATTTAGAAGAGCTTGTTGAAATTGTTGTTTTTATTTGTAATGGGACTTTTACTCATAACCGGGCCTTGGGAAACTAAGTTGTTATGCCATATGTTGACTCTAGAAGTTTCTACGTGAGAGCTAAGGCATCACTGTCATGGTGTAACTAGCTTGAATCTCAGTGTATAGTTGAAGTCCAGTGAAGGCCAAGCCTCTCAAGGATATATGAATATGTTTCAGGCAAGCCTGGCAAGCTTCTGGCCTAGGAGTTCTTGATTTGGGATTGGTTAACCTCACACCCACAAAAATAAGTATCTGTGCTTTTTTCTGGGGCTGGTCCATAGCTTTAATGAGACTCTCAGTGGCATGCAAGACCTCAGATACATTAAGAACCATTGACCTAGAGAAGGGTAACCTTGTTTTGAAGCGAATTGTGCCAAAAGCATTTCTTGATAAGGAAACTCTGTTACCTTAAAGGCCATTTTTTTTTTTTTTAAGGCCATTTTTAAATGGCTTTTGGGAGGCTGGCAAATCTTTGTGTGATACAGTAAATCCTTTTGTTATTAGCTCTGCCGTGATAATTATGTTTTGGTATGGCTATGGTTTCTAGTTCAAAAGGCATTTCTGGGTATGTGTATACTGTTGGGTGATACCGGTAAATTCTTTTCCCTTTGTTTCACCTTAATGTGCTGTGCTGCTCTTTCCTGAACCATAGACATGAGAAGCCAACAGATCCAGATGACCCTCTTGCTGATCAGAACATTAAAGACCGATATTATGGTATCAATGACCCTGTGGCAGATAAGCTTCTAAAGAGGGCTTCAACAATGCCTCGCCTAGACCCACCAGAGGACAAGACTATCACCACACTGTATGTTGGTGGCCTGGGCGATACCATTACTGAGACTGATCTAAGGTTTGTAGATAAAATTTTATGAGCTCTTTCTGCTTTTAACTGCCCTGGCATACTTTTTTGGCAAAAACACAGGCAAGCATGATAATTCTGTACAAAGTATATTTTTCTTTAGCCACTCTATAGTTAGTATCATGCTGACTAGAATTTTTATAAAATTATCCTTTCTGATGCCAGAGTAGTAGTGTTTAGCCAGCCAACATTGCTTGCTTGATCCTTGCATAGAGTAATGATTAGATGAGTTTTTTTGGGTTTTTGTTGTTGTTGTTGTTTGTTTTTTTTAAAGATTTTATTTATTTGACAGAGAGAAACACAGCGAGAGAGGGAACACAAGCAGAGGGAATGGTAGCGGGAGAAGCAGGCTTCCCGCCGAGCAGGGAGCCCGATGCGGGGCTCGATCCCAGGACCCTGGGATCTGACCTGGGCCGAAGGCAGACGCTCAACGACTGAGCCACCCAGGCGCCCCTGGTTTTTTTTTTTTTTTTGAGAGAGAGAGCACATGAGCAGGAGCACGGGGATGAGGGGCAGAGAGGGGGAGAGAACCTTAAGTAGGCTCTGAGCTCAGCATGTCGCTGACATGGGGCTTGATCTCACAACCTTGAGATCATGACCTGAGACTAAATCAAGACTCGGACACTGGACTGACATTTTAAAATATGACACATATCCAAGTATGATTAATTATATCAAGGAGGGAGAACTTGGCACTTAAAAAACTCTTGCGGGTTTAAATTGTTGACTTTTTAGAGAGATTTGTATTTGGTATATTTTATTATCCTTGGCTCGTGTTTTGCTTGCCTAGATGAGACATTTGGATAGGTAGGGATGGAAATTATCTCTTGCAAAGAGATAAGTGAAGAAGAATCTCCTGTAGGTGTTCCATGTCCTCTGGGCCTTCTCCGTTAAACCTGGTCTGCGTGAGCTAGACTGTCCCTGCAGTTGGCAGACATTTCCCTGCTCCTCCTCCTCCCTTTTGTTTTGTCATTGTCGTCGTTGTTTTACAACCTTAAAAAAACTTTTTTAAATGTTCTTGGTTCATGGGCCATGGGGGCTGTAGTTTGCCAGACCCTTATGTAGGGCTTAGGTCCCTAAGGAACCTGCTGGGACCCTTTTTCCTCCAGAGGGAAAAACCGCTGAGATATTTGTAAACCTTTTTTTACTCATTTTTTTTTTTTTTTTAACTCTCTCTTAGTAAGTGGCACCGTAGGGTAGGGTATTGGGGGGGACTACCTGCAGGTGGTTAGACAGATAACCATGGGGCCACCTGCCTCATGAGTCAGCAGAAGAGTGAATAATCCATCACAGCCTCCTGGGAGTACATCATTAACTCTCCTGTTTCTCTGCCTGTATCCCTTCAGAAATCACTTTTACCAATTTGGGGAAATCCGGACGATCACTGTCGTGCAAAGACAGCAGTGTGCGTTCATCCAGTTTGCCACGAGGCAGGCTGCAGAGGTGGCTGCAGAGAAGTCCTTTAATAAGTTGATTGTCAATGGCCGCAGACTCAACGTGAAATGGGGAAGGTGAGAATTAGACTCCTTTAAAATATCTTTATTGAGAGTTTCAAGAAGGCGTTCATTATCTGGGGACTAGGATGTTTTTGGTGAATAGATTTAAATCAGGACTGTTAAAAAGAATGTTTCATTTTCTAACACTTCAATCGTGCGGACGTTGGGAAGATCCTGCTTTGGAAATTCATTCAGGGTTTCGATGTAGTAATCTATTCCTTTGAAGGTTCATGTTTCTTATGACCAGCTATTATGGTCCAAGTGTGATGCCAGGGTATGAAAAGTGAATTTGAGAGTTTACAAATCCATTAGACCTGGAGTCCGCCCTCTAGAGGCCAGTTGTCCAGTAGAAAAGAAAAGCTAATTCAAGTTTGAAAGTGATGATGGTGTAAGAGAGACTCAGGGGACATGCCCTTGGAGGTTCAAAGGGAGGGCAGGTTTCCAGCTTAGAAGCAGGAAGGAGATCACTAAGAGCAGCAGCGCCCCGGACTGAGTGCTTCTGATGTGCTGGGTCGGCACTATGTCAGACTCGCAGAGGTCGCCTCTTCTCGTCCGGACATTTCCAGCAGATTTTGAATCCAGGTCTTCCTGGCTTTAAAACATTTTCTTTAACCACTCTGCACTGTGGCTTCTGTGGGGAGGGAGTGTTTGCCAAAGAGGAGGCAAGGAGCAAAGGATCTCTGCTTGACTAAGAAACATGAGAAGCAGAGGAGTGAGAGAAGGTGGGTCCAAGTGCTGACATCTGTGTGTCTCCCAAGGTCCCAAGCAGCCAGAGGAAAAGAAAAAGAGAAGGACGGAACCACAGACTCCGGGATCAAGCTTGAGCCTGTTCCAGGACTGCCAGGAGGTGAGAGTGTAGACTTTGTGCCCGCCCAGTAGCTTGCTGACGTCAGATGCTCACACTGCCCTGAGGTTCCTCTGTGAGGAGAGAACAGCTTGGGTTCTGGCTCCTGCGGCAGCCCAGGACTTAGAGGAGGGGGAAACAATGTTGCACGGTTGTCTTCCCCTGACCGTTGGCTCTTTTTTGCTCTCCAGCTCTTCCGCCTCCTCCTGCAGCGGAAGAAGAAGCCTCTGCCAACTACTTCAACCTCCCCCCGAGTGGTCCTCCAGCTGTAGTGAACATCGCACTGCCACCACCCCCTGGTATTGCCCCGCCCCCACCCCCAGGTAACCACCATCATCCTTGTCAGTAAATAGGTCTAACTTAGCCTAGAGAAATCCTTGTGAGAGTTCTGGCCTCACACCTCATTATCGTGTCTAAATTCTTTGAGTTTGCCCCATAGAAGTCTGCAAGTAAACCTGATTTGTTAGGGTTCCTGATCTTTGATTTTTTTCCTGGCCTGCCAAGGAGAAGAAAGTTGCCAGAGTTCTAAAGATCTGAGTGTATGTATAATCAGAATGGGAGTTACTGGATTACAGTGATCTGTCATCAGTTTGTGCCCTGTTTTAAACTAAATCCTAACTGATGTCCTAGAGTGTCATTGTTTAAAGTGGATGTACGTGTCATCGCATAAAGCATTCGTTACCTGTCTATAAAATAGAGAGCTGGTGCCAGGATGTAAATTCAGTAAGTCTGGTTACAAAAAATGTATCAGACGAACTAAACAGTGTCCTTGGTCTTATAATTAAGTTAAATTTTTGGCTCAAGTTATATATGGCTTTATCTTTAGCGGGTGGGGACGGGATAGTAATAAACGGTTCCAGGACCAGCACTTGGTATTGTGCTGCTCTAGAAGCTGCCGGTGACAATGTGAAGAGTGTAGGTAAATCACAAGTGCTCGGTTCTCCTGTGGCAGAGTCCCTATCCTTTCTAACAAAGTCCTGCTTTCTGAACACCCTCCATTCTAGGATAAAATAATGATGTTGGTGGTGACAGGGTCTTTCCTCCGCCTGATTTCTTCCTCTCCTCCCAAATCCTGATTGAATCCTGTCCAGTAGGGGTGGCATGTTCGATAGATACCAAAGGATCAGATGACATATTAGCAGATACCTTGAGTCCAGTGGAGTTTTCTTTTAACCTGGTGTCAGGGAACAGGTTTCTAAAACCAAGGAGATAGACATTCCTAAAAAGTTCTGTGAACTGACATTTTCTGAAGCCCTTTGTCAATTTGGTTTCTGTGTAGGTGGTTTTGACCTTAGAAAGATGCAGAGGTTTGAAAGGTTGTCAAGGAAACCGCAAGCCTAACAGATTTGTCCTCTCCCATCTGCAGGTTTTGGGCCACACATGTTCCACCCAATGGGACCACCCCCTCCTTTCATGAGGGCTCCAGGACCAATCCACTATCCTTCTCAGGACCCTCAGAGGATGGGAGCTCATGCCGGGAAACACAGCAGCCCCTAGCACATTTTCACCACTCCGGGGCTTTACAGAAGAAAGGGCGCTTAAAAATCCCAGTACATGAATCTTGGAATAAATATATTTTTCCTTCCTTTGTAGTTTCCATGGTAGCTGAATGTGTTCAGATGTGGGCAGTCGGACAACGACAGCCATGCTTCCCTACACGTATTCCAAGGATTGATGGACCTCAAATAAGCTGCCATTAACACATCTGGTTACTGCTATAACATTACTAATCAAACTTACTTCTATGGCGAGCAAGCAACTGGGTGAATTGGAATGTCTAACGGAGTTACCATCCCAATTAGATGTTCATTTTGTATCTTCTTTGGGGGGAAAAAATTGACCTGCAGTAAAATCTTTTTGACCATTTTTATGTCCGTTGGGTATTTTTCCTTTTTATCATCTGCAAAAAGATTGCTAATACTAATCATTGTAGTGGCATGAGTGTGATTTAACACTTCGGAAGTCAACATTAAAGAGACAAGTAGAAGCCAGCACCCAGCACAGCCCAGATCTTTTCTTACCTTTCCTTTCCTCATTTATTGCTAAAGGAGTCTGGCGGATAGTTTTACCTCTCTGCGCTACCAAAACAAGACAAAAACAAAACTTGCTTTTCATTCCTGTCAATTGGATGGAAACACAAATGTGGAGCTGTGTGTCGTTGAAGAAATCTGGTGTCTGGGATGAAATTATTTGAAAGAGCTTCCTGTAAGACGCGTGAACAAACTATGAGCCGAAAGGCACCGGTGTGTGTTGAAGACCTGTGACCAGCTGAGACTGTCACCTTCGCGTGTCTTCAGCATCTCGTCTTCAGCCCCTGCTTCTGGCCAGGGGACTCTGTTTGGTCTTAGAATGCTTGGGTATAACTGAATTGTAGATGGTAAAAATAATTGGATGTTGTGTTGTGTTTTTTTGTTTTTAAAAAATTAAAACGGGTCCATTTTCCAAACGTCGTCATAGGCTTCTTTCTAGATTTTTGTTTTCCTTCTCCTTTGATAGCTCACCTCGAGGTCAGAAGTTGGAAACCAGAAAGTTTTTGGCTTGACACTGTTTGGATTCTTATTTCTGTACCCATTCTATGATGGGGGAAAGGCCCAGACCTTTTTAGTAGTTACTGACGGGTGTGAGGTTGAAATAAGATAATGCATAGAGGGCACTCAGCACAGAACCTGCCATGTGGAGGTTGATAAGTGGTAGCTTTAAAAAGTCATCGCCATATCATGCAAGTCATTTTAAAGGGAAACAAGCAAAAGTTATCTGAAATTCCATTTTCCTGGAAGTCAATTCTGTGTCATTTACCTAAAATACTTAATGCAATGGGCATAACTCATACGATACCCATTTTTAGGTTCTCTGGAGAATTTTTTTTTCTCTAGAGGGCTTCATCTTGGGTTTTTGTTTTTGTTTTTTTATTAAGTTTTTCTTTTAAGTTTTAAAAATCTGGAAGGATTTAAAAAATTTGATTTGATTTCTAGTAATACCAACTGTGAGTCAATGAGGGTACTTCGAAGTATTTTGACACCATTTTGGGTGGAGTTGAATTTGTTTTTAGTCTACTTTTTAACATGTAAGAGATTTTTAGCCAGTTTGTGAATGAGATGTGGGTAACATATAATGTTTTAATAATTGCCAAGTTTATTTATATCTACATGTGTACATATGTAAGTATATGACTCCCAATTGGATATTCTTGCCTTTTTGAGAAGGAGGAGATTCTAAATTTTGTGCACTGTCTGGCTATGGATATATATTTTTTGAAAAGCATAATATGCCAGCATAAATTGAAGTATAGAAATGATGCTCAATCTTTCCTGAGTAAATCAGAATTAAGAACAATTAGGTCTTGACAAAAACTCTTAGGTACTTAACCAACTCCATTTCCTTTTCCTCTAGGCCACACAGCTGGGGGCACACTTGGTGAAAAGTAACCTTTGCCATTCCTAGACCAGGTCTGTAAAAACATCTCACTTAATCCTATGAGCTCTTTCCCCCTTTGGCTGGATACACGAGAAAATGATGAAGATGGGAGAATCACAATGGAAGGAGCCTGGGTTCTCTGTCACCACCTTGAAGAGAGAGCATTGTGACGGAAGGAATTTTTGTTAATAGTAGCTATTGAGACCTGGGATTTATCTGTTACAGCAGCGGTGTTATTCTAGTAACAGAAATGTAGTTGACTCTCAACACAGAAAAACCCCATTTTTGTTTACACCAAATAATGGTTTAAACAGACTCGGGAGTCAGATTACTGTGTTCAAATTCTGACTTCAGCACCTCCCAGCTGTGTGCCCTTGGGCACATTACTTAACCTCTGTCTACTTGTCATAATGCTTCAGCTCCTAACCCTTCTTGCTGCCTGTAGTATTTTGAGAAGGCTCAAAATGACATTCATCATGACAGCTGAACTAAGGCAGCTCATGGGGCAAAGAGTGATGTGACATATCTTTTAGAAGCCGAATCAGTGAACCACTGTAATGTCACCTGAAATAAATGGAAGGGAAAGAGGGATCTAGGGTGACCCCCACCCCCAGGTCTCTGGTTTGCTCACATGGATGGAAGGATGCTTTTCCTGACAGAACGTTGGGTAGGGTTGCAGAGTGAAATTGGGAACTGTAGGGGTAGGAAAATGAGGCCAATGTGGGGTTTGGTAAGTTTAAGTTACCTATGAGACCCATGGCAATTCCCAGCCCAAGAGGAATTGGAGCTTAAGAAAGATCAAGATTTGGGAGTTGGTGATGAAGTAGCATTTGAAGCTGAGTGTGGAGTGAAATCCTGCAGGGTAGGGTTATAGAACATTAGTTCTTAAACTTCAGTAGGTTAGTTCCTTCCGTGGGTCTAAGTAAGTGGGTGAGGCAAAGACCACCCTCTGAGAAATAATAGTATAGGACCAAATGGCTTTCTAAGTTTAGAAAAAGTTATCCTCCCCAAGGATCCTCTAGTCTTCGAATTCTCCATAACATTTTCTTATAAAAATTTTCTAACATACAGGAAGGCTGGATGAATTTTAACTGTAAGTAATCCTGTATCCACTCACTAGATCCACAATTAACATCCAGCCATATTTGCTTCACCACGTATCTGTATTCCTTTATGCACCCATCAATCTATTTTTTATGCATTTCAGAGTAAATTGAAGACATCAGTATACTTCACCCTGAAGCACGTAAGCATTTATATAATTAACCAGAGTTCATTATTTGTAGATTTTCTACGTAAAATTTACATAGATTGAAATGCATAGATCCTGAGTATGCTGTTCAGGAATTTTAACGTTGTATCCATCTATGTGACCAAAATCCCTGGCAAGATGTAGAACGTTAGCATCATTCCAGAAAAATTTCCCATGTTCTCCCCAGTCAATACCCACCCGTCACCAATCTCCAGAGGCAACTACTGTTCCGATTTTTTTCACCATAGATTAGTTTTACTTATTTTAGAACTTTATATAAATGGAATCATGCATTGTGAACTCTTTGTATTTGTCTTTCCAACAACATGATGTTTTGAAGGATCATCCATGATGTGTCTAATTCCTTTTTATTATTGAGTAGCATTCCGTGATATGATTATACCATCACTTACCTATCAACTTTTTGCTATCATGAATTGAAACTGCTGTGGATATCCTTGCACAAATTTTTTCTGAATATGTGTTTTTATATCTCTTGAATAAATAGAGAATTCCTGGATCACAGGGCTGGTGCCTATTTAGTTTTAAAAGAAACCATCAGACTTTTTCCCAAAGTGGTAGTACCATTTTACATTCCCACCACCAAGAGTTCCAGTTGGTCCATAACATCATCAAAATCTGATGTAAAAAATCTTTCTGGTGAATGTATCATAGTATTTCACTGTGGTTTCAGTTTGCATTTCCATTTTGACAAATAAGTTGAGCACTTTTCAGGTAATTGTCGGTTGTTTATATCTCTTCTTTTGTGAAGTGTCTTTTCAAGTATTTTGTCCAGTTTTATTGGCTCTCTGTCTTTTTATTAACTAGCTATAGGAATTTAAAAAAAGTACTTATATCCTAGATATTAGTCCTCTGTCAGATATATGTTTGCAAATAATTTCTTTGAATCTGCCTACTAACTTTCCTAATACACAGATGATGACCAATTTTCTTGATGGGCAGAGATTTCTCATTTAATGAAGTCTAATTTATTGTCTAGCATACCAAAATTTGTATCAGTTTACCAAGTCTGCTGTAACAAAGTCATAAATGGGGTGGCTTAACCAACAGAAATTTAGTGGCTCTTCTTTCTGGAGGTTAGATATCCAAGATCAAGGTGTTGGGAGGATTGATTCTTTTTAAGGCTATAAGAATGTGTTCCAGGCCCCTCTCCTAGCTTCTGGTGTTTGCTGGCAAGTTTTGGCATTCCTTGGCTTCTAGAAATATCACCCCCGTATCTGCTTTCGTTTCCACATGGTGTTCTCCCTGTGTTTATGTCTCTGTTTCCAAATTTCCCCTTTTATATCAAAACTCCAGTCAGCTTGGATTCAAGCCCATCCCGATGACTTCATTTCTTGTTTGTTGAAAAGATTTTCCTTTGTTAGGTCTTCTGGATCTTTCCATAGATATTTTAAAATCAGTTTGTCAATTTCTACAAAAACATAGACCTATGATTGGCATTGTGTTGAATCTGTAGATCAGTTTGAGAACTGACGTCTTGACACTATCAAGTCCACTTTATGAGCATGGGATATGTCTCCATTGCACCACGTCTTCTGTAATTTCTCTCAGCAGAATTTTACACTTTCAGCATACAGGACAGGACTTGCACGACATTTGTTAATTATTACTGAGCATTTTGTGATTTGTTCCTATTGTAAATGGAATTGTGACCTTGCTAACGTCACTATTTCTAGTTCTTCATAGATTCTAACAATAATACCACCTGCAGATAGAGACAATTTTACTTATTTATTCCCAGTCTTTATGCCGTTTATCTCTTTTTCTTGCCTGACTGAACTGGCTGAGACCTCGAATAATATGTTAAATAGAACTGGTGAGAGTGGACATCTTTGTCTTGTTCCCAATCTCGGGAGGGTACCTTCAGTATTTCACCATGAAGTGTGATATTAGCTATAGATTTTTTTTTTTTTTTGTAGCTGCCTTTCATCAGACTGAAAAAGTTAGCTTCCAGATTCTCTGAGAATATTCATCATAAACTGGTATTGAATTTTGTCAGCACTTTTTGTGCCTCATATGGTTTTCTCTTTCCCTATGTTAATGTGGCGAATTACATTGTTTTTTTTTTTAAGTTTTTATTTAAATTTTAGGTAGTTAACACATAGTGTTAACTATGTCCAGAACTAAGTCCAGAAACCAGTATCTGGAGTAGAATTCAGAGATTCATCACTTGCATACAACACCCAGTGTTCATCATAACAAGTGCCTTCCTTAACACCCATCACCCATCTAGCCCCTGCCCCACCCACCTCCCTCCATCAACCCTCAGTTTGTTAAGAGTCTATAGTTAAGAGTTTTTTATGGTTTGCTTCTCTCTCTTTTTTTTTCCCCCTTCCCTATGTTGATCTGTTTTGTTTCTTAAATTGTACATATGATGAGTGAAATCGTATGATATTTGTCTTTCTTTGATACACTGATTGATTTCTTTCTTTTTTTTTTTCACTGATTGATTTCTTTTTTTTTTTTTAAGATTTTATTTATTTGACAGAGAGAAACACAGCGAGAGAGGGAACACAAGCAGAGGGAATGGCAGAGGGAGAAGCAGGCCTCCTGCTGAGCAAGGAGCCCGATGTGGGGCTCGATCCCAGGACCCTGGGATCATGACCTGGGCCGAAGGCAGACGCTTAACAACTGAGCCACCCAGGTGCCCCTCACTGATTGATTTCTAAATGTCAAAGCAACCTTGCATTTCTGGGATAAGCCTAACTTAGTCATAATTTTTTTAAATTTTATTTTTTCTACTCTTTTTTCCCTACTCTTATTGAGATATAATTGGCACATAATATTATATTAGCTTAAGGTGTACAATGTGATTTGATACTTATATGCATATCAGAATAATTACCAAAACAAGTCTGGTTCACATTCATCACCTCACATAGTTACATTTTTTTCTTGTGTTGAGAACTTTTAAGATCTATTCTCTTAACAACTTTCAGATATACCATACAGCATCATTAACTATAATCACCATGCTGTACATCACATCCCTAGAACTTACTTATCTTACAACAAGAAATTTGTGCCTTTTGACCACCTTTACCTTCATTTGAAGCCCTATGACCCAACACAGTCATAATGCATTTTATATATGTATTTATATATCTATATCTCTATATTTATGGAAAAAAAAATATATATATATATCTCACTGGGTTTTTTGTGTTTATGAGAAGTATTGATCTTGAATTTTCTGTAATGCCTTTGTCAGGTTTCTTCTGGCTTTATCAAATATCTTTGGAAATGTTACCTTTTCCTCTATATTCTGAAAGAATTTGTGTAACACTGCTATTATTTTTTTCTTAAAAATTGGATACAATTCACTGGTATAGCCATCTGGGTGTGGCATTTTCTTTGTGGGGATATTTTTTTCTTTAGTTTTAAATCTGTATTTCAGAATAACTTGAGATTAACAGAGAAGTTGCAAAGGTGTACGGAAAGTTGTTACTGCTTACCCAGCTTCCCCTAATGTTAATGTCTAACATGGCCATAGTATTTTTGTCAAAACTAGGAAACTAACATTCCTATAATATTATTAATTAAACAGTCTTTATTTGAATTTCACCATTTTCCCCCTCCAATATCCCTTTTCTGGTCCAGAATCCAACAGTCTACCACATTACCAAAGGGTACTGGTGAGCTATTTTGTAGACTGTCTCTCAACTTGAATTTGTGTGATGTTTTCTCATGATTAGCGTGGGATTATGGATTTGGGGGAAAATATCTCAAGGGAAAGTGCCCTTCTTATGTTATGTCAGGGATTTGAATAGCATTGATGATGTTAACCTTGATCACTGAGTTAAGGTGATATCTTCCAGGTTTCTCCTTCGGAAATTTTACGATTTTTCCTTTCCTATGTTCTATTTTTTGGAAGCAAGTCAGTAGGGCCAATCTATAATCAATAGGATGGGAATTGCATTTCATCTTCTGAAGAAGAAGTTTCTACGTACATTATTTGGAAGTCCTTTGTGAAGAAGAAAGAAGGTTTGACTTTTCTCTCCCCATTTATTTATTTATTCAATAATTTATTTACATCACTGTGAGTTCATGGATATTTACTTTATTGTTTGAGTTATAATCTTTTATTCTGTGGCTTGTCTTTTCACTGTCTTGATCTTACACTGTTGGTAGGAATGCAAGCTGGTGCAGCCACTGTGGAAAAACAGCATGGCCATTCCTCAAGACATTAAAAATAGAGCTACCCTACAACCCAGCAATTGCACTACTAGGTATTTACCCCAAAGATACAAACACAGTGAAAAGAAGGGGCACATGCACCCTAATGTTCATAGCAGCAATGTCCACAATAGCCAAACTGTGGAAGGAGCCAAGATGCCCTTCAACAGATGAATGGATAAAGAAGATATGGTCCATATATACAATCGAGTATTATTCAGCCATCAGAAAGGATGAATACCCACCATTTACATCGACATGGATGGAACTGGAGGGGATTATGCTAAGTTAAATAAGTCAAGCAGAGAAAGACAATTATTGTATGGTTTCACTCATATGTGGAACATACAGAATAGTGTGGAGGATCATAGGACAAGGGAGGGAAAACTGAAGGGGAAGAAATCAGAGAGGGAGACAAACCATGAGAGACTCTGGACCCCAGGAAACAAACAGGGTTTCAGAGGGGAGGGGGTAGAGGGAAGGGGTAACAGGATGATGAGTATTAAGGAGGGCACGTGTTGGGATGAGCACTGGGTGTTATCCACAACTTGTGAATCTTGAACACTACATCAAAAACTAATGATGTACTATATATTGGCTAATTGAATATAATAAAAAAGGATCCTTTGATGCACAGAAGTTTTAAATTTGGTGTGTTCATTTTATGAAGTGTTTCATAGTAGTTGAAAATAATGAATATTCTCTAATTTGGTGGTGCAGGATTCCATATTTTCATTTTATTTTACGAATTTCCTATATCCTTACTCTCTCTGATGATTGATCAGTAATTGAAAGAACTGTGTTAAATCTTCCATTATGAATAGGGGCTTATCATTATGTCAGGATCCTCTTTATCACAATAATGGTTTTCGCCAGGAAGTCTCCTTGTCTGATGTTAATATGACTAGATCATATTTCTTCAGGACAACATCTAACTGCTTTATCCTTTTCCATTTCTTTAGTTTACCTCCATGTCATATTTTTAGGAGTGCTATTTGTGAAAAGCATAGAGCTGGAATTACTTTTTACCAAACCGGAGAGTCTTTAAATTGCTGAGTTGTATGCATTTACATTTATTATGATAACTGACATATTTAAATGTATTTCTACTTTAATTCATGTCCCTTTAATTGCTTCTTTTTCCATCCTTCCTGCTGTCTATTGAATTGATCTCTGTGCTCACCATTGCTTAGATTCTACACTTTTTTTCTGGATCCTTCCTAAGGCATGTTCTTTTGTTCTTTCAGGGGTTACTGGGAAATTCTCGTACTACTTATTTGTCTGAAAAGGAACTTATTTTGCTCTCACCTCTTGAAGATATTTTTCTATTATTGCTGTCATTTTAAATGTCGCTCTTTTGTAGGTAATCTGTCTTTTTCATCTGTGTAATTTGTAGGTAATTTCAACTTCCTTGAAATTTTTCTGTCTTTGGAGTTCTGATTTCAGTACAGTGGTTTTTTTAAAAGATTTTATTTAAGAGAAAGAGAAAGAGAACACAAACGCTAGCACTAGTGTGGAAGGGGGAACAGGGGAAGAGGGGGAAGCAGACTCCCCGCCGAGCAAGGAGCCCTTGGGGCTTGATCCCAGGACCCTGAGATCATGATCTGAGCTGAAGGCAGAGGCTCATCTGCTCAACCGACTGAGCTGCCCAGGCGCCCCTCAAAAAAGTAGTCCTTAAGTGTGGATTTAATATCCCTTCTCATGACAGGGTGAGGATGGTGTGAATTTGTGCCTTTTATTCAATCTGGAGAAAACCCAGTCATCCTAAAGCATCTTCTGGAATTCCTGTCAGTACTGTCAGATACTTTCATTTTCTTCTCCACGTGTTTTAATTTCTCTGTCATACTCTCGGTCTCTTCACCTCTCTGTGAAACATTATGGGCACTTCTAGTTCACTAATTCCTTGATCAGGTACATCTGATCTATTACTAATTCGTCCATTCACTTTTTAAAAGGTGGGATTGTTTTGGTAAAATATAACACTTGTACAGAACAAGCGCATAAAATACAGATGTACAACTAAATTTAGTATTCTAGAGTGAACACCCATGTAAGTCACGTGAATCCAGCAACAGAAATTGTCCAGCTTCCCCTAGAAGCATTTTATCTCTTCACAACCACCCCTTCTTTCCTCCCAAAGTTAACCCCATCCTGACTTTTATGTGAACACTTCGCTACAACACACGCATACATGTCTGTACCCACCTCCCCGGGCCGATTTGTGTCTGTGCTGCGCCCATGCTCTCACGGGAAACCCAGCTCCTCTCTGCTCATCACTGCCATAGCTCATGCTGCTTTCCCATCGTCCTGGCTGGTCTCAGTCCTTTTCATTTCCATATCACCATATAACTTCATTTAGGTAAGGAACAGAATGGGCAAAAGCATAGAATTTCACACGAACAGGCAAAGAATAGGATTTTATAGGAAGGGCTCACTAGGCCCACAGATTACATGAAACGTTAATGGCCTGCTTTTTCAGGATCCATATTTCACTCATTGTTGAATAAAGATGCAAAATACAGAATGGTACGTACGGTATGATCTCATTAAACAAAAACGTATTTTTGCACCTCTGCACCTTTCCACACTATATATTTATTCAAGGAATTCTAGAATTCTAGAAGCTCCAAAGTGTCACTGGTTACCTCCAGTATGTGGGGATGAGGCCGAATGCAGGAGGCTGGGAAAGTCTATGAGCATGGGAGGAGCTATGAGGGCCAGTCTTTCCACATTTTACTTATTTGTTTATTTAGATAATAAGCATTCCTTTTTTTTTTTTTTTTTTAAGCAACACCAGCGAAAGTCACATCATCAGAAGAAAGAATGCAGATTTGCTTTCGGGTGCAGCAGGCTCTCCTCTGCTGTAGCTGGTGGCGGATGTCACCGTCCAGAGCACAGCAGAGCCAATCCAAGGTGGTCCAGATCCTCTTTTCTGCTGGCCAGACTCTTTCACAGTTGGTTTTCAGCTCATGCAGATGTGGCTTTCAACAGCAGCCCCCCAGTTCAAGACAACACATCAATGGCAGGCAAGTCTGATAGGCTGCTGGGCCCTTGAGACGGTGGGGGGTGCAGTGAAAGTCCAGAACCAAAGGAAAACGTAACCACGACCCCAAGCACTCTGGAACTAGCTGGGTTTCTCACCTTCTCATCCCCAAGAGAGGGAGCTGGGGAGAAGGCAGAGGGAGGTAATTCCATGTCCATGTCCACAGGGAGCCTGACAGTAATCACTTTCTTTCCAGTTTAAGCTTTGCTGACCCCAGTGACACCTTGCAGCGAGCTTTTCAAGAACAGGAACGTCTTTTCCAGTCAAGAGCAGGAGCTGCATGAAATCTAATAATGACTGAGGACTTCTTAGGTATGCATCCATCACTGTGCTCACCACAGCCCTACCCAGGGGCTTCTGGCCTTGTCCTCATCTTACAGGTGGAGAGATGGATTCCCCCCCGGGGAGAAATGACTTGCTCAAGTTCACACGGCTAGCAGTAGAAGTTAGAGCCCACCCCACCCAGCCTCACTTTTCACCTCTAAGCCCTAACGCAGGACACTGTGCTTAGATGGTTCCAGAGTGAGTGGGCATTGGCCTGGCCACCCGGTGTGGTGAAAAGGGACAGCCACTGGAATTACATTCCCATTTTGGCTCTGGCCCTGAATAAGCCACTTCTTTCGAGCCCAGTTATCCACATCCTATAAAATGGGACAATACCTTTCCCTCAGGGTTGAACTGAAAATAAGAAATAGGATATGTGGGACTCTACCACCAGCCCAAGCACTGAGGCACCCAATACAAAGCAGCGGCCGCCACCATCATTGTCATTGTCTTCCTCATCAGTTGAACTAAGAGGCCTTCCTCCCTCTCCTTTCCTAGTGAGCCGGATACAGTCCTGAACTCGCTCCAGTAGAGACCAGGACAAGATTTATCCTGAGGCTTGCATGGGATGGTGAGTGGAAGGAGAAAAGAAAGAAGAGGGGCTTACATGTGCCCCACATTTCACCTGACCTGTAAGGTACCCAGAGGTGTGCCCCTTCTTTCCATCCCCACGGCCATCACTCTGTCTAGACCTTGTTCCCTACAGGCTTCCTGGCCTCCGGCCTCAGTCCTTGCCAATCTGTGCCCCACACAGCAAGACCCATCACTCCCCAGCTTAAAACCTGCCCCCATCTCCTTAGTAAAGTACCCCCAAAGCTGGCCCTCACTGACCCTCTAACACAGCCCCCTCCTTTCTCCAGAACATAACTTCCTCCTGTGCACAAGTCCACACTTCGCACATGCTGGTCCACTGGGCAGGAATGCCCTCCCCGTCATTCTCCCTGCCCTCAATGGCTCTCACTCCTCTGGGGTCCCACTCAAAGTTTCTGAGAAGGTTCTCAGAATCCCAATCCACCCCCAGGGGGCGCATTCCCCTCATGGCACTTTCTTGCTCTGTTGGCAGTGTGCTGTAGGGGAAACGAACACGACTTACTGCTTTTCAAATCTGCCTTCCTTACTGTCCTCTCTTCCTCTAGGCCAGGGCCTGGGCGAATCCGCCACACTCCCCCTAGGGCTGGCAGGGTGTCTAGCACACAGTAGGTACTTAGCCAATGTTTAGACCTGCATCTCAATCCAAGGAAAGCTTTCTAATTATCAGAGTTATCCACAGGTAAACAGGCTGCTAGCAAGCTCCCTGTTGGGGGAGTATAAGCTGGAGTCCACGAGCAGGAAGGAAGGGAGGCATGGTTGTGAACTCAGTGGTGGCTCGGATGCCTAAAGACTCAAACCATGAAAAAGTTTCACTGGAATCATCTGGGAGTGTTGATTACTACTAGGAACTCCCCAACTCAGGAGATTTGAATGCTGCAAGTCTAGGGCAGGCCAGAAATCTGTACGCAAATCACCACCCCAGGAAATTTTGAAACACACCCCATCTAGGGACTACTGAACTTTGTGCCTTTGAGGCCGCTTGCTATTAATAAGATTTTGTGTGTGAAGAGATCCTTCATAAACTGTGACGTGCCATCCAGAAGTCTTGACTCCAAGATGTTACCCAAACACCAAGACAGGGGAATTGAATATTCAGGCTGGGGCTACAGCTCCTCGGACTCAGGGAGGTTGCGGACCCAGCCCTGGGCCACTCTGTTGAAGCTGGGTCTAAGGCGAAGGAGTTCCAAGCCGCTGATGAGCTCCGGGGCGAAGGGGGTGCCTGCCCTGGGAATGGTCTCCCCCACCAGCGGTCCTCCAAAGGGCACCGGGGTCCTGGGGAGAGAAGAGCAGCAGGAGAGGGAGGCTGTGTGGGAGAGCACTGGATGGCGGGGCACTGACATGCGGGTCACCATGTGGGCCCCCTCCTCGCCTCCCTCTGGGCCTCAGTTTCCCCACCTATATATGGCAAGGCTTATGTACCATCTTTAACAGGTTTCCCCAGCTCTGCCCATTCCGCAGTCTGCCTCTAGTGGGGATGGCTAGGTGCTTGGGAATAGGAATGAAATTTTTGAAGCTAGAATTGACTGGTCCCAGGCAAAACTCTAGGTTCCCCTTAAGTAAGCTCCGGAAGGCAGTAGAGCTGGAATGGGGTTTTTCCTTCCTCTGCTCATCTGCCCTCAGAACAACCTACCACAGGCCGGAGCGGGAAGAGAGGGTTAGAAAGAGCACCAAGAATCCAGAGATGCAAATGATAGCAGAGACACGCCACTTCTCATCCGTCAGACTGGTAAGAAGAAATAATTTGATAATGGGGCAAAACTGGTGAGATGGCGGGGCAGTTTCACTCAGATACCGCTGTGGTTGGAGGGTAAGTTAGTGCTGCTGCCTTAGGACAACTTGCAGGATCTTTTAAATCTGGAAATGTGCAAACTCTGTGACCCAGCAATTACACCTGTAAGCAGAGGGCCTGGGAAAGCACGTGCACGCACAACAAGGAAACGGGCATGAGCAGTAAGTGGTGACAAACCAGAAACAGCCCGGATGTCCATTGGCAGAGACACCGATAAGACAGATGTGTATTCGCACGGTGGAATACCATACAGCCGCTTAAAGGGAATGAAAAGATCCGTGTGTATTAAGTAGGATAGATTTCAAAAGGTCAAAAAGGCAAGCAAGTCACAGAATGAGATACAACGTATTCAAATGCACACATACACATAAAACAATGCCATCCACTATAGGAAGGGAACTGCTGGGAGAAAATGACCTGAAAATGTATACACCAACACGACCACAGTGTTACCTTTGGGATTGGAGACGGGAACTTGGCTTGGAGGATGGTGAACAAAGGGCCCTCTCTTTATTTGTAGTTGCCTGTGCATGTGTGTGTGTGTGTGTGTGTAAGAGAATATGTTATTTTTAAACAATTTTATCATCTTAAAAAAACTTAAAAAGCATTGCTCATGTAGTGTTTTCCTCGAAGCCTGGGAGCAGTGGGAATGGGGGAGTGCTTGCCCCTGGGGTAGAAAGGCAGGCCTCGGGCCAGGGCCTGGGCTCCAGCCAGGAGAGCGGGTCTGCCCAGACCACCCTGGCTGTGGCGGCAACAGCCAGGCCCTGCAGGAACAGGCTGGGCAGTTTCCAAGCTGCACAGGCCTCACGATCCAGCCCTTGACTGGAAGCCCAGAGCCCTGGATCCTTAGCACAGCTTGGCCACTAACGCTGCTGCTCACCCCCATCTCAGCCTCAGATGGCTCTTCTGTCTCAAAGGGGACCTGGGCTCAGGGCACCTTAAGGCCCTCCTCCTGCTAATGGGAATGTGTTTCCTCTTATCCTAGTTGCAGCCTGAGAAGGATGGGGCCAGCCTAGAAGCCAGTGCCCGGGACTGAATGTCTGCTGAGGGTAAATAGCCTCGCAGATAGGGGCTGAGGGCCCCAGGGAGAAAGACAACACAGTCTGGCCTGGCAGAAACCCCAGAATGCCTGCCAATGGCTCGTGGCTCCCATGGTGCCTGTTGGGCATGGTCCTTCCCATCGGGGCCCTCGCTGGCTATCAGCTGTTTGAGGGAGGTCCCCTCCCTTCTGAGCAGTCTCTTCTCAGGGCTGATCACCCCCGGGTGTCAGACAGTCTCACATGTGGTCTGAGCAGGCGCCAGAAAAGCCGGACCAAGGCCGCCTCCTGTGGGCCCTCCTCTTTCTGACTTAATGCAACCGGGGCCAGAGGAGCATTTCTCAGAAATAGCATCAGCCCGAGGAAGCCAACTGCAGTTGAAATGCATCCCCCACCCCAAGGCCTTCCTCCACTGCCAGGCTCCTGTCTTGACTCCTAGGATTTGTCTTTGGACCCCTGGGGCAGAACACCAAATTTATCCCTTTCCAGTTCTCCCTGTTAGCTTTTCCAACCATTATTTCAGGCTGTAACTAACACTAATAGCAATACTAATACTAATAGCTACTGTTTATTGAGAGCTCATTACTTGGTAGAAACTCTGCCTACTGGCTGCTCATGCCATCCTTGGGACAATCTTACAAAGTAGATACTGTAATAGTGTCTTGTTACAGATGGGGAAGTAGAGGCTCAGAGAGGTTAAGTCACTTGCCCAAGGTCACACAGCAAGGTGAGGAGTCTGCAGGGAAGCCCACATTGAGGCCCCATGCTCTAAACAGTACAAGCCACTGCTCTGTGGCTCTCATGTCTGGCGGCCAACATTTCACTGCCACTCCCCGCGTTGATATATCTCAAAGCCATCTCTAGACCTCCTCCAGACCTTTGAGGGAAGTGAGGAGAGGCTGAGCTTATCTAGAACTAGTGAGATCGGGGTCCCACCCAAGGAGGAACATGCATCAAAGAGAGGGCACACAACAGGGAGGAAACTAGAAACTGGGCTCTGGAGTCAAACACAGACTTGGGTCCCACACACACCGCCTCCTTGCTTTGTGACTTTGGACAGGTTGGGAAAAACTGCAGCATCTTTCTGCCCTGTTGTTTGGAGAAACCAACAAGATGTGTGGCACATTCATGCATTCGTTCCCTGTGCATTTCTTGAGCACCTACTATGTGCCAAGGCAAGCGCTTGATTGAGTTCCAGCAAGAGCTCAATCCACATGGAAGTGTTCCGATAGAGCTTGGCATGTGAAGGGGCTCAGGCAAGGCACCCTCTGCTGTGCTGTGACGGGCACCTGCACACCCTAGCAATCTCTCCCCAAGCTGCCCCCCGCCTTACTTGTTGAAATTTCGATACTGGGCAAGGCTGGGGGTGTGACTTCTGCTGTTGCTCTGGTAGTCCCGGTAGCTGATGAACTCCTGCCAAGGACAGCGGTAGCCCTTGGGGATGGCCGTGTGGTTGAACTTCTCTGGCGGGACGCCCTTCAGTGGCTCAGCATAGCCTGGAGATGGAGCAGGGCTCGTGGCAGGCAGCAGTGGGGGTGGCTAGGGTCTTTATTCCCCTTAGCCCCCACTCCTGCCCACCCCACAGACACGATTGGGGGAGGGAGGCCTGGAGCCAGGATGGGGGGGCCGAGGGAATATAACGCCAAAGTTGCTCCACCAAAGCGGACCAATCCTTCCCCATCCCTGGAAGCAAGGAGGACTGGAACATTGTGAGTTGGGGCATAGACTCTGGCTCAGTGTGTGACCTTGGGCGCATTGCTGTGCCTCTCTGGGCTTGTGTTAGGTCTGTGGAGGGGTGTGGGGGAGGTAAACCAGATGCTCTCTGGGCGCTGGTTCCTGCCCAGTGATGGAGCACTGATGGGCTCTGGTCCCCCAGCCCAGGTCCCGGGACCTGGGGAGGCCCTCACCTGGTGCCAGGGCGCTGGGGCTGCGGGCGTGCTTGGCAGGGAAGGCCGCGGACTGGGCATCCTCGGGGCCCTGGGATGAGGCTGGGAAGATGTGGAGCTCAGAGTGGCAGTTCTGCCCTTCGGGTCCGTTGGCAACCTGGGCACAGAGGTGGGTACTCAGAGGCCATGGACTCCTGCACAGAGCTGCCTGGCCCCTTCCCCCATCTTCCCTTTTTGCGGGGGCTCCCTGCACACTCACCATCCCCTGCTCCGCTGATCCTATCACCTTCGATCCGGTCACCTTCCCCTTGGCACTTCCGTCCACGATCTGTGGAGGCAAATGGACCGCAGGGAGGCTCAGTGCAGCAAGGGACCAAGGTTCTCCCTCCACCAAAAAAGGGGACTTGTGTAATCTTAGTATCCACATCTGAGGGATGTTGAAGGGATGAGTTAATCACATAGGGTGCTAATCCCAGTGCCTGGGACAGAGAAATGCTCTCTGTGTGTTAGTTGCTATTCTAATATTGACCTTAGGCAGATAACCTTCTTGAGTCTCAGTTTCCTTATCTATAAAATGGGAGTAGCGTTGATCATATCTAGCTTATAGGGCTCTATGAGCATTAAATGAGATGATACATGCAAATTGCTTGGCTAGCAAAGGTAGATGTTTTCTTGTCTTTCTATTCTGCATTCTGCCATATCGTCCCCTCTCCATCACCCCCCGCTGAGTCCAGACATTGAGTGGAGTGTGAGTTCATTTCGCGTAATTGAAACTGCCTGCTGACTTTTTGAAGCCTGAGGATAAGCCGTTCTTGTCTCTACCAGCAGACGGTTTTCTGGTCTTTTCCTTCTGCTAGGGGCAAGAAGTGAAAGAGTTTTATGTTTTCTCTCTTAGGGCAAGCTCAGGTCTAATCTAAATCCTGCTCACTGCAAATTCAGCCCAGAGCACTTTTGGTAGGAGCCAGACTCCCTTCACCCCACAGCTCCCCCTGCCCATCCTACTTTGTTTTGTGTCTGGGGAGAGCTGCCTAAAGAGATACCACTTTTCTAGGATCACACAGCAAGTTGGGGGCTCAATCTGATAGGAACATCACAGCTTTTCCAGCTGGAGCTGGAGGGACTCCCCAGGGGCCAGACGTCCTCATCTGGCTCCCTGTTTGGCTTTAGGCTAACCACTGGCCGTCTCTGGGCCTCAATTCCCTTAGAATCACAGTGGGACGAACTCACCACCCGTGGGCTGGCTGCAAACTCGAAGGTGAATCTCTGTACCCGGCGCTGTCTCTTCTGGAAGAGGAGGGATCCTTTGTTGTTGCGGAGTGAGAGCTCCTCCATCATCAGGTCCTGGGGCACACTCAGCTTCTTGCCCAGGTCCAGCAAGGGGACTGCCCAGAGAGGCCAGAGTGAGCTCTTACCCCCAAACCCAGAGGAGCCCAAAGAGGCCTGCCTCTGAGGGCGACCGCCTTCGAGCACTCACTTTGAGCATTCTCATTCTCGGGGTATATGAGAATGCTACTTTCTCCCCACATTTGCTGACACTGGGTGTCACCATTCTGGGGAATCTTTACCTGGTGGGCAGAAATGACACCTCAGAGCTTAATTTGCATGTGTTTGACACTCAGCGAAACTGAGCTCCATTTCAGATGTTCTTTGACCATTTGTATTTATTCCATGAATTTCCTCTGCAGTTCTTTGCCCACAGTGGTTGGAGTCATGAGAAACGGTCAGATTCTAGAGAATCTTCTAACAGTAACGGGTTCGAGCCCTGCCAGGGGAGGAGGGAGGCTTCTGGCCTGAGCCACTCCGTCGTCCTAGTCCTGCGAGCCGCCACTCACTGAGATGGGGAGGGCCGGAGGAGGATGAGATGGGGAAAGATCAGGAGCTCAGGATTACATATGTGTTCTTTCCATTTTAAAATAGCCTTTTATTATTATAAAAATAGTATGTATATATGCACATTGAAGGCAGGTAGAAAATACAGATGTAAGAGGAAAAGAGAAAAATACCATTTCTATCTCCGAGAGGTTGCCACTTTTAACACCTTAGTGTATATCTGTTCATATCTTTTTCAAAGACTATATCTTCATATATGTGGGGCACCTGGGGGCTCAGTTTGTTGATCTCAGCTCAGGTCATGATCTCAGGGTCCTGGGATAGACCCCCACCTGGGATCCATGCACAGCTGGGAGTGTGCTTAAGGATTCTCCCTCTCCTTCTACCCTTCCTCCTGCTCTCATGCTCTCTCTCTCTCATAAAATAAATAAATCTTATAAGAAAAAGACTATATATCCACGTATGAGTTTTCAGCCAAAATGAAATCATAGTTAAACATGCTTTGTAACTTGTTTTTATCAGTTAAAGATCTCCACCTGGGCAAGTGGACACATTTTGTTTTGTTTTGTTTTGTACGATGCCTAATCCATAATCAAATTCCCCTAATTGCCTGCAGAATTGGGCATAGAAGATTTGGAGAGCCTTGCAGATGCCGAAGCAGAGAAACTGAGACGGAGGGAGCCAGATAAGGGAGCCTAGTGCTCACAGGAAAAACTGACCTGAGGTAAAAATTGGGGCATCGTGAGCTTACAAACGGTATTTGTTATTGTTGTTTGACGAAGACCATTACAGTTCTTTCTTTTCTCAGAGTTAGGACTCATTGTGATAGCCACGTAGAGGGTTTCCAGGGCTGATGGCTGTCCTTAAGAGTTTTGGAACCCATCCACATCCTCTGTGTCTCCCCTGCTGTCAAAACACCCACTTTGACACACTTCCCAACAAGGGGATGCTCTGGGAGGAAAGAGGTGACAGAGGGGTGAGGACATCAGTAGGAAAGGGATACGTGTGGACAGCATGGCCAGAGTTGTCCACCTCTAAAATCGGATACATGGAGGTTCGTGTTCCAGCTCCATAAATGGTGTTCAGAGTCGGGAGGCTGGATGAGATCACCGGGGATGGGAGGGGGAGAGAGATCGAAGGCTGAGCCCTGGGCCTCCGGCACCCAGACCGAGGAGGGAGGAACCAGCCACAGAGCCTGGGACGGGGTGCCGAGTGTGGTGCCCTGGCAAGCAAGTGAAAAAGCCATTTCACGGAGCTGAAATCTGGCCTTAGTGTCAGGGCCTTGCTATCAGTCATCTTCACAAAAGTAGTTTCTATGGAGTATTTGGGTGTGAAAACCTTACTGGAAAGTGTTAAGAGAAAATGGACAGAAGGACATTCTAACCACACCTCGAGGAAGCAGTGAACTAAATCTAGAATGTGAGATGTTTTATAGGGCAGCTGGCCTGGGTTCTTTAAAGGAGTGAATGACCTGGAAAAAAAAAAAAAAAGACAGGGTGGGGCAGGAGTGGGATTTACAGATTCAAGGAGATTGAAGAGACCCGGCCACCAGAAAAACAGTGGTCCTCCTTGGAGCCTCATTAACACAAACTAGGAAATTGGAGAAAGCTGACTGTGAGACTGGTCATTAGGTGGTATTAAATCGAAGTTGCTAATTTTGTTCCGTGTGCTAACATCTTTGTGATGTGTAAGCAAATGTCCTCTTTATTATTTCTGGTGCATCCTGAAGTATGGAGGGGATGAAGCGACATGCTCTTTGGGTTTTGCTCTGGGATCCAGGAACGAAAGGAGGGCCATGGGGATTTGCACTCTCTATTTTTGTGTGCTTGGAAATGAGCTTAATAAAATGTCAGGGAGAGAGGGGAGGCGAGAGGGCGTAGACAAGAGCTTTGAGGAGTTGCGCTCCACAGGACCGAGGCAGCGGTAGAATCAAGAGGTGTTTGTTTTTTAAGAGGGAGAAATAAAAGCATATTTTTTAGATGATGGGAAATTTTGACAATGCAACCGAGAGAGGGCAGACTGACTGGTAGTTTGTCCTGGAGGGGACAAGGGGAGGGGAGGGGTGGGGAGGGTGTGCACGGGGCGAGGTCATCTTCCGCACGGGGAAGAAGAACCGAGGAAGCGGCCAGATGTGGAGGAGGGAGCGCGCAGAGGGCTCTTTGGTTCCTTCACTCTTCTCAGTGCAATAGGAAGCAAGGTCAGGCGCTGAGAAGGAGGGCGGGGGAGGAGGCATCGGGAGAGTTTGGGGACAGAGGTTGCCACCGTCCTCTGAGCAAGTCAAGTCGTATAGGACAGGGAGATGGAGATGGACGGGGCTGCCAGGCAGCATGGGGCGAGGGTGGGGGTGCGGGGGGTGCATGCCGGTGCTGTGATTCAGTCCAGTCAATGGAATCCAAACAGGCTTTTAAAAAAGGAGGCTGATGATTTTTTTATTCTTTCAGCAAATAGAAAGAGAGGACCTCCTACGTGGTAGGGACAGAAAGAGATCCACTGTAGGTTTAGAGGGGAAAAAGGAAGTTTCTGAAGAATCGGTATTCTAAGATCCCACTCATTTATTTTAAAAAAAACAAGGACTAAGAAAAAAAACAAGGACTATATGTTTATGCATGCATTGAGAAATCTGCACAGAGATATGCCGAATATCAAGAGGAGGGCTGTAACTTGCACTATTTTTTTTGCACTATTTTTTTTATCCAATGAAAGGTACCGCATACTAAAAGCATGAAACACTATATCTAAATGCATAATAAAAAGTCCCCATAATAAAAAGCACCGCATCATATTGTTGAGTACTACCAGATGAATTGAGCTCAATAATAATAAAAAAAAAGGTACAGATAAAATCTATATGATGAAATAGTTGTATTTCTAGGCATTCATTCTTAGGGGGAAAAGTCGAATAAACATGCCTGAAGATAGAGAAGGTTGTTGATTGCACTGAGGGTTCAGCTTGTGAAACCCACGTAGCCGTGTTGTGGGGGTCCTACCCAGATGCCCTTCATCAGTGGCTCAGGGTCCCAAGTGCCCCCCTTCTGCCGAGCACTGCCCCGCTGAGCAGAAGGGCTCATGGCCCCCTCTCAGGACAGGATGAATTCTGTGGAGCCCTTTGGGCTCCGGAGCCCCCAGGGGATCAGACCAAACCTGGGCCAACAGCTGAGCCCACATCCTTGCTGAGCCGTTTCCCCTGCCTCATCCTGCTTCCGTCATTTCCCTCTTCCTGAGGCCGTGACCTCAGTAAGTCACTTGTGTGAGAATCCTCAGCTCTGCTCCTCCGGGTCCAACCTGAGATGAGCCTGCATGACCGCCAGGAGCGGGTGTGTGTGTGTGTGTGTGTGTGTGTGTGTGTGTGTGTGTGTGTGAATATACCTAACGGAATGCAGGCTGGGGGAGCAAGGAGGGGCAGGGAGGGACATCATACCAGGATGGGAAGAAGTCCCTAGTGGGCTGTCAAGTGAAAGAAAAAGTAAGCTGATGAGCACGCAGTACTCAGCCCGCATGCATATGCGTTTACATAAATGTGTTTATATACGAAGGGAAGACGGAGTTACCCAAATGTGTTCACAGTGGTTATCTCCAGATGGTCCCATTATGAGGGACTGTCACTTCCAAAGCCATTCATGTCTGTTTGTCTGAATATCTTTTTTTTTTTTTTTT
>CM053607.1:34514662-34561950 GCA_028646535.1 Procyon lotor | reverse complement strand
GAGGCAAGAGCACAGGAACTAGGCTAAGGCCACTCCCCTGTGAAGTTATACGAGAGGATGAAACACTTAGAAGCTCCATGGGGCAAAACCGCAGCGGTGTCCTTACGGGACGGTGTGTCGGAGCTCGGGCCACCATCCAAGGGCTCCGGACCCCTCCGCAGGTCCACTGAATCGGGGTCCTGGGGGTGGGTGCTGGGAATCTGCAGTTTTAGCCAACGGCCCCGCTCACTGTGATTTGCACTATAGGGTGAGAGTCCTGACCTGGCTGAATGTGTTTGTAAAATACTCGAAACCCCCATTTCAAGCCTGGGTGGCTTGGGCAGTAAAGTGCCTGCCTGCTGTGATCTCAGGGTCCTGGGGTCAAGCCCCAGGTCAGACTCCCTGCTCATTGGGGAGTCTGCTTCTCCTGCTCCCTCTTTGTGCACACTCGCTCTATCACCCTCTCAAATAAATAAGTAAAATCTTCTAAAAAATTCTTTAAAAATGAAATACTTGCAATGCTCTGAAGTAGGCCAAATTAATGGACTCCAAAATTATGCCAGGAGTTCTGGAGGAGGTCTTATATGGGGATAAGCATGTATTTTAGCTGTTGTCCTCATCGGGGGAGCCGACTTTTAGGTGAAATGGTCTGAGTAATACTGGGGAGCCTGCTTTGGCCAGCCTGTGCCCATCGTGCCCTGACAATTACCTCCTGCCATGGGGGCTCCAGGAGACCCACAGTGACAGGAAGCAAAGGGCAAGTGTGGGGGTGGAGGGGCGGCGGGAGGAGCTTGGGGCCACACTTAGGGCCGGAACTGGGACCAGAGCCCTTGTGCTCAATTTGGGGCTGAGGTAAGGACTTAGTTAGGCCCAGGCCCAGTGTAAGGCATTCAGTCTCAGCCTTGAGGTGTGTGGGCATCAGGGCAAGGCCCCTCCCAATACTTCGGGAAGCTTCCCAACCCAAGTGGCAGATTCCACAACACTCCCTCGGGCCTGGCCTGGAACTCACACCTGTTTGCCCAGGCCTCAGGCCAACAGGCCCGAGTGGCCACACTTCGGGAACAGGAAAGGATTGGGTCTGAGGAACGAACAAGGGCAGAGTCCACCTTACCTGGTTCACTGAGGTCCCCCACGGCAGCCATCACTGGGCCCTTCTGCTCCTTAGGGATCATCCTGGGGAAGAGAGATGCCTGAGAATGGGCCAGCCCCCCTCCACTCTTCCCCAGACGTCCTCCCTGTCCCTGGGCCACCCAGCCTCAGCCCTGAACTGCCTTGGCCCACCCTAGTCTCGAGGAAGGGCTGTCTGAGCTGGACAGGGCTTTGGGGTCTCTGTGTACGGAGCTCCGGAGGAGACTGAGGTCCCAGGAAGGCAAGAGGAGGTGCCAGAGGCCACACAAATCTGCTTCCCAAGTTGCCAGGGAGGCACTCTTTCTTCAGGGGGCAATCTTTGGGACCTGAGGGGTAGGGGGGTGGGGGGTCTCTAAGGACTGTCATCCACTGATGCAGATGAACTCTAGCCAGAGGCTGAAAGAGGTTGAAATCAGGGAGGCGGGAGAGGATGGGTTGTTAGGCTGAGGCTACACTGGGGTCTACAAGGCTTGTCCTGTCCTTCTGTCCCCAGTGCTTGGCTCTGAGGCTCGAGGGCATAGGTTGGTCCAAGAAAGCCGAGAGACCCATCACCCCCTTCCCTATGCCTCATCCTTCAGCTGACCTACAGGGTGCTCCCCCTCACCCCTTCTCTGCCTCCTCCTCCAGCCCCCCCCATTTGTACCCCATGGCACTTTCCAGAACTCTTGGAGGAGATTTACAAACAAAATGAGGTCCAGAGCCCCAGAGAACCCCTGTAGGTTCCAAGTCCAGATTTCCTAACTTGCCCTAAGGTGAGAAGGCAGAGCCCTTGAGCCTCCCAACAGACTACCCCTGTGCTTTGCTTCCAGGTTTTTCTACACTCCTTCCTTTAGAAAAAAACAGTCTGTCTGCATCTGTACCCCACACCCACACACGGCCCCGCGGGCACTGAGTTGGGCAACCTGGAGTCTCATCCCCATCCCTGACTTCCTCTGTGACTGTAGTAGCTCCCCAGCTTTGTGCCTCAATTCCTCGTGTGTCTCTGTAGCATAAGGAGGTCAGCCTAGATCATGGGATCCACAGACAGGCCTCAGTGCACCCACTGTTCCCCACCCCGCATACCGTATCAGATCTGAGCATGTCTGCAGGCATCTGCAGGGCCATGAACTGACGGAGAACGCTCCGACTGTGACCAGTCAGGAGGCCACAGTGCTTGGTGAACACCCCCCTTACAGACTTGCACACAGACACTGGGCAGGGCCCCCGTCTTACGGTCAAGGGCCCGACTTCCCTCTGCAGCCTAGAGACCTTGAAGCCCCACGCAGAGCCATTACCTCTGCCCACCTTGAATCGCAGCCACCCCTCCCCATTTAACCTAGAATGACCTAGAGCTTAGATCCCTCCCCTCCCAAATCAGGCACCAGGCTTCCTGGAGGCCCCAAGCTCCCAGACCCTTGGCAGGGCCCTTCCTCTGCTTGGAGGCTCAGGCTCTGACAGCTGGCTCATGGCCTCTGCCCACACCCCATAGCACCTCAAGCTCCCCTAGGATCCTGGTACCTGAGTGGCGGGACCACAGTGTGCAGGAGGGAATGTCAGACCCTCAGGATTAACACCTCTGTCGGGAAGCTGAGAACTGAGTAGCCGTGTAGGTGCTGGTGGCCCTCGGTCCGGTCCGAGCGGGGCACGCCTTTGCAGCTGGCTCTGGCCTCAGCAGACGGGAATCAAGAATCGGTCCTGCCTTCTCGCGCTCACAGCCTTATTTTGGGCTGCAACAGGATCCAGGGACAGATGCTGAAAGCACCAGGCCCCAGGGAAGACAGGTGCCCCGGCAGCAGGCCCTTGCAGACGGAAGGGCTTGCGCACACACACGTGCATGCACCAACACCAGAGTCACCTGGAAATGGTGAGTCAGTTGCCAGTCACTTGAGCTTGCTAATTGTATCCTTAACACCTAGAACGGGGCCTGATAGGAATTCAATAGCTATTTGTTGAATGAATGGATGCATGGATGGGTGCATGAATCAATGAATTTTCCCCTGCTATCCTTGCTTGACTTGTTCATTTCTTCTTTCCTGCCTTTCTTTCTTCCTTCTGCTCGCTCCCTCCCTCCCTCCACCTTCTCACACTGAGTCTCTATGGATGGAAGATAAATAAGGCAAGGCTCTGTCCTCAAGGAGATCCGCCAGGCCAAGTCAGACCCGAAAATAAGCCTTTGCGATGCATGATGGGAAATGCTCTGGGAGTACCCAGGGGAGGGTGCCACCAGCTCTGCCTGGGGGGTGGGGGGGAGATGGGGAAGGCGCTTCCCAGAGGGGACATTTGATCTGGGCCTGGAAGGCTAGTTAGTGGGAGTTCCGCGGCCAGAGGGGCCCAGGCCTTGCGGGCAGAGGCCGCGTTGTGTGGAACAACGTCAGGGGTCCGCAAGCAGAGCCAGAACTTGCCCACAGAGCTGAGAGATGGGCTGGGTGGGGCTGAGAGATGAGGCCAGACAGGTGGGCCAGATCACAGCAGGCTTTTCCAAAGGCAAGTGTGCCTTAGAAAGGACTGTTGCAGAGTTCAAAGCGGTGGAATGGAGTGGTCAGGTTGGCATTTTCCGAATATATCTCTGGGCTGCCAGGTGAAAAATGAGCTGGAAGGGGCCCGACTGGAGGCAGGAAGATTTGGCTGTGGCCAGGTGGGAGATGGGGAGGCTGCACAAGCACAGAGACGGGGCCGTGGAGAGGGGAAGGACCCGAGGGGTAGCTGGGGAGTCACCAGGTCCTGCTCCGAGACGAGATGTGGGGAGTGAGGGAAAGGCCATTCCGGCCTGAGTGGCTGAGGAAGGGGGGGGGGCACAGCTTGGGGTGGCGGCGGAGGCTTCTCAGCCCAGTTTGGGATGAACTTGATGTGAGGGGTCAGGGATGGGAATCACCAGTAGGCAGGGCGATGCTGTGCTCGGGGAGGGGAGGGTTCTGGCTGAAGATAAGACCGGGTCACTTGCAGGGAAGCGTGGGCTGGCAGGGGTGCGCTGGGTCTGGGGCGGCAGCACCTGTCCCCGTGTGCCGGGACTGACTGTCCCAGGCCATTTTTTCAGGCCCTTAGGAAGAAGCTGGGGGTCGGAGGACTCCAGGAGCCCCGTGTCCTGTCCTTTGGGTTCCTGCGCCCAGCCTCTGCTGGGCCTGAGCCCTCAGAGAGGAAGGCGCGGGATGTTCCCAGGGCAGGCCTGGCCTCACCTGGGAGTGGGGCCACAGTCCCCTTCTCGGGACAAAAGACACCCCTATCAGGGAGGAGCACTCTGGATAGTCTGGGTCCCGAGCTCACGGGTGTTACCTGGACTCAGCTGGGACCTCTTATAGGGGCTTCTGCATGGAGCCCCAACCTGCCAGGAGGAACCCGCCCCACAGCACCGGGCCCTGACCCCGCTTGGCCCTGCCTGCTCCAGCGACAGTGGCTTGCAGTGAGGACCGGGGCAATACCACCTCGCCCAGCTCACTCTGCACAGATAGGGAAGCCGAGGCTGGCTACGTGGCAGGCTTGTTCAGGGCCACTCAGCTAGTAGAAGACAGGACTGGGACATCAACCCTGGGGCCACCTCTATGGCCTGGAGTCGTTCCATTGTTCCCCATCTCTCTCCACTGGTGCTTCACCCCAGGCTCCCATGCCACCTGTGTCAAACATTCTCATCTCCCCAGAGTCCCTCGGACTGTTCCATGGGAAGAAGGGGGGGCTTTAGACGCAGCTGACAATGACACAGGAGGCGGAAGGACGCAGGAAGCATTTATTGAGGGCCAGAGATGAATTCTACAGGAGGCAAGAGACAGAACACAGGCAGTCTCTAGCGGGCTAGAGGAGAGGATGGGGGAGAAGGCAGTGACAGGGAGAACAGCCAGGCAGAACTGCAGCTTTCCAGGGCTGCCTCCTGCTGGCTCTTTGGGGAAATGCAGGCAGAAGTGGATTTTCTATGCTCTGGCATTAACGAGTAGCCTGATAACATCTCTTCTGATGGGGGACCTCAGCCCCAGTGTCCCGTGCTACAAGGAACCCTGAAGCAGATGGGGACTTCAATGTGGTCACTCATCTTCGACCAAGCAGGAACACTTTCTTATCTTCTCACTGTAAGGGCCTGTGTTTCCATCCTTAGGCCCTAGGAACCCTCTGGGATCACTCCTCAATTCCAAAGACCCCCACCCGACTCCTACCCTGGACCCGGCTTTCCCTAGCTTTATGTACGGCCTCCAAATCTAACATCACCTGATGGGTAGGTAAGTCTACCCCAAACCCCAAATCACACTTGGTCCCTCACTGTTAGCAACATCCTGGTATACTTTCTCCTACATCTCTTGGATCCTCGGCCAAGTCCAGTGCCCTACCCCCACCCTCCTCGCACTTAGTATCCTGAAGCTGATATCCTGAACCTCTAGAGGGCACCACCAGCCAACTCTGGAAACTACAGAATTTAGCCGCATTCCTCCCAAGTCCCTCCTGGGGATGGGAATGAGAACCACCCAGGTCTAAGGGACAGACCAGAGCCTGCAGCCAGGCTCCCCAAGGTCACTGGGCACCAGGCACTAGCTAGGCCAGAGTGTAACGGGACGGGAAAGAGACGGGGCAGAACACTGCCCACCCATCTAGGCATGATATGGATACTGGGGTCTGCCTGAAGCATGGGGTATTTCCTAAGGAACCAGAAACACAGGCAGACTGGAGTCTAACCCCTCACTCACCCACCCATACCCATCTGCCCCCAAATTCTGCCCAGCCAATCCTCCACCACAATCTGCCTCCCTCCCTAACACCATGCAATGTATTTCAGGACTGGAAGAGCCCTCAGAGGCCATCTGAGCCAATCCACTTCCTACTAGAATCTCCTCTATGCATCCTGGCTCCTGCTTGAATACCTCCCATAACAAGGAACTCTCTTGCCTCCCCTTTTCCAAGTAGGCAACCTCAAACTCAGGACCATCAGTTAAAGCCACAGGAAAGCAGATAGCTCCATATCAACTCTTCTCTCCCCAGCTCAGCATGGAGCCTGGAACCTGCCATGAAAGGGCCCAGAAGAGAGAGGTGGGTTGGAGGCACCTAGAGCATTCCTGGAGGCCCAAGTCCTGGGGCCGGGGATGTCAGCCATCACTTTCCAGCTCTCCCCTCTGGCGGCACATAAGAGGCCCCGACAGTCTGAGCCTGGGCAGGAAAAGAATGAGGGGGATCTGGGAGGAGGAAGCTTTCCACCTCGTGTCTCCCAGGGGGCCATCAGGGCACCTTGAGCTGGCCTGGAAGAGCTCTCTAAAGGTCATCGTGGTAAAAATAGAGCTTGTCTGGGAAGGGGTGGAAAACAGCTGCTCCTGCCTAGGACTTGGTGCCAAGCAAGTGGATGGTCAAGCCAGGGCCTGGACAGGGAACTTAGGCCTAGGATCTTGTGAACACACCCCTCCTTTGCCAGACTCCAGACAGCAGAGCCAGGAAGGGAGGGAGGAGTATGGAACCCTGAACTGGAGTGAGTCTAGGGGTCCATATACACAACACCCTCTTTCCAGGCAGGTGTGTGTGCATGTGTGTATGTGTATTGATGGGAGGGGAGGGGGAATTTAGACCTGTGAAGAAGGCCTTGGCCAAAGTCTCATTAAACTTATAGGAAAGCTGAGGGTCGGACAGAGGAAGGGTCTTGCCCAGGGTCACACAATGACTGAATGATAGAATAAGGGCTAAACCCAAGCTTGGATCACTACCCCAGCCCCAAGCCCAGAGCACTCCTCCCCTGACCCCTTGTCCAAAGCGGCCAGACCTCACACCCCATCCCCTCACACCCCCCCACCCCATGCGTTGCTGGAATCTACCAAGCCCCACAATTCTTCTGGCCCAGCCCTCCCGGGATGGGGATGGAGCGGGGGCGGGGGAGGCTTTAGGTGGTGCAGGAGGCCTCGGTGGGGAGGCTGCCACGCTTGAGCCTCAGGCTGCCGTTCCACCCGCGGGGACAGATGTTGTAGCCGAGGATGCCGGGCGACTTAGCCCCGGAGTCCTCGGAGTCGAGGGACACGTCGGAGTCCGTGGGCGAACGGCGGTAGGGGAAGGGCCGGGGCGTCGCGGGTAGCGGGCTCCGGGGGCTGGCGCAGGGCGAGGGCCCAGCGGGCAGCGGGCTCCGCGGGATCGGGGAGAACGTGGCCCCGGGGGGGGCGGCGGCGGCGGCGGCGGGGGGACCCGGCCGGGCGGGCTGCGGCGAGCGCAGGCGCGGCGGAGGTGGCGGCGGCGGCGCCCCGGGCGGGGAGAAGGGCCGCAGACTCTCGGCGCCTGCCGGCCGCGGGGAGGCGCTCTTGCGCCGGGCCGCGTTGATGATGTTTCGCGCCAGGAGGGCCTGCAGCTGGCGGCTGGGAGGCCGCGCCTCCGCCTCGGGTCGCAGCGGGGATACCGAGCGCTCGCTCCACGAGGGCGACATGGGCGGCGGCGGCGGGAGCGGCGGGGGGCTGCTCATGCTGCTCCCCCGGCCCGGTTCCCACGGCCCCGGGCTCACCCAGCCGTCCAGGCTGCTGGGGGGCCGGGAGGCGCCCGGCGTCCAGGGCGGGGAGGTGGGCAGGCTCTCCCGGCGGTCCTGGGGAGAGAGCAGAGGGCGGGCAGGCGTTAGTGCTGGGGTCCTCTAGACCGGGGATTCGGGAGGGACTGCGGCTGCTTGGTCATTGTACAGAGTCGGGAGGGCAGCGACCCTAGTCAGGGAAGTGCCTGCAGTAAAACGCAGGGTGCCCCGGCTCTCAGCACCTGCTCCTGCGCTTAACCCGGGGGCAGGTGACTACAGGGTAAGAACGCTCGCTTCATCTGGCTTCGGTTAGGGTTATGATTCCAGGGCTCTGGGATCGAGCCCCGCATAGGGCTCCCTGCTCAGCGGGAAGCCTGCTTCTCCTTCTCCCACTCTCTCGCTGTGTCTCTTTCTGTCAAATAAATTTTAAAAATCTTAAAAAAAAAAAAAAAGAACGCTCGCTTCGGAGACAGACCGTTCTGCTTGCTGAATGAACTCGGGCAAGTTGTTACAGCAGCGGAAGCAATTGGAAGCCTCTGGGCTTCAGTTTCCTCCTCTGTGAAACGGGGGTATAATTTCAGCAACCTACTCTTTGGGGGCTGTTGTGAGGATTAAATGATATAATTCATGTAAAAGAATATTACATGTATTGAAAGATTCCCTGGAGGAGACTAAGTGCTCTCAGCCTGTTACCATAAAGAAATACTGGGAGGCTGCACGTAAACCACAGTGGGCCACCCGTTAGGAAATGGGGCCAACAGGGCAAGGTATGCAGCCACAGGAGTGGGAATAAAGCTTTCATGTATTACTTTTTATATTGGTTTATATTTTTGAGAGATCTGGGTGTATTATCTAATCTAAAATTTTTAAACGAGGGGCTCCTGGGTGGCTCCAGCGGTTAAGCGTCTGTCTTGGGCTCAGGTCATGATCCCAGGGTCCTGGGATCCAGCCCCCACCACCACCCCGTGGGGCTCCCTGCTTAGCAGGGAACCTACTTCTCCCTGTCCCTCTGCCGCTCCCCCTGCTTGTGCTCTCTCTCTCTCTCTCTCTCAAATAAATAATATCTTTAAAAATAAATAATTAAGAATTTAAAGCGAAGATATTGATCACTATTACTAAGGACTTAGGGTCCTTAGGGGACCAAAGGGGAAGGCCTCTTTGCCCCAACCCCTTTGCCATGTTCCCATGGTCACCTCCTAATTTTTCCTTGCATGCCTTGAGCAGAGAGGAAGTTCCCACTGACAGATGGGAACACAAAAGGAAGTTGGGTCCTCATGCCTGTGCCCGAAGCGGCGTACTCTCCTGACTGGACTTCCTGCCAGCATGGGGTAGGGAGTCGGGAGTCGGTGAAGCCCAGTTGGTGAACATCCTCAAGGAGACAGAGCACAGCTCTGCTATACACTACTCTACCTGTTTCCTACCTATTTAGGGTCTTTCCAGTCTAGAAGTTTCCATTCTCTCCCATTAGATCCTCAAAACATGCTGATAAGGTAGCTGGCATTATCACACCCATTTTACAAGGATGAAAATGAAGTTCAGAGGTGTAAATAACTACCTGGTTTGTTCTGCCCCAGGAGGATGTGCGTGTGTGTGCCATTGTGTGTGTGTGTGTGTGTGTGTGTGTGTGTGTGTGTAACTGTGTGTGTGACTACCTTCTGCTCAAAGGCCACACCACACTAAAGCAGTTTGGAGAACTGGTTTGAAAGTGGAGGGCTTGGGAATCATGCCCAGCTTGTATCTGCTAAACCATCCAACTCCTCATCCAATCAGATTCCAGCAGTAAACCCATCCACTCAGCCTTCGATCCAATCCAGATTCACTAGCAGTCATTCCTCAGAGTCCAGACATAGCCAGACATAGCCATTCAATGTCTTCTACCCACTCAAAACCTAGAACCATTCATGAGATCCATTCTTTCATCCAATCAGTGGTCAGCTACAGTCAAGCCAGTCAGCCTCTCATCCAATCAGAATCTGATTTCTCTCAATCAAAAGGAAGTAGCAGGGGGCCTGGGTGGCTCAGTCATTAAGTGTCTGCCTTCGGCCCAGGTCAGATCCCAGGGGCCTAGGATCGAGCCCCGCATCCGGCTCTCTGCTCAGCAGGGAGCCTGCTTCTCCCGCTACCATTCCCTCTGCTTGTGTTCCCTCTCTGGCTGTGTTTCTCTCTGTAAAAAAAAAAAAAAAAAAAAAGGAAGTAGCAAAGTGCTACGTTTTCTCCCTACAATGCAGCAGCTACTAGATGAGCTGACTCAGAATGGGGTCCCTTAAACAGCAATCCGGATAGGAGATTTTTCACGGGATGGTAATACTGGAGGGACCTCCTAGGGACATCCAAGACCCCAATCATCAACTTGAAAAGGTAAAAAGCTCAGCACAGGACCCACCCCTTTCACCCCCGGGATCAGAGCTGTGTCTATGTGAGCCAGAGACACTGGGAGCTGCTCTGCCAGTACACATCCCAGGAAGCCCAGCTGTGGGAAATGGGGCCAAGAGTTCATGATCCCAGCCCATCGACAAGACTGGGGGCAAAAGGACCAGGGCTCTGCAGCTAGGAAAGGGGTGGGTTGGGGCAGGAAGATTTCTGATACCTGTCTGAAATCTCTAAGGGTTATCTCCGCCTTTGGTGGCCACGAGGAGATAGCTAGGGCCAGCCCATGGAAGAGGCGACAGAATTGACTTCCCAAGCCTGAGTTGGACTGTCGGGCAGTGCTCAGTGGCTCCGCATCATTTGGAGGTGGGCCAGAGCCTGACCTCATCGGAACTGCCATGTCTGGGGACTGATTGTGTGTGCAGTGCGGCCGGGGGGAGGGGGGGTGCACAGTACAGAAAAGCTGTGAGAAATCAGAACTATTCACTTTCTGACAAAGCTCTCAATGTCTTATATAAGCCAGAACTCCCTGGAAATGCACATGGGTGCAAACTCAGAAAGCAGAGCCCGCATAACCCAGCACCAGTCCCAGTGCAGGGCACGTGTGTGGGGGCAAAGGCTCGGCCAGAGCAGTCAGACGGGCATATCTAAGACCAAATGGAGCCAGCTCCCAGATTGCCTTCCGCAGCCCTTTCCTTGTAGGGAAGGGAAACTGAGGCCCAGAGGTGAGAAGGGGTTGTCTAAGGTCACACAAGGAGTCAGGTGGGGACTACAACCCACTCCTGACTCTTGATGGCAGTTCGTTCCTCTCCACCAGGGGCAGAAACCATTTTCAGGAGCCCGGAGGTGCCAAATATGAGAAACTGCCAGATTAAGATAACAGGGAGAGGGGGAGGAGGCCTGAGGGAATCAGAAAGTATATGCTCTGGCTGAAGGCACTTACATTCCACTTTTAAAGAATTCAAACAAACCTGGGCCGTACGGGGCTGTGGGTTCTCCCCATGGTCTATAGGCTTTTTGGCCAAACTCTGGAGGAAAGAGAAAAACAATTTTCCCAGGACTATGGTTCCCTACGTGCTGACCCAGGGAAGAGAGAGGGCCGGCCTGGCTTCCAAGCCACACACACCTGCACCTACGGCAGACCCAGCAGTCAAAGAGACACACCACACGCTCACACACAGGAACGGAGTCATCCTACCACCCCCCACCCCAGGCCAGAATCAGGAAGGCGGGAGACCCTGGACCACCAGCCAGGGAGCGCGGAAGAAAGAAAGCAGCAAGACAGATTTGAGGCTGAGTGTATTGAGAACAGGAGAGAAAACAAAGTTGGGGGAAGAGCTTGGCCAGCGTGGCCTCGGGAGCTGCAGGATGGAGAGTGGGCTCTTCCATTGCTGGCCCTCAGGGGTAGAAGGGATTAGGGGTCTGGGGTAGGGGCTTCACTCTGTCCTGGGAGGGGCCTGGCACGAAGAAGCTGAGCTCACGACTCCCCCACGCCTGCCCCCCAGTTCCGGGCAGAATGAACTCACTAGGAAGGCACCCCCGTTCCCATGGAGACAAGCCCAGAGCTCACGAAAACTGCAGGCTCAGCCCAGCACGGGCACCGCCTCCACCACCCCTCGCCCCGCTGGGGAGCCCAGAAATAGGGCCGGGGAAGAGAAAGTGGGTGGTGCTCGGCCCCCAGCCTTGGGAGGCTTCCATCTGAATCCTGCCTCTTGCGTCTGTATTCTCACTGCCACCCCCCACCCCACAAAGCCTGGTTTGGAGGCTGGCTCACCTCAAATATGTCAGGGGTGGTGAGGCTCTCACCCTCCCTGACTCAGCACCCTCCCTGTATGGGGAAACTGAGACCCAAGGGTACACATGGAATTAATCTGGTAGAATCCAGATCTCTTAAATCCCAGCCTTTTCCTCAAAACCTTAAGGTCTCCTCCTCAGTCCCACCATGAGGCTGTGCTCCTCCCCTGGCTTCCTGTGCTTCTATTGTCTCCCGGCCTGGGCTTCTGATCCCCTGGGGTCCTGCAACGGCTTGCTCCAGCCGCACCCTCCCCAGGACGCCCTCACAGACCTCTCTTCTCCAGCCCTTCTACGGCCAACAGCCCATTGCCTCCCCCCTCTTCCCGGGGGGACTGTCTTATCACTTACAAGGCCTTTCTCCCACAGCACCAGCCTATCCTCTCTATCCTCACAGATGGTCACAGCTGGAAGGGCACTGACTGGATAAATAAGAAAACTGAGGCCCAGGAAGGGAAAGTGACTTGGCCAGACTCACACAGCAAAGGGGAGGCTGGGATGGGCCCAGACCCTCCTCTCCAGCCTTTCTCCCCAGGGCCCCTGCCACTGCACAGAGATAGCTGCCTCTTGTTGGGCAGACCTCGGCTGGGGTGGAGGCCCAACTAGCCAGTGGGCACGCGGCCAGGGGCCGCTCTCACTGCACCCCGCACCTGCACGGCCTTCTCTCGGGGGCTCCCCGGGACCTTGCACGCCCCAGCACACAGAGGGCCAGCCGGGTGGCACCGGGACCGAGGTCTCGTCCCCAGAGGAGAGCCGGGTGTCCGGAGAGGACAGGGAGGCAGGGGAGCAGAGGGGCAGGAAGGAAAGCGTCAGACAGCAGTGGCGGGCTAAGTCCTCATCCAGCAGAAGAACCCACGAGAGGAGAAAACGTGGCGGCCGGGGCAAAGCTCTCTGAAGCAGCGGAGAGGAAACGGCGTCCAGAAGGCAGAGGTGGAGGAGAGAGGCCAGTGCAGGTAGGAAGCCAGCGACAGGCAGAAGGATGCCAGGAACTGGGGCAGCTGAGGAGGCGGACCCCTGGCTGGCTGGCTGCACGGAGGCACTGGCCGGCTCGGTTTGTTCCAGAAGCCCACGTGAGGGTCCCCTTCTAGGCCATTCCCCAGCAAGACGCTGGCGTCCCTACAGCTCACAAAGGCCCGAGGAAGCCACCCAGCCTCACTTCGGCCTGCCAGGGGGGTTTCGCTCTTCGTGACCCTCCCCCCGACCCAGTATGGGACGGCGGATCCCTCAGACATGGAGTCTAATGACCCTTGTGGCAGCTGCAGCCCAGAAAGCGGAGGTGACTTGCCCAGAGTCACAAAGCTAGCTGGTGGCAGCATCGGCCTTTGAGCCCCGAGGCCCTGTACTCTTGACCCTCAGCTCAGTGCCACTTCCAGCCACATCTGCTCTCCTTCCAGCCCTCAGAGAGGGGGTCCTGCCAGGCAGTGGGATCCCTGTGGGGTCCTTTACTTGAAGCAGAAGGAAGGCTTCCACACCTGAGCCTCGATCCCAGCATTCCTGGTGGAGAAGGAGGGCCTGGGGGCCTGCTTGGCGCGGGGAGACCACGCCCTGGAGGGCGACACAGGGGAGATATCACTGCCGTAGGTCGGGCTCACGGCTGTGGGCTGGAGGCCGTCCTGGCCGGGGGAGCCGTAGAGGCCCGGTGAGGAGCGGGAGGGCCGAGGCAGGGCCGGGGATGCCGGGAGGGCCCCCTTGGGGAGGTTGGGCACCAGGTCCAGGGAGCTCGGCTTGGCGGGCGAGGCGGCTCTTGGCGAGGCCTTGACAGGCTCCTTGATGGGCGAGAGGACGAAGAGTGAGGGCCGCAGCTGGTAAGCCGGCTGCTTGGTGGGCTCGGGGCGCAGGACCCCATTCTCGGGCAGGTAGCCGTGGTAGAGGGAGGCGGGCGGGGTCCGAGCTGGGCTCCGGGATGCCACTCGGAAGCCGCCAGGAGCATTGGTGGAGTATTTCCAGGACGAAGGCAGGGACATGGTGGGCGAAGGGCAGCGGGCCAGCTCGGTGTGGCCCGAGGACTCGATGACGTACTTCTCCATCCGGGACTGGCGGCGGGCATAGAGCTCAGCCCCCTTCCCAGAGGCCTCGGACAGGTTCTGGTTGGGTTTGGGCTTCGGCTTGGCCTGGATGCGCGGTGACTTGAGGCATGAGGCCCACTCCGGGAGGACCTCCTCAGCCGCCGCGGGGCTGGCTCGGTCCCGGGGCGCTGACTCCTGCTGAAAGTTGGAGGCCTCGGCCCCCAGCGCAAAGGGCTCCTCCTCCACGCCGGCCTCCCCCTGGTCCCTCTGCCTCCGCTTCTCATCAGCCGTCTGCACCAGATCCAGCAGGTCTGGGTTCGGCGTCACCTTGGGCTTCTCCACGAAGGTGAACATGGATTTCCGGCTGCCCCTGCGGGCCATCGACTCCTCCAGTATGCCTGTCTTGCTGGCAGGAACGGCCTGGCCCTTCAGCGGAGAGGGCTTGGGGTCGGAACTGGGGTAAAGAGCAGAGTAGGAGGGGGGAGACCTAACCCGGGAAGCCAGGGGGGCCGTGGACAAGGTCTCAGCATAGGTGGGGGGTGGGGTGAAGTTCCCCAAGGGGCGTCTCTCCAAGGCAGGGCTTCGCTGTGCCACAGATCTCCTTTCCACCATGGGGCTGTGGGACATCATGTGTCTCTGTGGCCGAGGGCTCCTGTCTGCCATGCCGGGGGGCTGGGAAGCCAGGGCCTTCTCCCCGACATGTCGCCTCTCTACCATGGGGCTCCGCTCCATCTGGCTGGGGCTCCCTGACGCCTGGATCCCGAAGGGCCTGGCGGTCCTGTTGACCACTGATGGGGGCTTGGCCAGCGTGAGGTGGACCTCGCTGTAGAGCTTGGCGGGTGTGGCCGTGGCTGCCCACACAGACGTCTCTTGTTCGGCTGCCACCGCTGGGGCGCTGGGCTGTAAATCGATGAGCAGGGAGCTGGACATGAGATCCGGGGCAGCGGTCCCGGAGCTGGAGAGGGGAGTCGTCTCTCTGGAGAAGGTGTTGGTGTTGCTAGGTGGTACAGACTCCTTGTCAGTTAGGAGCTCGCCGGGTCGCACCTCCGCAGCCGGCGCCGGGGGCTGCCCGCTGGAACACAGGGTGCCGGCTTGGGAATCAGATGCCGAACCGTTGGGAGGGAGCTGAGCCTCCGCAGGCTGCGGGCTGCTTGAGGGCAGCAGGCTCTGCGGTGTGGCGGGGGCCGGCGGGTTCTGGTTGATGTCTGCGGCTGGCAGGCTGTGGTTGCTGTTTGACACGTGTGTGATGAGTGTGGCACTGAGCGAGGGAAGGTTCTGGTTGACATCTGCCGCCGGGCCGTGGACCTCAGCCGCCGGTGGGCTTGCTGGGCTCTGCTGGGCTTCTCGGTTCTGGGACAGGTGCAGCCCGTTGGCCGTCAGCAGGGCGGCGTTCTCCTTCAAATAAACCACCAGCGGCACCTCCTCCTCCTCGCTGGCGACCTTCTCCAGGTGCCGCAGCAAGTTGGCCTTCTCCGAGCATCCCTCCATGCTGTGAGCAGGGACCCCCTCGTCGGGGCTCTGGCTGCCGGCGTTCCTCCAAGGGCCCGGTTCAGGCAGTGAGGTGGAACTCAAGCCGAGCCCTGAGGCATAGCCCGTGGGGCTGGCAGGGGGCACTCGGAGGGACTCCTGGCTGGGCTTCTGTCCCCTCCGTCCACGGTTCTCCAAGGTAAACTCGTTCACCCTCTGCCGCCGTCTGTTGAAGAGCTGGACGCCGCGGGAGTTGGAGCTGGGAGGGGTGGTCAGCTGGGCTGCGATCTGCTGGCTGCGGGCCTTGGCCTCTTTCAGGTCTCTCTCCGTGAGGCTGGTGCCCGGGCCCAATGCTGCAGAGAGGGACAGAGGTCCAGTTAGCAAATGGGCATGCGAGCCCCCGGGGTACAGAGACAGACAGACAGATAGCCATCATGTCCCTCCTACTGATGATCTTTTCCTCTGGAATTTGAGCTTTACTCACCGTTTCCTAGAATCCCCTCTCCTCGTAAAGATTCCTGCCCCAAGAGTCATGGCCCAACTCGAATGCCACCACCTGTGTAACACCTCCCCTGATTACCCTTCCAGCATGACCCGGACCCTCACTTGGCTTCCCCCTGAAGACCGTTGACGCTGCACTTGATCGCACTCAGCACGAACACCTCACCCTCGCAGCAGAGGCCCACTACATCCCTGACTCATCCCCTACCACCCTTCTCCGCTCACTAGGCTCTGCCCTGCTGGCATTCTTTCAGGTCCTCGAAAATGGCAAGTTTGTTCCTGCCCCAGGACCTTTGCACTTGCTCTTTTCTCTGCTTGGAATGATCTTTTCCTCGGTGGCATTACATGCTGGTTCCTTCTTGCCACGTGGAACTCACTTGAATGTTCCCTCTCTGGAGGGATCTTCTTCTATGATCAGTCCTCCCCTCTCCTATCCCATCTCTTCCTTTTCTTCATGGCGTTCACCATCATTTGGAATCACCGTTTCCTTGTTTATCATCAGTTGCCCTACCTAGAATAGAAGCTCCAACAGGGCAATGACCTGTTAGATCATTCTGTCCCCGGTCCCTAGAATAGTGCCTGGCTTAAAGTGGGCACACAGGAGGCATTACTGAATGCATGAATGAACCCACAGGACATTTTCTGTGTGTCTATCTTAGGACCCTGTACATATTCAAATTCACAGTATAATCATTTGCTAACACTAACAGTAACACGTTCCCTTTTTAGAGTAGGGAATGCATTCACATGGTCTAAAAATTAAAAAATTTAAAAAGCCAAAAAAAATTCAGTAAAAAACATCCCTCCGCCCCGGAGCACCCCCCACCACAAATCAGTAACAACTGCGACCAGTTCCTTCTTGCAGAGTTTCTTCTCGCTTTTATTTAGTTGTTTTAAAAATTCTCGTATTTTAATATCATGAGAGTAAACCATTGGGCTAATTTCAGCAGTGACTATACTAGAACATTGTGTTACTTGATTTTGTTCACACGAGAACACTGGGAAGCAAACATTACCTGCCCCTGTTTACAGAAGCGGAAAAGGAGGTCCAGGGGCTTTGTAAGTAACTCACCCACAGTCACACAGCAAAGAGCGACAAGGCTGGGCTCAAAACCTGTTCTCTCTGGGTGCACACCCAGACTCAAGTGGCCTACTTGTCCCAAAAGGTCCCTTTGGGACATAGAGGAGACAGAGTCAGCGGTGGGGGGCGGGCTCAGTCTAGGGCTGTGGAGTCTGGGGCCTGAGGCCACTGATCAGCCTGGGGTCAGACTCCTGTTAATCCGTAAGTTCACTGTAGGCGGTTACTTCTCTTTATATCCCCAGTGCCCAGCTGGCACACCGTTGGTGCTCAATTTATGCTTACTGAACACTGAATGAACAAAAGGACCAGTGGGCAGATGGATGAGATAGCCTGTGGCCATGGTCAACAGCGGTGGCTGGGAAAATTCCTCCCTGTGTCATTCCCCCCCCCCCCCACCCGCCGCCCCTCTCTACTGTGGGAAGCTAATTAGTTCTTGAGGAATCTGACCCTGCCCTCCCTCCTACCACGCCCTCATTAGCACCGGCCACAACATGCTGAATGGGTCTCCAGGGACAGTCTTTCTAGGCATCCTGCCAGTGAGGCTCAGAATTCATGGGCTCCCAGGGCTGGAAAGGCCCTTAGGGAGGAGCTATTTGACCACCCACCCCCATTATACAGATGAGAAAACCGAGGCCCAGGGAGTCACACTAGGGTCTGCAGGGAGGCCCACACAGAGCAGAGGCTCTCTGGTCCCCACCTCCTACTCCCCTCCGCCCATCAGGGTCTGCTCCCCACCCACCCACACCTGTGCCCACCTGTCCACAGGAGCCTGCCCCGTGCACCCCAACACCGGCCCCCTCCTGGTAGGGCTCCTCTCCTGCTTGGATCGCCCCATCTCTAAAAGATGAAGGATTTGCGGGTTTCCCAGGCTGCTGCTCGGGGGTAGGGTCTCAGGTAGGGGTGCACCGGCCACACAGGAGGGCCCTGAGAGGTTGCTGGGCTCAGGCAGTGTTCGCCTCCTCCGCCCTGTTCATAAACCAGGGCTCCGGGCCCGAATCCTGGCTCTGCCGTTTGCTGCTTGTGTGACCTTGGCAAGTCACCCCACCTCTCAGGGCCAGTTTCCTTAACTGAGGAGCAGTGGTAAAAGCAGTGAGGTCATGGATGCCAGCAGCGCTCATTGTCATCAAGCCCAGGGGACAGAGCAGGGAGCTCACGCTACCCCGCTACCCCGGGAGGAGCTGCTCCGTGGTGACCCTACTCTCCTCCCTGGGAGGGGTCAGAAATTCTGGCAAAGGAGGTTCACCCCCAGGATCAGGATCCTGAGAGGGATGTGACTCAAGGTCATACCCGCACGGGATTCCAGAGTTAGGGAGAGGCAGGGATTACTGCCCCAAACCACAGAGCCTCAGGGTCTCAGGGATGGCCACCACTGCCGACTGCCCACATAATTCCTGTGTCCTGAAGACCACGCCCCTGAGTTACAAGCCTCTCTTACACACTCCACTGACGGGGAGCTCACTACCCGAAACAGCTGCCTTCCACTAATGAATGCTCCTTTGCTATAGTCACTCCTTACGTGAACTCCCAACCTCTACGGCCACATAGATGAAAAGCTTTTTCTTTCCAACCTGAGGGCCCTGCAGAGATTCAAAGACACAATTCCCCTCCCCAAGGGGCATGGTCAGGATACACATCCGTCATTCCACTAGTGTTTCCTATGACACAATGGCTAACATTGACTATACATAGTATCTTATTTAATTTCCACAACAACGTTAGGAAGCGATAATAATGAATAATATGTATGAGCCTATATATATATATATATACACACACATATATATCAATAATAATGAACTATTATTATCCACTTTGTAGTGATGAGAAAACCAAGGCTCAGAGAGGTAAAGTGAGTTGCCCGAGGTCACAGAGCCAGAAAGTTGTGGAGCTGGCTCAGCCCTGGCTCTGCGTGGCTCCAGAGAGCACCAAGCCTTCTGGCTAACTCGTTCCCACAGCGTGAGGCTCACAGAACGTGCTTCAGGGTTTGAATAATCCAGACCTCCCAATGTCTCCCCACTCACCTGTTTTTCTTCTTGCTTCTCTGCTTCTCTCCTGTCCCCACACTGGTTCTAAAGGCCATGGGTTTCGAAAACGCTCAAAATGTCAGAGCACAAAGGGCTCTCGGGAGCTAAGCAGGCCTGGGAGGCTGACAGAGGGAAAGGGGGGCAGAGTAGGCCAGGACCCCGTCTGCTGACCCCCAGCTGGGCTTGGAACTCCGCCCAGCCCCCCCGCTGCTATTCTGGGACAAGAGGAGGGCAGCAAAAAAGGCCAAGGGGTGAGAGAGCCCTGCTTCTGAGGGAGCTCCCGGGCCCCCACCCCCAGCCCGCAGTGACTCCACGGAAAAGGAATCCAGCAGGAGGCTTGGGCAAGACCCTGTCAGCGATCCAGCTGATTTCTGCCACCCTGCACAAAGCTGAGAGAAGGGGGGCTGGGCCGGCCACAGGCACCGGCAGAGTCCCGCAATTCACCAGGGGAGGGGGTCCCTGAGTCCCCCCAGACTCAGGAACTGCTGCCCCTGGCCATGCCCCAGCCAGCCAGGACCAAGATGGGGCTCCGTGATGCTAGGGAAGTGGGAGGCGCCAAGGGCCACGGGGGGACAGGTACCTCGACTGAGCCCCCTCATCTGCACGGCTGCGGCCTGTGCCTGTGTCGGCCATAATGCCCCCCTCTTCTCAGGACGGGGTCCTGGCCCTTGAAGGACCCACTCTGGACAGTAGATCAGGAGTTCTGAAGACAGGCCTTTGGGAGAGGAAGGGGTAAGGGCAGACACGAGGAAGAGCTGCCCGGGGTCAGGAGATCTGGGTCCAAAAGGGGTAACTCCCTAAGTGGGGGAGGGGGGACAGGAAGCCCCAAGGGCAGCTGTCAGAATGAGGACCACAGTGGCAATCATGAAGCCCCCGCTCCCGCTCAGGGGCCGTGCTGTGCACTTCACACCCATCCTCTTCAATTCTTCCCCCAAACTGAGAGGCCAGCCCTCTTCTTCTCCCCAGTTGGCAGATGAAACTGGAGCTCAGAGAGACCTGTCCGAGGCCACACAACTTGCAAGTAGCAGAGCTGAGATTCAGAACTCTAAGTTTGGTTGTTAGTTCTCATTTCTTAACAGTTCTGCCTTCTAGACCCAGACTCTGCAGGGGGGGAAACCCAGCGAGGCTCCAGAGTGCCCGGACGAGGCTCTGCGGAACAGCCTGCTTCGTCGCACAGTCCGTGTCCCCAGCAGCGCCCTCCCCCCCTCAGCTGCCTCGAACAGCCCCTGCAGTCTCTCCCTGTTCCCTCTCAGGAGATGAGCTGATCGGAACTCATTCTTACTAAGGTAGAAATGACTGCTAGAAGATGAAAGACCAGTGGAGTGGAAAGAGCATGGTTTTGGGAGTCGGGAGACCTGAGTTCTGGTTGTGCTTAGGCAGGGAAAAGCCCTTCCTCCCAGCCCGATCACCCCTGTAGACAGTTGCCTGGTCTGTGGGCCATCAGGCCTGTCTGGACGGAGGATCTGAAGGAAGGAGGTGGGGCAGGGGAAGGGAGGCAAGAGCAGAAGGTCAGGGCAGGGAAAGAATTCAAGGAAATGCTTCTTCACACGGCTGCCGTCAAGGGCAGTACCCAGGCCCCAAGCAGGGTGGAGCGGGACAGGGAGCCAGAGGGGCGAAGAGAGACTGGCTGGAGGCAGCCCGCCGTGGCCGCCTGAGAGTCCTGGCAAGGGGACAGGTAAGCAGGCTGGGTAAACCGCCCCCCTGCCGGGGCCAGGAAGGAACCAATGGCTGGCCGCTGCACAACCTCTGGCTCGGCTGGGGGCAGGAAGATGAACTGGGCCTGAGTAATGGCCTGGCCGCCTTGCCAGCCCCTGCCCCATCTCCTCCCGGCAGCAAGGAGGAAATGACACAGCCTCTGTTCCCGAGGGAGTGCTCCGACCACGCCAAAGTCCCAGGGAATGCAACCTGACTGAATCTCGGCAGGCCGCCAGCCGGCCTCGCAGGAGGGGAACAATTCATACTAAGGTGAGGAGGACTGCCAGGACACCGGGGATGCGTAAGAACGGAAACGGGGAGCCCCAGACCTAGCTCCAGCCTTGCCACTCCAGGCTGGCAGAAGTCATCACGTCCCTCTTCTCTTGATGCCCAGAGGGGAGCTGAGACCAGAGAGGGATGCCAGAGGCCCTAAGTCACACACCCCGAACCACAAAGGCACTGCCGTGTGCTCCTCTTACTCACTCCAGCTGGGTCCTCTCTGCAGCCCAGCTTCCCCCTGGATGCTGAGCCGGCCTCGGTTCGCAAAACCTCCGGGAAAGGCAGCCAATTGCCTCGCTGACAAAGAGGAAAATCCCACTTCGAAGGCAGTGCGGGAGCTGGATGTGACTTCTCTCCTCCACAGATGACTCAGCCCAGCTCTTTATCAGGAAAACTGATTTTGCAACAGCTTTTTAAATGGCCTCTCCACCCCCAGTCTCTCCTCCGCCAATCTACCCGCCCCGTGCTGCCAGATTCATCTTCCTCTGCCTGGCTTCGCTCACTTTCTCTCTCCTGCCTCCCCAGGATGTGGAAGATCAAACAGCAAGTCCTCATCCCGGCATTCAGGGCCCCTGAAGACAGAGCCTGTCTGAGGGCTCACTAACCTGCTCTCTGTGCCCTCAGCAGCGGCCACACAAAACCCAATGGCTCGTGCTTCCCAAGTGCCCCCTGGGAGTTCCCGCCTCTCTGTGTGGTCTGCACCTGACCAGGGGCCCCAAAGGCTTCCCTTCTGTCTTCTCCCCTGTCCCCCACACCCTCCACGAGTGCCTGCAGAATAACAATAAAGTCCATGAAGACAATCGCCATCATGTGAGGAGCACCAGCTGCTGCTAAGCGAAGGGGTGAGCCTGTATTTTCTCATCAAAACCTCACAGCAACTCATAAGGGAGGCTCCCTGACCTGTACTGTGAAAAAAGAGACCCACAGAATTAAAGAGCTCACCCCGGTCCCACAGCCAGTAAGGGGCAGGCAGAGCAGAGTTGGACCTGGGAGTCTGATTCCAACCAAGCCTGGGCCCCCTCCTTCTGAAGGGCTCATTTTCCCCACGCACTGTTCCAGGCCCAGCCCAGCTGCCACTTCTTCCAGGGAGCCCTCATGGATCCATTCAGACTCCTGAGATCAGTGCCCCACCCCTGCTTAAGCTGGCCCCAGGGCCTCAGAGCAGAAGGGGGTCAAAGGAAACCACAGGCTGAGAAAGTTTAGGAGCTGAGGCCCAAGGGGAAGCAGGCCTGGCCCAACTCCTGGCATCTCTCTGCGGGAAGTGGGTTGGGATCAGGCAGGCAGAGTGCGTGGGTTGGGGGGAACCTAAGAAGAGGGCTCTCAGGTCGGCGTGGGCCTTAGCTGGCAGCTATCCCTTTAGGCCACCAGCACTGCTCATTGCTGGGTCTCTGCTGCAGGGGCCTTCTCTGCCAAGGACCACGAGCCCCCACCCTCTCCCGTCTGCTCTACTGGCCTAAACACTAATCTACAATTAGATTTTCAGGGACTCGAACATGGTGACCCAGAGAGAGGCAGGCTCCGCCAGGGGTGCACAGCAAACTGGAAAGGACTGGTTCACAGAGAACGGAGCTCAGACTCGGGCCCCCACTTCCCAGTCCAGTCCCAATAAGCCAGGCCTGCGCAGCCAAGTCCTCTCCCACTGCACCAGCCTCCGTCACCCCAGTTCTGGGAGCCTCGGGAGTACGGAAAGGACTGCCACACCCTGCCCTTCCAGACAGAAGGTTTCATCCAGGAGACAAAAGGTGGTGAGCCAGCTTTCCCGAAACTGCCTCTGCCAGGGGTGTGGTGGGCCCAGTCCATCTCTGGGTCCTCAACACCCAGCCCAGGGCCTGGCGCACTGCGCCCTCCGCAAAGATGCAGCCCTTTCTCTTGGTCCTGTAGCAACCTGGAGCCAGAGCAGGTCTCCATCCTCTCTAAATGCCCCCACACTCAGCAGAGGCGGGCACTCATTCAGTGAGTGTGGAGGAAATTGACGACTGAAGGAGGAGCCCTCCCCCAATCCAAACCCACCTTCACAGTTTGCCCCACCATTTGTCCCGGGAGACAACTTCTAGATACCTCTAGATCTCCAATTCATCTAGATTCTAGATCAGAGCTCTAGAGGGTGCTTCCTGGAAGAAGTGCGGAGAAGGAAGGAAGGAGGGAGCAACATGTCTGTGGGTGAAGAGGGAAACGAAACCTCAAACCACAGTGTTAGACCTAAGAGGCAGAATATTCCATTAAGCACTGAGAGAAGAAAGAGTCTAAAAGAGAGATTAAGTAGGATGAAGGAATCCCGGAAGGCTTCCTGGAGGAGGAGGCACACGCTCTAGGTCTTGAAAGATGGAGCTGTGGAGACATTCCAAGCAGCAGGCCAGCCCAGGGGAGGCCAGAAGGATCAAGGCAATCCCCACCCCACTCCTCTCCACCACCTCTACCCCAAATCCAGACCAGCTGGAGAGGAAGGCACCTTTGAGAGGAACACAGCCCAATGCTGGGCTTGCCTGGAGTCTGAGGGTGAATAGGGTGTTCCAGGGAGAGTTGCAAAGGAGCTGTGTAAGTTACATGGTGCATTCCCCCAGGGGACAAGCGGCACCGTGGTACCTGCCTGGGGCCTCCAGGGGGGTTACATATCCGCCCTACCGCCTGGGGCCCGTGGATTCAGCCTGACTCTCCTCTGTGTCCGCCTCGGCCTCCTCGGCCATCTGTCTAGGCTGCTTCCCTCTTACAGAAGAGGCCGCTGCAGCGAAAGTGAAGGCCAGCACCCTGTGGTAAATTCCCCACATTCCTTCCTCACAGAAAAATAAATAGCCCGGGAGAAAGAACACAGGAGGAATGATAATGACGGCGGCTTGGAGGAGTCCAGCAGGCAGCCGGGTAACCAGCCCAGGGAGCCTGAGCCCCCAGCCACAGTGGACCCGCTGCCTGTCCCCTGGAGGCTGCCCGGGCCATGCCAAGTCCCTCAGGTCTCAGGCAGGCTCACATCTGCCCAGGAAGGCTCTGGGAATCCCTTGGTCAGGGCAGGTGACTGCGGAGGGCAAACCTGTCAGGGTGGGACCCACTTGACTTTTATCACTCAAGCTGCTGTTTACTGGAAACTTCTTAAGTTCCAGGCATTCGGTTTAAGTATTATCATTATGTTATTACGTCGTTTCATTTTCTCTTCGCAAGCTAGGGCCCGGGGATGCTGTTATAACCATTTGACAGATGAGAAAACCGGCTCAGAAAGGTTTTTGGGCTTTGCCGAGGTTATGTGGCCAGTTAGTGGCAGCAGTCCCCACTCCTGCCTCTCACTCCCACGTCCGTTCAGCACGCCTGCCCTTCCCAGGAAGACTTCGACCAAGTGCAGCCGGAGGGACGGCCCGCCCGCCTCCCACGCCCTGCTCAAGCAGGCGTCCCGTACCGCTCACGCTCACGGCTCACGGGCTGCCTTCAGTGGATCACCTCGCCTCTCTGGGTCTCGGTTCCCTCTCAGTGAAACTCAGATCAGAGTATCTGCTTTGCCGAGTCACCGCTGCCTAAATGAGATGCAGAAATGGTTCCTACAGCGTGAAGCTCTGTACTCGCCTGAGGGGGACTGAACTCAGCCGTTTGCACAAACCCCCCTCTGCATAACTCTGCGGGGCCCAGGCTCTGTCTGTCTCTCTTCCTCCTTTCTCCTGCCCTCTCCGGGTCTGCTCTCGCTCTTCTGCTCAAAATCAGGCACAGTCCGACTGCCCCTCACTCTCAGACCCCCCGCCTCCCCCAACATCCTCTGCAAGGGCACCCCAGCGTCCATGGTGCTGTAGCAGAGAGAACCAGGTTTGAATCCCAGGTGTGCCCCTTGCTAGACGTGAGTGCCCAGGCCCTTAGGAGTGGCTGGCCCCAGCTCCAACGGTCCCAGGAGGGAAGGCACAGCCACAGCTGGCTCCAGGAGGGCACTGTGGCCCAGGGCGTGACGGCTGCCGACCTTGCCATGCACCCCTGCCACCCCTGCCATCCCCCAGTGACCGGGCCTGTGTGGCTCGCCTCCAGCAGGAGGAGTCTGCTGCCAGAGGGCAGGCTGGGCCACCCAGCCCTTGCCCGCTCCTTGTCCCTCAAACTGCAAAAGAACAGAAGACTAGAGGCTAAGAGATGTGTCCCCAGGATCTGTCCTATCACAGCTTGGCTGTGACACTGGACTAGTTCCTGAGCCCCTTTGGGCTTCAGTTTGTCTGTGTGTTCAAAGAAGGGACAGGACTGGAACAGTGATCCCTAGAGTATGGTACTCCCATGCCTCTAGTGGAAGCCAGGGGGTCTAAGTGGGACCCTGAGACCCGAAATCGTACCAGGCAGGTAGGTTTCCCGTGTGTAGTGACAGAGGGGTATAACGAACACGTCGGACCTGTGAAGGGCATATTCCTGCTTGGGGAAAAGTAGGTAGTTCAGTAATGACAGTTTGACGCTTTAAATAAGGAAGTAGAGGTGGTGCATGGACCCATTCATTCACCCGATATTTACTGCCCCCCCGACTAAGGGCCCGGCACTGTTAACAGCCATGAAGAGTGACAGACAGAAATCCCTGCTTGCGTTCTGGCAGGGGAGCAAGACAATAACTATATGAGTAACGACACCAGTAGGTCAGAAGGTAAAGGTTACAGAAAGAGAGAAAGCAGGGGCGAGACCTATACTGACTGCATGGGGGATGGGGAGGGTCGGCAAAGGTAAATATAGTAATTGAAGTCCCTGAGAAGTCACACCTAAGTGAAGAAGTGAAGCAGGTGACGGGGTGAGGGCTACTTGTGTCCAGGAAAAGAGATCAGGCTGAGGGGACAGCAGGTGTTAAGGTCCTGGGGCAGGCTCACACCCAGCAGGTCTGAGGGTGGGGCCCATAAGGTGGGGGCGGGGCACGGATGAAGAAACCAAGCCCATCAGGATCTGAGGGATCCGCCTGCATCACAGCTATTTGTGTGCATGCACACATACACACATACACACACACACACACACACACACGCACACACGCACGCGTGCGCACACACAGCCGGCAGCATGCATTCTCAGTAGCTTCCCAGTGCTGGTGAGGGCCTAGCCTGCAGCAGCATCTCCACCTCTGCACTCACGCCAACACCCGCAGGTGCTGCCTGCTTCACACCTGCAGTACACGGAGGCCTGCCTGCACCCTCCCAGAGCGGGCAGAGCCTACATGTGAGTGCGTATGCACTGAGCACCTGCATGCATGCCTGTGAGACACACAGCTCCCCGGGCGGCCGACTGGCCCAGGTGCACCTGCCGCAGGGGGACAGACCACGCATCTCTCTCCCGCTAGCCCGCCCCGTCCATCCTCAGGGAGCCGAGCCACCACAAGGCCCCTGCCTGGAGGGCACACACGCTCCAGAAGGTGAAGTGCACTGCGGGCATGACTTCAAATTCGCCCCTCCAGCCTCTCTGCCCTTCAGTCCTGGTTTCCACTTTCCAGCGACAGGTAAAAATCTACTCCTGATACTCAAATGTGCTCAATACTCAAGGACAAGGTTTTGTCCTTGTGGAGAATGTCCCCTTTTCTACTCACACTGCAATTAAACGGAAAAGCCATGTAAAATGCCTCGCACAGCACTCCAAATGTCACCAGCTGCCCCCGGCATCACTGTATGTCACCGTCCTCGTCCCTGGCTTCGTCCCTTCGGGTTGCTGGAGTGCGAGGTGCGGGGGTACGGAGCAGCTGATGAGTAGGTCATCCCCTCTCTGGCCCAGAGCAGAAACCTGCAGGTGCTCAAGGGTCCCTCAGGAAGTATGTCCCAAAGGCATATTCCTGGGTCCACAGCCCCAGACCACAGACTGTCCACCTTAACAGTCCCCCCTGAGGGGTTCTGGAGCACTGCCAAGTTGGGGACCCACTGGGCTTTAGAGCACATGCTTTTATTATTGTGTTTATAAGTGAATTAACATATGGGAAAATGCTGGAACATAGTTTGGTACATAGTTGAGGCCCCATAAAGTTAACAAAAAATACACTTAAGAAAATATATGTATTTACATAATATGCCATCCGTTGGCTGTGCACACTTTTCTAGTTCTACCGGCCCTTTCGCATCCGTCAGAGACAGAAGCAGGGCAGGGATTGCTATTTTCCCGACTAAATGACTGAGACAGAGAGAGACCAAGGGGCCTGGCCAGGATCTCCCAGAATGCAGCCGGAGACCTTGGCTCAGTGTCACGAGGGTGCCTCCCTGGGGCCTTATCACCTCATCCCCAGCGACTCTGACTTGTGGCCCACAGTGTGCCTGTCCCTCCCCTACAGGCTTATGAAACCTCTGGACACACATGACTTCTCCAGTAACTCTGGGTTCCCCGAGAACAGGACAGATCAGTTCCTTCCAGGCATAATGTCCCGCCCACTGGGCAGTGCAGGGACTCCCCAAATTCTTAGCCTTACATGCTACCATTGGATCCTAAGTGGTCCTTCTATTCCCAGCAACCTGAGTTCAACGCCAGCTGAGCACATCGCGACCCTGAGCACATCTTATAAATGCTACGCCCAGCTTTCCCCTTTGTGAAGGGCTCTCCTAATCCCTACCCTGCGGGGTGCTTGTGAGGACTAGATCTCAGATGAGCAAAACACCCAGCATCAGGCCTGGCACAGGTGCTCCTGTGAGGACACAGCACCGTGGGCGCACAGGCTCAAGCGGGAGCTTCTGGAAGGCAGGGATTCTGTCTCCTTCACCTGTGTACCCACACCTACCAGGTATAATGTGTGCTCAATAAACATGTGTTGAATGAATGCAGAAATGAAATGATATCTCCAAAGCAACTCTGCCCTAGTGCTCGCTCACCCTTCCGTTTCATGACCCATTTCCCAGCTCGGGGGCTGGAGGGTCTGAGCAGGAACGGTCAGGGAGAGAAGGGGTGGGTGATGGGTCATGGGAAGTGACAATGACGGCCATCCGGGGAGGGTGGTGTTCTTGGAGCTCTGAATGTAATCCTGTTGACTCAGAGGCATAAATAATGCACTAGCATGTTCTCTCCTCACTCTCCTGTCATGCTAAGAATAGCCTCGGCTACCCTTTCAGGAATTCCACAGGGAAGAGAACAGGACACCAAGATGGAGACAAGCAGAGAATGAGGCTTTGCTAGGCTGGGGATGTTCAAGCGTCCTCCCCCTAAGCCCATCTTTCCAAAACCCTGGAGACAAAGGACCCGTTGGACATCAGAGCTGAAAAGGCTCTTCGAGGCACCTGGTCAGGGGCTCTCCGGGGAAAAGGAGGAAGCCTGAGAAGATGGGACACCACCCCCACTCTCTTCCTGTAATCTCTTCCTCCTCCCTCCCGATGCCCATCCTAACACGCCCAGGCCTCAACCCCCCTCCACACTCCTCCCCCTCCCTGTTCCTGTGATGAATAAATACGGAGTGGGTGGCTCCCCTCTTATGTGTTTCATATGTGAGACTTCAGAGAGCGAGGAAGATTCTATAGTTTTCAGTTTAAAAAACTGTTTAAGTTTGAAAGCGACCGACCTAGAACTGGGCTTCTCAGACTCCAACATCCACTTAATGTAATTGCTCAGGGATGTTGTTAAAACGCAGATTCGGACTCAGGAGGTGAGGGTGAGGCCTGAGAGTCTGTCTTTCTAAGAAGCTTCCAGGTGATGCTGATAGCGTATCCGTGGGCCATACACGAGCACAGGAAACTAGAGTATTTGCCTACAAGACAGATGGAGAGGCTGAGGCCCAGCGAGGAGAAGGGATGTGCCCAAGAGCACACAGCGGACCTGGGCTCAGAACACAGGCCCCTGACTCCTCCTAGGGTTTGGCCGGGAGGGGCTCTGGAGTTGAACGGTGCTGCTTGGAGTGGGGCAGGGGACAGGCAGCAGTGACAGGCAGTGGCCGGTGGTCTGGGGCAGGCCTTCATTCAGCCACAGGCCAAACCCTCTCACGGCCACAGGCTCGCACAGGAATAAAAGGAAGTAAGAATTCTTCTGAACAGAGGCACTCAGCCCAGTGAGTAGCTAAGAACATGGCCTCACCAGCCTGCATTTGAGGCCTGATGGACCACCAGAACCTCCTGGAAGGCAGGGTGTGTCCGGAGGCCTCCGCTGCAAAGAAGATCCGGACATTGGGTAAGGAGGCTGGGGGAGTGCGCAAGGACCCCAGGGCAGCTCTCTTAGGGTGCAGATCCAAGGGAAAGGAGAGACAAGGTAGGACCAGCCTCCCAGACCAGCCCAGAGAGCCACTCCTCCTTTCCAGGATGGGCCTCAAGCTCCAGGCCCTGCACGATCAGCCCCGCTGCCCGTGTGCCCCCCGCTGCAGACCCCTTGCCCCCACGGAGCCCCACCACCCTAGCCTCTGCCATGCTGGCCCTCTTTCAAGAGCTCAGACAGGGCCCAAGCGCCTCCTCACCTTAGGGCCTTGGCATCAGCTGCTACTTAGAAAGCCTAGAATGCTTTCTTCCTTACCCCCTGGGTTGTCCCTTTCTGACCACACTTCTGACCCTTCGGGTCTGTTTCTGGGTCTCAGGGAGGGCTGCCTGCCCTCAGAGGTCACATTCCTCTGCCTCTCCTCCGAACTCTCATTAGATCTGTAATTCCATCATACTTTTCTGAGCGTCAGTCTGCCCTGACTGACGACAGTAAGCAGCCCTGAGGGGCAGGGACCTTGGCTGTCCTTCCTCTGCTTCACCCCTGCATGGCTGGGGCTCTGTAAACTTTTGTCAACTGAATGAAGGAAAAAGTGGATAAAAGCACGGCTCACATCACTCCTGCAAAGCTGTCCACCTCCGTGGTTTCTGGCCCTGCTCACCCTGGAGAAACTGTACGGGACTGGGGTTTGCACGATTCTCTGGGTCCAGTCCTCTGCTCCGCTCAATCCCAGCTGAGTGGGCTTCGCAGGGCACCTCGCTCTCCGAGGGGGTCCCTAGCACCACCTGCTGGGTTGAAATGAGCGATGGAATCTGGCAAAGACTTGGGAAGCTGTCAAGAGCTTTCATTGCTAGCATCACTCTGGGGTGTCTGAGGCCCAGAGAGGGAAAGAGCCTCCCTCAAGGCCACACAGCCAGAATGTGCTGACACCGGATCCCACGGGCCCGCAGCTTAAAGCCCACGGCTGAGCCTGGGGCCCACTCGGGCTCAGGGAGAGTGCCATCTGCCTGGAGGCTGGGCAGGGGTGGAGAAGGGAGAGCATTCAGCCTCAGGCCCCGAGCCAGGGTGGGGTGGGCGGAGCCCCCAGCAGGAGCCCTGAGTGGGGCCTGGCAGCTGGGCCTGGGGGAGCCAACTGGTGCCGCTGGGTGATGGCATGCTTGCTCCCCATGCGCGTGATGGTCTATTTTTTAATCAGCGCCCTCCCCCCAACTCCATGGACCCTCCCAAAGGGCCCCGTATCAGGAATCGTGTCCTGGCTGAGACCAGGGCCACCTTGGGGACCACGGGGAGGGTCCCCAAGTCCCACTGCTTCAGGGAGCCCAAAGTATCCCCAAAGGTAGGGCAGGAGGGCTGGCGGGGAAGAGCCCCTCCCATGTCTGTGACCTTGGGCTGGTCCCTGGACCCGCTGACCTCAGTTTTTCCCCATCCGTACAGTGAGGGGAGGCACGCCAGACTCCACGGAGTTCATTACAACTCAAGCCCTTGGGATCATGACACTAATGACACCCACTGGCCAGGGCCTGGCAGAGCCTCTGTGCCCACAGCCCTCCCAGGGTACACTTGATCCTCACTGACCTACTCCCAGGGGAAGAGGGGGTGGGGAGAAAAGAGGCTGAGCAGGCTCAAGGGCCAAGCCCCGAACCCCAGCCCCCAGACCTCAGGTTCCTTTTTCTAGGACCTGAGGGACAGAGATGAGGAGGGTCAAAAGGAATGCTGTGTGTTCTTAAGCAGGTGGCCTGGACTCTCTTGAGCCTCTGGCACGCCATCTAGTAGAAGAGATCCGGCAGAAGCTCACAGGCTCTGGAGCCAAACGGCTCGGGTTTGAATCTGGCTACTTACCAGCTGTGTGACCTTGGGAAGCTCACTTAACCTCTCTGTGCTTCAGTTTCCCATCTGTAAAATGCTGATAACAGCACTTACTTCATGAAATTGATGACATGTAAAGAACTTAGGATGCCCTTGGCACATAGTAAGTTACCATAAACATTAACTTTTTTTCAAGAACTTTGGTTTTTATCTATCAAACACTCTTAGTCTCCAAGAGATTTTATTCCAGAAGATTAGATGTGTGAGTCTCAGGTCAGCCTCCTCTCCTGTCTGTGGGGCCCACTCAGCCTGCCCCTTCCCAGCCTCTCCTGCTGGCCCCATGGTTTTGGTGACCACTGAGCACTTTCACTCCCATGATCCCCTCACATCCTTTCTACCCCATTTCATCGCAGCTCAGAACAAAGACTCGAACCCCAAAGGAAACAAATGACCACCAGCCAGTTAGCTAAGACTGGAGGTTCAAGTATTTGTTCTCGAAGTGCAGTCCGGGCCCTTTTCCACTGAGCTGTACTCATCCTCTTGCCATCAAAACCTGTTCCTGTGTTTCTCTATGTCAAATAAATAAAATCTTTAAAAAAAGAAAAAAAAACCTGTTCCTGCCTACACATCAAAAAGCCACTTATACTGATGTGAGTGTTGAGCTCGGGTCCATCTCCCCAAAGGTGTGCTATTTTAACAGAGATCAAAACATGACAATACTAAGAGGTAATGGTTATCTTTGTTAGCATTTATGATCATTTACTTTCAAGGCGACAGTAAAGATAGGGTTTATGATTATTTCTACTTATAGATGAGAAATGCAAGCCCAGAGAGGTTATAGAATATGCTTCAGATCGCCCAGCTAGCCAGGAGGGGAACCCAGGGGTCCAGCCACCGAATCTGCATGGGAGGCACGCAGGAAGCCGGTCACACAGGAGTAGACTGAATTTTGCTTCACCTGCAGTGGCCCTGGGAGGCTGGGCAGGGAGGTGAGGGTTGCCACAGTTCCATGCCACACAGCCTCACCGAGCGGAAAAGATGAGGCTGGGGTGGTGGAATTTCAGGCAGTGGCCAGTTGGTAAAGATTTCATTCTGGAGAGAGAGGGCTTTTGTGAGCCTCTGGAATTACAGGGCCCGGAGGCTGTCCCCACATTGGTTCGTCCCCTGGCCACACTGGGTAGCGACAGAGCCCCAGGGTCTGGGGACAGTTCACAAAGGACTATGAGCTCACACATACACAGGCCTAACTCAGCAGAGCCCAGCCACTCCTCTGACCAGATCACAGGCCTGGGGCTCCTTGGGGTCTGCAGCCTGAAGCCATGAGGGATGAAGGCATTTTCATAATCTACAGCCAATGGCCACCCACCCTGTACCCCAACTCCAGCTCCATTTATCGTCCTTTGAAATGCCCTTCCTCCCAACCAAATCCCTTCCATTCTTCTAGGTCCAGGTCCTGGACATGCCTCCTCCATGAAGCCAGCCATGACCACGCCTCTAAATAATATTCAGGTCTCCACGCCAGTGGAGTGAGAGAGGCCTTCCCTAACCACCAACACAGAGTAGCCCCTTCAAATTGTCCTCCATCTCAGTAGCATGCCTTTTATATGTACATATCTCGTTTATTTCTTTGCCATCATTTTCTTTTCTCTTGATCTCTCTGATCACAATGCAAACTCCTTGAGGACAGGGACCCACCTGTCTTCTTCACCATTGTAAACCTAGTGCCTAAGGACCCACCTCATCCTATAGCTACCAGGGACCTTGAGGTCCATAAAGAGCAAGGGATTCACCCAAGGTCACACAGCAAGCAAGCAGCAGAGATCGGCTTAATCCCAGCTCCCTGCCCTGCAGCCCAGGGCACCTGGCCATCCCCACCCCTGCCCCCGTGGACCCTGTGCTGGCCTATCTAGTCCCTGGCTCCACACGACAGTGGGGGCCAGGACCTACAAATCCTCCACAATAGAGGCACCCACCCCAAGCTGGGCAGCCCTGCCTGCGTCCCCCCTCGGTCCCGCCCTTCCTGGCATCAGCAGCTCTGATGAGCTCATGTCTGGAAGCCTGGGAGCTGCCCTGAAGGAAAAGGTGCCTCCCAGGCCAGGCCCCCAGACCTGCAGGTGTGTAGAGCCCGTGGGACGGCAGCGCCGGCAAGTGGAGGGAGCGTGCTGACCCCTGCCTGGTCCACCTTCCAGGCTCAGGGTGACATGTGGCGACCATGGTGACAGGACACAACCAGGGAGAAAAGGACACGCCGAGAAGATTCCTCCCGTGCTTCCCCCATCTCTCCACATGCTCCTGTGCCACTTGCCCCCCTCCCTTATCAAGGAGCTGCTCTGTCCTAAGGAAAGGGGCTCTGCTGCCTTCTACTCACAGAACTGCCCTGGGCACATCTCATCCCCTCCCCAGCCTCAGTCTCCCCAACTCTGGAACGGGGAGATTAGGTAAAATGCTGACCGAAGAGGCTGGGGATCAGCTCAGAAACGGGCATCTGAAGGCCACAGGGTTTTATTCTTTTCTTCACCTGAGGGGAAGGGCACCAGCCCACATGAGAGGGAAGGGGTTAAAGGTCTGATTTTAACGATAAACGCTGATTCCAACCACAGCTTAATTTAGGGGCTAGTTTGGGAGATGGGGGGTTGTCCACAGCCTGCAAAGTGGGGGCCACCCTGAAAAAAGTGGGAGCCAGGGCAGCACAACAGCAAAAAACTTGCCTTTTTCAAGTTCTCCAAATATCAATTCTGTTCCATTCCCCTTGTACAGACAGGGAAACTGAGGACCAGAGAGGAGGAAGAGCCAAACCAAGATCTCACACAGAGACAGAGGCAGGACACGGCTCCAAATGGCATTTTCAACTCCCTCGAGGAGCCCCGTCCCACTGCCTGAGGTAATACGAAGGTTGGTTTGTGGCTCTGTCCCCCAGCACAGGACGGAGGCAGGCGTGGGGGTGGTGACCGACCAGTGGGCACCACGACTTCCAGTCCCTCCCAGCATACCCTAGTCCCTCTGGTCAGCATCTGAACCCATCCTAGCCTCGCAACATGACGGGTGGGGTGCCCTTCACCCCATGACAGGAGACTGCCCCTTCACCCACCCGGTCCCTGCTGTCTCCAAGGCAGTTGTCTCCTCAGGGGTCACTCTGCCCACCGTCTCATGGGGAGCCAGAGAGGACAGGGCCTGCCTCCAGATCACACAGCAAGTTGGTTTATTCCAGAACCACTTGTCACTCAGGATAGGGTGGAGAGTGCGCTGTCTGGTTCTTCCGTGCTCACTCTTGCTCCTTGTAGACAACCCAGACGGGGAATACAGGCGTCCCTGTCCCAATCCAGAGTAAGCCCATAGCTGGGGTTGGCGGGAGGGAGAAAGGGAGACCCTTTCCCCAGAGCCCTCAGAGCTGGTTGGAGTCCCTGATTCTGCAGTGTGGGGGCTCGGAAGGAGCCCCACCCTCCCCTCACTTCACCTCCAAGGCCCCTCACCTTGGAGTTGTGGTCCGGGAGTTGTGCGGATCTGCCATAGAGCCCTTAGGACAGTTCCTCCTCTGCCCCTAGGACCTCAGGAAGGGCCTCGATTTCCCCAGAGGCCTCGGCCGGCGGTCCCCGCGGTCGGAAGGTCCCGCGTCCTGCAAGCCTCGCCCTCCCCGCCGGAGCCCGGCGCCGCCGCCTCGCCCGCAGGAAGGGGGACGCGAGGCCAGCACACGCCGTTCTGCTACCCACGGGCGCCCATGTTGGTCAACCCGGCGCGAGCCCAGCCGCCTTTCTTGGAGCCGGCTGGGGGCGGCTGACCCCTCCGGCCGGTGCCCACCGTCAGCCCCGGCTGCCCCGGCGCCCGAGGTGCTCCCGGGTTGGGGCTCGAGGGCCGGAACCCCCGCGCAGACCCGGGAAGTAGCGTCTCCGCGTCGGGGCGTCCTCCTGCTCCGGGGCTGCTCGAGAAATTCTAGATTTCTCCAGCACCTACCCACCCCACCCCCCGCCACGGTACAGATGGGGAAACTGAGGTCCACGGTGTAGCAGCGACTCGGCCAAGGTCACCCTGTGCGCGGGGACTGGAGCGCAGATGTGCCACCTCCACCTGGGCAGCGCGGGGAACGGCACAGGTGGGAAGGGGCGAAGCTCGCCAGGCGCCGGCACCCCTGCCCCGCCAGCGCCCCTCACTCACCTCCTGCCGCCGCGCGCGGTCCCCGAGCTCGCCTGCGCCGCCGCCGCCTCCGCGCACCTGGCCGCGTCCGTCAGTGCGCCCCGCCCCGAGACCCCCGCCGTCCCTGCTCCGCCCAGGGCGCCCCCTCTGCGTCGTAGCTGCCGCCGCCGCCGCCACCACCTAGCGGGCTGCTCGGGGACCGGGGGCCGGGAGCCGGGAGGGCTGGGCGGGCGGGCGAGCCGCGCTCCTGCCGCCCGCTCCCCGGGGCCCTAGCGCCGCCCCGCCCGCCGCCCCGCCCAGCCCCCCCGGAGGGGTGACTCCCTCTCCCGCGGGCTCGGCCGGGGGATCCCGGAGGTCACTGCGGTCCCCGCGGTCCCCCTTTCCTCCCGCTTTCTTCCCTTCTACCGCACTCTGCTGCCTCGTTGAGTCTGTTTCCTCCTCCTTTTTTGTATGTCCAGGTCGGCCCCTAAATCCTCTGCTTTCATTTCACCCAGTTCTTCCTGTCTCCTCATCTTTTCTCAATCCCTCCAACCACCCCTCTCTTAAATGTGTCTTTGTGATTCTGCCCCCATAACTGACACCACCCCCACCTCCCCAGCCCCTTTCCTTTCAGACTCAGATGAGGTACCCCTCAGGGCCTTCTTCCCTCTCCTTCTCAGCCCTGGTGACTAGAATAACTGTCTACTTTGGTAGGACTCAGGCAAATGGGGACTGAGGAAGGTTGCCACCTCCCTGCTGGCCTGGGGCCATTCCCGGGCTAACTAACGGGTAGGTCAGCAGCAGCCGGGGCAGGGAGGCTGTGTGGCCCCTGGCTTTCAGTTCCTCATCTTTTTATTGAACTAAACAGCACTCAGATTGAGCTCAGCAGAGCCCCAGGACCGTGGTCAGTGTGCATCAGAGTCAAGGGGGTGCTGTTACAAGTCAGGATGCCCCCCTTCACCCTCCCAGTGGTGAGGAGGCAGTGGGCTTGGAAACCGTACTGATAACAAGCACCCTTCGCACTCCCACCAGTTTTGAAACAAAACTACGCTTGGAAAAATGTTGGTTGGCCTGGGTTTTCACCAGAGTTTCCCTGGGTCCCAAGTACAAGGGTGGTTCCACTTTCATTTGTCTTTCATATCAAGGTTCTGTGTTTAGATTTCTGCTAGAGGAAGTTAGACATGTGCTGATGGGAGCCCACCCTACCAGAGGTCCTGTGAAACCCAGAGCCGCAGGTGGCCTGGGTTTGGGACATCCCCTGTCCCCAGTGGGGACAGCGTCAAGAGGTCAGGTGACAGAGGAGCAAACCCTCCCTGGCTGCTCCCATCCCTCTGGCGGGCCTCGGCGTCTGCAGAGAATCCCTCTGGCCCCGTGGCAGCTTTTGCGCTGGGGCTGTCCCGAGTGGAGGTGGGAAACCTGAGGGGGTCCTGGGGGTTAGCACTGGGTAAGCTACTTCCTTCCTGATGAGTATATGTGATAGAAGAGAGGCTATAGCTCAGCCTGTGGGAAACCAGGAAACCAACTGTGTGTGGGGGAGAGAGAGAGAGAGAGAGAGAGAGAGAGAGAGAGAAGCTAGAATTACTGTGTGGGTGGGTATGAAAGAGACAGAGATGGGGAAGAGGAAGGAGGACACAAAGTGGTTCAGTCTGTACGTAGGTGTGTGACAGTGGGTGTGCAAGAACGGATATGCCTGTAGGAGAGAATGTGTGCATCCAGGAGAGATTTTAAAGTGTAGGGATGGGAACAAAAGAAAATGGAAAAGAACATGCTTTTAACCTGTATGTAAGGAAGGGAATATGTGTGCTCGGATGTTTCCAGGTGGGACTGTAGTTCTGTGTGCAAATCTGATTCATGTGTCCACGTGGGAAAGGGGTGTGTGTGTGTGTGTGCGCGCGCGCGCACTAGTGTATGCCCCATGCGTGGGTATGTCGGTGTCTGAGCCCATGTGTGCACGTGGGTACAGATGTGTGATTACATACGTGTGCGTATTTGCGTAAGAACTGCATATGGGGGGTGTGAGCGTGTGTGTGAGCGCATACGCGAGGTACACGTGAGCCTGTGCCTTGCTCCCACACCATTGCCCTCCTCTTCTGGTCACTGTGGAGTGTGGAAGTGAGATCTGGAGGGATGGCATCCTGCCTGGTCTCTTGCTCCATCCTCTCTCCCACAGACCTAAAGAGCAGGGGCTTTGTCTTCTGCCCAGTGACCAAGGTCAGCTCTTGTCACGGCCGAGGGCTCCTCTGTCCCAACAGTATAGACATGGCCAGGGGCAGGGTGCATCTGACAAGCCAGATCCACACCCTCATCCCCGCCTTAGAGGCTCAGAGCAGTGTCTGTAAGAATTTGAAAGGCCTCAGGGTCCTTAGATACCCTGGGCCCCCAATAGTGGATGGCCCAGAGAGGAGGGAAGGTAGCTCTCCCCAAGCCACAGATGCAGGAGGGCTGCATCAGGAGTGGATCCCAGGTCTCCCCAAGTGTATCCAAGGAGGGGGGGTGAAATATGGCTTGGCAGAATCCTCCACCATCCTCCAGAGCTTGAACAACCTTTTTCCAGCCCTAGGTGGGCGGAAGAACACAGCCTGCTGCCTCGTTTCCATGGAGACAAGGCAGCACAGAAGGTGGTTGAAAGCATGGGCCCAGACCTCCTGGGGTTCAAATCTCTGCTCCTCCACCCACAGGCCTGAGACGGTGACAAGTCACTTAAACTCACTGTGCCTTAGTTTCCTCACCTGTGCAGCAGAGCTAAGAAAGGTATGAACTTCATAGGGTTGTTTAGATGGACGAAATGAAGTAACCCATACAAAGCAACTAGGACAGTGTGTGGCAGCCAAACCGGGGGGTGGGGAGAGGGTGGCGGCGATGTGAGCAAAAGCCCTGGGTTCCAGCTCTAGCTTGGCACCAACGTACTGTGTGACCTTGGCCAGGCTGCTTGCCATCTCTGGGCTTCAGAGTCGCCACAAGATTATCTCCAGCATAATCTCAACCAGCCCTGCCAGTTAGGAGCAGCTGAGACGTCATGGTGAGGGCAGCAGCTCCAGGCTCTCTTGGTGAGCTATGCACCAATGACTGCTGGCAGAGGCCCCACTGTGAGCCCTGCCCGACCCTTTCCTGCCCATATATATTCTCTCCTGATGGCAGGAAACTTGAGCTGCGGGCTGCTGCCCGCCTCATCTCTCTGTGCCCTTTGGCCCTCCAGCCTGTGGAGGACCCAGGTGGTGGGTGCCCAACTCACAAGATGCCACGACCCATCCTGCAAACTGCCAAGGGGCACTCAAGAGAGGCAGGTATAATTGCGGAAGGATGGGTGTAATTGTGTGAAGATGCTTATAATCCTTTGGCGGTGCTGGGAGGAAGCTTTAAAAGGAAGCCCTAATCCACTAATAACCTGGCAGGCGCACAGGCCTCTTTCCCTCCAGATCTCCAGGCAGAGAGAAGGGACTCTGGCCACTCCCTTTCCCAAGGGAGCAGAAAGGCCGGAGTGGGCTCTGACCCAAGACCACCCGGATTTCGACTCTCCTGCAAGACCCAGCTTCCTTCCTGTCTCCACCTCCAAGAAGACTTCCCTGAGACATCGTCCTAAGGTCACTCCTGCCCCCTCTGTCTCTAGAAATGTTCAGGACAGAACGGGAGGCCATCTGGCTGGACATTAAAGGAAGAAATGAGCCAGACTGCGAGAAAGGGGAACATGATCGTAGTATCAGTGCCCACACTGACCATGTGACTTTGGGCAAGGGACCTAGGTCTCTGAGCCTCGCTGTGTCTCCTGTAAAATGGGGAGATTAACAGCTGCCTTAGAAGACCGTATAGTGAGATGGACAAGAATGGGATGCTACAAAATGGCCTGGTTCTGTGTAAGGAGCCAGCAGGATCATGAAAGGTGGCCCCTATCCTCCCTTCACTCATGGTCTCTTCCACTCCAGGAGCTCGCAGAAAACACTCTCCCCTTGGAACTCCAGAACACGGGGTTGGCTAAGAACAAAGTCCCGTATTCAAAAAACGATGGTTGAATCATGGCATAGCAGTTTACTAGTCAGGAGTTTTAGACACGTCACTTATTGCTCCTTGAGCCTCAATCTTCTCATCCATGTAATGGACATAATCATAGTATGTCCCTCGTGGAGATTGCTCTGAGGTTAAGTGAAATGATATATGTAAAGCTCTTAGCACAGTGGGCTTGGCATATAAGGGCTTACTTAATAAATACTAGCTTTCGCCCTGTTGAGTCGGTGAGGATCATTTTAATTACTTTTAATGTCCATCATGTGATCACTCTAAAATTTCCCAAAAAAATAGCCCAATCTAAGATCACCGCAACTTCACAATAGCTCTGTGAGCTAGAGAGGGCTCCTATTTAATTTTATTTTCGCGAATTAGGAAACCAAGAGAAACTCACCAAGGGAAAGCAGTTTGCCAGGGTTTGGCCACTTGGTATCAGGTCTAGAACCAGCACCCATGGCTCCTGACCCTTGGCCAGGGTCTGTGAGAGGGAAGGGAGCAGGCCCTGGGGCTTCCAGCCTCTTGGGGACTCCCTGAGTTTGGGCTGACTCTGGTATGAGGACCCAAGTTCAAGGCTGCTGGGCCCTCCTGGGTCCTCCTTCTTGCCCTTGATGCATTGAAGGCATCTGCTGGATCCTGCCTAGCTCCCTGTGTGACCCAAGCATGGGGGAGGGGGTAAAAGGGGGGGTGCTGTCCATAGAGGGTGGTCAGAGCCTGGCAAGAATTATTTCAGAAAGGAGAGTGGGCGGGATGGCCAATGGGCGGTCAGCCAGGGTGGCGGCCATGCCTGCAGAGAAACGAGGTGTTCCTCCAGTTTCCTGACGCATTAGCCCTCCCAGGCCTGTGTCCCCCACATGCCCTGTGCCCCCAGCATCTGCTGGCAGCGGCTCCTGCCTCAGCAAGCATGGCTGGGCTCACGTCCTCTCCATCTGGACCCACTTCAGCGTTTCCATGGGCCCGGGGCAATGAAGGTGATTCAGTGTGGGTTTCCCTGTCCCGCCCTGCTCTGCAGTCTCCTTAGCCTGTGGGAAATGCTCTCCCTCCCTCCTCTCCTTCTTCCATCCTTTCCTTCATTCCCCTCTCCCTACCAGACTGACTTCCTTCCTTCCTTCCTTCCTTCCTTCCAGGCAATGCACCCTGAGCTCTTCCCTGTACACTGTCCTTGGGTCCTCGCCAGGTGATACTACGGATCGTGCCTCTGTCGTCTCTAACAGATGGGAAACTGGGGCCCGGGCGGGGAGTGGGGGGGAGAGAGGGGAAGAATGTGGCCCAGCTCAGCCACCAATAGGCGACCCAGAGCAGTGTCCTCACTCCGGGCCCCAGTTTTTCCACCTGTAAAATCAGGAGGTCTGATTGGATCAGAGGTTTTAGCCTGTACCTCGAAAACTCCACGAGGGCAGCAGCCTCATCGGCTTTGCCCAGTGCTGCGTCCCCGGCACCCTCGGGCAGCCGGCGCACGATACGGTCAGTGAGGCAGTCCTGCGCCATCATTGCCTGGAATCCAAGGCCATTTGTTGCCACGAATGATTAAGGAGTGAGAGATGGACTTCCGTTTAGCCAAGCGTGGTCACAGGGCTTTCTCTGGCGGACTTCTCACGTGCCCTCTTTGGCAGAGGAAAGAGTGGGCATAGATGGGGCCCCGCTGGGTCTGCATGGAACGCCCAGCCCCCCATCTCCCCACAGCTGTTAACTGGGGCGTGTCCATGGGACTGTGACGGATGGTTACGTATCACTAGAGAGTATGGTCAGGAGACCTGTGGGGTCCCCGGTGGGCTCTGGCAGCCCAGGAGTAAAGGGGCCTGACCTTACCTGGTTTCTGGGCGACCCTGGGCCCCAAGCTGGGGCTAGGACTGGCTGTCACCACGTGCTGAGCCTTCACCGTGTCCCAGTCCTGGCTGGCCCTGTTATCATGCTGGGGCCCCCCTCGTGCTTCCCTGGAGCAGCTGGGTGGCTGGATGCCCAGGGCATCGGGCAGGTCTGGTGCCCCTTGGGTGTCTCTGCAGGCCGAGTTGTCCCCTTTCCCGCTGGCCACCCTGTCCTCCTCCAAGTTCACGAGCCCGGCCTCTCCCTGCAGGCCCTCCTCGCCGCTGCTCTCCTCAGCCTCCAAGGCCAGACACCTGTAGCTGCCATCAGGGATCCGGAAGGTGCAGGGGGTAGGCCCGTCTTCGTTGAGTCCGCGGGGTGGAGGTGGGAGGTGGGGACCCAGCATGGTGCAGCTTCTCCTTAGTGAGGCGGAGAAGCGGGGGCCAGGCCAGCCACCAGTGTGAGCACCGGTCTTTGCTTCTCCTGGGGTCTCCTCTCTGGCTCTCTGCAGCTTTGTCTTCCTCAGGCAAGTCCCAGAGCTGGGGCAAGGTCCAACTGTGGGGCCCTCCTGGGCTGGGTGGGGTGCTAGGCCCCCAAGCCTTCCTCTCAATCTGTGTCTGGTCTGTGAAGCCCTCCTTCAAGGCGATCTACCTGCCCGGCGGGGGGGCGGGGGGGGAGGAGAAGCAGTATGTGAGACAGTCCGCTGGGTGCTCTGGGCTGAGTTTCTGAGACCTGCCCACCTTGAGGGGGCCCCAAGAATGGGCTGGGGTTTGGGGTACAGGTCTCACACACCTATGGGAAAGTCCCAAGCTTCAGCCCTTCTACATCCCAAATTTTCACCATCTCCTTATGCCACCTGGCACCTTATTTGCTTAATATTTTTCCATAAATCAACTTTAAATGACTTACTTCTATTACTTCAGACTTACCTTAAGCACTAATTGCAGGAAAACCACAAGTATTTTGTGCTAAGTCGCCTCCCCCCTAATACACGTTAAATAAATATCTAGTTATTTAAAAATACTTAACTGGGCCCCGCCTAGAACTAGAATTCTCTCACATGCCAGCAAAGGTACATACACCGCAGGAATCCTGGGAACAATCCGGGGGGGAGGGGAACGCAAGGCTGGGGCCAGGGACCCCCTGAGGAGGCTGTGCACCAAGCCCGGACGGTGGCAGCAGTGTGCTTTTGTGTCCAGGCTTTGAGTTAGACCCCCAGCCCTGCCACCTGTGGAGCTGGCAGCAAGTCACGGGGCCTCCCTGAACCTCAGTTTCCCCATCTGTAAGATAGGAACGCTGATATCTCCAACGTGGTGCCGCGTGGAGGATTAAGTGAGGGAAGGCACGCAGAGGACGCCGTATGGGTTCTGAGATGTAATCTAGTACACATTGGCTATTCTTTTATTACATAAAAATGTCTTGAGCTCTATTGCATGGCTGGTGCCATATAGACTAGACTACAACGGGGATAAAGAAGATACGGTACACTGGCTTCGCGAAGCCTCAAAATCTGGTGAGGGGAGAGCTGTGAATGATAACAAGAACCATAATAATAACGGTATGATTATTTATAAATGTTAACAATGGGGATGATTTCGGAGAGAGGGGACAAGACCTCCCACAGGGTGTACGGGATGCAGGGAGGGGATGCGTGGGAGAGGAGCCTGGGCGGAATTGCCGGCCGGGCTGCGAGGCAGATGGAGAGTGGGTACGGAGGAAGAGGGAGGGGTCTAGGCTGCAGGCAGGTTTGTGGCTCTGGTGACAGGGTGACTTTGTTCATAGAGATCAGGAGTACAGGGGAAGGAGCAGGTGTCCAGAGGAGCAGGAAGATGAGTTTGATTTAGCTTCCAAGGGAGGTGAGTGTGGTCAGCTCCACGTGGGGCCTGGAGAGCAGGGGAGAGAGCTCCAGGCTGGAGAGAAAGGCTTGAAAATCATTTGTGGAGGCATAGGGAGGAGGTAGACAAGATGCCCCAGGATGGGCAGGTAGAGCTCAAGATGGGGCTAGTGGCCGTGGACACTGGGAGGAAACCCTGGGATTTACAGATCTTGGCTAGCAGAGTCCATCACCGCTCAGCTGTGTAATGCTGGCAAGAACGCACTCTCTGAATCTCATGCTAGCAGGAAATGGGGAGAGAAGAACCACCCCCCAACACACACACACACACACACACACACACACACACACACATACACACACACACAGACTGGCCATGAATACTGAGAATCCTGAGATGTGAGGTAAGTCTGGGGACACTAGTGACCTCGGGGCTTCCGCGGACCACGCCCGTGGCGGTACCTGACTCGGAGGTCACTGCTCCGCCCCCCTCAGGTGGGGTCAGGCCTCCCCACCCCCCAGCAAGCTGGCCCAAGGCCTCAGCCTCTGGTTGGAGCTGTGCCAGGGGAGTGTGGCAGGCAAGAGGAAAGATAAGCGCATTACCAGGCCCCGGGGCAAATCAGCACCAACCAGGGAAAGGTAAACAAGCGTCAGGATCAGAAAGATAACAGGCACCTGTTACAACAGCCTCTGCGGCAGTGAAATGAGCACAAAGGAGCCAACCTTCTCCCAGAGAAGAACTGAACACCTGTTCCCCACCGGGTTATTCACTGAGGGTGTTAGGATAAATCATCATGACAGTGCTTCGGGAGAGGTACTGCTGTTAGCCCATTTCAGAAGCGAGGAAACTGTGGATCAGACAGGCAAAGTGACTTGGGCCTAAGTCACACAGCTAGTAAGCGGCAGGGCTGCATCTGAACCCGGCTCCGGCACCTTGACCTTGAGGGGAGGGTGGACACAAAGATGTGGGAGGGACGGCTCCAGCGCCTCTCTCCTCTCTGGGCTTCGTTTCACTCCCCAGAAGCTGCCAGATTTCCACACTAGAGTGTCACAGCTCTTAGACTCTCATGAAGAGCAGTAGAATTCTGAAAAGACCTAACTGGCCATGCGACCTTGGGCAGGTGCCTTCTGTGCTCCTTTTTTTTTTTTTAAGATTTTATTTATTTATTTATTTATTTATTTATTTATTTATTTGGCAGAGAGAGAGCAATCACAAGTAGGCGGGGGGGGGGGAAGCAGGCTCCCCACCTAACAGAGAGCCCCACACGGGACTCAATCCCAGGACCCCAAGATCATGACCTGAGCCGAAGGCAGAGGCATTAACCCACTGAGCCACCCAGGTGCCCCTATACTCCTAGTCCGTTTGCCCCAAGGCACAATGGTGGGGTTGAGCCTGATGAAGCCACAGCGGGATGGGAGGGGGGTCCATCCAACCGTGGCATTTCAGGATGCTATGATTCTAAGCCCCTGGAGCCCCGCTCCCCACTGCCCCCTTCCTGCCTCCCCTGCCCCCACCAGGGCCACCCACCCCATCTCTGAGCCAGATGGCAACAGGCAGGATTGGGCGTGGGGGGGCAGGGCTCCCTCTGACGCCCCACGGGAGCTTCGCCTCTCTCTATCTCTGCTTCTGTTTTGCTGTATTTGACCGTGGCCACGGTTTCCAGGAAAGAAGAGAGAGGCGGAAGAGTTAACTTTCCGCCACCCACACAAATATTTTTGGCCGGCTTTGTCTTCGGGTTGCCAAGCCAGGAGGGAGGGGTTGGCAGGAGCACTCCAAGTCTGCCTCCCGAAGAGGGAGGACTCCCAAGCCAGCTGGGGGGCCTGAGTGCTGGAACACCCACTGAGCTTGGGAGCCCAGTGCAAGGGCAGGGTGGTCAGGACCCACAAGAGAATGGCAGCTGCCCCTTACTGAGCGTCCGATGGTACGTGGCCACGCCTTTCACCGAACACTCCTGGGCAGCAGGTGTGTGGGTGCTGTCTACAGAGGAGGAAACTGAGGCACGCAGAGATTAAATTCCAAATCCAGAGGCACACCAGGGCCGAGTGGTAGAGCAGGGCCTGAGTCTAGCTGCTGGGCTCTGTGCTCTTACCTTCTGCTCTCAGTAGCTGCAGGCTAACTCCAGGAACCCCCACAGTGGCCTGCCTGTGTGGGCACATCTCCAAGGTGGGCAGGAGAGAGCCTGCTCCAATCTCAGCAGAAATGGGGGGTGGGGGGGAGTCGTCTAATTCTGGCTCCCCCAGACCACATCCCTCATCTGGCCGCAGGCTCCAAGGACACAGAACCTTGGCAGGCAAGGCTGACACAGAAGGCACAAACCTATTGTCCTCTTCTCAGGGAGGGCAACTCCCAGCCCAGAGCCACGGAGGACTCACTCAGGTTGTCAGGCAAGTCGATGCAAGGCCAGCACTAGGACCCTGGTGCCCAGGCTCCTGACTCCAGCTAAGCCCTGCTCCACCCTGAGGGGTTCGCTTTCCCTTCTCCCTCCCCTGACCTCGGGGAGCCTAAACAGGGTACCCAGCTGAGCTGACTTTCAGATGCTCTGCAGTCCCTGTCCACGCAGCCTGAGGACCTGCCCAGATCTCCGGGGCGTGGGCCCAGGGGACACGGCCTTGGGAGCCTCCTGTTCCTTCTGCTGTTCCCTATGTGACAAGGGGAAGGGCACTGGCTTTGGAATCAGATCTGGGTTCAAATTCTGACTCTAGCATTCACTGGCTGCCTGACCCTGGACAAGTCTCTTCATATTTCTGAGCTTCAGCTTCCCCAGCTGCAAAATGGGTTAAAATAGGGCCAACTCCAAAGGGTTGATGTAGGGATTCATTGAAAAACACAGGCTCATTCCTTCCCTCCATGGGGAATGAGGGAGCAGTGTTGTGTGCGGCTCAGTGGCTGGGCTCTGGGGGGTTGAATGTTAGCTGGGTGAGTGTACAGCTGTCTGGTCTCCCCGCATTCCCCACCCGCAGTGCCCACAGCCTGCTGTAGGGGAAGGTAGAGGGAGTGAGGGGTGGCGAGGATCGGGCTTAAGTAGGTGCATTGCAAAAGTCAGGGCATGGGGTCCCAGTTTTGACTCTCCCGCTGACTCAGTGAGTCATGTTGGGGAAAATCACAGGATCTGATTCTATGGTAGGCAGAGAGGGGAGAAGCAGTTCAGAAAGACTAGACCCTCATTCCTCTGAAGGCCCTTTTGCCCCAGAAGTCTTCGTACCTGACCTCCCCACCTGCAATCTCTTCCTGTCTCCACCCTCTGCAGGGTCTACTCCATTCTTCTAAAGTACAGCTTTGAATGTGTCGCTCAGTTGCTCAAGGACACTCCATGGCTCCCCATTGCTCACAGAATAAAAACAAACAGTTGCCAACAAGGGGAAATGTAGATTCAAAGGCAGATCTCATGATTCTTGGCTGAGGGGAAGGAAGGAGGGCTCCCCGGGGGTGACGACACTTCGACACTTCGGTTGGACTTGGAGGACCTTGACAAGAAGTGCTCAGCATTCTGATGGATGGAAGGTACTCTGCAAGGCCCAGTTCCTGGGGGTGGGGCTGGGAGGAGAAGGTGGGAGCCTGAAACCAGAGCTGGCGTGCAGGGATCCCTGCCAGAGGAACATTTTGGAGCAATTTCCTCAACGCCAGGCACATAATAACAAGAACAATGATAATAGCTGATGTTTATGAAGTGTTTACTGTGTCAGGTGCTGTTCCGGACACTTGGTGTGCAGTAACCTGTCCAATCCTCGTCACAACCCTATAAGGATGGTGCTATTATTATCCCATTTTATAGATAGGGAAGTCAGGCTTGCGTGACTCGCCAGGCTCGCACGGCTAGTAAGTGGCTGAGTCAGGGTTCATATCCTGATGGTCTAGCTCCAAATAGCACTCTTATTATCCATAAGGCTGTACTGCCTCGGTAGTGTGACTGCTGAATGAATGAATGAATGAATGAATGAATGAATGAACGAATGAATGAGAAGGAAAGATGGGAGGCGGGAAAATTGGAAGGGAAAGAGGGAGGAGATTATCTCCAACACCTGGTACATTGCCTGGCACATAGTAGTCACTCAGTAAATATCAAGTGGAGTAATGAGGGCAGAGTGACTGAGGCATTAACTGTATACATAGCCTGGGGGCAAAATTGGAGTTCCCGTCGGCAAAGAAGTTGGTCAGAAGCGGTCCAGATGGCTCAGGGTACCTCTGCCCACTCCACCCCTGCTGATGGCACCTCAGCATCAGGAGTGGGTGGGGGGTTAATGTCCAGCCTGTCCAGAGCTGTGTTCCTGCTGTCACTGGAAAGAGAGCTTCTATTGTCCTCAAGAATCTGAGCTGAGAGTAGGTTCCTGCCTTAGTGCTTCTCTCCCAACAAGGAGATGGGAACCAAGGTGGGGGGTTTCTTCCTTATGGTCCCAAAGGGGAAATCCCAAGCCCCTCCGGCCTTTGGAACAGGTGAGCACGAGGAAGCCAAGCATTCACTATTATCTTGTGATATGTTCTCAGAAGAGTCACTTCCTTACAGTGGGCCTCAGTTTCCCCAGCTGAAAAAGGCCTTGAGCTGAATGGTTGGTGGGGGTAGAAGCAGCCAAGACTGAAACTATCCCCGAATCCTCCCTGGACTTGCCTGTGCCGGCATTTTCCGGTGAGCGAAGTGAGTTCTAGAAGGATATGCAAGCGTGACCACACATTACTGACCCCTCCCTCCAGTGCTGCAGGACAGACGGACCAATCCTGCCCTCCTTCCTTCCTGCCTCAGCCTCCAGCCATCACGGCCCTTGCTGCCCAGCCTGCTCTGACCTCTCCCCCTTCCTCCCTACTTCTCTCCTCTCCTCCATTCCCATCCACCTCCTGGGACAGAAGGAGCCAGTATGTGGGGGGGGGGGGGGTCACGTGAAGTTGGGGGGAGCTCTGGAGGTGTCAGGAAACCATCCCTTGGTGAGTAGGGAGGGG
>CM053607.1:34504208-34514562 GCA_028646535.1 Procyon lotor | reverse complement strand
GAAAAGTTCTGCCCACGTGAAGCTCACATGGGGGTGGATGGATAATAAATAAATAAGAAAGCATGTCAGATGGTGATAAGTACAACGGAAAAATAATTAAGCAGGAAAGGGAAGCAGGGACTGGTGTGTATTAGGAGGACAGAGAAAACAGTGACATTAATATGAAAAACCTTGATAGATGCCTTTCTTTGTTTTTATGGCATATGTATTTCGAGTTCACAATTATGTTAAATTCTCATACGCAGTTATGAATACATAAAATCAACATTAGGTGGCAAACTCGGGAACAGAAGCCTTGCAAACCTCTGGAAGATTTATTTCTTATGCTAATATTCTGATGACGCAATTTGTTCATTTCATCAACTCCCAACAAATCTACTGTTTAGGATTGAGTATTTTTATAATCCTGGATGCAAAAATATGATTTTGCATATTAGCATTATCTCTTTGAAAACATTCTTTTCCAAGTTCCTTAAATTGAGAGCGTCTCCTCCATGTAAAACATGAACTTGAGGATAACAGTATTGATGTCACAGCGTTGTGAAGATTAAATCAGGTGATGTGTGTAAGTACTTGATAAGATGCAGCTATTGAAATTGTTATTATTTATTATTTCTGTTCAAGGGTGATTAAGGATATAATCAGAACTAACGCTACCATTTATTGCATACTGACCGTATACTGGGCACTGAAATCATACATACATCAGATCAATTATGATCTGATTTATTCCCCCCAGTAACTTCATGAGGCAGGTAGCTACCACTATCCCCATTTAGCAGATGCGGGGAATGGAGGCCAGGAGGATGAGTCTGTCTGTGGTCCCAGAGCAGGAAAACAACTAGCCAGGACTTGAGGCTGCCTGGGACCTGAGCTGGCCACCAGGGGTCTACCTGAGAGTCAATGCAAAGAACCCTTCATTCTGGCCTTGGCTCTGCCATGCCCTCTGTGACCTGGGCCACATCCCTCCACTCCCTGGCCTTGGTGACCCCCCCCCCAACCGCACAGTTGCAGGGCTGAGCTTGGGGGCTCCAAGTGGCTCTCCTGCTGCGGATTGCCCATGAGTCCCAGCACCCGGGATGCTGGAGGACTCAAGCCCGTTCCAAATGGACTCGCCAAATCCAGCCTGCTCACAAAATCAGCCAAGTCCCATGCGCGTCACATCTATTTCTGCCCTGCTGGGTTTATAAATATGTGGGCCAGGGAACCAGCTTCGGCAGAACCGGAGACACTGAAGTCATGGCTATAAATACAGGGCCAAGGGTGTCTCGGGTCAGGTAGGGGAAGACACAGGGTCAAGGCTGGCCTGGAAAACCACACCCCGGGGGTCCTGCATGCAGTCCAGTCTCCTGGAAACTCAAGAGAATGGAGGCCCCAGGGGCAGGGACTTGCCCAAGGCCACATGGGCAGTGAGGGTCTGAGGTGGGCTTGGAGCATGAGGCTCCTGGCTCCTGGCTCTGAGTAGAGCGCCACCTACTGTCCTCGCTCATAAATACCCCCTCAGCCTACCCTGCGGTTCTCCCCATTTCAACAAATGCATGGTATTATGATTTAAAATAATTAAATATTATTATTATTTAGCTCTTAAAATAAGCTTCTGCTAATAACATACTGCCTTTTATTTATGCAATATGTTGAGGTTCTCAAAAATTTCAGCTGAGAAGAGCTCTATGACTAAAAACTCAGGAAATGACTAATAGCGGCCTCCTCTTCAAAAGGACCCTTCCCCATGCAGCGTGGCCCAGCCCTGCACTGAAGTGGGCCATGCCGACCCAACAGCCGACCCTGTGAAATTCCTCCCCAAGTCTGCACTTGGCGACATAACTTTGATAGCTCGGAATTGGCCGTGGTGGGAGTTGTTACACCATAGAGATGGACAGATGCTACAAATCAGGCTTTTTTCCCCCCTTGGAAAACTAGTTGTTTTTTTATCAGCCGACCACTGCTTACGACCATGGCTGGCTGACCTCGCCCAGTTCTCTATCTGAACTCTGCAAGCCTCCATTTTTCCCATCTGTAGAGTGGGAACAATAACCGCACCGACAGCATAGCTACCGCAAGGCTGAATGAGCTTGTACCCCTAAGGGTTAGCACAGCGGTTTCCAAACCGGTCTGCATGTTCGAATCCCCGGAGGACTTTTTACACAGGCCAAAGCCCCGGCTATTCCCCGGGCCAATTCAGTTACAGCCTAGGAAGGTAGGACCCGGGCACCAGTGTATCTGGAAATTTCCTAGGTGATTCCAACATGCGGACAGAGTTGGGAATCGCTGGCTCACACTGCCTGCCTCTTGGCAAGCACTCAGCAGCTGTCCAGGAACTAGAAAAGAGAAGGGGGCAGTGGTGGGGAGTTTTGCTTGCTTGTTTGTTTCTTCTATTTAAAGGCCCAGTCTGCCTTAAGTGTGCAGGAGATGCTGCCTCGAGGGACCATGGAAGGTGGGTCTTTGCCCTTTCCCTTCCAAATGTGCTCTTGGACACCCCCCACGCTCCAGAGCAGATGGGCACAAGCCTATTCACCCCAAGGAGGCCTCACCTCATTTGGTACTCAGCTGGCCAGCTGGGAGATGAGCAGACCTCAGCCAGGCCTCTCCCTACCCTCCTAGAGAGAATCAGCCCTGTCTTCTCAAGCCACACGCCAAGGATCCATGGAGCTTGGCTTAGCCTGGGAGATAGCGAGCTGCCATTTGGAAGACTCAGATTAAGAATAGAGATAATCGGGCTTATGCCAAGGGCTTGGGGCCTCAGTCTGGCTTTGCCTTGGACTGCTGAAAATGAAATCAGTAGTAAAATTAGTAGTAAATGAAAATCAGTAGCAAAAATAAGCGTAATAGTGGCCAATGTGGATTGGATTCTTCCTGTGCACTAGGACGTACCATATAGGCCCCTTGACAGTCTAGTCTAGAGCTGTGCTCTCCAATCCCGTGGCCACCAGCCACCTGTGTTACCGAGCCTTGAGGTGCGGCGAGTTCACCTTGACATGTACTGTCAAGGAAGGATACCACCGGATTTCAAAGGTTTTGTACCCAAGAACGAATGTAAAATGTCTCATTGATAACTTTTTAAGGATTTATTACATGAGAAAATGATGCTATTGTGGACTTCAATAAATGTATTATTAAAATAAATCCCCTGAGTTCTTTTTTTTGCCCACCTGTTGCTTTTTACTTGAGTACCGTGGCTACTAGAAAATTGAAAATTACATAGGTACTTGCATTATTTCAATAAACAGTTTTGACATGGAGGTCAGGAGGACATACTCTCTAGTGCCACGGTCCTGGGCTTTCAATCCTACTATGTACTCTGCCACTTACCAGCTAGGAGACCTTGGGCAAGTTATATAACTGTGCCTCAGTTTCCTTATCTGTCACATGAGGATAATAATCGTAATTACCTCTTGTGACTTTGGGGTGGATCTAGCATCCTGGCATGGACAAAGAATCCATTAAAAATCAGCAATCAGGGGACCATCTGGCACTCGGCTAAGTGATTTCCTTGGATTATCTCATGCCTCATTAGGTGCCGAGCTCCCTGTCACTGGTGGTGACCAAGCAGAGGCTGGGAAACTCCTTGGCAGGCTGCTTGAGGAGTGGTCTTTGAAGATGGCTCCCAGCTCCGACACTGCTTTGCTCCACCATATCCTCCCCTTTCCCAAATTTTCATTCAACCCAACGAAATATAATAACCACGTGCAGTTGGCCCTGGGGGCCAGCGTCCTGCAGGACACTGTGGGGGAAAACAAAGGTAAAGCAGACATGGTTCTTGCCTACAAGCAGTCGAGTGTGGGCAGATGGCCTGAGGCAGCAGCTTGGATAGTTACAATATGAGGTGGGAGGGGACAAGGACTGTGAGCAGCGACCTACCTGCTCCAAGCCTCAATTTCTCCATCTGTAAAATGGGGCCAATGACAGAAGCACCTTCTACGACTTGTTGTGGGAGAAGCACTCCGCACCGTGCCGGACACATGGACGAGCTCAGGATGTGTTGGTCATTGTTCCAGTTTTATGGGGGTTGTCAGTTTTGCTCACCATTCATTCATTCATTCACTCACTCACTGATTCATTCATTCAGCAAGCAATTTTGGAGCACGTGCTGGAAGCCAGGGCTGCTCTGTGAGTGAGGACAGCCAGGACAAGTCACTCGCTGGGCTTGGAAATGTGGAGGGCAGGGCCTGGTAGGACAGGGAAAACAGATGATACACTGGGAGACGAATAAATAAGCCAGGTAATCGCAGATCATGAGGAGCGCTGTGTAAACAATAGAGGGAGGAGCACCCCCTCTGCTCCCATGTGGCAGCTCTGTCCCCAGGACCACAGGCCTGGCACCCAGTAGGGGCTCCTACAATGCCTGCTGCACAGATCTCAAACGAGAGACATTGTGGGGTGTGGAAAGGGGGTGGGGTGTTTCCGCCTGGAAACTTCCTCTGACGCGGGGAATCAGACTGTCGGTCCAACAACAGCCTGGCAGGGCAGGGAAGAGCTGGGAAGCAGGCACCCAGGGCTGGAGACCTAGGTTCAAGCCACAGGTATGATCTGCCATCTCCTAGGAGCCACAGCCTTCAGGCAAGCCCTTTCTCCTCTCTTGCCTCAGTTTACCCCTCCCCAAAGTGAGGGGTAAACTGTCACATGAGGATAATAATTGTAATTACCTCTTGTGACTTTGGTGTGGATCTAGCGTCCTGGCATAGACAAAGAATCCATTAAAAATCAGCAGTAAGTCACAGTAAGTCTGTGGATCTACCTCATCCAAGATTCTGTGCCTTGGTCCCGGAGGGCAGTAGGTAGGGGAGTGGTGGAGGCTGCGTGGCATAGACACACTTGTCTGGGGGAACATACCCAACACCGCCCCCGGGGAGCCCTCAGCTTCAGCACCCCCCATGGGAGGAGCCAAAGTCAGGAGACCCTGGTGCACGGTGGCCGAATATTAGGACTGGAAGGGAGCTAAAGCCGCCCCCATCTGATTCTTGAATTCCTTTCCTTCAGGGTCCCCAGCCTCGGCTTGTTTACCTCCGGGGTCGGGGGCCTCCCTTTCCCCAGGGGAAGTTCAGTCATTCCATCTCGAGTGCCCCTTTTCTGTGGAGTGAAATCTCTCTTCTGGTTGCCCCCTCCACCCCGCCGCACTGACCATCATCCCATCATCTGAGCGGATGGAACAACTTCAGCCCTCTTTTCTATTCCTTCCCCCAAGCTAAACCTCAGTCCCGTCAACCATTCCACGCAGGAAAGAATTTTCTGACCCCTTCCCATCCTGTTCACCATCTACTGTCAGCCCTGCCTATCAGATTCTCAGAAGTGAACTGACCCCAATATTCCAGGAAAACCAAACTGGTACAGACGATGGCAAGATGGTCACTGCCTTCGCTTCGAGCGTTCCGTCATTACCAATGCAGCCAAGCACCCATTAGCCTTTTCCCCCTTTCTTTCCAGAGCCGTATCTCTGCTGGATCGCATTGTCCCCATGGATCACAAAGACCTCACGCTAACTGCTACTTTCATGCCACATGGTGCATACCCCGGACCTGTGCTGTTGGCATTTTGAGCCCAGTGGCAGATTCTGATCTGTATTCTAGCAAGTTGGACCCTCTATGGAAAGGATTCTCCGTGAGTGGTGGAGTCAAGTTAAAAGAAAGTAATAATCACCCCCAACAACCCAACCCCCCCCAGCCACCAGCACATACACGCACATACAGGATAAAATAAAATAATGGAAGGGAAACATGTTTTGTCAACAGTTATCCAAAGCTATTATTAAGGAAACTCAGAACATGCTCATCGCGGCAATGTCTGGCTGGCTGAACAAGCGGGAGGCACAGGGCACCGGACGCACAGGTCTAGCCAATAAAGCGACAATCTCAGGGGTCGAGGCAGGTGGGGGAAAGGGAGCTGTGGCAGAAGATGCCAAAGGAGGAGACCGAGGGTGCTGAGTCTGACCTCTGCAGATTCAGTAGTCTGTCCCTCTCTAGCGGGCCCCGCCCCCACCCCCCGACACTCCTCTCCCATGGAGCTGTGGAGCCAGGGCTCAGCACACACAAAGTCATCCAGCCCTGCTCTTCTGCTCTCTGTGAACCAGGGCGGGGGACTTCCCTTCCCTGGGCCTGAAAAAAGGGGCAACCTCAGCTTGCTGCTTTACATGGCGTGGGCAGTGGGGCCCAAAGTGCTGAACACGGGGCCTGACCCAGAGCGGCAGCCTAGCGCCCCCCAGAGACAGCTGGGGTGGGGAGAGCCAGGGCTCAGCCAACGGGCCCCCTGCTCTGGGGGCCTGCTTTGTGGGGAGTGGGGCTCGCTGGAAAAACTGCGTGGCCTCGGCTGAGTTACTTTGCCTCTCTGATCTGTTTTCCCACAGGCAAACCAGGACTAATGACAGTACCCACCTCACCGGGCTGCTGTGAGGATTGACACCGGTTCATATAAGTAAAGGGCTTCGAGCTCACCAGTAAGTACACGGTACGTGTTATTGTGGCTCGGCGAAGGGCTGAGCCAGGGCTTCCAGAAACCCTCCATCTCAGCACCTGCCCTCTGGCTCAGAGCAGCCACACCACGCGTGTGCGTGTGTGCATAGGTCTGCCTCGTGTGCCCGTCTCTCTGTGTGTGACTGTACGCATGTGTGAGTCTCTGTGTGTCTCTCTGTGCATCAGCGTGTGTACGCACGCCTGTGTGCGGCTGTGTGTGTGTGTCTATCTCTGCCCGAGCACGTGTGTGTGTGCACATGTGTATGCGCGCGTGTGCACGTGGGGGGGGGGCAGCTGGGGAGTCCGTGTGCAATGCTGCTAGGAGGGGCCCAGGAGGCAGCTCCACCAGACCAAACAACCCCAGTGCTCCCAGCTCCAGGCTTTTCTCTGACTCTGTTTGCTTTCTCTCTCTCCTTTCCGGTCCCCCTTTAACTGGTTCCTGCTTCCAGGGAGCAGAGCAGGGGGGAGGCCCTGGCAGGGTAGGTACAGGGCCCTCCCGTCCCCTCCTCACAAGGTTTTCTAGCCCCTGCTTCACTGCTATGACCCCACACAGGCCCCTTCCCTCTCTGAAGGGGTTCTCAGTCTTCCCGTTCCCTGCCAGAGGAAGGCACCCCATGATCCTGCTGGCCATGCTACAGAAGGGCACAGCTAGGCCCCCCACTACCCGGGATGGGGCACAGTGTTCCCCCAGGAAAGGTTTTTTGTATCGTCTGTGACTAGATCGGAGGCCATTCCCCCGGCAGAAGCTGGGGCCCCGCCCAGGGACCAGGGGGACTGTTTGGGGGCGTTCTGAGAGGCGAGGGCCCCTGAGGCCAGCCAGGCCCCGGCCGCAGGCCTCCCGGTCCCCATTCAGCCAGGGCGCTGGTCACTGAGCACTCACCACGTGCCGGGTTGGCTCACTGAACTCCACAGACGCCCGACGGGGCAGGGCCTGACCCTGCCTCAATTTTACAGATGAGGAAACTGAGATCCAGAGAGGTCAGGAGGCTGCTCAGAGTTACAGAGCCTGTACCGACAGGGCTGGGCCTGGAGCCCGAGGCTCGGAAAGAGTGGGTGCTCTCCCCTGCCTCCCCGGGGGATCACTCCCCCTACCCCGCCGTGAAGTGGGGGCGACACCCTCCTGTGTTAGCAGAGTCACTGACGGGCCGATGCGGGCTTCTGTATCAGCAGCCCCGGTTCGCAACAACCCATTTTACAGATCAGGAAAGCAGAGCCGAGAGATGAGCAGCGACGCAGCCAGGTCCCTGAGCCTCAGCCAACCCGATCGATTCTCTTCCTTCTCTTTTCTCCTCACCCCACAGCAACCGCCCGCTTCCCTCTGCCTGAAGTCGGTATCATCTCCGGCTGCCCCGGGTGCGACTCCGCTGGGAAGGAGCCTTGCCGTCACCCACACTCGGCCCCTGGAAATCAAGGCGAAGTCTAAGGAGGTGGAGGGCCAGGGCTTCCCTGTGGCTCGGCTTAACTAGACTCTCCTGCGTCCGTTGGAACCCACTGCTCAGCACAACAAGGGTTACGTGTTTACGTGGACGCTGGTCTCATGAACAGTTTCGTCTTCTAAATGGCATTGTCACTTTAGGAAGGGTTGTTGAAAGCCCGTTCCTCCCAAAGCAGCAGGGCCCGCCTCCTGCTCCCTGGCCAGGCAGATCTCTCTATAACGATGCCCAGAAAGCTGCCCAGGGCCTCATAAAGTAGGCTTCTGTTTGCCCTTGGCCTTGGGTGTAGCTGTTGGTAGTTTTGCAGGACCCACGAGGCCACTGAAGGCCACCTAGAACGTGATCAGTTCTGAAAGCAGGGGCTGTGCCCCTGACCCTGACCAGCTGCTTTTCCAGGATTTGAAACAGCTGGTCGAGGCCCCAGGGGAACCTGGTCCCAAGGAGGGTGGACAACTCCAGGGACCCCAACCCTAAAACTCACAACCCTCTAGAGGGACAAGAACCCCCTAGAAGTAGATGGAGGCTGCCCCATCCTCAGACAGAGCTAGGGAATGATTGCAGTCTTGCTGGGAACAATGCCTCCTGAGGCTACTGTGGACACTGAGGCCCTGGGAGTGCAAGGAACTTGCCCCAGGCTCCTTCCTCTGCACCTGCTAGCCCCCCAACAAGGGGTCCTGAATCCATCCCCACCCAAAGATGCTGTCCACATCCTGGAGCCGACGTGTGGGGCCCTCCACCTGCCACAGGATGAGACAAGAAAGGACAGTCTCAGAGGCTGTGCCTCCTGCAGCCGGGCAGGGTCATACTCGCCTAGAGTTACTGATGAGACAAATCACCAATGAAGATCCATGGATAAACGGTCATTGTCATGAGTACCAATAACAGCATCAGCAAGCCACTTAGTAAGGAGGGGATACGCGGGGGCACATCCTTAATGACACTAGCTCTAAGCACCCCAGCCCTGAGAAGTGATCAAGGGGCTCTACCCAGGGGCTCCCCACACCCCCTGCATCCTCCCAGGGCACCCCCTCCCCAGGAGGCGGTCCTGGGTTGGCACATAAAGCACAGCCAAATAGCCAGGGCATCAAGGCTGAATGGCAGGAAGGCTGAAGCCAGGGTGGCCCCTAGCCTACCCGCCCAACCCTATGATTCAAAGCAAGGCTGAGGCCGGATAAAGCACTTGAAAACGTCAGTCAGGGAACAATCTCTTTCCCAAACTCCCTGCCTTTGACCTTGGGCACCCAGCCCTGACCTTGGGATGGGCTGATCTTTTTCCCAGGTCTGCCCATTCCATCTCCTGTCCCTTCACACACACACACACACACACACACACACACACACACACACACACACACACAGTATGTGACAATTGGGCTTTTCATTCTAATCACAGAATTATAAAACTACTAATCTGTGAGGGCCAAAGAATGGTTTATAAACAGATCACACTGGGTCCTAGACAGCCCGACCGAACATTCTTCTGGGCATTTAAAATGGGAGAAGCACCAAGACAGCCTGTTGCCAAAATGGACAGGACCCCAGGGACCTTCTAGCAGTCCCCTGTCTCCATTCATTTGAGCAGTTCATACTTTCATCTAATGTATTTTTATGTATTTTTCCCTCACGTAGGTGAAAATAACATACAAGTCTTGTGAAAACAAAAGTTAGTGGTCCACGTGGCACCATCCACATACCACGCTTGGGGAAATACTGTTTTGGCCCAAATCTGCCGTTGTAGGGATGGGGAAACTGAGGCCCAAGGAAGGGAAGAGACCTGCCCAACCTCCACAGCAAGGGAGTGGCGGGGCCACCACCAGAATCCGGAGCCCTGCTCCCAGCAAGTCTCCCTCTTCAGGGAGAAAGGACCCAGGACTCGGGTCACCGGAGCCCCCAGGTGCCCCCATTTGCCGCAGCATCTGAGGGCGGCCCCCAGCCTCTTCCCCGAGGCTGGGTCCTTGTCCCAGTTTCTTTCCCTGACCCCTTCCGGAGCTTCCAGCGCCCACTACTGTCTCCCTGATGCTGTGGGAAAGCTGTCCCCTCTTTTGGACTTGCTTTCCTCACCTTCCTTGGCTACAGGCAAGATGCCATGCAGCTCCAAGTGAGTCCTCGGGAAAAGATGACCACAGACGTGAGGGAAGGGCCGTTATGGGCCCCTTGCTCTGTGCCTCAGTCTTTCTCTCTGGCAAATAGGCAGAGGTTTGCGGGTGTGAGGAAGGCCGAACTGGGCAGGAGGAAAAGAAAGGAAGGAGGATGGCGGCCACAGGGTGTCCCCGCATAGAAGGACCAGCACCAGCTCAGCCGGGGTGCCTCCTCACCCCAGGGGACCCCTCCAGGAGGCAGCCAGCAGGCTCCCCGGTGCTGGGAGATGGCTAGGAGTCTGCCCAGGACTCTGACCACAGGAGGCCAAGAGGGAGGCCAGTCCGCCTCTGTGAACAGGACCACACTGACCTATAGACATGCTCACACACACACACACAC
>CM053607.1:34476899-34503708 GCA_028646535.1 Procyon lotor | reverse complement strand
GCAGATTGAGAATATCAATAAAGACGAATTTACACCACGTTAGCAGTCAATCCGTCATACACGGTGAATCTTGGGGTAATGTTTAGTTCTCTCTTTTTTGTTGCTCCTTACATATTTTTTCTTGTTTTCTTTTAATTATTATGTATTTAATATGAAAAGCTTTTTAGGAGACCAGAGATGAGGCTGTGCTCTTTGTTACAATCACAGGGCTTAGAGGAGTCTATGGTGCAATAAGCCTTGGGTGGCTCTTAGCACCTGCTGGTGGAGAACCGCCTTCTCACCCAGAATCTGTCTTCAGATCTACTCCCGGAACTGCAAATCCAGGGAGCTCTCTTGGATCTTCCCACTGTGCGGAGGGCCCGGGCCCTGGCCACACCTCTGTCTGTGGCTCTGGCCAGAATAACACAAGAGCCTTAGGTAGGTGAGATATTTTCCCCTTTGGAGCTTTAAGCTCTTTTCTGGGTGGCTACGTGCCTTGCCCAGCAGGACAGGGTGGGTGAGGACCACCATCCCCAACTCTGAACAGTCAAGGCCCAGGGAGACATGGCCACTGGCCAAAGGTCAGCAGTGGAACCAAAGCCACCTGAGCCCAGCTGCGGAGGAAAAGGACGTAGAGGCTCAACATCTGGGTGGCTGCCCCCTGGCCCACTGCCGGTCGTCCCTGCCCCCATCCCAGCTTCCCAAAGGCCAGGAACATCTGGCTGCTGGCCTTCTTCCAGGAGGGGTGAGTGGCGGCGGAGGGGCCTCCTTCCGCCAGGCCCTGCTGCTATGGTGCAAGGCACATCAATCAAGGCTGCAGGGCTGGCTGGTGCTAGGAGGGGGGCTGATTCCTTCCCCACCCCCTCCCCAGACATTCCTGCGTAATGGAATCTCCTTTCCTGTCTATTTATTACCAACCCACAGAGCTCCGCCAAGCTCAGGCTGCAGATTGAAACCCCACCAGCCCTGACTGTTCTTGGGGAAAGGGGTCCCCCAAGGGGGGACCTGGGAGGAGCCCCAGGCCCTAACCCTCACCAGTATGTCCCACTCCGCTCTTCCATCCTGCCCGTGGGTTTGCACAAGGGGCCAGATCTGAGTTAAGCACTTCACGCAGCGGTTTTCTGTGTCCACATCTGGGAAATGAGCACTTTCTCACGATCCTCATCTTGACAAATGAAAAAACGCGGGCTCAGAGAGGTCAACTCACTTGCACAGAATCACACAGCAAGGCAGAGTCTGCCTGGTCTCCAAACCCAAGCTCTTTCCTGGCTCCTCTCTTCCTGCTGAAAATACTCTTCTTCCTCCATTAAGTGGCCTTGGCACCCTTGTTGAAAATCAGTTGACCACAGAGATAGGGATTTAATTCTGGATTCTGTTTTGTTCCACTAATTTAAATAGTTAGCCTTGTGCTGGTACCACACTGTCTTGCTCACTCACTCACACTCACTTGCTCTACAGTGAGTTTTGAAACTGGGAAATATGAGTCCTCCTACTTTAGTCTTCTTTTTCAGGGTTGTTTGGTCTCTTCTGGATCCCTTGAAATTCCATATAAGCTTTGGAATCAACTTGTCAGTTTGTACAAAGAAGTCATTTGGTTTTTTTTTTTTTTTAAGATTTTATTTATTTGACAGAGAGAAACACAGCGAGAGAGGGAACACAAGCAGAGGGGATGGTAGCGGGAGAAGCAGGCTCCCCGCCGAGCAGAGAGCCCGATGCGGGGCTCGATCCCAGGACGCTGGGATCATGACCTGAGCCGAAGGCAGACGCTTAACAACTGAGCCACCCAGGCGCCCCTCATTTGGGGTTTTGATAGAGACTGTGTTGAATCTGTAGATCAGTTCAGAGAGTACTGTCATCTTCATAATATTACTGGAGTTGGGGCACCTGGGTGGCTCGGTCATTAAGCCTCTGCCTTTAGCTCAGGTCGTGATGATCCAGGGGTCCTGGGATCACGCCCCTCGTCGGGCTCCCTGCTCAGTGGGAAGCCTGCTTCTCCCTCTCCCATCCCCCCTGCTTGTGTTCCCTCTTTCTCTCTCTCTGTCAAATAAATAAATAAATAAAATCCTTAAAAATAACAACAGTAATATTACTGGAGCCTTCCAATTCATGAATATATGACATTTTTCCATTTATTTAGCTCTTCCCCAGTCTATTTCACTAATGTGTTGTAGTTTTCAGAGATAAGTTTGGCACTTCTTCTGATAAACTTATTTGTATGTATTTTATTCTCTTTGGTGCTATTGTGAAAGAATTATTTCTTAATAATTCTTTCCTTTTTGGAGTGCTCGTTGCAAACGTATAGAAACACAACTGATTTTTGTATATTGCTCTTGTGTCTTGTGACCTTGATGAACTCATTTATTAGGTCTAATAGTTTTTTAGTGGGTTCTTTAGGGTTTCCTATGTACAAGGTCGTATCACCTATAAATAAAGATTAGTTATCCTTCTCTCTTTGCAATCTGGATGCCTTTTTTTTGTTCTCTTGCCTTGCAATTCTGACTAGAATCTCTCTAACGATGTTGAGAGAAGAGGCAAGAACAGACATCCTTGTCTCGGCCCCTCTCTTCTCCCTGTGCCACATCTCACCCCCTCCCTTCTCTTGCTTCCTTTCCTCATCTTCCATCCCAAACAGTGGGTGAGTAGGGGCTATCGGGAGAGAAATATATACAAGGAAAGTGGCAAGAATAAAATGAGAAAGAAGGAAATCAATGTCTTGGATACCTGAAATCTCAAGGAATATATCATGAGCCCCACGATAGAACTGAGAAAACTGAGACCCGGAAAAAAGATGTAACGATTTACATTTATTAAGCACCTACTATGTACCAGACACCCAGGATACACAGATGAATCAGGCACTGAAGGGTTAAAGCTGAAACTCAAACTGAGATCAAAGCTCAAGGAGACTGACACGGTCATCTTATAATGGGGGGAAATAGAAAACATTACTGTCCCCCCAAAATCTCTTTCAGTTTCTAGAAGTGGCAGGCTCAGAACCATCATAGAAGAAACAGGAGAGTCTCATTCAGGTTGGGCCCCTGTCCCTTTGCTTCCCAGCTGTGGGATCTGGGGTGCACAGTGAACTTCCCTGTGACTTAGTTTACCCTTCCATAGAATGGCAAGAATTCTAGTGGCCCCTTCAGCGGGCTGTTGTGAGACTCAAAGTAGTTAATGTGTGAAGTGTTTAGTAGAAGTGTGTATTGGAGGTGTGTGGCCAGTTCTTCTGTGTGTTTGGCTCCCATAGATGCCAGCCCAGTTGTCCCAGAAGCTGAGAGATGGGGGGCGATGAGGCTGCCCATGCTGGGGTCTTGGGAAGGGACCTGTCCTTGCTGCTTGGATCCCTTAGTCGTCATGGAAGAAACTGACATGACTTCTGCTCCCGTGGTGTTTGCCCAGGGCTTACTATGTCCAGGCCTGCTGCTGGGGACTTCTCAGAGAAGATGACAATAGTAATAACAACCATTATTCTTATTTCAGCTTGCTATATGTATCAGTCAGGGTTCAGCCAGAGAAACAGAATCCAGAGGAACACATTAAGAGATTTATTGCAAGGAACTGGCTTATACAATGGTAGGGGCTGGCTAGGCAAGTTGGGAATTGGTATGTGATGGTTCATTTTACGTCAATTTATCTGGGCTATGGGGTATCCAGATATCTGGTGGGTCATTATTCTGGGTATTTCCCTGAGAATGTTTTTGAATGGGATTAACATTTGAATCAGGAGACTGTGTAAAGCAGATTCTCTTCCCTGATGTGGGTGGGCCTCATCTTAGCAGTTGAAGGGCTAATAGAACAAAAAGGCTGGCCCTTGTGGCTGTAAGGGAGAATTCTTCCTGTATGACTGCCTTTGAACTGACACATTGGCTTTTTCCTGCCCTTGAACTTGAACTGAAACATTAGCTGTCCTGGATCTCAGGCCTTGGGACTAGAATTGGAACTACACCGACAGCTTGTGTATATATATCTATATGTAACCAATAGAATGTATATATACACACACACATATACATTCCACTGGTTGTGTTTTTCTGGAACACTGCTTCATACAGTAGGGCAGACTGTGAGGAAGGACACACTCTGAAACTGCCAGGTGGAATCTCTTCTTCAGGGATACATGGGCCTGCTCTGAAGACCTCCGACCCATCCAGATCACCTAGGATAATCCCCCTCACTAAGAGCCAACCGATTATGGACTACAACCACATCTATAAGATACCTTTCCAGTAACACCTAGATTAGCACTTGACGGGGTGGCAGGCACTTCTGCCGGACCAAGCTGGCACATAAAACTGCCCAACACGGCATGGGCAGAACGGGATGCCAAGCCCATGGCTCCATGTCGGCTCATTTATTTCTCTAATAGTCCCATGAGGAAGATCTTTTAACACTCTTTTTTCCTTTTTTTTTTTTTAAAGATTTTATTTATTTATTTGACTGAGAAAGACACAGTGGGAGAGGGAACACAAGCAGGGGGAGTGTGAGAGGGAGAAGCAGGCTTCCGGCCAAGAGGGAGCCCAATGTGGGGCTCGATCCCAGGACCCTGGGATCATGACCTAAGCCAAAGGCAGACATTTAGCGACCGAGCCACCCAGGTGCCCCTAAAACTCTTTTTTCTAAAGGAAAGTGACTTGGGACCAAGGTGGTGCAGTTGGTTGAGCATCTGACTCTTGATTTCAGCTCCAGTTGGGATCTCAGGGTCGGGAGATTGAGCCCCAGGTAGGGCTTTGCTTGAGATTCTCTCTCCCTCTCCCTCTGCCCCTCCCACTCATGCTCCCTCTCGTGCTCTCTGAAATAATAAATAAATAAATCTAAAAAAAAGAAAGAAAGCAAAGCAAGCAACATGCACAAGGTCACACAGCAGAAAGGGAGGGGGCTGGGATTTGGAGCCGGTCACTCCCAGCACTGTCTCTTCACCGCCCCTGGGTTCTGCGTCACTACCTGATCGCCCTCAGCCCTCACACAGCCTCTGTGGGCTTCTTCTCGCTCCTTTAGAAGCAGATGGAGGCTCACAGAGGGCAGGTGGCCGCCCCGGTGGACCAGCCAGGAAGTGGAGGACAGTTCCACATCCGCTCGGACTCCCCTCCTCACACAGCCACCTTCTCACTGCCCTTACCTTGGCTGTCCACCCCCCGGGAAAACCTGACCTTCACTACCTGAATGCTCTGGGTGTCACGGGCACCTTCTTCCTCCGGGTTTCAGCATTGTCCTGTGTAGGGAGGGGCAAGGCTCTTTGGGATTTGGGGTTGGAGGGTCTGGACACCTTGGAACGCAGGGTGGAGCTCAGCCAGGGACGCCAGTCTCCAGGGAGCTCCTATTCTGGGGCTAGTCCCACCCATGGGGCTGCCCCAAGGCCATCCTGTGGGAGACACCCCGCCAGGACCAAATGCCCCCAAAGTAGCTCTGTCACCAGCCGCAGACTGGACAAGGCCTGAGTCGCCCAGTAGAAAGCACATTCCTTGGGAAAGCAGAGCGCCTTCTGGGACATGGGGCCCCCGAAAGGATCCTGGCTCAGCCAAGACTGTGGTCAGTGCTGGCCACGGCCTGGCCTGCACACCCCTTCCTGTGGGGGCCTCAGTGCCAGGGAGGCGGCCCTGTGAACAATGGCCCACTCTGTTCTGGGCCTGGGAGGGGGCGGCCAGCTCCACCGCCCCTCACACCAGCCAGGGATCCAGTGCTCCCCTGCTCACCTCTATAAACCGGAGCCTTCAGGCCTCCAAGGAAACACAGACACCCCACACTTAGCCCCCTCACAGCTCCCAGACAGACCACGGCTCAGAGGTCAGGAGTTAGGGCCAGAACGACTTTAGGAGCCCTAGAGAGGACACCCCGGCAAAACCAGCCACGAACTCCCAAAACCCCACCCCAACCGATGTCTTTGCTCAGACCCTCTGACCAGGCCTTAGTCCTCATTTGGTGAATGAGAAGGGCTCCAAGAGGCTAAGCAGCTTGCCTGGGGTCACACAGCTAGGAAGCAGCAGAAGTGGATCTCAAACCCAGGGCTGTGAGCCTCCAGTCTTCATCACTGCCCCAAACTGCCCTTTAGAAATCCCTAAGTGACAATGAGTCCCAGGGTTCAGGGTGCCCTGCATAGATTTCAGCACACAGATACACACACACACACACACACACACAAGCACCTTCCTTAGCAGACAACCCTGCCAAGGACAGCCTGGGAAAGGGCCTCGAGACTATCCAGGCCCAGTTCCGCCCCCCACAACCTGGAAGGGGCCTCTCTGCCTCCCCAGTCCCCAGTATGGGCCCAGGGGTTGGGGTCCCCTTGGTGTGTCGCCGGTGGGGGAGGAGGTCAGTCCTGCCCTGGAGCTCCCCTCCGCCTGGCAGGCCTGGAGGTCCACGGGGCCTCCTCCCCCAATCCTCCCAGGGCCCACAGGCCCCGGGCCAGGCCTGGCTTCCGGAGCTGCCGCCACCTTGGCCGGCTGCACCACACATGGTTTCAATCAGCTGCCTGCGGGATGAATGGTGCCTTGTAAGAGCTCCGCAGGGCTCACCTCACACAGGACAGCCAGGTGGGACAGCCTCGGGGAGGCGGGAGCGCAAGGGGACCTCGGGCAGGACGAGCTCGAGCTCGGGGCGTGGGTCTACGGTCCAACAGAGCAGAGTGGGGTCCCAGCCCTGCCGCCCACGACCCACCAGTCATCTCCAGGCCTCGGCTCCAGGTAAAGGGGAGGAACGAGCCCCCTTCGAGGGGCTGAGGATGCCAGGAGCGGGTGCCCAGCGCACAGAAAGGGCCTGGCACCCAGTAGGCGCTTTGTAACCTGGAGTCCAGCCCAGCCTGTCAGGGAACCCCGGGGGTGAAGGAGGCTCACCAACGCCACTTAATGGCCAAGGGAGGGGACACCCCCCCCCCCTTAGAGCAGGCGATTTCACTTGCAAAGGGGGAAGGCTGCCACCAACTGCTTCCCCCAGCTCCCTCCTCACCTCGAAGGGGTGTTCCAAAGGGAGCTTGGGAGGCAAGCCTCTGCTCCACGAGGGGGGCAGAGTGGCACCCCACCTCTCTTGCCAAGGGGGGTTCAGAGTAGCCGGCCCCGCCAGAACTCACGTTCGCTGAGCGCCGACTGGGTGCTGTGCTCAGTGGGTCACGTGCACTCTTATTTCATCCTCTGCCTCCTTCTATTAATGTTCCCATTTCACACATAATTGAACTCTGACTCAGAAAGGGAGAGCAACCAGGCTATAGCCCCACAGCTGGGAAGAAGGCGAGCGGGGGTGTGAGGCTGCCCAGGCTCTTGCCTTCTCCCCCACCTGCTGCCTGGGTGGCGGCTCCGGGCACCCTGGGACAGAGCTGAGAGCTCCTTTCCTGATGGTCTCCGGGGGACAGGGCTGGAGGGGGCAGCGCTTCCAGGCGGCCCTGCTCAGCCACTTTCCCCACCCACAGAGCTCCAGTCTGAAGGGCCCAAGGACCAGGTCCTCCGCCCCACCTCTCTCCCACCATCAGGCTGAGCCGGCACAGAGAAGAGGCCTCTGGGCATTTAAGAACAGAGGGAAGGGGGGGCGGAAGGGAGGAAGTGTCAGGGAGAGGCAAAAAACTCCTCGTGTTTCTTTACCTCCTTCCTTAAAGCATCCCCCCGCCCCAATTCTCCACTCTCCAGGCTGAGGCCCCTCAGGTGCTCCATAGCCCTTGGCTCTCCATCCCTCACCTCCAGGCTTTGGCCATAATTTTACCTGCTTGGAACCCTCTCCTCCCGGCCCTGGCTGGCTAGTCCTCCAAAACCCAGCCCAGCCCTCCATGCACCAGTGTGCCCAGTCCGCCCTGCTGGCTCCGGAGCGTCCTCCCAGGTGATTCTGGGAGCAGAGCCCTAGGGCCTCGTGGACTTTCTCTGGAATTGGCCCCAAATTCAGAATCTATCTCTATGGAGGAAGGAGATGCTTCCTCTCCCGTCCGTTGAAGATGGGATCCCGCCCTTTCGGACTGGTTTTCTCTTGTTTTCAACTGTCTGTGAAATCAAGGGACACGCACCCCTGTGGCTACATGGGGGGCGTTCGCTGAGCGGTTCGTGTCTAACTCTTAGCCTTTTAGTGGTTGCACTGAGAAACCATCTCGGGAGCACAGTTTAAAGAACAAGCCCTTCCTGCTGTCTTCTGTAGAGACAGACTGTCCCGCCGGAGACACACCAGCTCACCCAGGAGCTGGGTGTGCCCGTCGCCCCGGGCGCCCCCACCCCACCCCGACCCCCTGGGCCTTCGGTGTGATGGGTCAGGGAGCGCTGTTGGAAAAAGCACCCTGTGGAAGTAACCACAGACATCCTCAAGGGTTAAGTGGCAAACGTGTTCCGCGTGGCTTTGTTTAGGAGGCCAAAAATCTAAAATAATGCATATATTCAACTCTGAAATAAAGTGTGGTACATTCACAAGCTAAATCCCATGAAAAGGGATTTTTAATGACACCAGAGGACGGTCATCATCGATCACCAAGAGGACAAAAAAAAGCAGATTATGGAACATTTTGCTGGAAGAGGAAAACCAGCCTCCAGGCAGATACGTAAATGAAGCAGGGGAAAAGGGCAAGACGCAGACGTGGAAACTAGAAGGCCTGGGTAAAAGGCAGACTTTGGAACCCTGTAGCCAGGAGACGATGGACGGGTCTCGAAACCTAAAAGCTGGCCTTGCAGCATGTGTCCAGTGGGAGGACACCGGCCCTCTGGTACGTACTCGGCTCTGAGGACAGACCAAGCACCCGACAAACACGAGCTGCTATGATTATTTACAGCACTGCTTCTTGCTGTGCTGAGTGATTCTCATTTTCTTAGGTTGGCCTATTTGTATTTTTAAAAAATGTCTGCAACAAATGGGAATTACTTGTATTAATTAAAAAAAAATATAAACAAACATGACTACACAAGGAAGCGGCCCCACGAAACTCATGCGTGAGTTTTCCAGCTTGTTATTGAGGACGTCACTCAACTGTGATGCCCTGATGAGATTTTCTGGGAGAAATGGGTCTGCTGGTGGTATCCGCAGGTTTCCCTGTGGGCTCCAAGCCACAGCGGTGTGCCTGACCTCAGTGGCCAGGGAGAGGGGATCATTTACAATAACTTCGAGCCAGGCTCTATCGCGTGCACAGGACAACGTGCGAAGGAGTCCCACCAAAGAGTTGGAAGCGTCACCCCAGGGTCCAGACCAAGAGCGACGCTCATGTCTCAGAGTTTGTGCTCTTGGCTGGTGATTTCAGTTCTTTCGCAACAATCTCATATCACAATAAAAATGGAAACAGCATCATTCAATGTAGTAGAAAAATGTTCAATAACACGTAAAAGTGTTGACAACTTATTATGATTAAAAAGAGGTTTGCAAAACAGAATGTCAGTATATTCTCATTTCTACAAAACCAAACAACTTTACACGTCCTACAGAAGGGCAAAGTCCTAAAATATGAGCAGCAGTGGGATACATTTCTTCTTGTTTGTCTGTATGTATGTATATTCTCAATTTTCCACAATGGACAGCTATCATTTTTTGTCTCTTCTTTTTTTTAAGTGTATTTTCTCAAAAGGAAGGATTTTGCCCCAAATTTTCCTTGCACTTCTTAGCCTTTGTCTTGCCTCCACTCTCTCCCCTCCCCCATGTGCCTATTCTCTCACCTGATTTTAATTGACGCCATCTTGCTGCCCCTTCTGTGTCCTTGAAAAAGGCCCGAAATCATTGTTGGAGCCAGGAAAGGCAGAAGCCAGGGCACAGGCCCAGCCTGCTGCTCCCCGTCAGTGGTCCCCCACCACCCTGCGCTGCCTCCTGGGGTATTGTTCTAATTAGTGGGGACACAAAGCAGACCCAGAGACGGAACTATAAACAGCAGAGGCAAAGACCCATAAACAGCTGGCTAACCCGCTCCAGCTTGTGCAGACAGCCCTGGCCCTCCCTCACACTAGGGGCTGGGTGGGAGCTGGGCCAGCCACTGAGGACTTCCCTCTGCCTCCCCTCTTTAAACCACAAGCTGCTATGAGCCAGGTAGTTAGAGATTTGGGGGGGGGTGTCTGTCATGGGGGAGCTTATATCCACATGCGCAGGTGGTATGGGGACCAAGGATCTTCAAGATCACCAGAGCCCCATTACCTGCCCCAGGGCCTCAATTTACCTATCTGTAAAATGGGGAAGAGAAGAGCCAAGAGACTAAGTGGGCCTTTTTTTTTTTAATTTAATTAATTAATTTATTTGAGAGAGAGGAGAGTGTGAGTGGGGGAGGAGCAGAGGGAGAGAGACAAGCACACTCCACAATGAGTATGAAGCCCAAGCCCAGCATGGGGCTCAATGTAGAGCTCGACATGGGGCCCAATCCCACAACCCTGAGATCACGACCTGAGCCTAAATCAAGAGTCGGATGCTCAACCAACTGAGCCACCCAGGCGCCCCCTAAATGGGCCTTCTTAGCTCTACTACATCAGGCATAAAGGTATGCCCCGGGACTAAATGCCTATCATCTACCTAACTGCAGTATAATAACAATATATACCATTTGATAACATAAACATCCACCATAATAAAATTATCTGCAACATAACCCATACATCATATTATGTATTATTACATGATAGTCTTTAATATTTCTTTTTTTTAATGACCATCTGATCAATATCTGTGATCAGAGAGTATGTAGAAGCAAGCCAGGGAGACTTCCTGTACGAAGAGAGATTTAAGGGCTGCAGATTTGAGAGGCAGAGGAAATAAGCCTCCAAAAATATCATAATGGAGGGGAAGGGAGAGTCTGGAAGGAGAGGGAATTTACAGCGCTTCTTGGGACGTTGTCTGGGGCTGGGATCCATGTCTATGTTCTACCCCAGAAGCACATAGCCTGGCGCTGTAGAGGGCAGGAAGAAAACACACTGGAGGGGCACCTGGGTGGCTCAGTCATTAAGCATCTGCCTTCAGCTCAGGTCATCTTTCCAGGGCCCTGGGATCGAGCCCCACATCGGGCTCCCTGCCCAGCTAGAAGCCTGCTTCTCCCTCCCCCTCTGCCCCTGCTTGTGTTCCCTCTCTCACTGTGTCTCTCTATTTATAAAATAAATTAATTAAAAATTTTGTAAAAATCTGCTCAGTTGATTCTGAGGCAAGAAGTGTCCGTGTCTGGCACAGGTGGGCGTTCGAGAACCCAGGGTCCAGAGCTCCCCGGTGGCTGGAGATAGGATGTGGGGGAGGACGGAGTCTCCTCTCCTGCTGCGCCCCCGATCACCTGCACAGTACAGCCCTGGGGGCTTCGAGTGAAGCCCCCTCACAGTCTGGGAGGCTGTGGAGTCTCTCAGACCAAAGGCCCAGCTGTGTGATCCTGGCAGAACTACTTAACCTTTCTGAACCTCAGATCCCTCATCTCTATAATGGGAATGATACTAATACTACCTCAGAGAGTTGTGGCAAGGATTAAAAGAGGTAGTCCTTGACAAGCAGAGGGCCTGCCTCACGTGAGAATGTGAGAGACGCTTTTTAGTATTCATATAATTTAATTGATTGATATTATTTGTAATATTATTACCCCACCATCCACCCCTAGGCGAGTCTTCCACAGAGAGGTCCGCGGGGACGCTAGCTGTGAAAAGCTGGGGTCACACTGCCCCTTGCTGGACAAGTTCTAGACTGCACAGGGTAAACCTAAATTCAAGCTCCATTTCCTTTTTACCGGTAAACACTTCCTCGTGCGCCTAAGAAAAATTCTATATTCTTAAATAACAGTACAATCATTAAAACGAGGAAATTTCACATCGATACGACACTATACCCAGTCTACACAGTCTGTATCCACATTTTGCCAGTGGTCGTCTCTCTGGTGTCCTTTATATAAAGCTGATTGTTTCCCGGCCCGGGACCCCTTCCAGGGTCACATGGGGCACGCGATTGCCAGATGTCTTCATTTTCCTTTAATTCGGAACCACTTCTCAGCCTTTATCTTCCATGACCGTGACATTTTTAGAGGTCAGGCCAGTTAGTTTGCAAACTCTCACAGAGATGTACCCACTGGCTAGATTCATGTTACGCTTTTGTCGGAAACGTCACAGGTGCTCAGTGAGGTCCTTCTCATACCGGGTCAGCTTGTCCCATTCCGATGATGTGGGTTCTAACTCCCCCACCTGTTAGCATGTGGGAGCTGGGCTCCGTGCACCAGAGAGGGAGGGGAGACTTGCCTCCGGTCTCACATCGAGTCAGGATCCTCGGCTCAGGATCGTGACGAGCGCTCAGGATAGCTGTGGCAAGGCAAGACCTGCCACCCCCCCATCACACGGCCCTGAGCTCTGATGGGAGCCCAAGGGCTGGGTCAAGGACACCCGTGCTGCCTTCATGGCATCATCCCTACGACAGTCTGGGCGTCTGGAGCTCCCTTTCTGCGTCACTCATTAGGTATTTTTTTATGAAGACTTTTATCCCACAAGTGATGCATGAATATCCCGTTTTTTAAAAAGTGTTGCAGTTGGGGCGCCTGGGTGGCTCAGTGGGTTCAAGCCTCTGCCTTCGGCTCAGGTCGTGATCTCAGGGTCTGGGATGGAGCCCCACATCAGGCTCTCTGCTCAGCGGGGAGCCTGCTTCCCCCTCTCTCTCTACCTGCCTCTCTGCCTACTTGTGAACTCTCTCTCTCTCTGTCAAATAAACAAGATCTTTAAAATAAAATAAAGTGTTGCAGCTAGAGCTGAAGTCCCCTTTGAACCCTCGCCCTCTTCCTGGTCTCTTCTCTCTCCTCCAGAAGTAACCAGTTATCATTTTGGGGTGAGAGGGATGTGATCCACACTCCCAGGAGAAATACACACTATGTAGCATTCCTTCCAAAAATGGTCACAAGGTAGACCAGTCTCATAGAAATCTCCCCGGCAGGACTTGAAAACTTGAGTTATTTTCAACCCCATCATCATGTACGAGCGTGTAGCTACACTAGTAGCTATGTAGCTGATCCCCTATGGATGGACAACTAGGTTGTTTCCAGCATTTTGTTATTAGGGAACACACTGCCTGTGCACACGATCCACGGCTTCTGAGGGAGATGCCCACTTCTGGGAGCCTAGACTGCCCTTGGAGTACCAGATTCCTTGAGTGGACTCCTCAGGGGATGAGGAGAGTCTCATGTGCCTTTATTCACTCAGCCTATTAGAAACACAGACTCTTGGGGCGCCTGGGTGCCTCAGTCGTTAAGCATCTGCCTTCCGCTCAGGTCATGATCCCACGGTCCTGGGATCGAGCCCTGCATTGGGCTTCCTCTTCAGTGGGGAGCCTGCTTCTCCCTCTCCCACTCCCCCTGCTTGTATTCCCTCTATTACTGTGTCTCTGTCAAATAAAATTTAAAAATCTTTTTTTTAATATATTCTATTTATTTATTAGAGAGAGAAGGAAGCAGGCTCCTCGCTGAGCAGAGAGCCCAATGTGGGGCTCCATCCCAGGACCCTGAGATCACGACCCGAGCCGAAGGCAGAGGCTTAACCCACTGAGCCACCCAGGTGCCCCCAAATTTAAAAATCTTTAAAAAAAGAAAGAAAACAGAAGGAAGGAAGGAAGAAATGCAGACTCTTGGGGCACCTGGCTGGCTCAGTCGGTTGTGTCCGCCTTCAGCTCAGGTCATGATCCCAGGGTCCTGGGATCGAGTCTCACACTGGGCACCCTGCTCAGTGGGGAGTCTGCTTCTCCCTCTGCCTTTCCCCTTGGTTTGTGCTCTCTCTCTTTCTCTCTCTCTCTCTCAAATAAATAAAATATTAAAAAAGAAAAAGAAGAAATGCAGACTCTTGGGACCTCTGAGAGCAGCTGGACTGGATTTTCACACCGTGTTTCAAGGAGTTTTAGGGTTCCAAGATAACACGGCGGCCAGAGAGGAGGAATTAGCTAGTGAAAGTCCCCACCCTGACCCCACTCCAACCGGAGTACCCCTGCCTTTACCTGGTTTTCAATTTTTCTCTTTCAGAAACAAATACCAGCTACTTTAAAATTCAAAAACCTCTGATGTGGCCAGACCCCCCAACTGGCACAGGAACCCTTCGGCATCATGCCTTCCGGAACCGCTCCCATTACGGCGGCCTCCAGCCACGTAGTGTTGGTGGGGCCATGTGGCCCATCCCTGGCTTGGGGCTGATGAGCCGTAAGGTCCCCACTGGTGCGGCCCCCTGCATCGGGGCTGGCGTGGTGGGTGTTCCCAGCTGTGTCCTCGCAGCTGTCCACATTCTGGTGGCCCTTCTCCAGCTTGCGCGCAGTGGCCTGGGTCAGCGTTCCTAACTCTTCCAGTGCATCGGGCACTTGGTTAAAATGCACTTTGCTGGGTCCCACTCCCAGAGGTTCTGAAAGAGTGCATTTCAGGGAGCCCAGGGAGGTACCTTGTTTTAAAGCTTCGCAGGGGTCCTAAGGGTTTCCCAAAGTGTGGTGCCTTGGCGTGGAGAGGTTAAAATGCAGGTGGCTGGGCCCTACCTCGGGTCCGCCAGCGAGGACTCTCTGGGCGTGCGGCCTGGGGATCTGCATTTCCAGCAAATTCTCCAGGAATAGCCACTGCGTCCAAATTCCCCCAGGCCCTTCAAGGATGCGGGAAACAGAGGGCCAGAGAGTGAGAGATACACAAGGGTGGCCAGAGTGGCTGTGGTGCGAGCCTCCCTATGTCCGCCTTCCCCTGCAGGCCTTTCTTAAAGTTCAAAGACAGATAGACAGACATGACCAGTGCGTACAAATAGAACCCCACTTTATTAGCAATTAGTTCGAGATTGTACATTAATGGAGGAAGGTTCCCACTTTTAACACAACCCAAAACGGCTGGTTCGAGAGCCCTGATCAGGTGAGCTGGGTAGCACCCCCTCTCGCCCCTCCCCACCTCCAAAAGGGAAGGAAACCTGTCTGCTCCCCTAGCGTGCCCCCCACCCCTCCAGTCAGCCCTCTCCTCTCCCCAGGAAATGACATGAATTTCATGCACGAATTACAAAAGGAGCCCTCTTGCTGATAATAAAAGCTAGCACAGTCATAGAAAACCCTCTCCCCCTTCATTCTCCTCAAGGGCCAGAGAGAGGAAGGAGAGAGGGAGGGATAACTTATTAGGATAAAACACAACCAGAGTCTCCCCAGGCCCTTGACATTGACCGCTCACAAAGCCCACGCCTCTCCCCAAAATCTCTGGCTGTCCGAGCTGGCGCTGGCAAGGGCAAGCCCTGGAGGGCAGGGTTACAATCGGCCTGGGTTGCAAACCAGGCACCCAGCACTGCCCCGAGGGCAGGGGTCTGCGCCCTCCACCCTCACTTCTACTAGAGCAGACCTGCTTTCTTCTTTGACATTTGAAAACCCCAGCCATAGCCCCATCTGCTCATCTTATAAATGGGGAAGTTGAGGCCCCGGGGGTGGGGGTGCGGACTGTGACGTTGCTACTAAATGTACCCAGTTGGGATGAAATTTCACATCTCCTGCCTCTGGCCCCTGGCTCTCTTCCTCACACCACAGCTTGGGGGGAGGCAGTTCCCCAGTGAGGGCCTTCCCTGGTGCATCCCAGGGGCCTGCTCTGTTCCAGTGCACACAGACCACGGGCCTCTAGGAGGCCACAAAACAGAGAGAGAGAGAAAGAGAGAGAGAGAGAGGGAGAGAGAGGCATGCTATTCGGTGCCCTGTGGTCCATCGCCAGGATCAGAGGGGGCAGCACAGGCTCTTCTGAGCCAGAGGCACCTCCTTCCCACCAGGCCCAGCTGCAAGGGCTGCCCCCCCTTGTCCTCCCCTGAGCTCCCGGGGCTCCGCCGAGCCCTTCTGCTGGTTTGGCACTTAGTATGGGGGACGGGAGAGAGGCATCTCAGGCTGCAGTGAAGCTATCAAGTCAGCACGAGAGGCAGAAATCCATGCAGCCTGAATCACCCTTGCCAAGACGGGGGCTAGAGGAACATATTCTATGACATCATGAAGAAATGATCACACAGATCCAGAATGTGAGACTTCAACAGGACAGTGGGCCTGCTCTCCTCAGAAATAATGTCATTCAAAAAACCATAGCGACCAGAGAGGGGATTTTTCAGCATTTAAGAGATTGACCAAAAACCGCAGTTAGAAGATGTCATGTATGCACAACTTGACTGGATCTTGATTGCAAAACCAGGTGTAAAAGTTATCAGGGGGAAGAGCAAACATGGGTTCAATAGCAGATGTTCTTAGGAAATCACCGTCGTCTCGGGTGCGATACTGGCCAAGACGCAGGATGATGTCCTAACTCTTAGGGAATGCAGGCCAAAAGGCATTTTGGTCCAGTCTCATGATATCTGCAACTCAATTTTAATCTAATTTGGAAAAATATATATACATAGAGTGTAAGAAATCAGATGTGGCAAAATGTTCATTTTAACTCCAGATGGAGGATAGAAGGTGTTCCTAATAAAATAATTGATACAATGTGTTTTCACTTGCTCCTTCCCTCACACACTGGTGGGGACCGCTCCTTCCTGGGCATCATCTCTGTGGGACAGCCTAGTCATCCTCCATGGGGAACAGACAGCTGCTCCCTCAGCCGGACTCCCGAGGCCCCGGCTGCTTCTCCTCACAGGCCTGGAAGACGCCCATCTTTAAGCTTCGGACTCCTCCTCCACACTCGAGATGCACACTATGGGCATTTCTGGAACCCCAGTGGCTGAGACAGCCACAGGGGACCGCCCAATCTGCGCCCGTCCTAGGCAAAGGCTCATGGGAGGGATGAGACAATGGACAGTGGCGTCCACTCCATGATTTAAGCTGTTTCTCTTTCTGTCTCTCTCTCTCTCTCTCTCTCTGGCCAAACACAGTGAATTAGGGAACACTGAAGTCGCAGAGATGCTGTACCCACCACCCTCTGGTTTGCCCTCTCACGAGGGAGGTCTGTGAGCTCAGTTGCTGAGGGCCCCTAGAGGGATCTGTCTGTCCCCCTCCCTAGTAGCTACACGTCCTGGCAGCGGGTCCATGAGCAAGATTCATCAGTGGGAAGGGAAGAAGTAGCAATGACAGACTCAGAACACGTGGCAGGTCGAGTCCCCAGCCTTCCAGAAGGACCTGGACAACATTCCCCACCACTTCCTCTGCCCCCACAGGGTCCCACGGGGCCTCCAACCCACTTGCTCCTTCCTTGGGCCAGAGGCAGAGAGAAACGGAGCTGCCCACGACCGGCCATTCGGAGCTCCCAGAGGTGGGGGCAGGTGTCCGGACACAGAGGGTAGATCTCAGCAGCGGAGGCTGTAAAGGTCTGCACAGGCCATGGACCCCGAGCCCCGCACCGCAAGAAGGGGGACGAGGCCTGGGGTCTGCACTGTGGAAGTCGAGCCCCTTCTGCACGAATCTGGTTCCACGGCACCGGCAAGTCTTCGCAAGCATACAAGCAGGCATGCCACCCTGTCCCCGGGCTCTGTTCCTCATCCCCTGGGGCTTGACACTCAGTTCCCAGGCTCAAAGGCCCCAATGAGAAGCATGATGGGAAGGCTTCTCTCGGAAGACAGTGAACCCGCACACGGCCATCCCACTGAGTATCCCCCTTTCTTCTCCACGGCCGGTGAAGAACTTGAGAAAAGCGGTCGAGTTCAGAGGTCAGGCAGACCCCCTTCCCCCCCAGACCGGGGAGGACCTCTCAGGGAGAGCAAGGCAGGACTGCACGTGCAGACCAGGAACGGAGAAGGCTCAAAGGCACCCTGGCTGGGAGGGAGTGGTTTGTCCCCTATCCTGGATGACCACGGGTGTGACTGAGGGAGGGACAGGAAGCTGGCACAGAGTAGGGTCCCCAGGACGGGCTCAGAGGCAGTGTGGCATTGGAAGAAGAGCACTGGACTGAGAATCAGGAGCCTCAGGTTTAATGCTCGGCCCTGCTCGCACCCAGTTCTGAGACGTCGGCCAAGGAGGCCGCCTCGCCTTTCTGGACCTGTTTCCGTACCCATCAAAGGACCCTTCCAGCCCCAAGATGCTAGAGTCTTCTGAACAAGACAAGGCTCTCCAGAAAGGGTTTTCTGGATGTCGGCAGTGGGAGGGGCTGGGGGGAGGCACCCAGCCTTAGTCACTTCACATTGTTCACGAGGGGGTAGGAGCAGACCCTAACCGGAAAACAGCCCCGAGATCCCGTGGTCTGCAGGGGGCCCGGAGACGGTTCTGTGGGTCCCGGTGGGCAGCCCAGCTCCCAGGGCAGCTCCCAACCTAGCACCATGTGAGGGGGAGGGGACGGGCCGGCCTTCAGGCCCCCCCCCCCCCCCCCCCCCCCCCCCCGGCCTCCCACCCCCGCCCCACTGTCTCCTTTGGCCAAAATTCCTCCAGGGTCCCTGCGCTTCGTGAATCCAGCTGTCCTAGAGAGCGCAGGTCCTCCCTGTCACCTCACCACCTCTGTTCAGCTGCAGCAGCCCCACGGGGAGGGAACAGAGACCTCTCCAAGGGGCACCTCCCCACTGTCCCCCCGAGGCCCAGACACACGAGGACACGCCCTCCCCTCCCTTCCATCTCATCCTCTAGCACTAAGATAGGACTCTGGGGCTTGCCGCCATTTTGTACGACTGAATTAAAAACAAACCCAACCAAAAAAAATATAATATATATATATACACATTATATATATATATAGAAAACACAGTGCGACCCCAGCACCCAGGGTATAAACTCTGGCACCAAGAAAAAAAAAAAAAAAAACAAAATATTAAAATACTTTAGCTTCTTAGTATTTGGGGGTAGGGGTTAAGGGGGTCTCTAGGAGCCCTTGGCCACAGGGAGCCGGGGCAAAGCCGTGGATGGCAGTCTCACCCACGCCGCCCAGTGTCTGCCAGGGGCCAAGGCTGGGGGTGGCCGTGGGGACAACGTATGTACATCGGGACATGCACACCGGCAGACTCCTGAACCACCTCTGTCTTTTACCACAGGAAATACCACACGTCATCTCCCAGGTGAGGAACAGGGGAAGGGAGGCCTGGGTCTCTGGGTCCAAATGGCATGGCAGGGCCCCAGGGTCCCGAAGGAGGCCCTGAGGACTGGGTGGATACTGTAGGAATCAGCGGTTCTTTCCCCAAAAGGGAAAGTGAGATGTGAAGGTACTAACCAGAACGTGTACAGAGGTGTTGAGTTCTCTTGAGGGGGGTCCCCCAACATCCAGCCCAGGGACTCTGGGCACCCAGCTGACCCCTCTGAGGTGCCTGGCTCAAAACAGTCAGGGAGGCATCCAGTCTCTCTCCCCTGCTTGGCAAAAGGCCCAGCCGGGCTCCTCTCCCCGTCGTCTGCAGGACAGGGAAAATATGGCAGCTAATACGGAGGGGAGACCCTGCCAGCGCAGGGAGAGACGGGATGGAGGGGAGGGCATGGTTGGTAGAACACAGTGAGGGGCAGAAAAGGGCGTCTCACAGACTCCCTCTCACCAGGAAGTGGCCTTCCGCCGACGGGAGTGGCTTCCCCACGGAAGGAAGGCCGTGAACGGAACAGACCTCTGATGGCGAGGGAGGTCCCAGAGGCCACAGACCCAGCGCTGGATGCTCTGAGGCGCTTATGGGCCCGCCTGGGCTCCTCTCCTGGCCCTGCCTGGGCCTCCGCTGAGTATTGCTCGGATGTGCCCGGCCGGCCCAGGCCCAGCTCCCCACTCTGCGGGTCGGTCTGGCTCAGCATGCGGCGGGCTGGCCGGGCCGTCACAAACACTCAGTCTGGCTGTGGTGGCCGGGCTACCTGGTGTTCTGGAGGTCCTCCCGCAGCCAGGTGGGCAGCGTCTGGCCCATCTTGTACAGCAGCTTGGAGAGCTCGATGTTGTGGTCCCGATAATAGTCCTTCAGGAAGGCGCGGGACTGGAACAGGAAGGAGAGTTCAGACCTGGGGGGAGGGCTGGTTCTAGAGGGATCCCTCCCCTCCGTAAACCCAGCACTCTGTCGGCGTCAACCCACACACCTATCCTTCCTTCACCAGCGTCCTCAAAATGGCATTCTCCAAAAGAAAGCTAGATGGCCGGACACCAAAACATAGTCCACAAGGTCAAAATTCTTGTGATAGGGAGAAAAGAAGGAATTAATCAAAATCAGGACGACTGGCAGGCATGGCGTGCGACCTCTGCCCTGGTCCTTCGGACATGCCATTCTCTCCCACAAGGACGCCTGGACATCTGTGCCTCAGGCCAAATGCGGTCTGGCCCTCGTGGGCCGGCTGGAGTCCCTCCCTCTGGGACCCCTCCCAGCTTCAAGTAGCATCTCCGGTTCTGAAAGCCCCCCAGCATTCGTGTGCAGCTTGCTTACTGCAGGAAGTGCGTCCTGCCTTGTATTCTTCCTGGTGTGTGTGACTTATTTCCCTCCCCGACCAGGAGTCCCTTGAAGGCAAAGAACATGTCTGATCTGTCCTCAAAGCCCACACAGCGTTCAGCCCTAGGCAGAAGGTCACAAATACTCACTGCACTAAATCTTCTCTAACCCACCATGTCCCAGCTTCCATTTCCTCCTTGTAAGAACACCATCCAAGAACGGCCAAGGCCGTGAAGGTGCTGAGTGCAGGGTCAAGGGGAGAAAGGATCCCCACCACTCGGCCCCCACACCCCTAGGGATCCAGCTGCCACAGGCAGTGGGTGTGTGCACTTACATCCAGGTCCATCTCTGGGTATTTCCGGCCCTTGCTTTTGCCCAGACACTTGGTTTTTCCTCCTTCGAGCAGCTGGCACCAAAATCCTTTCTTTGGATCAAACCTGTGGAGGTGGGGAAAGCCTATGGATGGGAGCTGGCCCAGCCCAACCCCTTTCCACCTTAAGGCCATGTTCACAGACGCCGGGAGTGGCAGAGCCTAGACCATGAAACCCACTCCCCTCAGCATACTCTGGAACCCACAGATAGATACATGCGTGGGGTTGGGACACGGTGGTCCTTTGCTTCTGCTGGCCCAGGGCGACACTAAACACACCTGCCCCCTTCTCCCCAGCAGAAAGCAGCTCATGTGCTCTGAGTCGCTCTTGTCCAGGCAGGGCAGCCCAAGTCCCTCCAGCAAGCAAGCCAGAAGAGGAACACCTGCCATCCATCCTTCAGGATTCGGGGAAACCTTCCCTGAGCGCTCTCCTACTCAGGGCCGAGCAGTTTTGCCACCCAAGAACCCAACAGGGAAGCAAAAGCTTAGTGATATTGTTGTGGGTGTGTGTTTTAATAAACCGTCGGCTTTTCAAGAAATGGCAGTGTTTGCAATAGTACTTAAGCGTGTCCATCACTGGAAAGTTTTGGCTTTTGGAGTAAACTTCAGAAATGACAGAGCCAGACTGCCTTCAGGATGTGAAGTCATGCTGGACCTTCAAAGGGGTTTTTTTTTGGGGGGGAGGGGGAGATGAGATCTGAAGTTGCCAAGGGGCGGGGCGGGGAGGGAGAGGCACCCTGGCATCAGAATTCGGCCCCAGATCAGAGCTGAATGCTTCTGGCATGAGGACAGCCAGAAAGCAGAATTCACATTTGGCAGGTGTGGGAGACGGGAATTCTGAATGGGTCACAGGGCAGGCATAGAGGAGGAAGATGAGGATGATGAAGACGAAGATGATCTCTGAGCATCAGCACATGCCAGGCTGTGACCTAAGAGCTCCATATGTATGCCTGATGCAATACAGGGACCCTCGGGAGGCAGGAGTCATCACCTTTATCCCCAATTTACAAATGAGGAAAGTGAGGCTTGAAGGCGCTAAGACACTTATCCAAGGTCATACAGCTAAAGAAGTAATGGGTTTCCTAACCCAGGCATCTCTGATGCCAATAGCCCCACACCCTTAGCTGCTGCTCCCGTCTGCCTCAAGGTAAAGGACTGCTTCTCTTACTCACTTTCCACCTCCAAGACAGTAAGAAGGGGAACATTCTTGCTGTATGACTTTCCCAAGAAGGTAACCAAGGAAGGTGACTTTATTCCTCCCTCTCTTGAGACCACCCCCTGCATCCCCATACAGCTGGGTGAGTTACTTGTCTGTAATGTGGTTAACATGTGACCACCCCCCCATCCCCATACAGCTGCGTGAGTTACTTGTCTGTAACGTGGTTAACATGTGACCACAGCCCTGAGCTCCTGCCACACAGGCTGGCCTCTACCCATCTTGGGAGGGCATTCTCAGTGCACTTGTACCAGGTTCTGAGTGAGTGTGATCATAAGCCATCAACAATATCTGTAGCTTCCTTTTCCTGAAGTTATATTTAAATCATGACCTAATGCTAAGAAGCTCTTGTGGAAACTAGTGCTGCCTGATGTTAGTCTTAGTTACTTTAGTAAAAGATTCTGGAAACGTTTGGCACAGACCGGAAAAAGAAAACCCCAGGGGTGGGACTGACCAGAGTGGAACATATTTACCACCTCCTTTTTTCTTGAGTTGATACCTTTATTAATATGATCCAAATCACATTAGTATTAGCTTTTCCACTAAACAGCCATCGGGAATATGCACACTTTCTAACTCTAATTTATCTGTGTCTCCTCCATAATCATCCAAGCCTTTGGTTTTTGGGTCCGGGTGCCTGCTCAGAAAATCACCCTGTAGAAAAGCCAAGGCAACACTCACGCCAAGGTTTTGTGGTAGTCAATAGTGTTGGTCACCCCAAGGAACTTTTGCACTGTGTCCATCACTTTGGCAGGTTCTGTTCGTAGCAGTTTGCCATCCAAGACCAGAATCTGGAGAAAAGAGAGAAGAGACAAGGATGATCTGAACTTGTGTTTACTCCAGGGGCAAACAGGTTTCCGGTCTTCTGGTCAGCAGCCACGGTTACAAACTGGGGACTCTTCAATCCATAGTCTCTGCCTCCTCTCCCACTTATGCGTGGCAGGGGTCCCCACACCTCAGGCTTCTGCAGTCCAATTCCCTGCTCTCTGCCGGCCTCCCCCCCCTAGAAAGTTGGCTATCACTCCACTGCTGCCTGCTCCTCACAACCCTACCATATCCCTCTCTGCCTCTCTCCAAGCCTCTGACCCAACACCACTCTCCCGCCTCAACCCTCCAAGGTGTTCCCTAAAAGGCCTCATGTGATCTGGTCCTGCTTACCTCTCTGCCCAGGCTCTCCCTATATCACCACACCCCTCCCAGGAAGGTAGCCCACCCAAGGGCTTTTGAGGTCCCCTCAGGGACACAGAAACTGGCGACAGGATACCGCCTTAGGGAATTTTCACACATCAGCCTTGGGATGAACAAGAATGAAACTTTCGAAGACCCCAAAGATCTAGCTTGCCAATGAGGATGTTTCGGGCCCCACGACTAACAAAAGAGATTTGAGGCTCTCTGCCAGCCGCCACAAGCCAGAACTGTTGAGTGCCTCCCAAGGGCCAGGGATAGGCAGCTACCTGGTTGGCGTGAAAGGCGCTGAGCCAACGCTCAATGTGGGTGGCATACCAGCCGGGGACCAGACAGCGGCTCTGGAGGGCCCGCAGCTTCAGGGACGCATCGGGCCCAGCCGTGATCACCTCGTGGAAGGTGTACTTCAGCGCCACCGGGTCATCGTGGGCTCGCTGGTGCTACACGTAAGAGGAGAGGGTCAGTGTGTCACATGTGCGCACAGAGGAAGAAGCTCTCTTTAGCAGCCGCCAAGGGGCCTGAAGACCCTGGCTGGAACCAGCAGCCCTGGGTTCAAGTCCTGGCTCTGCCTCTCACTGCTCTTTGACTTTGGGGAGTCTTGGCCTCTCAGAGCCCTAGTTTTTCCATCTTTGCAAGACAGGAGCTGGACTAGATCAGAGTTTCCAAATGTTGACCATCCACCTATCACCTCCCCGATGTCTCCCATATCCACAAGCCACCTCGGTGAGGTCCGCACACTTTGACATTGACTCATCTTTCTTATTCACATAAAACTATTTCAAAATAAAACTCACCACTGCCTCCATAAATAGAAGACCAGAATCAGCTGTCACATAAAAATGGTGATCATTCATAAATACAATAAAAATAGAGCAATGTTCTCAAAGGCCAGCCAGAGACAAATAAACGTGTGCTACAGGTCCTGAGCCCATAGCTTGCACTCTCTTTGTTGAAAACAGAGCTTAGCAGTGCTAGAAAGGACTTAAGACCCATTTACACTAAACTGAGAATCTGTCCTTTGTAGAAATCAGGTGTTATGGACTGAATGTTTGTGTCCCCTCCCTACAATTCCTATGTTGAAGCCCTAACCCACAATATGATGGTATTTGGAGGTGGGGCCTTGAGGGGTAACTGGGGGGAGATGAGTTCATGGGGGTAGGGCCGCCACAATGAGGTTAGTGCCCTTGTAAGAAGTGCGTGCTCTCCCTCTCTGCCTCGTGACGACACAGTGGGGAGGCAACTGTTGAAAGCCAGGAAGAGTGATCTCATCAGAAACCACATCTGCTCGCACCTTGATCCTGTCCTTCAAGCCTCCAGCACCATAATAGACTCCTGTTATTTTTTTAAGTCTGAGTCCATAGTATTGTGTTATGGCTGCTCAAGCAGACTAAGACAGGATAGGAGAGGAATCAGAAAATGCCATATTTGAGCCACCTGATAATGCCATGGGCTGGTCCCATCCAGAGACCAGGAGCCTGCCCCCCAGGGGTCACACTCTTGGGCCTCCCCACTGCACTGAGGCTCACATAGCCATCAGGGTGGGCAGTCTGCGGGGACCAGAGAGCAAGCTGGGGCTCTAACCGGGCCCCGTCGGCACTGTGGGCACAGGGAGGCCCCAGAGAAGAAGTGATAGGCTCAGAGGGTGGCAGGGAGCTGCTAAAAGTGGCCAGGCCCGAGGAGGCCTTCCTGGACCAGCTGGTGGATGAGCTACCCCCTCCCCCGCCACCAACGCACACCCACCCTGGCCCTGGATCAGAATCCCAGAAAGACTGGCAGGCAGCAGAGGAAACCTCCCAAAAGGCCTGAGCCTAGGCTTTCCCATAAGCCTGGTGGAATGGGTGCTCAGAAGAAATTAAGTCAGGTCATTGAAGTTAAAGAAAGTTCTAGTTCTTACATAGTCGAGGGGGGATTAGGAGTCATTACCTTCTCTAGCACAGACAATGGTCAGGTGACTTCTTTACCTGGTCAGGTGTTTGCACCCCCTACTATGAATGCAGACTCCTATGCCTCATCCTTCTCTGAATCCCCACCCTGACCTCACCCAGGTAGTAAGATCACTGTTGACCAAACTGCACTTTTATCACAGTGGAACCGGCCTCCACCCCTTGGTGTCAGAATCAGAGGCGGGACCCCAGTGAAGCTAGCCGGGTGGGCAGGTGGGCTTAGTAAATATCTGTCAAATGAACGTGTGAGTAGCTGAGCGGTAGACAGAGCCCCATGCCCCTACCCAGGGCTCCACCCCAGCCCCGGCTCACCTGGTACCAGGAATAGGCCCGGTCTGCTGGGTTGATGAGGATGGTCAGGACCTTGGCCTTGGGTAACAGGGCAGCCGCCCGCCGGGGCGCCACTTCCGAATCGAAGTAGTTGGCGCTTTTCTCAAAGTAAAAGTCGGAGGTGGTGTTGGAGGGGATGGGGAAGAACTCCATGTACCTATAGGAAGCCCAGAGAGAAGAGCTCACAGGCAAGACTCATGAGAAGAGGGCCTGAGGAATGCAGCGGGAGCGGTCGCTGGGATAGAAGTTCAGAAAGCGAGCGGGCACACTGATCCCAATGACCTGCTTCTGGCAGGGCTTTTGGATGGTCGGCCACTGGGCAGTCCCCCTTTGCGGAATCCATTCCTTGTCAGGGGGAACCTTGGAGTCAGGAGGACAGGAAGACTTATGGAAGCGACATGGGTTGTAAGGCATGGGACGGAGGTGTCTTTGAATCCTAAACAAGGTGTTCCCAGCTAAAGTTACAGGGCCTTCACTCACTGCCTCTGCACGGGGGGACTGGGACACCTCCGACCCCAGGAAGAGCCAGCGTGGACCCGAGGGATGCTCTCTCCTGCCACCCCCACCCCCGCCCCGCCCCAAGTACAGGGTTTCTTTACTGGCCTAAGATGGCACCTTCGGGGCTGTCACTGCGGAATCAGAGACAAAGACAGGGGCACTGTGTCACCTTCTGGCAGTCACGCCCCTCCCTGGCCTCACGAGGGTCAGCCTGACAGCCTTCCAGAGGAACCTCCCATATCCCACCCCAAGGGATGCCCATGCCAGCCCTCTGGGATCAGCTCTGGACGGAGGATCCCTCGGGAAGCTAAATGAACACTCCAGAATCTCCAGGGACACCTGCTCATACAGAACAGAGGTACAACTTCAGGGTTTCATGGGAACCAAAGCCCACAGGCCCACTTTAGGTTAAGGGTGTAGGATCCCTACTGTATCCTAGGAGGTCCCAGGAACCCTTTTATCAGAATCACCCTGGGGCTTCTGAGGTTCCTCACCCCACCCTACACCTACCCACAAAACCAAAATCTTGGGAATGGGGCTGAGGAATTGCTAGCTCTCTCCTATTTCTGAATTTTACCTATTTTTTAAATTCTAGTTAGTCAACATACAGCATTATGTTAGTTTCAATTTCTGAATTTTCTTTATGAAATAGCATCTGTACACCCACAGTCCACTGCCTGTAACACCGAAATTGAGAAAGCTCTGAAAATAGAAGCTTTTTCCCTCAAGTTTAGAGCAAAGCCATTTGGCAGCAAAACCAGACCTATTATTCTTGGTGTAAATAGTCACAGACTTTGCTAGTAACGGGTCAGCGCGTGCACCTGCTGCTGGAGTACTTGCCGACGGGGCACTGGCCCAGACCCTGCTGGAAGTGACGATGAATGTATGGTGTCGTACCATGTCACCTCCCCTAAAACCTGACAGAGGGTGACATCCAGTGACACATCCGGCTAGAGTGGGTTTTACACCAGAGATTGTACTCGTATTAGGGAGAGAGACAGGCAGGCAGCTACGTAGGCAGACGACAGACAAGAGAGAGAGAAAAAAAATACAAAAGCACAAACAGAAGAATGGCCATAATCTCTCCACCCGGGTAAACCACTGACATGAAAATAACAGACAAGAGTAATTCATGGATGGGGTAGGAGACGGTGAA
>CM053607.1:34420811-34468311 GCA_028646535.1 Procyon lotor | reverse complement strand
TTCCCATCCACCCCTCTTGGGAGCTCACCACTGAGGCTCAGACATGGGGAGGGACTCGCCCACGAGTTCCAGTCAATTCAGGGTCAAATGGGTCTTGACTCCCCACACAGTGCCTGCCCCCTAACACCATTTGCTCTTCTCCTCCCGAGGTGTAAAAGAAGAGTAGGGCGTTCACTCCTGCCTTCCTCCCGGGCCCCAGGGCCAACCCCAGGTGTGACTTGAGGAGGACCGGGAAAGCAGCGCCCACAACAGGACTCACTTGGGAGGAGAGCACTCCTCTTAGAAGTCTCTTTGGCCATCTGAACATCAAAGCAAAGTCTGGATTTGGTGCTAATATGTTCAAACGCCTGCTAATCTCCTAAGGGAGGATGGGGTCATCAGGCAGCAGTGTCTCTGTAGAATTTAATCCCCTGGTTTTGTTTTCCTTGGATCCACTGTTGGGCCTGCCCTCTATTTATGGCAACCAGTACTGACTTCCCCACTAGCACTAGTGATGTCGCTCTCTTTGCAAAGATCTCTGAGTAAAATAGAGACTAGATGAAAAGTGCATTTTAAAGCTCGCTTAATGGTCTTCATTTGTAGGTTTCTCTTCAGTAGTGATGCGTGTGTGTAAAATTTCGTGGTCTGCAAAATGCTTTCACATACAGTTTAGTTTGGTAAACACTTTCTGAAATAAACACATGCATTCCACTATTTATACAGACCTCAGTTAAAATATGCCTGTATATGATTCAAGCTCTAATTCTTGTTTTAAAAGTTTTGTGGGAACTCTGGTACTGACATAAACATTTTTGAGAGTGAAAAATCGCATCTGGATTAAAAGGCAGATACATAACCCCGCATAGCTCCCATCCCTGGGCTTCAACGGGGGAGTCTCTCCCTCTACAGCTACATTTCTGAGCTCCACATCCCAAAAATTCTTCCATAGTCAATGCTTCAATATAATTTCCAGTGACACTTTTGTCTAGTAGATTGCTAAAACCACCTGGCCGAGGAAGGGGGTTGCGTGCAGCACTGGGGAGAGGCAGACCGTGATGTCACGATGAGGCACCCCAAGGGTCGAAGGTGGCAAGGCCCAGCCCGACCTGTCCGGCACACCCTCCCCCTGCCATACCTTCACGTCCTCCACCTTCATGCGTGTGCCCTCCTTGCCCACAAAGATGTCATCGATGTCCACCAGGATGTAGCGGTCCAGAGGCAGCGAGAGGCGCTTGCCTGTGAGGAAGGCCACGGCGTCGACGAAGACGAGCTTATGCAGCCAGAAGTTGAGGTTGTTGCCAAAGAGCACGCGCTGGATGCCGTCATGGAGTCCCAGGTCCTGGACCACGGTGGCGTGCAGCGCGGCATGTAGCCCGGCGTCCGCACCCAGGTGTGGGATGGACTCAGAGGACCGCGTCTTGGCCAGCAGCACCGGCTCATAGGTGGAGTGGTTGGACTGGAACACAGTCCAGTCCTCACCGGGCAGCACGCCCTTCTCCACCTCGCTGGGCCGGGTCACGTAGAGCAGCGGGGACTTGGGATTGATGCTGCAGTCCTTCAGGCCCAGGTTGGAGTGCAGGAACAGGGGGAAACCTTTGAGCTGCGCGCTCAGCAGGCTGTTCTCATTGGCCTGTAGTGGGGGCAGGGAGGCGGGGAGAGGGCAGCAGAGCCGTCAGATCCAGAAGCCCCGGGGAACGCACAATCTCAGGTGGGGACTGGTCACAGTAGGACCAACAGTATTCTCTGACGTTCAGGGAGGCCTTATCACATCTCCAGCCCTGTGCTAACCCAGCTGCTCAGACCCAGCTCCGCGGGTCCCAGCAATATACCAGCAAACAGGCATCGTGCGCTTCCCAAAGCCAGGAACCCAGGTCGTGCACCTGGCACGCAGGGATGCTGTTAATCTTCACAGTGACCCCACAACAGAGGCATATCTTACAGATGAGGAAACAAGGCCCAGGGAGGTCATGTAACTTGCCCAAAATCACACAGCGAGAAGTCCAGCAGCTGTGAGCCCAGACTCTGCCCCCAGACTGCCGGGCCGTGAGCAAGTTTATGTAAGCTAGCTGTGCCTCCATTTCCTCTGCTGTGAAATGCTCCCCCCGGGATGGTGGAAGGTGATGAGTCTTCATCCCAGCAAAGTGCTCGGGATGGGGCCAGCCGCGCCTGTCTTATCCCACTTCGTGGGGGCGGAAGCTGAGGCTGTCCTCAGCCACCCAAGGTCAGGAGGAGCCCCAGTGACCAGCCAGACCATCTGCCCCTGGAGCCCACACACCCGGCCACCAGGTCCCTCTGCCTGGCTTTCCCGACTGGCTCTTGTCACACCATCCTCTCCCTGGGAGAAATCTTAGGTGGATGCCAGTATAGAAGAGATCAGAGAGGAGGCATCTGCTGAGGGTGCTCCGTAGCGTCCCCAACCGTTCATATGCACCCAGCATCCCGAGACTACCACCTCACAGGGGCCCAGCTCCCTGTGCCTCCCTTCTCCTCCCAGGGCCTGGTGCTGCCCAGCTCCCTGGGATCTGCAGACAGTACCCACAACACCCATTCTCCTCTTCCTAGACTCACAGCCCCCGTTCCTTCATACCATCCCCCTCCCCTTCCCAGCCTCCTGATTCTCGATATGGTACAATTGGCCTTTGTCTCTGTGCCAGTTCCATTGTTTTCTTTGCTTGCCAAACTCCTGTTCATCCTTCAAAACCCAATGGCAAATACCCTCCTTTGCACTGGCCTCTCTGGAACCAGGTTAGTACCTCATCTGCAGTACTTTTCACCTTGGCCGCTGCACTGTCTGTTCAAGGTCTCTCTCCCACTCTCTCTTCCTACCCTCTTGAAGGCAGGAGCTGCATCATTTCCACCTTTTGACCCCAGTGCCCTAAACAGGCTTGATACCCAAAGGAAGCAAACACATGTTTGATGAGCTAACTGGATATTTTTATTTATTTTGGGGGTGCGGGAGAGAGGGGCAGAAATAGAGGGAGAGAGAGGTTGAGACTCAATCTCACGACCTTGAGATCATGACCTGAGTGGAAATCAAGAGTCGGATGCCTAACAGACTGAGCCACGAGTTAATTGGATTTTTTAAAAGAATAAAAAGGAACAGACAGACCCCTAGTACCTGGCCCCTGACAGTTATTCAATATGGGTTTCATTTGTTCATTCCACAACTATTCACTGTTACGTGCCAGGGATACAGTGAGAGAAAATAGACAAGGCTCCTGACCTCATGAACCTTAAAGTCAAGCAGGGAAGAGAGACAGCAATCAAAATCACAGAAATAAATACAAAACTTCAATGGGGCACACGCTACACAGACCAAGTTCATAGTTCTAGAAAAGTCAATAACTGGCCATGGCTGACTTAAGGAAGACTTCCCAGGGAACGGACTTTCAAACTAAGATTTAAAGAATGCTTAGGAATAACATGGAGGACATCAGGGGAAGGAAAGGAAAAGTGAATTGGGGGAAATTGGAGAGGGAGGCGAACCATGAAAGACTGTGGACTCTGAGCAACAAACTGAGGGTTTTGGAGGGGAGGGGGATGGAGGAATGGGTGAGCCTGGTGGTGGGTATTGAGGAGGGCATGTATTGCATGGAGCACTGGGTGTGGTGCATGAACAATGAATCTTGGAACACTGAAAAAAATGAAATTAAATTTAAAAATTAAAGTTAAAAATAAATAAAAAATAAAGAATGCCTAAATATCAACCAGGGAAAAGTAGGGGCCTCATTCAAAGAACAGCAAGTGCAAAGGCGCTGAGGAAGGAGAGGGCTCAAGGAATAGCAAGATGCCAGCAGGGCGATCAAGGGGAAGAGGAGAGGCGGCAGGAAGGTCAGCTGGGGCCAGACTTGGGACCCTGGGGGCTTCAAGGGGCAGCAGGAAGCCATCAAAGACTCTATCAAAGGGTTTCAAACAGAGGGATGACAGGTTCCAATTTGCATTCTAAAAAGATCCATCCAGCTGCTGTAGGGGGAATGAGAGGGGTAGGACAAGGCAAAGGGCACCAAATGAGGCCGCCCAGTGAGTCCGGAGAGGAAGGTAGGGGGGTGACACAGGGCCACCCAGGAGAGCTGGCCAGGTGAGCACTGCACAGGGCACTCAGCTGAGGACTGAGCCACGTGCCCCAAAGGGAAGCCGTCTCTGCCCAGAGGGTGTCTTGTGCTAAGAGCCGCCGTGCAGGAATGTTGTTTCTAATTCCCACAAAGGCTCTGCTTAGCTCTGGCCTCGTAAAATGCAGTAAGGGACCTGCCAGTCCCTTCTCCACATACCAGTGCCTCCCCATGCCCACCCTGTCCCGAACCCGCCTGGGGAGCTGAGACCCAATGCAGAGCCCCAGCCCCAGAGGCTGCTCTGCCCAGCCCCAAAGTCCACGGGACCCCTAAGCCAGCACCGGCCAAGGATGGAACTACTTGGGCTACATGGGGGCAAAGGCAGGGGGACCCGGCGACATTTCAGGCCTTGTCCCTCACCTGCTGCAGCCTCGGAGGCCACACTGGCCGGCAGGCCCTGGGGGATCCCATTTCAAAGCTCCGACCCAGAGCTGACTGCCAGGCCCCGGCAGCTCAGCCAGCGGCCCAGCTGGGGGACCCAGAGGAAGGGAGAAAGCCAGTCGGCAGTGCAAAGGAGCCAGTTGGGGGAGGGAATGGAGCGCACACCTCAGCATCGCAGAGACTGACCCCCCTCCTGCAGGCCTCAGCCCACCAGAGGGGAACCCTTCCTGTTCTCAGCACTGAGGACGCACTGGGGAGACACCGAATCTCCCAACGGAGTCTTGCAGGTAGAGGGAGGAAGGGCCCTGGCCTGGGAATCGGGAGGCCTAATACAGAGTCTGACAGTAACTAGATGAGTGATTTTGGGACCCCCCCCCCAAGATTCCCAAGGGCCCCCTTCTGTGGGTCTCAGGCCGCTAGTCTGTCCGTTTGCACTGACAGGCTTGTGCGTGGCCGGGTTCCAAGGCTTGAGCGTGGTGGTCTAACCTCGGCCCTGACTTACTACTGGCCATGTTACTCCAGACATCTTCTCTGCTTGGAGCCTCAGTTTATTCCCTGAAAATAAAGTGCCTCCTTCACAGGGTGGTTGTGAGAATTACACACGATGAGGCCTGCAGAGCAATGAGTTCAGCATCTGGCACATGGTAAGTGTGCAACAGAAGAGGTTGGGTAGCCCTTGTCAGTCCCCTGCCAGGATGTGGTCAGCCTCGGGGTGCCTGGAGTCTCGAGGCTGAGACACAACAATGTCAGGAACCAAGGCTACGGATGCAAATCAGCCCCGACCCTCCAGGACCTCCTAGGAACGCGTATTGGTCAGAGCCCCGAGCTGGGCGACCGACTGCCAGTTGTGTTTGCTGAACACGGAGATGGCAGAGCAAGACAGCTGCCATTTATTGAGTGGCTCAGGGTGTCACCCACCATCATCTTCATCACGGCCCCCTGAGGCAGGTGCCATGACCGGCCCCACTTTACGGATGGGTTGAAGATCCTGCCCAGGGTCAGTCACTCTGCTTATAAATGACGGAAAGATGTGAACCAGGGTCTGGACTCTTCCAACCCCTGCTCTTACACTGACCTGGGAATCCAGTACCCACTGGAATTGGCAGGGGAGTGTCTCCAGACCTCCGGAGTGCACAAACCCTCTGGGTTTGACAAGCCCGCTGCACAGCACCAACGCAGGCCTTGTGCAAAGAGCCAAAAGATGGAGCTTGACCACCAGAGGGCTCTGTTGGAGCACAAAGTCACAGGCCCCTGCTCAGGACCAAGAGTGGTCTAGTCTTAAGCAATATGGTAGGAAGAGCACGAAGACTGGAATCTCCACTGACCCCACAGTGAGAGGCATTCCCCGCGGCCTCATGTCTACCGTCTGTAGAGCCAAGAATTGGGGCTAGACAAGATCCAAGCTCTGGGGTACCCAACTGTGCCCCCTGCCTGGTCCCCAGAGACTACGGGAGCTCTGCGCGCTGCTGTAAATTTTACTCCATAAGGGGCATTTGAGGCCCTGGACTCATCACACAGTGGTTACATCTAAAGCTTCCGCGGCCAGATGGCCTGGGTTCAAACCCTGGATCTGTGCTTATTTTATAAGAGATGAGTGGAAGCACATTTCTTCAGCCCTCTTTGCCTCAGTTTCCTTTTCTCTTAAATCAGGACCATATCCACCTCCCTGAGAGGATGGTTGGAGGGTTGTTAGGTGAGTTCATTCTTCACACAAAGCGTTCGGACAGTGCCCGGGGCTGGGTGAGCACTCAATAAATATCGGCCACTGTGATGTTCTGCAGCCTGAGGCTCCAGATCAAACTTAATGAAGTTCATGGCAGGGAACGGAAGAGTCCAGGAGAAAAGAAAAAATGGACAGCGGAGGCAGTCTGAGGTTATGCCAGATGAAAAGCCATAAACCAGGCCAGCGTTTCCCAGAGGGTGCTCTGTGAAATAAAAGCCTTTGTGATCAAGCCAGCTGGGGAACAAATCTCACCAGGTTTGCTCCACTGCAGGACTTCTAAGGGCCTTCAATTTCTTGGCCCATAAAATCTTCTTTTAGTGGCAGAGCGTCCACCGCATTCATGTGGGAAAGAACACACCGTGGGAACCCCTCTTCTGGACCAGGCTCCTCCCTACACCGGGCACAGGGTCCAGGGCACAGGGGTGCCCACGAATGCCTGGGGACATGGGGCCCTGCCGGCAGAGACGTGCCATTTCGGACCCACTCCTGCTCCTCTCCCAGCTCACGCCAACAAAGAACCTGCTTCAGGACCTTCGCACTCACTGTCACCTCTGCCTGGAGGGCCCTTTGCGCCGAGAGGTATGTGACTCCTTGTCTCCCTTCCTTCCAGTCACTTTGTCAAAGTGGCCATTCTATCAAAAACAGCGTCACCTGCCCATACCCACCCCTCCCGGTGCCCTTTCTTGGCTTTATTCCTTCTCGTCCTTATCACCACTTGCCACGTGGTGTGTTTACTTGTTCACTGCCTGTCATCCACCCCACCACCCCACTGCACTGAAATGTCAGCTCCGTGACAGCAGTGACTCTGCGCGCTCCAGTTACCCCCGTGTCCCCAGTGCCTAGCAAAGGCCCTGGAACACAGTCGGCACGCAGGAACTATTTGCTGAAGTCCCCAAGCACCTACCTAGAGCCCCTACCGCCCGTCTAGCAGCCAGAGTCTCTCGATTCCCCCATCCAGCTGCTCCCCGCGGACAGCGCCTCCACACACTTTCAGCAAAGACTCTGATCCCAGCAGTCGTTCTGGGTTTCCCCACGGAGCCCAGAGCAGATCACCTGCCCGCTGGCACTTCTTTCTCCTCTTTCCTCCAAGGCAAAATGGCTCTGTCCAGGAGGTGTGTAAATGCCACAGCCCACCAGAGCCAAGAGGAAAGAGCACAGGATCCAGAGCCCAGGCCACCTAAATCGGAGTTCAAATCCTGGCTCTTCTACCCCAGGCTACCTAGCCTCAGATAACACAACCTTCCTCCGCCTTGCTTTGCCCATCTGCAAATCGAGGCGTGCCCCGTCCCTTGGGAAGACTACCATGACATTCAAGGGATCAAGCCTCTCCTACCGCACACCCGTTCCGGGGGCTTCCTTTAGACATGTGCCTGCTGTGTGCCAGGCAATCCCCCTGCCATGTGCTCCTAATAAGAGCTAATATATTTTTTAAAGATTTTATTTGAGAGTGAGCAAGAGAGAAAGAGTGCGAGAGAGAGAGAGAGAGAGAGAGAGAGAAAGCAAGCACACGAGCTGGGGGAGGGACAGAGGGAGAAGCAGACTCCCCGCTGAGCAGGGAGCCCAAGGTGGGGCTCGATCCCAGGACCCTGGGATCATGACCCGAGCTGAAGGTGGACACTTAACCGACTGAGCCACCCAGGCACCCCTAAAAGCTAATATTTAAAAAGCACCTAGTGGATCCCAGGCACTGTGTGCTCCAAGGTCCTTACATATACTCACCCACTTCTCCTTCACGACAATCTTAGGAGGTAGGCACTACCATTATACCCATTTTACAGATGAGAAAAGTCAGACACTCCGCTACAGAGCATAGATCGAAATCAGACTCGGCCAGAGCGATGAACTGCTTGGGGACCCCCAGCCCCGCATACCTTGAAAAAGCCGATGATGCCCACGCCGTAGGCCACACAGTACTTGTCCAGCAGCTCCCGGTTCCAGGCGTCCAGGTTGACATACTTAAGGATGTTCTCGTAAATGATGAGGGCGAAGCGGCCACGGCCCTTGTCGGTGAGCGTGGGCATGTCCCCCTTGCCCGGCGCGATCTCCGTGCGGTACTTAAAGCGGCTGGACTCCAGGATGGCCACGACCTCCTGGCCCAGCTGGGAGTAGAGGCTCTCCACGAACACCAGCACCAGTGGGTCCGTGCGGGAGGGCGCGGCCGCCTGCATGGGCTTGAGCGGCAGCAGGCGGCTGGGGGCCACCGGGGGCGGGTCCCCACAGTCCGGCTCAGGGGCGTCCGCCGAGGGCTCCAGGCCCCGCTTCCAGCCATACAGATAGTAGGCCGAGACAAAAACACTGAACAGGCAGAAGACGAACAGCAGGAAGAGGATAGCCTGCGGGGACACGTGCCGACACAGCCTCCGGAGGCGCGCCAGGGCGGGCATCCTGGCCCCCGAGACCTCGGCCGCCGGAGGCCCGCCTGCCCTGGCCGCCTCCAGGTCCCACGCAGGACGAGACACCAGAGTCGTCCGCTGAGCAAGTTTCACAGACACTGAGAAAGTACGGCCCTCAGCGGGCAGCAGGAGTGGAGGATCCGGGCCCCCGGTCCTTCCTCCCAGCCAGGGGCGCAGTCCGCAGGCTGGTCGCGCTCCTTCCTTCCTCCGCGCCCCTTTATGTCACCATGGCAAACCCCCACGTGGTCCCGTGCACAGCAGAAGTGCCCCCAGGGCGTCAGGGATTCCTGGGGGGGCTGCGCAGTGGGCTGAAGGACGCCGGGCAGGCCCGGGGCTGCCACATGCCGCTCGCTTGGTGGGGCCCCCAGGGCCAAGGCTGTGGACAGGAGAGCAGAGCCAGAGGTGAAAAGTCAGAGTGCGGGCTCTGGGGGGTCTGCTGACTGCAGACACACAGGACCTGACCTCGGAGGCCCGAGCTCAAGCACTGCTCCCCAACCTGGCTGCACAACTGTCACACAAGCTTTGTAATCTCTCTGAGCCTCAGTTTCCCTACTTGTGAAACAGGGCTGACAACAGTACCTGCCTCACAAGAGGCTCCGGGCATAAGCCCCTGACCCTAATGTGCATAACGGGTATAATAGGATGTCTGCGATGGTGGTTGCTATTTATTATAATTACCAGAGTCCAAGGCCAGACCAAGAGAGCTCCAGGAGCAGGAGCACAAAGTGAAACAAACTTCTGCAAGGCCTGGGAGCTAGAGGCGGAATTCTAAATCACGGCTGAACACCCCATCCTCACCATCTCCTCATCACTCACAGAACCTCCCCCCCATTTCTCTCTCTGAATGGGCTCAGCAGCTTCATCAGGCAGCCAGAACTTGGGGCTCCTGGGTCCCTTTCAGCCCCTGCCCCTGCCCAGAGCAGGTTACCTGTATTGGTCCCACTGGACAGTAAATGAAGACCACACACCTGCACCCGCACAACTAAGGCCCCAAGTTCCTCACCCCATATAGCAGCCCCCAGGCCCCTTATACAACATGAGTGGAAGCAGCCACTGAAAGCTAGCAGGAGACAGATGGGGAGGGGGACAGGGACAGAAGGTGTGAGGCTCTGGGCGGGCACAGCCAGGGAGTGAATAGAAGCCTCAGACCCAGACAAGGGGGTGAAGATCTTGAAAATCCCTCCCGGGCCTAAGACGATCTGGTGTGCTGAGTGTTGGCCCCGGCACAGCAGAGACCTGGTGTCCCAACCAAAAAAAAAAAACCCAAAATGTTAACAATGATTATCTCCAAGTGATTTTTATTTTCTCCTTTTTGTTTCCTAAATTTTCTACAACCATCATTTCCTATGTTTGTGAAAATCTAAAAAAAAAAAAAAAAAGTTTTTAAAAGACGTGCTCAGAAGCAGGAGGCAGCAGTGGAAAATGAGGCTATGTCCCAGACTCCGCGCGTCCCAGTTCTGCCAATGACGTGCTATGTGACTCGGAGCACGCCCTAACCCTCTCTGGGCCTCCTGCCTGTCAGAGAGGAGCGCGGGCCAATCTCAGAGGGCTCTCCCACCTCCCGTATTCTGCAGTTCAGTCCCACAGTTCAGAGTTCCCATAGTCTCACAGCTCAGTTCCCCTATGTGCCAGCACCATGGGGAACCCAAGGCAGCCAAGAAAACAGGCACCTACAGTGCAGGGGGTGGAGTGTTGGTGGTGGGGAAAGGGTGTTTGAGAGAACTCGGGGGCACCTAACTCTCCTGGAGGCGGAGGATCAAGGAAGGCTTCCTGGAAGAGGTAGTACCTGTAGGAATGGGGAGGGGCACATACGTCAGCTTGGAGATAAGGGAGGAAGCTGAGCTTTCCAGGGACTCCTTGCAACTCTAGCTGAGAGCAAGGCAAGAGGGAACAGGTTTCCCGAAAAGGGTGGAGGCTGGAGGGCTGGGGTGCTGGGGTGATAGTCCTATTTATTCCCAGCTTGCAACTGCATCCCATTTCCCACTGATAAGGGCAGCCCTGTGCCCTGTGGCCACAGCGAGTCCCACCTCTTGGCCTTGGGGCCAGGACCAGAGCACAGTGGGTAGAGAGGTACAGCGGCCCGGCTGATGCCCTGCCAGTCGGCCACGCCTGGGGGCACCTGGCCACTCCTGCCACCCAACCGTGCAGGCCTGGGTGCTGTGATCACTGACCCTTGGTCGATTGCATGAACAGACCTTCAGTGTCCGTGTTAATGATGCAACCAGCAGTCTCAGGCATCTGGGGGTCCTAGACCCCTGTGGGAAGCTGACATTTTCCCATAAAGAATACACATATATGCTGCAAAATCTTGTAACAGTTTCAAGGAATCCAGACTCGTGCCCTCAGACCCACCCAAGGACCTAAAGCACCCAAGGGTAAGCACCCTTATGGGCGCGCGCAGACGGGAAGCACACAGCTTTGTTCACGCGCACGCGCCACCTCTCGGCAGCCGCGTGACTTTGAACAAGTTACTGAACTTCTTGGTGCCCCCAGTCTCCTAATCTGTAAAACAGCAAAGTCTGACAGGCTTCCAGAGCTGTGAAAATTAAGTGAGTTGACACATACAAAGCACAAAGCCCATGCAGGGCACGTGGCACGGAACACGGGTCAGTCCCTCTCCCCAAGCACACCTGCAGCTCAGTGAGTGTGGGCCCAGTGTGGACAAGAACGGAGCCCGCAAAGCTTGGTCAAGCCAGCTCCACGCTTGCTCACAAGTCTCTGACAGCCAGTCCTCAGGAGTCCAAATCCCCATTTTCAGAGGCGGTGGCCTTTCCCTGGAGCCAGATGGATGGGCAAGGGCCAGATGGTTAAGGGCCAGAAGGCCAGGGAGAAAGCCATGGTGAAGCCCAGGCCCAGGAGAGGGTAGAGGGAGAAAGAGAGTGGGCCAACTAGCCTCTGTCCCCAGAGAAGGCCAAATACTCTGGAGCTGGGGGTGGGGATGGTGAGAAGCTGCTGGCAAGAGGGGCCTCCAGCACTGCCCCCCTCCCACGGCAACCCCCATGAAGGCCTGGAGCCAGCCATTCGAGACCCTCCACATCCACCTGCATTCCAAGGCCCTGGTGCGCCAGGATGGAGAACTGGGGGACTTCTAGTCCCCTTGGAGCCATCAAGTTCTCCAGGACAGCTGGAGGCTGAGGCCTCGACGCCCCCCTCCCCTGCTGCCCTGGGCCTGCCTGGGTCTTGCCGACATTGCCAGAGGTTTTCCTAAACCCTAGCCTCGCCCAGCCAGTCACCAATCTTGGTCATGCATCTAGGCCTTTGCTCATGAAGTTCCCATTGCCGGAATGCCTTCCCCTCCCCCTCGGGATACTTACTCATCCATCAAGACCCCAGTTCCAATGTCATCACCTCTCTGAAGTCATCCCCATGCACCACCCCCTTTCCTGCCCCCAAGTCCCATCCCTCAGGCTTCTGCCAGGCCCCATCCCCACACTATAGTGTGGAACTGGAAAGCCAGGCCCCTCAGGCCAAAACAGGACGCAAATGTGCATTCTTTGGCTGCCACAGCATTTTTCTTAAATTTGAGATTCGTTATCAATATTTCAAAATCAGGAGATTTCACATACAAGTTAGAACTTCTAACTTTTCTTTAAAAAGAGCATGTTCTGCTGACACTGGGCACTCATCCCCACAGGCTACACAGTCCCACAGCCGACCTCCTGCCTTCGTCTGGCTTCCTGCCCGGTCCCCGGGTGCAACTGGGCATGAGGTCCATGCAGAGAGGACTCGAGGTGTTTGCATACCCAACTCTGCACCCTGGAGCCTCCAGATCCCGGGCAGGAGCAGGACTGACCTCTGCTGGGGCAGGCCCTGCCTAGCACCTGCCAGCTGGCACACAGAGGCCCCCACAAATACTAATTTCACTCCTCCTCTTTTCCTGCACGCCTGGGTGCCCTAAAGGGCAGAGACAAGTCTGATTCCTCGCGGTAGCCCCCACCGCTCTCCCCAAGCGTAAGTCCTCATTAAGTATTCAGGGTATGAATGAGTCATAATGAGCTGTTATTACTCCCAGTTTACAGATAAGGAGACTGAGGCTCTGAAGTGCAATGACTTGCCGCAGTTACACAGGAAACCGCTAAATCTTGACTCAAATAGGTTTCCTTCCTAACTTCAAATTTGGTCTTTCATTCCTCCGTGGGGTGTCCCTCTAAGGGCCTTCTATAATAAAAATAATAACAACAGCGATACCATCATAATCATTATCATTGTTATTTTCACTGCTACATGCTTCAAGCACTTACCACGAGCCTGGGCACTACGATTAGCGCTTTTGCACACCTTACCTCATCTAAGCCTTATATCTACTACTGTCATCATTTACATTTACGGTTGAGGAAAATGAGGCTCAGAGAGGTTAAGTCATTTGCCCAAAAATCACACAGCCAGTCCCTGGCAGAGCTGAAATTTGAACCCAGACCCAGGGAGACAGAAGCGGCTCCAGAGCCCTTCAAGGCAGGGACACCTTGGCTGTGATGGGGGATAGCAGGAGGGGGGCTCAGCCACTGAGGCTCGAGCCCTCAGCCAGGCTCCCACTGTGCTCTCCTAGCCCTAGCCCCAGCTCTCCCTGCCAAGGTGCTGGGGATAATGAATGAGATGCTCTGGTCGTCATGGAGATGCCATGGCAACGCTTCACTTTCGGGAAATACCACGGTAACTGCGGCCACTGCTCTGGAGTTGAAAGTCACTCCTTACCCCTCACCCCCTCCCCAACTCCAAAATGCTCTGTTTCCCCCACAATCCTCTTTAGGACCTGCAGAGAAAGGAGGCAGAGGCTAAGGGCCTTCCAGAGACCAAGCTGTCTAGAAAACAGGGTCCAGCTCTGCTCTAAATGGACAGGTGGGTTCCAGGAGTGAGAACAAGAGCTCCCTCCAAAGCTTAGCTTCCTGTGCCTTTCCTGGGGCGGGCACACCTAACAAGGCGCCTTCACGTCCTCAGTGTCTACTGTGTGCACCCAGCCTCCTGTGAATGGCTGCACCTGTTACTCCCCATTGCATCCCACCATCGGAGAGGTGGCGGTGCGCTAGCTGCCGGCCTTACAGGGAAGGGCTCCGACTGGAGGCAGCCTGCCTGAGCTTGAACCTTGCCTCCATTATTTACCAGCCTTGGGATCTTTGAGCAAATCCCTCGACCTCTTTGAGCCTTGGTTTCCCCAGGTGGAAAACAGGCTTCACACCACTTACTATCTCACAGGGCTGCTGCCAAAATTAACAGAGACGATGTGTGTCAAACAGCTCGGGGCCTGGCACATGGTGATATAGGCTAATACGATGATTAGCCATTTCACAGATTTGGAAACTGAGGCTCGGGAAACACCTGGCCCAAGGCCACAGATCAAATCCACAGTGGATCCAGAGGAGAAGAAAGGAGGTCAGGTTTGGGAGCACACTGGAAGTTGGGGACAAGCAGACGGCCCAGTCCCCGTCTCCTCTTTCTGTGGCACCATGAGGTACCAAGTGTGGCACTAGACACTGAAGATAGAGGCTTTTTGGGGGGCCCTGAGGTTTTGCGTCTCTGGTGTGACGCTGCTACAGGGTAGATGCAAGAAGGTCCCTACAGCCCCCCACGCTCACCGAGCCCGGATTTATTTCCCTCCTGGGGCCTTCCCGACACTGCCCCATACCCCCATACTCACACGCACACGAATGCACAGACTCACAGGAGGTTCAAGTGGTGTCATCTCAGCCATCTGGGCCACAGGCGCGAGTGTGGGGTGGGAAGCAAACAGCTTCGAAAGTCTGTGAATGGGCACCCGGGGTTGGGGGAGGAGGGGTGGCTGCTGGCCCAGGCGCTGGGAGCCCCACAGGCAATCCCAGGGCCACTCCCCGTCGCTGACCCGGCCCCTCCCAGCCTGTCACACCCCCAGCACAATCACACCACCGCCCACCACCCAGCCACACCCCACAGCCTCCGAGCCCCGCCAGCCAGAGCCCCGCCAGCCAGCGGCCTGGCCTGCCCCACCCACCACGTACAGCGCTGTAGAGAAAATCCTCCACAGTTGCTTCCCAGCTGTGCCGGAGTCTCTCCAGCCCAATGACACCCCTGGGAGGCCGACCCAGAAGCAAATCCCTTCCTCTGCTGGAATTCACTGCACACCCCATCCCCCACAGGCCCGCAGTGCCGCCTGGCTGCGGGCCAAGCTGCTGCCCATCAGTCACCCCGCAGTCCAGGGCTGCCACCCAGGAACTATGGGCAGTCTGGCTCCGAGGCTCGGGGTTGCAGAGTGTGCAGCCCACCCTGCAATGAGCACACGGGGACCTGGAGAGCCCCAGAGAGGAAAGGACCCGCGGCCCCGCCCCCACGTACCCGGACCCGTTTTCTTGTTCATGAAAACCGTGCCCATCCTCCTCCACAGCCAGCCTCAGCCCGGAGTTGGCCCCGCTGGCTGTATTTCAAAGTCCTAGGTGAGCTCCCCCACTCTGTGTGCTGTGTCCCGCCATGCAATGCTGTGCGCATGCTGCCAGACGCCGGCCGCTCCCCGACTGCAACACAGGTCCCCCCACTTCCCCAAAGGCTCTCCAAAGCAGAAGCTCTCTCCTGCCCACGGCCGGTGCTCAAGAGAGATGGGCCTCTGCCAGCCAGTTCCCTTCCCCTTTTTGGATCTGCTGTAAGAAATATCCAAGCTAAATGGCATTCATGACATGAACTTTCATTTATTAGATACAAATATGTCTGGGCTCCATGCTATTAACCCATACGGCAGCACCCCGACCCACCTTCCTCCACCTTACATACAGAGGAGGGCAGTGAGGCCCGCAGGGGGCCTGGGACTTGCCCCAACTCCCAGAGCTGACGTGTGGGTGACTGGGATCCCACACAGGGCGCCCCCCCCCCCGCCCCCGGCTCCAGAGCCCAGGCCCCTTCCAGCACCGGCAGGGTGCTCACCGCTGCTCCGCAGGTCCCACTCTCTGTTCCCTCTGAATGACACTCTTTCTGTTGTTTTCATCCATTTTATGTGTGTTTTAACATCAAAAGCAGCCTCTCCTGATCCGTCTTTGAAGAAGACTCACAAATCATCCATCAATCAACAAGCAAACAAAGCACAAAGTGCTGGTTCCCTCCCTGGTTCCCAACCTGGGATTTGTTCTGAGTTCCCCACAGCAGGGAATGCGCAACAACAACAAAAAATCGCAGGAACTTAGACCCCACTTGAGAATTTGTCTTTCCTCCAACAGAGCCTGGGTTGAGAGTTTACCTTTGCACCAGCTCTGAAGAAAGGGTTTACCGAGTGACCAAACAAACCAGCTTGTGCGGAGGGGCAGAGTGAGGAACAAGACAGGTCGGGACAGGCTGCCCTCCAGTCCCCCCCGAAAGCTCCTAATGCAGACCAGGGTGAGCAGGCCTATCACAAGGCACGCTCCCCCCATGAAGCTGCCCCCAAATAGGGCTCTCTCCCCTCAACCCCCAAATCCATCTGTGACATCAAATCCATTCCTATTTTTCTTAGGCTCAGATCACAGGCACTCAAAAGGAAAGGAATGATATTTCCTTGCAAATATCATAACCTCCCTCGCTGACAGCAGCCAGTTCTGGCTGAGCGCCTGGTAACTCACTGGGACCATGCTGAGAGCTTTCCCTGATCTGTCACACCCAATCCTCACACCTGAGAGGTGGGGCCGCTGATAGATGCACTTTACTGACGGGGGAAACAGGCTCAGAGAGGGTAAGCAACCAACTAAAGGTCATACAGCTGGGCAGAGGCAGAGCAGGGTGACCCCAAGCCAGCCCACCTTGGGGCCCCGTTTGTAACCCCTATATAGTCCTCACGTCCAGCACTCCATACCGTCCTTAACCCGGGTCTGTGGCCTAGAGCACGTCAAGAGAGAGGCCTCCCGCAGATCGCCAGCCCCAGCTGCCTAAACACAGGCTGACCCAATTTCTCCAGGGATGGGAAAGCCTTCACCGGCAGAGGAGGACACCACAGATTCCCAGAAAGGCAGGAAGACCTCAGCCAGAAGGTCTCTACCTTCCCTTGTCCTGGGGGCCTCTGTCACCTCTGACCAGAGGTGTCCACATGAGAAAGAGGGGCTGCCTCCACGACCCCAGGCAACGGCCTCATGGGAAGGAAGAAGAGACAGAGGCAGGAGTGAGGGTAAGAAACAGGAGCTCTCAACTTGGAGAGCGAACTCAGAGGGTAGTGGTGACCGGCACGCTTCACGGCTCTGGTGCACACCAGGTATTATCATGACCTCATTTATTCACCATTTCTTCCCAATGAAGTAGAAACAAGTTTATCACGCCCCAAACACCTGCCCTGCCCCGCCTGCCACCCCGCAGGGGAGCTGGGCAACACGGGCAGCCCCAGCCTCCGTCTGTCCTTCCGCATGCCCGCCCACCCCAGGTCACTGGATGCCCCGAGAGATTCCAAGAAGCAGGCATCCTTGGCGGGGGCGGGGGCCTCCATCCTCCATCTCACAGATGCAAAAGCCAAAATCCACGTGGGCCTGGAGTCCACACCAGCATCCAGCATCCCAACCCCCACTAGCTCCCTATGCATCTCTGGACGACACCCTGCCCTACTTTTAGCCCCTGCTTCCTCCACTGGACAATGAGGGGTATGCACTGGATCAGAAGTGTGCGACCTCCTGGAGTTACAGAACCTTCTGAGAATGTGAACAACTCTTAGTGAGCTCCCCCAGACAGAGACCACGCTCCAAACAAACTCTGGGTGGCTGTTACCGGCCCCCACCATATAACAAATAATAACATGGGAACTTTCTCAGGGGTCCTTCTGGCTTTGACATGCCGTGGCTTGCACAGTGTAGACGGGACCGAAGTCACAAGTGTGACTTCTGAGTACCCTGGGACCTCAGCGTTCCAGCTACGCCCCACGGCCCTGCAGTCAGTCTTTAACTCTCAGACCTGCTGGCTTCCAGTGGGTTCATGGACCTGCCCAGTTCAAGAGAAGCTATAGGAGAAACTGAGCCCTTCCCTCCCACCACCTCCTTCTTCTACTCCATCAGGAATCCGCCCCGTCAGCCCTGAACCATCTCTCTGCAGAGGCCCCAGGGGCTGGGACACTCAAGGAAGCTGCTCCCGTCCTAAAAGCAGACAGGATCCAGTGCCCAGGTTGGAGGCCAGGCTGCCCCCACCCCTGCACCCCCGGCCCCCTCCCGTGTGGCTGTGAACATGCAGGCGCACACATGTCCAGACAGACCTGGGAGGACTGGACAGGAGGGACGGGGTGAGGGGCCATGGTCAGAGGGTACGGGAAGGCCGGGGAGAGAATGACAAGACCCACCAGACGTCCAGGCGGCAGCGCTGGGCTCCGCTTCCCTTTAGTGCATCCTCTTAATGGCCCCACACTCCTCACTTAACACTGCCGCACCTAATCCCAGAGCTAGGACAAATGGCATTACTCTCGGCCCAGGCCCCTCCCTGGGAGGGAAGGAGGGAGGGAGGGGTGGCCCTAGGGCACCCTGAGCTGAGCCACCAACAGAGATCCCTGCCATCCCTGCCAGAAGCCTCCAGGCCCCTCACTAACAAGTTCCTTGCTAGAGGCCACCGGCCCCTCCCTCCTGGACTGCGGGAAGAGGACGTCCTGCTAGACTCTGCCCCACACCCAGGCAGAGGCCTCCCACCGGGAGGCGCCTTCCAAGCAAGGGGAGAAGGCACATCCCCAGCCCTCATGCTGATGGGCCCTCTAGACGCTCTAAAGAAAGATAGCAGCGAGCACCTGAAGAGCCCATACTCAGCTCTGCCGGGCTTCCAACGTGATCCAAATAAGGCCTTTCCCCCTCCAGACCTCAGTTTCCCCACAGGTCCTGAAAAGAAGAAGAAGGCCTGATAGCTTCCACGGGGACCGGCTGGTGGTCAAAGCCTTTGTGACCCCGGCTTCTGGGCCTTCCCCCCAGCTGGTGGGTCCTTCCCACTGCCCCGTCCAGCAGAAGAAGAAGTGTGACCGCCAGAGTGTGGAAGGCCTAGAGTCCATGCCAGCGTGGTGAGGTGTGGGGTGACGAGGGCCCGACGCAGCCCAGAGAGGAGAAGCAACTAGGCCACGGTCACACACACAGCTGGAAACAGGGCAGGCTAGCCTGGCTTTGTTCGGCAGCAGCAAACGTGTGAGACTGTCCTCCTCCCAGGGTACCTGCCTTGTTAGAGGCCACCAAGGAAGGCACAAAGCTATTTGCTAACAGCAGGATTTCAGGCCCCGAGAGAGACGCAGTAGGGAAAAAGATAAGAGAGTTTGTATGTGTGGGTCTGGGGAATGGAGACCGGGCTGACTGTCCAAGTGCCCTCACGTCACCTCACAACGGTGGCCCAGGACCCTTCCAGCCCGGTGTGGATCCTGAGAACCCCCGCAGGGAGCAGAGGCCTTGGCTACCCCTTTGCGGCTGCTGAAGGCCCAGCCAACAGGCCCAGCAGTGATGATGGGGAAACTGCCCCCCCAGGGGGCATGGACACCCCAAGACTAGGCTGCCCACAAGACAGGAAAGCCGTAGGGAAACCGAAAAGGCTCCAGGCCCTGTGGCCAGAGCGCAGGAAAGCTCAATGTGTTGGAGGCGGCAAAGAGGAATGGAAAGCTTTGAGTAACTTAGTGCTGCACACACTCCCTGATCTCCTGGAGGCCTGATGGGCACAGTGCCAGCCTGCTGAGACCAAGGAGGCTTCACTCGGGGCACACACAAAAGTGGCCTCATCCTTCTAGACTTGCTGGGGCTTGTCGCCGCAACAGGAGCCCCCCACCCACATGCTTACATGGAGGCACAGCTGGTAGGGGAGGGAGGGGAGGCAGGTGGGAGGGCCTCGCGTTCTCTGGAGCCCGGAAACTAGAGAGCAGAGACCAAGAGAAAGCACCCGGTGACCTACTTACTGCAGATTCCTCTTAAAGGGGCCCAGGGGGCCTCAGTGAGCCCCTGGGAAGGCACCTTATAGGTGTTCCTGCACTTCCAAGGCTCGGGCCTCAGTTCCTGGGGTCAGGAGACCAGAGGTGCCGTCCCAGCCCGGCTACGGCACGGCCGGCGAGACAGCAAGCACGAATGGGCCGGAGGCACCCGTTCTCAGGTGTGGCCGGGCACATGCCCAGTGCTGAGAGTGAGCACCAGCTCCCAGGGGCTCCTGAGAGTGAGGGCTCCCTATGGTGTGCCTCTAGGTGCCTCACTTGCCTGACCCCAGGCCCAGCCCTTCTCTAACCCGGCACTGACCCCAGCAAGCCCCTGCTCCTTTCCAGGACTTGCTTCGCTCACCGGCAAAATGGACAGTTCCAGGTGACTCCAAAGGCCCTTCTGGCTCCAAGTTAGGCGACTGACCTCTGCAGCTCATCCCCAGACATGGGCATGGTGGCCCCAACTCCTCACCATCCATAAACCCATCAGTCCATAAGCTCCAGGCAGAAAACACATTATACATCTCCCCCCACCCCCACATAACCATGTGCTGGGCCCTTTGCTAGATGTTTGGCCTCCACTTCATTGGGACTTCCTCTTACAAGTGTGGAAACTGAGGTCCGCAGAAGTTAAGCAACTTGCTAAGGCTTCCAGTGGGGAAGTGCTTTGCTGAGATTCGAACCAGTGGTCTGGCTATAATCCTACATTCCATGGCATCAGCCACAGAGAACCTAAAACCCACTAGGGCCTGGAAGATGCCAGCGGGTCTTTGCACCTCCCACACCTCTGAGCATGCGGCGGTGAGGCTAATGTGAGAGGCAGGCTGGAGGGGGCCGGGAGCAGGCGGGCAGGGAAGGGAAGCCCGCATGGGCGCTGAGCACTTGCAGACCGACCAGCCTCCGGCCAAGCCAGTTGTCCACCACTGTGGCTACACTGTCTACATCGCCAACGGCACACCGTGGCCTCCGCCAGGCCGTTTGTAAATCATGACGCCGATGTAAAGCTTTCTCACAGCCATCGCTTTCGTGTCACAGGACAACCTCATAAAAACAGAGCGGTGATTTCTTCCGCCTTTCCCCAACGAGGAAAATGGGGTTCCAGGTGTGTGGGGGGGGACGACATCCCCACATGCACACGGTGAGGCAGTGTTTGAGAGTGAACTCGGAGCCCACCTCTTCTGCCGCCTGGTACCGAGCTTTCTCGACTCTTCCATGCCCTTGACTCCTGGCTCAGGTGGCACTTACAACAAGGACCATTTTTAAGAGCTCGGCCCATTTACATCCAGCGCTTCGCACACCATCTCATTTAACCATCCTCATGAACGAAGTGCTGCTGCTTTCACTTCATAGAGACGCTGGGGCTCTGAAACGTGGGCATCTTGCCCAGGTCACCACGCTAGGAAGGGGCAGCGCTGGCTCTGGGGTCTAAGCTCAGAACCTCCGCACTGTGCGGCTCTGTCTGGGACCCAAGGGGAGAGGGGACGAGACACACTCAAACAGCTTGTGCGCCTGGCAGGTTAAGGCAGGAGTATCATAATAGGAAGACAAACAAAGCTCTCAGAGAGCCCACAAGGCAGAGGCTGTTACAAACATCTGGGCAGGAGGCCAGGAGTCTAAGCAAAGGACATGGGAACAGAGGGAGGTGACAGATAGTAGGGAGGTGGCCTTGTGAGACCTTGGTCAAGTGCCTTGCTTGCTCTGGATCTCAATTTACCCGCTGTAAGAAAAGTCCCTGGAGTATCTCCAGAGCCCCCCTCCGTCCCTAAAAAACACTCGGATCCTGGGAAAACAAGCAATGCCTGGTGACAGCTTGGCTGTGTGCCCTGGGGTCTCTGAAATGTCCTTGGCCGTCCTCACATGGCTCAAGTGCTGAGGAACAGGCTTGCAAAAGCCCAGGGCTTCGGCCGGCATGCCTGGGCACCAGTGAAGTGTGGGTCTTGAGGGGGCCGCATTCCTCCGCCCATTGTCAACCTCTCCACGGCTCCCCTGGAGCAAAGCACCACCCAGTCTGGACCCTGACCAGGAACTGAGGGCACAGTGAAGTGGCCAGTGGAATGCCACTCCCGGCCTGCCCTGCTCCCAGCGGCCCTGCCAGAGCCCTCCATGGAACTCAAGTCCCCTCAATGTCACCCACACCTCAAAGCCCACAATGGCATTCCCTCGGGTCAGCCACTGGGAAGTACAGATGAGGGGTCCTACGGGAGAACTTGAGGGAAATAATCATCCTGTCCCTGAGGGACCTATGCAAGGCAGAGGCTGCTCATGCCATCAGTGAGGACCCTCAGCTGGGGATGGGCCAGTGAGTCCAGTAGGGTCAGGCCTCAGTTCTCAGTCTGAAAGGTAGGAGGGGTCAGGGACTTACCAAGAGGACTCAGGCCAAGTCCCCACACTCACGGCTGCCTTCAAATCACACATCACATGCTCCTACTCCGTAACCTTCCATGGTTCCCACTGTCACCGGGCAAAACCCCTTATCCTGACCCACCACCCAGGTCACTGGTATTAAGAGCCCGTGTTAACAGAGTATGTGATGTCCATGGCCTTTGCTAAGTGTTTTGTGCCGATTTTCTCATTTAACTCTCACGGCAACACTGATAAGGCACTATGGTTGGCCCATTTTCACAGATGAGAAAATCAAGGCTCAGAGAGATTCTATCACTGGCCCAGAGTCTCATGGCCAAGCGGCAAAGCAAAGATTCACACCCATACATACCTGGACTCCAAGCCTGGGTTCTAAAGCACCATGTGATGCGGCCTCCTCAAGGACACCCTGTCACCCTCAGAGGCCTAGCTCAACCCTTCTATGTACGAGAGGGGAAACCAAGGCACAGAGTGAAAGCTGTCTCTACTGGAGGCAGAGCCAGGGCAAGGCCTGAGGCCTCCAGGGCTTCCGTCCCCCCACCCCCACAAAGGGTGCACTGGGCAGAAAGGCTGGGACCACCATGACAATGAGTCCTCCGAATCTGCCTTTTTCCTCAGAAGGGAAAAGCAGGAGCAAGTTTGCAAAGACAGAGAAGAACATGAAGGGCCCAGGAAACATTTGTTCTTGAGAGATTCTCAGAGTTCGGGTGGGGGAGGCGGGTACCCCTCACACCCGCGCAGGAATCACCGGTGCAGGGACCAATCTCTACCCACGTGCCCCTCTGCCCCAGTCAATGCTCCAGCTTAATGCATCCGACCTGAAATCTCCATTTCTCTCCCAAGCCTGTTGGCCCTGCAGCCTTCCCCATCTCGGTAAATGACAATGCTGTCCCTCCAGTCCTTTAGGCCGTAGTCCTTGCTGTGGACACCCTCTTCCTCTCATACCCCACGCCTAATCCATGAGCTTCTCCTTAGCTCTGGTGGCCTCCCGCCCAGGGGTCACATCCGTGTGACTTCACCCGTGTGGCTACAGAAGCCTCCTGGCCGGGCACCCTGCTTCTTCTCAGGCGGTGGCCCACTAGCTCCTTCCCCATGTGTGCTGAAGGGAGTGGGACCTCAGCCCCAGGCCCTCAGCAGCTTCCCCTTTCCTCACACTGAACAGCAAAGACCTCTGCAGGGGCCGGAGCGCCCGGCAGTCGGCCCCTCGGCGCTCCCTCAGGGCCCGTCTCCCGCTGGGATGGCTCTTCCTCCACCAGCCCCACGAGCCCCTTCCTGCAGCTCCAAGCCTTTGCACTGCTGTTCTCTCCACCCTAGATGCTCTTCCCCAGACACGCTGTGGCTTCCCCTGCCCTCGTGGAGCCGGCCGTCCCTCTCACAGGAGACCTTCCGCCACCGCCCAGCACAGCAGAGCCACTCGCTCAACTCACTCTTTTTACCCCCCAACCAAGCTTTATTTCTCCCCCAGGCACCTCTTGCCACCTGACAAACAGCGAGCGCTGGACCAGTGTTTGTTGCTTTGTGGATTCTACCCCACCACTAGAATGTCAGCCCCGCGTCCAAAACAGTCACGCGTTGTGTTTTGTTCACTGCCGTGTGCCCAGGACAAAAAAAAAGTACCCGGACAAAGTCAGTGCTTGAAAAAAACATTGCTGGATGAGGGATTACTGCCTCCCTCATCTGCACACGTCTTTTGGTTTCCGCAGCCCCTGGAGACCAGTGTCACTTGGAGGCTGATCACCCGTGTCAGCTGAAACCCTGACGGTTGTCACAGGAACAGTTCCTGGCCACATCTCCAGCCTCTGCTGGGACAAGTGACTGCTTGGACGAGAGCAGGGCTTTACCCTGGTTCCTGCCTGGTACCTCTGCCCACCCTCTGGCCACTGGGGGAGAGAACTTCCCGCCTGGACGGCGGGGCCCACAGGGTGGATCCCTGCTCTCCCGGCCCCCCAGTGCTGCGGGGTCCTGGTCCGGCATCTGACAAAGGTTGCCCCGTATTCCCAGCAAGCAGAGGCGGAGGAGGGCAGCCCAGTGCCACGCCTGCCCTTTTCCTGTCCCAGCGGGAGGGCCATCAGAAGGAAGCTTTGTTTTCAGAATAAAGAGCATGAAGCCCAGTGCCAGGCGGAAACGGGCACCAAGGGGGCTGGCCATCAGAGACAGTTTAAGGAAAAGCAACAACAAAATGGGATGGGGAGTGTTTGAGGGATAATTTGCACACCCAACCGGTTTCATGCCTCTGGGGTGGCTGTGACGATGGTGGCTTCACTTTTCCAGGCCCTAGCCTGGAGGTCAGCACAGACAATCGGACAATTGTCCCAGCTGGGTGATCTGGCATTGACCCTACAGGGGGAGGTGGGGACAGAGGAGTGTAGCCTTGCTTGGGAGTCAGATGACCTGGATCTGGGCCTTTCTATGCCCTCATGTGCGACACTGGGAGAGTCCCTTCCTCTATGCACCTCAGTTTACCCATCTGTAAATGGCTTATCCAGGCCTGCACTTGAAGCCCTGGGTTGCCTGCCACAGGACCACACAGTGGGGCATCCCTGAGCCTGTGCTAGGTCATTGGGCCACACAGGCTGAACCTCCAACTTCCCTGGGCTCAGGGCCTCCGTGTGGGGCCTGACAGCCAGGGCACAGCCGCTGCCCACTCTGGCCCAGGCTTCTAGCCTCCCTCTTCCCATGATGACCCGAAATATGTGAAAGCGCTCTGGGCCTGGCCCAGTGATGGGGGCCCTCACCCGCACCCAGACACTGGCTCCTATGCTGATCCCCTCTGTCATCTTCTCCAAGGATGGCTCATAGGCCCTTTCAGCCATGACTACTGAAAGGAACCCGGTATGTCAGCACACAGAGGGCAGAAGAGAAACCCAGAGACGGAAAGGAGCATGTTGACCTCACACAGCACAGCTGCCTCCCAGGGGTCCTCCCTACCAGCCCGGGACTTCAAGAGTTAAGACAGGGTCCTCAAAACCTGGCCACAGAGCCCCTTGTCTGCACTTTCTGGGGAGGGGGAGGCTGTACCTTAGACCGAAGGAACCGAAGACGGGGGACTGAAATCTACATGCGGTTTTTAAAGTTTCCCGCTTTTTCTTGTGCCCAGAACAACTACAACCTTGCAGCCAAGAGCTTTTCCAGGGGAAGACAGCTTAGCTGGCCTCAGGGCTGGTCAGGATTCCAACTGAAAGAGTGAAATAAACCTTGGGCCAACAGACAGCTGGACAAAGGAGCTGATGGATAACGCACGGACTCCAGGAGCAGAATAAAGCAGGCAAAGGCTCGAAAGAGGGCCCAGTCCAGTAAACACCTGAACTGCCGCCCTGCTTTCCCCCGTCCCCTCAGGATGCAGAGGTCTGCACGTGGTGCCATCTGAGGGCTGCTGATCCGCCCCTCCCTGTCCCCCTAAACTCCTCCGAGCCCCCTGGGAGAGTGAAACATGGGACGGTTGAAGGTGTGATGCTCTCTCCGTGGTTATATTGCAGCGTGGGAACAATACTTGCAGTGACTGTTTATCCACAGCTTAAGAAGCTGCCTGGGTCAGTGGCTAAGCAGCCGCGGCTTATCTTAGAGGAGGATCGGAGGGCCACAGGGCAGGCTGGTCCGGAGGCCTCAATTAAATGGAACCTTTGCAGCTGGCGGGGAGCACCACCGCCACCCCTTCGGTCGGAAAGGAAACACTTAATTTGCTCCTGCTGTGTACACAGCCCTGAGCCTGAGCACGAGGCTCTGAGCAGAGATGAACCAGCCCGCCCCCCCTCCCACCCCCACTCCTAAAGAGCTCACAAAGCAGACAGACGAGGAACTACACCGTATGACACAGGAGAGAAAGCAGTCCATGCCTTCGGGATAGGGTTACAAACCCAGATGCCTGGACGGCCAGAAACACCAGGTGAGTGTGCGAAGAACTCAGGCCCCAGGTGTTCTGATCTTCCAAATGTGTGAAGTAAAGCCAGAAATCAGGATTTTTAGGTAAAATCTCTTCTTGGCAATCGGCTCAATGTTCGGCATGGGCTGATCAGAACCTGCCCCTGGGGCAGAGGTTGCCTGCCAGTCTGTGTCCTCTGTTTTCTGGAAAGGGACATGCTGTGCCACAGAACATGCTGTGCCACTCAGTGGAAGCCAGCTTCCCGTAGCTGAGGGGCCCGGGAAGGCTTCCAGGGAGAGAAGGATGGGTGTGGGCTGCGGGACAGGGAGAGCGCCCCTGTGAGGGAATCCCGCGGAAAACACAGGGGCCATGCATCAAGGGCCCCCTGGCCTATGGCCTGCCTTTCCCCCTAAAGAGGAGTCCCTGTCTCTGTCCCCACAGCAGGCAAGAGACATCAGCTCCGTCTGTCCGCAGGTGGCAGGGGGCAGCGGGAGGGCCCCCCACCCAGCAAACCTCCAGATTAAATCAATGGGCGGCAGCAGAGCACAGGTTCGATTCCATCCCTGGAGCTTGAAGAACAGGTCAGCTAATGCAACGGCTCCATCAGAGGCAGAAACAATGGAGGACAAAACGAGGTTAAGAATCGTGTCCTGCCTGGCCAGGCCTGGCTGGTTACATAAGCCCGCCTCAGGACAAAGCCGCGTTCGAGGTACCAATCAAGGGCCTGGGCAAGAGAGTCCCAGAAATCCAGAGAGGGCTCTCCCTCCCTCCCTGTCTCCCCCTACTCTCCCACCTTGCCCTGCAGCTCCTGGAAAGCCCAACACAGAGCACAGAGCCACAGGTGGAGACTACGACCCCAACGTAAGGCACTTAACAGGATGGAAGAGCTGGGACTAGTATAACAGCACACCTTTACCAAGTGGTTACTTTGTAACGGGCACTGGGACAAGTCCTTCCCATGGCTTATCTTATTTTAAAAGCCGGCGACACCGCGAGATAACTATTATTATTCCTCCCCCTTGACAGAGAGGGAAACTGAGGCATGGCCACAGTCACTTCCCCAAGGTCACAGAGCTCCTAGGTAAAGGATTTAGAAACCTACGCTGGCCTCCGAGGCCACACTCTGAACAGCGGTGCTCTGCAGCCAGAGGGCTACTGTCTACTAGAATATGACAACTGGGCGGCCTCGCGGCACCCCGCTTGCTATAGAGCAGGCCCGTGGCCTCCCGCCCTCCCAGAAGCACCTGGGCAGACACTGAGGCCTCTGACAACCTGATGAAACCCCCAAACTCTCTCTGTAGAGAAAGAATGCAGAGGCATGCCGACAGAATGCGGTGCGTGATCTCAGGGGCACGCAGACTCCTGCAAGATCATAAGATCTGCAGGATCGAGACAGGAGGTGGCAGAGGAAGAGGATCCCCCAAGTCCTTCAGGATGCTTCATATCTGTAAACACGAAACCTAAACTCACAGCTGCTCAAGTTCCTAGGCGTGGGCATGAATCAGGGCTCAGGGCCTAGTCATCCCTTTGGGGCTGGGAGAAGAGAAGAAATCACGACATACAATGGCCCTCGCCTCTGCACCCACTGGCTGTGACTCAGCCCCCAGCTGCTGGGCAGACGGTGCACAGCTGGGCCGTGGCATCTGGACGGGGGTGGCATCACTAAGCAAACCATGCCAGCCTCCTGCCCGCCCCACAAGTCAGCGGCCAGTAAGCCCACCTCGCTAGAGAGCAGCCCGGGCTCTGCCCTTTCTTGGAGGCTCCATTTCCCCAGGGAACCCCTCCATAACCCTTGCCCAGCTTCCCTGTCAGCCAGGGCCCAGGGAATAGTGAGTCAAGATGACAGCCCTTTGCAAGGCACCAGAAAACCCCAGCTCCAGGGGCCAGTCTTCTGCTGTCTCACCTCGCGATCCCAAGTGGGCCTCTCCCACCTCTCAGAGCTTCAGTCCCACCAACTGTAAAATGGGGTGACCACCCTATCAAGTCCTTCCCAGCTCAAAGCCCTGGGTATATAAACAGCAGCATGACAACCTTCACGGAGCCCTGGAATCCTGCTTTCAGGAAGTTACATAAACATCCTTCAGAGAAACAGAAGTCAAACCTAAAGACCACTTTTTTTTTTTTAAAGGATATCAAGAAGCCCTTTTTATAGTCCAACTTCCCCCATCCTACTTCCATTGTTCCAGATATCCTCTCAGGACCTAGAAAACACACTTGGTTTCCGTCTAGGGTTTGGGCTTCTTGGTGTTCTTCCCTCGGACGCTGCCCCGCCTCTCTTTGGCAGCTTTCTCCCCAGGACACACCCGTCCCTGCCCCCAGCATCGCTCTGGGCCACCCGGAGGCCGATGGCTACCCAGACTGCCCGAGCTGGGGGGAGGGCAGGGACAGTGTTCAGGAAACAAAGCCTTCCCTGGTCAGAACGGAGATAGCTCTGGGTTCTGGTCCCAATCATGACACTGTGTGTGGCCCTGTGTGGGCAAGTCCCTGCTCCTTGGTTTCCCGCTGAGAAATGAAGAGGCTCCCACACTGTGTCAGGAAAGCCCTCCAGCTCCTGGGCTCCTTGGGGACGCCGAGGCGGAAAAGAACAAGCAAGCTAGACAGTGGGCTCTGATCCTGACCCCCATCCCCAGCCCTCCTGCTAGAACCAGGGACCCACTCTTCTCTCTCTGGTTTTCTCTCTTGCCGTAGCTGCGGGATCCTGCACTCAGCACTGAGTGAGTCTCTGAGTGCCCCCAAATGGCCATCTAGACGACAGGAAGAATGACAGCGTCTGCCGTGGAGACCCCAGTGTGGAGGCTTCAGCTCTAATCACCCCAACACAATCCCAACACCCCTGCCAAAGCCTAATTCACTCATTTGATACTATGTATGTTTCTGCATCTCTAAAAAACCAATTTAAGCTGTGTCCTGCTAAACAAACACTCTAAGACAATCCCCTACCTCCCTTCCTCCAAAGAGATTGTGCTTCTAAGCACCCCAATTCTACAGAATTCCTAGATCTACCACCTTATGGATGTATGGCCTCAGTATTTTCATCTAAAAAAATGGGGACAATAATAGTGCCTGCCTTATAGGATTATGCCTAATAAGCAAGCATTCATTAGCTCTCAAAAATTTTGAGTGGCAATTACATGATCATCATTAAAATCATTGAGATGCTTAAAACCACTGGGCTCGTGACAGCTAAGGTGCCTTAGCCCTCTCTGACCACGTCTGAACAGGGCCCTCGGCCCCCAGCACGCACGCTTCTCTGAAGCAGAACCCACACTCTCCGCCTGCCTCCAGCCCCAGAACACAGACGGCTTGTTCCTGGCCTCCACCTCTGCCACCCACAGAGCCCCCACCCTTCAAGTCCCCTGATCCTGCCTTCCTCCAGTGGCCCCGGCGCTGTCTCCTATAACTGCTGGGGTTTGACTGAACCTTGTTACTGTGTCACAAGGTTGTTTCCTGGAGATGGGAGGCTGTTACAAGATGGCAGCTCCTTGAAGACCAGGTAGAGAGAAACTGGGCTTTTCTCTGGGTCTTCCACATTCGCTGGGCATCCGAGTATGCTAAGAGCCCAAGGAGAGAAGCACCTTTTTTTTTTTTAAATTATCTAACCAAGTGTTTCTTGAACTTTAGCATGCACCTGAATCCCTTGAAAGCTTCTTTAAAACAGAATGCTGGATCCCTCCTTAAACAGACTGCTGGATCCCTCCTTAAACAGACTGCTGGATCCCTCCTTTTCCCCTGATCCCAGGTTCTGACTCAGTAGGTCTGGGGTGGGGCCGGATAATTGGCATCTCCAGCAAGTTCCCAGGTAATGCCGACGCCTCTGGTCCAGATACCAACTTTGAGGACCACTGACTTAACCTGCAGGAGAATCGGGAAGAGCTCTCACGGGTACGTGACGCTAAGACTCCTGTAAAAGCATGAGCAGGAGCGGCCTTGATGTAGGACAGGAGCAAGGGAGTCTGGGCAGAGAGGGAGGCATGAGCCCAGGCGCTGTGATGACGACGCCCATTTCCCTCACCTGGCCTCTGCCTGGGCAGGCCGCGCAGACCAGAGGTGGCTGCGTGGCGCGGTTCCAAGCGGACCTCCGCCGCCCGCCCAAGCGCCACCGCAGACCTGCCCAGACAGGTGGCTCCCCGGCCGAAGCCGGGATGAGGAGGATCCCCGCCCCGCCGCACGCAGCCAGACCTCAGGTGTGAATGAGGCCAGAGTCTCCGCACACTGGGATTCCGCCCCACACCTCCGGACACGACCCTGTCCATCTTGGCTGGCTCTGAGCATTTCCTCTCTTCCCGGGCCTCACTGAACAGGTCCTGTGCTTCGGCTGGCCAGAGCAGCCCCTCAGAAACCAGCGGACCATGATGGTCACCCCCCCCAGTAGGCACCTCCCCGGGCTGAGCCATCCGCTTCGCCAGGCCCTAGTGGCCACATCTGATGGGGGGGCCCTGGGGGAAGGTACTAGGGCCTGTCTCCTACTGTGGTTGGGAGGACGGCATGAGCTCCGTGGGCAACAACAATGTCGCCAACTACAACAAGAATCACAACTAACATGGACTGAGCTTGGAGCTAAGCATGTTCCCTGCATTATCTTTCTAGACACTAAAGAGCTTGCCGGAGGCCCCGCTAGCAGGAGATGGCCCAGCAACAATCTGAACCTCCGGAGCCTAGCTCCCAGCCTCTGCTCTGTCTGCATTCTTCTCACCTGCCTCAAGACCTACCCCAGGGTCACCTCTCCCTGCCGTCATCCTGTCCCTGTTCCCAAGGCACGGGGGCGTGGGGGAGGCTACATGGGAGGCCTCTGGGGGCTCCAGCCCACAGTGTGCACAGCCTGGGGTGTGGGTCCCTCGCCTTGAGGACAGCCACAGGACCTGCCAGCCAGGCCAAATTATCAGACCCAAGTTTTAGACACCAGTCCACATGGCCACCAAAGGGGAAACTGGGCCTACAAAACTTGAGCACCTCAACCTTGATGAGAGGAGAGAAGAGGAAAAACAGGTGTAACAAAGAGAAGAAATCCTGCCCGGCTTCCCGGATGAGAATGCCAGCACCCACACCCCACACACATCGCCCTGACTCTCTGGGCCTGTGTCCTCTTCTGAACAAGCCTTCTCAGGCTATTAGACAAAAAGATCAGGAACTCAAACCCCAAGGATTCTTCCCTCCATCTCTGAAAGGACAGACCACCCCCTAGATATAAACAGTAGTAATACCCACTGTTATCTCTGAAGAGCTTCTACTGCTTGGGCTCTCACCCTGGGTAAGGCATTGGTCTGTTCAACTCTCCCAGCAAAATAGGATGATTACTATCCTCATTTTGCAGCTGAGAAAACCAATGCCCAGAAGGAATTTAAGATTTAGGTATTTGCTCCAGATCCCACAGCTAGTGGTGGCAGAGTTGGGATTCGAACCCACAACTTTTGAGTCCACTCTGTAACGCTGCCCACCCCCACCGGTGAAGAAATGGCCCACAGGCAGTGCCCTTCTAGGCAGAGCCTAGAAGAAATGAGACGTGTCCTTAAGAAATTAGAATTCTGAGCCGGGTGTGCGAAGGGCCCGGCGAGGGGACCATGTCACGGGCTCCGGCTGTGCAAATGCAGGGAGCAGGCCATGCCAGTTCTGCGGCATGAGGGCTGACTGGGGCTGGGCCCTGGTTGGGGAGGCCTGGCGGTGGGCAGGGGGAGGCCAGTGGGAGAAGTGACTGGCATGCCGCGTCTTCGCCAGGAGCAGAGATGAGTGTGCAGGGAGGGACAAGAGGCGGGTTCTGCTTGAGGGTTGGGGGGAATGGGACATGAGGCACAGGGTCACACAGTGGGCAACTCCTCAGACCTTGCCCTCAAATAAACAAATGGTCATTTACAATGTAAATTTTAAAATTAGATTAATCCAACCCGTATCAAGAAATAGAACAGGGAGAAATACAAAGAGCTAGGAGGCAAGTTAATATTAACTCTCCTCCATCTAGAAAAGAGCTTTGGTCCCCTCCACGACTCCTCTGGGGGCACACTGGCTCTGGCTGAGAGGCCACACAGTCCTAGACGTCCACGTCCATCCCTTCTACCAAGCTCCAAGCCTCCAAGCTGAAGCGGACAGGCAGAACTTGTAACAGCCCCACAGGCAGGAGAAAACTGGTGACCCGACCCTCCCCGGGACGAGGAGACCCTACTTTAACCTTTACTGCAGGGAAGGAGGGGGACAGCCCTGCCCCCACCCCAGCCCTCCCACTCCTCACTTTCAAACCCATAAGCCCTCTCCTCCAATGCCTACTGATTCAGACTGATTCATGATTGAGCCTTCTTTCCACACATTTGAGGAAAGAGAGACCAAACCCATTTCACAGACTGGAAAATGGAAGCAGAAGGTTCCAATCCTCTGGGAAATCACAGTCTCTGGCCGCTCGGGGTCTGGTAGCTGATCCAGATGTCCCGAGGGGCTCCTGGAAGGTCAGCCGTGCTGAGTGTATCCCACAGGGCAAGGACTCTCCCAGGCGGAGCACTGCAGGCCGGGCAAGTATGGGGAACTTCCCAAGAAGCATGGGAAGGGGCAGCTCTGAAGAGCTAAGAGCAAAAGAGGGTGTGGAAGTGGGCCGAGCACCACCCCCTCAACTACTGAGTTTCTCGAGAGAAAAGGGAACTGAGAGAGGTCCCCCAGACCTGACCCTGCTGGCACACATCCTCTGCACCCTCTCCCCCTCTCCGGGTTCACTGCAAACCTTTAGCAACGGAGACCCTGCCTCCTCCCCAGGCATCCTATTCCCATTAGCCTCCTCTAGCCCTTGGTGCTTTCTCTGCCCTCGGGAGGCACCGGACAAGGCTATGCCCTCTGCCCACAAAGAGCATTCCAAGGGTTCGAAAGCGGTCACATTGCCACTTAAGGGTCCTTCCCCAAACCTTAGGTCACCTGTAATGACCCCGATCCCCAAGGCAGCTACCAAGTCCTGCGACCTCCTCCTCCTTTCCTCGGCCCCACGGCCTGAGTCAGGCTTTGGTCAGCTCTCCAATGGACCACAATTAGCATCATCTCTGAGCGGGTCTCAACACTACCAGTCTTGCCATCATCTCTGGCCAAACGACCTCTGAGAGGAACAGCACACTGGGGCAGACCCAGTCTGGCCCGCGTTCCAATACAGTTCTGGAAGGGACTCAAGCCTCTGAGCCTACATTTCCCCTTCTGAAAATGCGGCTGGGGTGGGGCTTCCCAGCGGGGGCAGCTACTTTGCAGGAGTTTTGTGATATTTCAACAGAGGGTCCATAAGGAGCCTGGCACAAGACACAGTAACATGCATCGACTCAACGTGCTGCTTACAACCCTGTCCTCTCCACCAGCTACACAATGAAATCCAAACTCTGGAGCAGGATGCTGCAAACAGCCCACAACCCAGTCTTGCCTCCCACTGCCCCCCTTCCCCTAGCCTGTATCCTCGCAAACACTTCCTCCCCCAGGAAGCCCTGTCGACATGAACAACCAAGAGAGCTTTTCCCCTCTACTGACCTTCCAAAGTCCATCTATCACTGATCCTCGTCTTCCCTCCCCCATCAGACCAGCAGTGTCTCCGCTGAGAAACAAGCAGCGCCTCACCCCACTTCATTTCCCCATCACCCCACTCCGCAGTTTCCATACATACTTAGCAAATTACCCTAATGTTCCATTTCACGTAAAGCACGTCCAAGTCCTCCAAACAGTCCAGATATTTCAAGCCATACCCAAAACCAAATTCCAAGCCAGCAGAAGTCTGCCCAATCTCTAGGGACTTGCAGGCCTGGCTCTGGTCCCAAAGTATGGAAGACAGGTCGAGCAGGCCCAAAGCCCAGGGCAGACAGAGCTCAGGGCTGCTGAGACTAGAGCCTGTTTCTATGTTTCTCAGCTGGCCTCTGGGCCAACCCTGAGTCTATGATTCCATACGCGACCGCATCCTCAACTTATTATTTAAAACTGTTTCTTGCATGCCCCTTGTTGACAAGAGGCTCACTAGCCATCTTTTCTTGCTTGCTGGCTCCACCCCTTCACCTGTTGATTCTCCCAGAGGCCTCTCTCCCTGCTCTGATCAGGATGAGGACTGTCTAGCCACATGCCAAGGGTCCTCCCCATCCCACAGAACTCCTTAAAGCCATCTGGCCCCGGGGCACCTGGGTGGCTCAGTGGGTTAAAGCCTCTGCCTTCAGCTCAGGTCATGATCTCGGGGTCCTGGGATCGAGCCCTGCATCAGGCTCTCTGCTCAGCGGGGAGCCTGCTTCCCCCTCTCTCTCTGCCTGCCTCTCTGTCTACTTGTGATCTCTCTCTCTCTGTCAAATAAATAAAATCTTTAAAAAAAAAAAAAAAAAAAAGCCATCCAGCCCCTTCACTCACTGCCCCATATTTCCGAGTCCCCACAAAGTCCAGCTAGTAGTGGAACTTCCAATCTTGTTCCTCCAGGCTAACCGCCCTGTTGGCCCAGGAGGGCCCACTTTTCGTGGAGTCTAGCAAAGTCCTACAGACCCTGCAAATCCCAGATCTAGTAATGTTGGCACAGCCCTCGGAGCAGCTACAACAACAAGGCACAAACTTGCATCTCCCAAGAACTTTCATTACCTACTGCACTTCACTGTTTTAAGATGTCATGTGTTGATTAGCAAGTTGTCTTCCATTTTAAAAAAAATTACTCAAGACCCCCAATCGGAGCCTGGTCAGCAGTCATGACATGGCACCCCCACTAAAAGAGTGAGCCAGCACAGGGCACGTGTGGAAGCCCATGGAAGTCTGGGTCACCCCACACATTCACTCATGGGCCTACCCTGGGTCCTAGGCTCAGAAACCCCACACACATGCATTTTTCAACTGGATTCTGTAATCCTGACACTGGGTCAAAGTCCACCCCCCATTACTGTCCTCAGGGACCTTTGGGGCTGGAGCATCTAGAACAGCCCATTAGTTCAACAATAAGGACCCTGCTGCTGATTCACACAAGAGGACACCTGGGACATAAATCCCTTGGCCTTATGTCTCTTGTCACCCAAAAGGGCTCTACTTCTTGGCCCTACCTCTGCCCCCTGCTGATCTGAAAGTGACCTGCTCTGAACGGAGATGAAAGGCTCTGCCATCCCCTGGGTGCCGGGAAGAGGCCTGTTGACAAAACCACCAGCTGTCCCTAGCTGAAGCCAGCATGACCGGCTCCTCCCTGCACCACCCGCACTGGGAGAGCATTCCGGCCATGGGCCCAGCCAGCAACAGAAGTTGGACCATCGTAGGGCTCCAGGCCCGGGCTCCCAGTGGACATCCCTTCTGCTCCAGCTGCCCACAATCACAAGAACCAGGACACTAGATCTCATCCTGCACCAGCACTGGGCAGAAGGAGCATCAGCTGGGGGGTAAGGGCCATGGGGAATGGGACAAGTGTCCTCATAATTTGAACTGAAAATGACACCATGAGCTCAGTCACAGGAGGACCTTATAGAGCTCTGAGGCTGGGGGAGGAGAGTCAAATCCAAGCTCCTCCACTTCCCACCTGTATGACCTTCACCATCCTGGGCCTCAGTTCCCTCCTTGGTGGAATGCAGTTAACAGTAAAGTGGGAGACTTGAATAAAATAAGTAGGTAAAAACAATTAGCCCGGCGCCTGGCACATAGTAAACACGCAGTAAATACTTGTTGAATATAAATATGCCACGGTTTCCTGATGTACCACAGGCTCTCACTTCATCCTTATTCCGGAAGATACTATATTTTCCCCATTTTACAGGTAAGGAAACTGAGGTGAGGGGAAGGTAAGGAGCCAGCCCAAGGTCACAGAGCTGGGCGCCCAGGTCAGTCTGCACCTCAGACCAGGGGGCAGTAGTGCCCGAGGCCACTCTGAACGATTGGAGGTTGGTGGAAAGGACTAGACTGGGGGGTGGGGTTCTGAATCCCCTGGGCCTGGCGTGGCTCCTGGCTGACCCGCGTGCTCCAATCCGGGAAAGCAGAGCCAGGAGGCCAGTCCCCAGATTCCCGGCCCGTCCCAGAGCCCACGAGTCCACCGGCGCCCCCTCCTCACCCCGTTCCAGAGTGTTCAAGAGCAGGGTTCAAAACGGAGGCTCCTGGCTCCGAGAACCTGGGGGAGGAAGGGAGTTAGAGACCAGGCCGCGCACAGTCCCGAGAAAACCGGTCCGGCTGCCTCTACCCTGCCCCGAGCGGGGACCCGGCCTCTAACCCCCCTCCCTCGCCAGACAAAAGTTTCCCCTGTTTGGGAGGAGGGGAGGGGGAGGGGGGCATTCCTCGTGAGTGACATTATCCGTGACCTACAGCTGCCGCGCTGCCCTCGCCGGCACCCTGGCCTGCCCCCGGCCCCCGCTTGGCCCCCCACCCCTTTGTCCTCCACCCGGGTGCGCGGGGCCCCGGCAGACTCGGCTCGCCCGCCCGGCGCCCGCCCGCACTAAACTTGCGCCCGCGGCCGCCTGGGCCCCGCGCGGCCTGCACGCCCGGCTCGGGCCCCGCCGGCCCGGCGACAGGGGACTGGCTGGCCCCGGCCCTCCCAGCGTCTTACCTGCCCAGGCTGGGGCGGCCCCGGGGGAGGAGGCGCTCCCGGAGAGCCGCGGGACGCCCGGGTTCTCCCCCGGCCGTGCGGGCGCCGCCGGGCTCTGGCCCCGGCCGGGGTTAACCCCTCGCCCGCCGCCTCCCGCCGCTCCCACCCCCGCTCCACGCCGCAGCCGCCGCCGCCCGCTCCGCCTCCCGCTCGCTGTCCCCCTCCCCCTCCCGCCCGGTGCCCAGCCCCCAGTCCCGGCCCCCGGCACTGCGCTGGGGCAGCTCGCAGTCCCTCCCCGCCCCCCACCCCGCCCCGCGGTCCCGCGGCGGGGAGGTAGGGGTCTCCCCAAAGACTGGAAGTTGGGGCGCGCTGCTCCGCGCCCTGCAGGCCGGTGGGGCACAGAGGGGCGAGCCCGCGCGCCCAGGGCCCCCGGCCCGTCTCTCCTTCCCCTCGCCCGCCGCGGCGCTTACCTCCCCAAATCGCGGCCGTGGGAGCGGGGTTCGATCCCGTGATGGAGCGTGGGTGCCGACCCGAGATCTGTTCCGGAGGCCCGGGCGGCCGGCGGGCGTGCGGCGAGCGCCCCGGGGCGGGGGCTGGGGCGGGACCGGGCGCTGCTATCGGGGCTGGATTTCTCGGCTTCCACCCTGATTCTCCCTCGGCTCTCCCGGCCGATTCGGTACTGCTCGGCGACCACGTGACGCGGGCTGCCTTTGACCCCTGTCTCCGAGCGGGTAGGGGGCGGGGGCCGGAGGGGGTGTCAGATGCGGGACCCACGAGGGCCCCCGGCGGCTGCCCGGCGTCCGGGAGGCGGTGACCCCCGGGGAAACAAAGCCCGGGGGAAGCCAACAAGTTATTCGAGGTCAAAGAGGGAACAGCGCTGGGGGTCGGAAAGGCTTCGCAGAAAATGAGGGAGACAAAGACCCGCGCCTGCCGCGCCTCCGGGGGCCCCGGGGAGCGCCTTGGCCGGGGCCGAGGGGGGCCTGCGGGCTCTGCCACCGCTGGGCTTATGACAACCCTCCAGGGCCTCCCCGGACTGCTCCCCCGACAACCGGGTCTCTGCTGGAGTGACCCCTCCTGCGCTCCTGGGCAGGCCTTCCTCACCCCACCCCACCCCACCTTTAACCCGACTCTCGAAAACCCCTTTATTTCTTTTATCATGATTATCTGGTTCATTTACTGGTCACATTGTTTACTAGAATGTCATCTCCCCCAACAAGTTGTTCCCAGCTGAATCCCCAGCGCCTGGCCCTGAACTAGCAGATGAAGGGGTGGATGACCTTTACAGATTTCTTCTCCCACTGGGCCTCAGTTTCCCATCCCCAGTGTCATTTCAACTATCTCAAGGACCCTGCAAGTTAGGCTAGACTATAGTGGCTGTCCTCATGAAATGGATGGGGACAATGAGGCTCAGAGAGATGGGATGATTTCTGGGAGTCTCCGAGAGAGCTGAGTGGAGTCTGTGCTCAGGTCTAGGCAGAGGGGCTTTTTGCCCTCTATGAACCATCCTGAATAAGGAGAGATGGGGCAGGGGGAGGGGGCGATTTGATTAGTGAGCCTTGAGCAACTTGATAATGATGTGGGTCACTAGGCCCCTCCCCCTGGAAATCCTGTCTCTGTGGACCTGGGGTGAGCCTGGGGCACATTTGGAAAACAGTAGATTGATAGTTTCCTAAGGACCTTCTGAGGCTCAAGATTAACTGTAGGAACAAAGTTCAAAGAGCATATGAGCAACCAGAGCAAAGCCAACAGAGGTAGAAAGGCCGAGCTGTACATATGACAGTAGGAGAGACTCATCCCCGTTCCCCTAAAGAGTAACTTTGTCCTGGAGGAAAGGGGTTTTCAGCCCAGTCATGTCTCTGAGAGGGAAAGATGCTGAGGCCTGAACAAGAAGAGACACTGGAGGATGATACTGGGTTCCTGACTCCTAGATGTGCCCAAGTAACAGCTTTGGGAGGAGTACCATCAGAGAAGAATCTGCCTCTAGTGGTGGCCCCAGGACCGAACTGCAGGCCGCTGCAAAGAGGGGCTTGTGACCTCTTGGTGCATACTCCAGTCCTGCCATCAGTCTGCCCAGGGAAATCAGCATCCACCAGCAAATTATCCTGTATTGTCTATGTTCCTGTCCTCAATGATCTAAAAGTCCCTGAAAACGACATCTTGCCATTTGCAATGACGTGGATGGAACTAGAGGGTATTATGCTAAGCGAAATAAGTCAGTCAGAGAAAGACAATTATCATATGATTTCTCTGATATGAAGAATTTGAGAGGCGGGGTGGGGGGTCGTGGGGGTGGGGGGAAATGAAACAAGATGAGATCAGGAGGGAGACAAACCATAAGAGACTCTTAATCTCATGAAACAAACTGAGGGTTGCTGGGGGGCGGGGGGTAGGGATAGGGTGGCTGGGTTATGGACTTTGGGGAGGGTATAAAAAAATAAAAATTAGAGGCGCCTGGGTGGCTCAGTGGGTTAAAGCCTCTGCCTTGGGCTTGGGTCATGATCTCAGCGCATGGGATTGAGCCCCGAAGGGCTCTCTGCTCAGCAGGGAGACTGCTTCCCCTTCTCTCTGTGCCTGCCTCTCTGCCTACTTGTGATCTCTCTCCTCTCTGTCAAATAAATAAATAAAATCTTTTTAAAAAATAAATTAAAATTAAAATTAAAAATTAAAAAATAAAAGTCCTTGAATATGCTCTGAATCATAGGCAGGCTAAAAAAAAGCCCCCCTAGAACCTTACTCATGCTAATCTCTGCTTTAGAAGACCATTTCTGTCCACATCAGGTCCTGTGAGCATCTTGTCTGTCGGTGCCAGGCACTGAGCTCCTGATAAGGGAGAAGCAGGGTTGAAAGAGACATAGGTTTACACTCAGTAGGTATATAGATATGTTTGGAGATGATCAGCGTGCCCCTCCCTGTGTCCAGGGGCTGGCTACACCGAGTGCCTGCTGGGGAGGCCCAGGGCAAGTGCTATGGCTTACAGTAAGGGGCAGCAGAAGGAGGGAGCTTTGGGGAGAGGGAGCGTTGGAGCAGGGTGGGGAGGGATTGGGGTGGGGAAAGGACATGCTCTGCGAAAGGAACGGCCACAAAGCCCCACGGAAAGTGCTCAGGAAAAGCTGAATGTTGCATGGGCAGGAGGCGGGGGGCAGGAGGAGAAGGGCGGAGGGAGCAGGAAGGACAGAATGAGCAAGAAAACTGGGGAGGTGGGTTAGAAGCAGATTATAGGTGACCTCTTGGGAGAAGCTCCACAGATCGGCCATACTCTTGAGGGCCTGGTGGAGCAAAAAGACTATAAGAAGGTGAAGGAGGTGATAGCCAGGCTGTGGGAGGGTCCGGGGGAAGGGAGAGCAGCCAGGACACAGTCCTCATCCTCCTGCCCAGGCTGGCTGAGATCTGGCATCTCGATGATGGAGTGAAGCATTTGGGGGACAGCAGTGAGCTGGAGTAAGTCCCCATCACTTGTAGCCACCTCTTCCTACTCTTGTAACGTCTTCAGAGTTGCTGTTCACCAAGCTGGCCTCAAGGCCCTCCAGCTCAATGTCACCCAGAAAGCCTGCAAGGAGGCAAGGCCCAGGCCCCATCCAGGGAATTTGCCTCCATGGGACTGTGCGAAGCTGACCTGCATTTCTAACCACACCCCGGGAAGTTCTGAGGAAAACTGTCGAGATGCCCCAGCTCCTCCATCCCCTCGGGATCCACCCACAGCTCTCAGAGCTTCGGGGACTCTGCGCTGACAACTTCCCCTGCCCAGATCCTCTCCTTAGCCCCAGGTGGCCTCTCCACTGCCCACTTGATATGTCCTTTGGGTGTCCCAAGGTCACCTTTATCCAACTCCACAAGTCAGAGGCTGAGCTCATTTCTTCCACCCAGATCTGCTTCTCACCCTCCTCCTGTGTCCCCAGCTCACATCTCCAGTCCAGAAATCTGACACCAGTCCCTTGTCCCCGCATCCCATCTGAGAGCCAGTCCCATTGGCTCTGCCTCCAGATTTTTAAAAAATCTAATACAACCCCATTTCTTCTTCACCATTGCTGCCCTAGTCCAAGCTGCCTTCCTTCTTGTCTTCGCCAAGATCCATGTTCCAGTCTCTTTTTTTTTTTTTTTCATGTTCCAGTCTCTTAATTGGTTTCTCTCCCTCCCTCCCACTTTGCTCCCTCTGATGCAACCTCGTCGTGCTCATTTCCTACTTAAAACTACCAATGGCTTCCCATTAGTCTTAGGATCAATTCCCTGCCCTAATGTCCAACCTCACCTCTTGTCCTAAATGGTACACCCTGCCTTCCCCTTTACCTGACTAATTCCTTGATAAGAGGAGCCAGGCTGCCGGCTTTGAATGCTGCCCTTTCCACTTACAAGCTGTGTGACCTTGGGCCTGTTTATCAGTGTTTCTGTGCTCAGCTTTCTTATCTTTAAAATAGGGACAATAACAGTATTGTAGTTGGCGGGGGAGAGGGGGGAGAATTAAATGAGTTAAATATGTCAAGCCCTCAGGGGTGTCTCTGTCCCATGATGAACACTTAATATATAAGTGTTAGTTAAGTGTTAATTGTGATCTTTTTGGTCTCAGGCTAAATTTCCTTTCTCCCTGGGGCTTTCCCTACACCCCTAATCTAGACCAGGCTTCCCGATCTACATGCCACATCCCCCTCTTCATCCCCTTAGTGACTCGTCTCCTGCCCATCTCTCCCCCTAGAGCCTAAGCTCTGTGCGGACAGGCCCACCGCTAGGCTCAGACGTTGCCCAGCCCCACCGCCCTGCACAGCCCTGGTCACTGGGCAGGCAACTCGCGCACATTTGCTAACGAAACATGAAATGAAATTCAGCAGATTCGCCACCAGATACTGTCTACCTACAAAATGCTCATCAGTGGTACTTTATTCGTTTATTTATTTGACTTTTTTTTTTTTTTTAATTTAGAGGGAAGAGAGTGCGGTGCCCTTGGGGGTGGGGAGTGGGAAGGGAGGAGTGTAGGGGCGGAACAAAGGCAGAGGGAGAGAATCTGAAGCCGACTCTGGGAGCCAGAGGCTGGGCTTGCTGTCACCACCCTGCGATCAAGACCTGAGCCAAAATCAAGAGTCAGACACTTAACCCACTGAGCCACGCAGGCGCCCCTATTTGACAGTTGTTAGCACCTCTCCTGTAGTCTTCCTCACGCCATTCTTAGGGGGGAGGACAAGCAGAGGGACACAGAGATGAACAAGACAGAGGTGGCTTCTGCCTGGGAAGAAGGCAGGGTCCACTGCAGACAGGACGAGTAAATGCAATAGTAGTGTGTTGTTACCCTAACCTGTAAGGATTCTGTCCCCCTCCCCCTACCAGAGGTCTTTGAAACAATAAAAAGTGAAAAGTAACTAAAAACAGACACAGTTGCTGACTGTAGCCAGCATCCCCAGTTCCTAGGAGGGTTGTCTTTAGAGCGGGAAGGGTAGGTCCTGTCCTAAGGGCATTCAGGCCTCACCTCTTCTTCCTCTGCCTGGAGACCTCTTAAGTCAGCCTTCAAGGCTCCTCTTAAGCAGCACCTCCTCCAGGAAGTCTTCCTGCTCCTGCAAGGGCTCTTTATGGGCCCCAATCATGGCTTTAGTGATTTTCTAGGACTATAGTGGGATTTGTCAAGGACAATCCAAATTCCATGTCATTTGCTTCTCTAAAAAAATAAAAGGTGATTCAATGAATGTGTAACTACATGTGATTTCATGTTTGGACTTCAGTGGAGGCAGAAAATAGTCTCTGTCAGACCACGTGACCTGGTTTGTGGTTTGGAGAATAGAGTCACCGTAATTACAGCATTGACCACATGGTGTAACAGTTTCCTCTTCCTCTCCTCCCTCTCTCTCTCTCTCTCTCTCTCTCTCTCACACACACACACACACACACACACACACACACACACACACACACACACGAGTTGAGGTCTTCCTGGCAGTTCTTGATAATCTCTTAAACAAATAAAGGAGAAAATCTGTGAAATGGGCAGATTATCCATGCTTCAGATGGACAATGGACATGAAATGTTCTGGAAACCAACCAAAGATTGTCTGAAGTGGGGGATAAGAGCAATTAACAGCAATTAACTACTCATTCCGGTGCATGCCGCCTGCTCTCTGTTCCTCAGCAACCCAGACAGCGGGAAGCTCAGAAAGGTGAAGCAACTTCCGCCAAGGTCACCCAGGCAGGAGTGGCAGAGGTTTCCGATCCAGGTCCGTCCAACTAAAGACTGAGTTCTTGTCACTATCCACCCCACCTCGCAGGTGCCATGAGCCCCCACATTGTCCGAGATCACCTAGGTTCTGTGCTTCCTTCCCTCACTTCCAGGCGTCCCCTCTCCACCCTTCCCTGCTATAAACCCACTTTTATCGCAGCTGCTGCTGCTGCTGCTTGAAGAGTACTTGCTGCTGGTTTCCAAAGCCGTCCCACCTCTGGGGCCAGGTTTCCTGTTTTGGGCAGAGCGTAAAGTTGTGGGTCTCTCCTTCCCCAGACCATCCCTCACTCTCTGGAGCGGCCACTGGCCCATGGCTCACCTAGCACAGTCCCTTTCAAATGAAGTACTTTTCCTTTGTTTGGGAAACATTCTGTAAACCAAGTCCTGGGGACCACACAGCAGTCCTGGGAGGTAGACGGGATGGAGATTTTTCACGCCCACTTAGCAGATGAGAAGATGGAGATTTGGCTAAACTGGAGGAGATGCCCACAGCCCGAAAGAAGGCTGAGCTGTCGCTACGCAGGATCTGCAGACTACCTGCCCGAGGCTTCCAAGCCCCTGAAGGGCTCCTCCTGCCCATAGAACAGATAGAACAACCAAGGAGGGTGAACACCTTCACAATGCTCACACCAGGAGGTAATGGCTTCTGCAAACAAATGTAAATCACTTAATTTCCCTTTGTACTGTGTTCTTGTGATGCGCCATTTCAACCTGGTGAAAGAAAAACACACAAGGATGTGTGGTCTCTAAATGATGTCATTGCAAAGGCCCAAAGTCCCCTGAGGGCAGGGCAGCGTCCCACGCGGAGTTCGAGCCGGGCCCGCTGAGTGGAAGGCTCAGCCGCCATCAAGATGGCAGGTGCCAAGGGCCTGGAGGGACTGTTCTTCCCCAAACCTCCTCTGCTGCTGGTCAGAGGTGATCTGCCTGGCCTTGCCCTTACCCCGAGGCCCCATTTCTCATCCACTCCTCCTCCACTCTCTGACCTCCTCATTCTTCAGTTCTCTTCACTTGATCCCCTGGAGCGAAATACTTCTAACATGACTCAAATCAAAAGATTGCTTTAATCAAAAGTGGGGGGAGCATTTCTCCACAAGATTCCCATCAATTATCCCAGTTTATTCTTGACACTCCCGTGGGGTAGGGTTAAGCATTACATCCATTCTTTAGTTGAAGAAACTGAGGCTCAGGGTCCCAGTAGCTGCTCCCTGCAACCCCACAGCCACAGAGGGGTGTCTAGGCCGCCCGGTCTGGAGGCTGCTGTCCCATTTCCCTTGGTCCCCACTACTCCATACACATGCCCCGCCCACTTTGTTCATTTGCATTATGGGCCCCTTTGACATCTTAGTTTACGATTCCTGAGCCAATCCAATCTGCCTCCTTATAGAAATGGAGAAACTGAGGCCCAGGGAGGAGCAGTGACGTGGCAGAGCTTGGACGACCTGGGGAGGACCCCGACCGGCCGCCTTCCCTGTTGCCCTGCTCTATGTGCAGCAGAAGCGAAAGCGGCACCAGCAAGGCAAGAACCAGTCCTGGGCCCTTGCAAATGTGCCGGCTTGGTGGGCAGGGCGGCAGAGTTGACCCGGCGGGAAGTCTCCGGCGACAGGCATGGTGGTCAGACTTCTGTCTGGGGCTATCTGCTCCAACAAGCATAGGCGTTGTATCGTTCTGAGGTCCCTCTTCACACCCGCCTGCCCGGGCTCGGTCTGTTCGGAGGGAACCGGTCCCTCTGGGGCCGGGGGAGGGAAGGGTGAGGGAAATACAGGGATACGTCCCCCCACGTGCACACCGCACACAGTCCCACTCATTCACAGTCATAAACCGCACCCCCCCCAGGTACTCCCACCCACCCCTGTTCTCCCCTAACCACCCTCCATCCAGTGCTGAAGAGCTTGGGAGCCAGGCTGTCATGTGTTGGAATTCCAGGTCAACCTCCTCTTAACTGTCATTAACCAGCCTCCCATTGTTTATTTGTAGAATGGGGATAGTTACATTGACCTCATAGGGTAAATGGGATATCAGGAAGCTCTAGCTCCAGACTATCGTTGTTTCTGTTACTTTCTGCAACATTCCCCTAGAGCTCTTTGGAGTTCCTTTGCTCTCTTATATACACGTCCCCAGAGGCTGACTCACTGGCTGCCCTCCGCCAGCTCCCCACCCTCACAGCCCTCCCACCTCCAACCCCTCTACTCCAGGCAGCCTGGGCTCCTCAAGGCCTGAGCACAAGCCATGTCTGCCCAGCACCCTTTCTGCCCAGAATGCCCTCACCTCCACCTCTTCACAACTCCAATTCCCACCCCTTCCTTTAAGTCCCACTTCCTCCAGGAAGCCTTCCCTGACTGGCCTCTGCTCTTCTCTGTATTGCTGAGGCCCTCTGAGTCACTGCCACTTAGTCCTGCCTTGGAATTCCTGATTCTGTTGGGGAAAAAAAAAAAGCCTCTTCCTTCCTCCTCTAAGAGTCCCTAAAGATTGAAAGCAATTTCCAAGCATATTTGGGGCACTCTAAATAAACCCCCTGATTCCTGTGGCACTCCCTGCCCCCGTAACTATAGTCACCCATCCCCCACCTACCTGGAGCTGGAAATAGGGCAGGTTGGAGACCATGAGCCACAGGCCACTTATCCAGATGGACGGACAGGATAATCTACAAATTGGGAGAGGTTGGAAGGACTCCCGCTCCTCTGTTTTTGGGGCCGCAGGACAGTTCTGCTGAGGGGTGGTAAAGCAGAGAGGGTCATCTAGAGCTGAGGGCACCTGCCTGTAGGTTCTTGAAGCCCACCTTTAGGAACAGTTGTCAGGGTAGGCCCTGCAGCCTGGGCGACAGCGGCCTGGGAGGGGGAGGGACAAGACCCAGACTCTGTACCTTTCATGGGGACTTGACCGGCAGGCCCTGGATGGTGCTCTGGGAACAGATCTCAAGGGCGGAGAAAGGGGCAGGAGGTAGATCCCACCCAACATGAAGAAGCTGACCATTCAAGCAGCCCAGTAATTTGGCTCCAGTGAACTTTCTGCCCGGAGACGGGAAGGGGTAGGCAGGAGCGTGTCAGCACCACTTCTATCCCGGGTGGGATAGAAGCATCCCTATATTAGGTGGGAGAAAGACCAGGATTCTTCTCAGATTCTTCTAGGCTCTGAGAGTTACTGTCTAAGATTCAAAAGTCAATGATGTAAAGATCTGGAAATCTGGTTCTAAAATTCGATGACTTTAAGGTTCTGAAATGTCACAATCTCATGATTCCGAGATTTTTAAAAATATTTTATTCATTCACTCAGAGAGCACTCTAGGATGCTGTGCCTCCAAGATTCTAGAATTCTGCAGCGTACTACGGTTCTATAACGTTACAATAGTGATTCCACCAGATTGAAATGTTTCCCCAAGTCTTGTGGATAAGGCTTCCCCCCACATGTCTTTTGTGTGGAAAGAAATCCAGGCCCCTGCAGAGTCCCAGGGAGTGGGGGGCAAGGAGCCCTCCCCTCGGCTGCCCCCTCCATCTGGCCCAGCCAGTGGAAGAGGGGTGGGCGTGCCCGTGTGCCCAGGGAGCTGGCCGCTCCGTGCAAAGCTGCCTCACCAGCCACCTCTATGGCTCATCACCTCTCCAGCCATGCGCACAAGCCTGGAAGTGAACCTCCTGCCTTTGAATCTTCCTGGGGAGGGGGCACGCCCCTGCCTCCCTCCCTTTGCTTCTGTCCACTCTGGAGAGCATCTGGGGACTACTGTAACAGATGGAGCTAGGGAGTGTGGTTAAAACCGCAGATGGAGGCCACTGAGGGTGGAACTGGTCTCCATTTGCTGGAGGCTGAAGCCAGAAGCCCCGAGGAGGGCAGAAGTCAGAAACCTACTGTCTAGGGCTGGGAGACAGGAGGGCTCTCTGAGGTCATGTGATATACGCCTTGAGTTGTGCAGATGGGGAAACTTAAGCCGGAGAGCAGAAAGGTCTTCCAATCTAGGCATAAGGCAAGTGCCTTGCTCTGCCAGGAGGATGCCTTCTGGTTAGCCACAGGGTTCCTCTTCCTACTCCCAAACTCCCTCTCCTGTCTCCGCTTGCAGGGTATGTCAAGCCAGAAAGCTGGCACGCAGGAAGCAGAGGGAGAGGGAGAGGGAGAAGCAGATTCCCCGCTGAGCAGGGGGCCATACACAGGGCTGGATCCCAGCACCCTGGGATCACGACCTGAGCCAAAGGCAGACGCTTAAGTGACTGAACCACCCAGGTGCCCCTACTGCTCCATTTTCTGTAGGTGGGGAAACTGAGGCCCAAGGTGAAGCTATGATCTGTCTCAGGCAACAGAGCCAGAGAGGGGCTGGGTCTCAGCCGCTGGTAAATCACTGGTTCGGTACCTGTCCAGGCACCCTCCCACCTTGCTCCGCCCCCCGGCACCCAGACGCTCTGCAGTCCACAGCCCTGCAGCAAGGGGAGAAACAGCAGGAGTCACCCACAGCCACATTTTCCATGGGCTGCTTCTAGGCTGGGTTTCCCCTCTGAGGAAAGCCCCAAGGTTGTTCTGCCTGGTCAGGAGAACCAGGGAGGAAATGACAAAGATCCTCTTTTGGAGGGTGACAGAAAACAGCCCAGCCTTTGGCTCCTAGGGATGTGACTTTGCCAAAGGGGGGGCAGGGCCAGGTGTTGGGGGAAGGACAGCAGGAAGGGAGACCTGGAATCTAGATTTGGAAAAGCACAAACTGGGGCTTGAATCCCAGGGCTGCTGTGTGACCTTGGATCTGTGACTTCACCCAGACTCTCTCGGCTATCAGCTGGCGAAGGCCCATCTCCTGGCTCGCGGGACTCTGAGCGCACAGAAACTATGCCCGTGCTTCTTCATGCGGAATAAATGTCAGCTCTCGCTCAAATGCCCCTCCAGGAAACAAACAGTCCTGGGGGTCCCTCATCTGCCACCCTTTGCTGCCATAAATACGCTCCATAAATACTTACTGAATAAACAAATGAATGAAGGATGGTTGCCAACCAATAATACAGCAAAATACAGAGGAGGGCTTTGAACTAGTCTATGAAAATATCTGATGGATGGTCACAACTCGCTGGGTGGCCTCACCTTTTGAAGAGTATGATAACAGCCAATGTTGCTAAAGCACTCACTGCGTGTTAGGTGTGGCTGAGGGCTTTAGAGTACTCAGTTCTCCTGGCAGCCCTGAGACGGTGGGGTGTGTTCTAGATGGGGAAACTGAGGCACAGAGCGGCTGAATAGCCCCAAGGTCACCTTGCCC
>CM053607.1:34333812-34420311 GCA_028646535.1 Procyon lotor | reverse complement strand
AAAAAAAAAAACAAAAAAACTTCTTTTTTAAAGGAGTTTTTAAAAAATATATATATTTTTTAGACAGAGAGCATGAGCATCAGGGAAGGGCAGTAGGGGAGGGAGAGAGGGAATCTCAAGCAGATTCTGCACTGTGTGTGGAGCCTGACTTGGCTCTGTCTTATGACCCCTGAGATCATGACCTGAGCTGAAATCAAGAGTCGGACTCTCAACCAACTGAGTCACCTAGTTGCCCCAGCTCCTGGATCCTTCTGACAAATCCCATGGTCTGAGCATTTCCTTGCTTTCTGGAAAAAAAGATGTCTCCAACACACCTACCTGTATTTTCTTTTCCTCTACCCTGTGATCCAGCTGTTGAAACTTAGATGTGAATACAGGAAGTCTGCCCCAGAGCTCTTTTGTTTAACTGCAGGGGCCAGTCTCAGCTCTTTGTGACCTTGCTGTGTGACCTTGGGCCAGTTCTTTTCCCGTTTCTGAGCCAGACTTTCTCCATCTGAAAAATGGGGGAGCCACACCCTGCCTTAACCGTGCATCTCCCTAAGGATGTGTCAGATACCAAGCCTTCCTACTTTCTATTACTTTGTCTCCTTCTCCATGCAAGGAGAGGGGTGGCACAGAACTCCTACACTGGGCAGTGGGGCCTATGTGACAATTGGAACTTCTTCCTTTCTTAGAGAAGATGGAGGGAGTCCTTTCCCACCCATCCTGCGGAAACTCATTCTTGAGTTTCTTGAGTTTCCATTCCAAACTGGCTGGAATTAGTTTACAGTCTCTTCTGGGCAAGGCTAGGTTGATCTTTGGAGTCATCCTCAGCTTGACCTAAGGTGGTTTCACAAGGGCAAGGGTTTGGGCTGCCATTTTGTTTTCACAATCAGCTTAGAATCAGTTGACTTTGATGCATTTTTTTTAAAAAAAGATTTTATTTATTTATTTGACAGAGAGAGAGAGATCACAAGCAGGCAGGGAGGCAGGCAGAAGAGAGGGGGAAGCAGGCTCCCCGCTGAGCAGAGAGCCTGATGCGGGGTTCGATCCCAGGACCCTGGGATCATGACCTGAGCCGAAGGCGGAGGCTTAACCCACTGAGCCACCCAGGCACCCCCACCTTCCTCTTTATACTACTTCAAACTTTTTAAGCCAATTCCTTTGGTATTTATCTCTGTATCTCTGAATAACTTCTGGTATTACTTCTTGATTTTTCAATTTTAAACAATATCTGGTTGGTTTTACACAGTGGAAGAGGAAGATTTAGCCCTCTTTCCTCCTCTATCCCTCTATGTCACTCTTTCTGTCCTCTCATCCTCCCTTATGCCTCTATTGTATGTTTGGTTATGTATGATCAACTTTCAATGTTCACCATATCATGACAGTGTGTACACCATTCATTTTGAGCTACATGGTGTACTAGGATTACAATACGTTTCCTAGATAACTTTTGTTTTCCCAAGACTTAATAGTTGACTTGATTTTTCACTTATTTAATTTTCTTTCTTTTTTTTAAATTAGGTTTTTTATTTTAATTACAGTATAGTTAACATACAGTGTTATAGTAGTTCCAGCGGTACAATATAGTGATTCAACAATTCTGTACATTACTCAGGGCTCATTGTGATAGGGGTACTCTTTTTTTTTTTTTTTAAGATTTTATTTATTTGACAGAGAGAAACACAGCGAGAGAGGGAACACAAGCAGAGGGAATGGTAGTGGGAGAAGCAGGCTTCCCACAGAGCAGGGAGCCCGAAGCGGGGCTCGATCCCAGGACTCTGGGATCATGACCTGAGCCGAAGGCAGCCGCTTAACGACTGAGCCACCCAGGTGCCCCGTGATAGGGGTACTCTTTAACCCCCATTGCCTCTCACCCATCCCCCTCCCAACTCCCCTTTGGTAACCATCAGTTTGTTCTCTATAGTTAAGAGTATGTTTCTTAGTTTGTCTCACCCTCTCTCTTTTTTTCTTTTCATTTGCTCATTTTCATATGTTTCTTAAATTCTACCAAGAGTGAAATCATATATTTGTTTTTCTCTGATTGACTTATTTGCTTAGTATTATACTCTCTAGCTCCATTCATGTTGTTGCAAATGGCAAGACTTCATTTTTTTTATGGCTGGATAATATTCCATTGTGTTCCATTCCATCTTCTTAGCCATCATCTTGTGATGGACACTTGGGCCGCTTCTGTAGTTTGGATTTTGTAAATAATGGTGCAATAAACAGGGATGCTTGTATCCATTTGAATTAGTGTTTTTGCTTTTTTTGGGTAAATACCTAGTAGTGCAACTACTGAATTGTAGGTTAGTTCTACAGAAAAGTTTTAACTTTTCTGATTCTGAGGAATCTCCATGCAATTTTCCAGAGTGGCTGTACCAGTTCCCGTTCGCACCAACGGTGCATGAGTGTTCCTTCCTTCATTTACTTAATTTTCTATGAAACAATAATTTAATCCTATACTCTCCAAAATGATCTAAACTGCCTCTCTGTACATCCAGGAATATCACATATCTATCAGGTTTGTCTTGTTGAGGAGAGGTCTTTCAGAACTTTGGGGCCTGATCCAATGTAAGTATTTTGTTTTACTCCTAGAGTTTCTGTGTGCCACCCTCCTGGGGATCCCCATTCCCTCTCCACAAATTGAATTTCAGTTTCCCCTGTCCCTGGTCTTCTCTTTTTAGTGAACTTCAGTTTGGTAGAACATAACTTCCTGAAGCTTTCTGAGAAAGGAACATTTTTGAGATACTGAATGTCTGAGAAAATCTTAACGACACCCTCACATATTTGATAATTTGTCTTAGTAAAGATTCTAAGAGTTCACTTTAAAAAAATAAAATGGTACAGCAACTTTGAAAAACAATTTGATAATTCCTCAAAAAATTAAACACAGAGTTACCACGTGATCTAGTAATTCTGCTCCCAGATATCTACACAAGAGAAATGAAAACAAATGGAAATCATTTTCCCATAGACTTTTGAGGGCATTGCTTCATTATCTTCTGGTTTCCAGGATTGCTGCTAAGAAGTCCAAAGTCACGGTGAGTCTTGGGTTTTTGTATATATTTTGTTTTGTTTTTTCCTTTTTGGAAATTTGGAATTTGTGGAATCCTTGTCTTTTTCTGAAACCTCAACCATGATATCCCTTGGTTTGAAACTGTTTTACGTCTTTTCCTTGGTACTCACTGGGCCCTTTCAGTTTGGAAATGTATGTCCTTGAGTCCTGGAAATGGTACTGAGTTATTTCACTGATGATTTCTTCCCTCTGATTTTCTCTGTTCTCTATTTCTTAAACTCTGATATTTGGCTGTTGGGCTTTCCCAGATGGGTTTTAATTCTCTTTTCTTTTCTTTCTGATTTTTCTTTTTATCCTTGTGGGAAATTCATCTTTCTGAGACATTAAAGAAAATTTTATCTTATATCTACCGATTTTAGTGTCTGCCCTTGTACTTTTAATCTTCAATAGCTGTGTTTTCTTCTAACAGCACCTATATCTTTATAGCATCCTATTCTTGTTTCCTGGATACAGGATCATCTTTTATGTCCTTGAGGCTAGTCACGCCCATTTGTTTTCCTCCATGGTGCTTTTTGGGGGTTTTGTTATTTGTTTAGTTCATTCTCTTTTATGTTGGAGGCTTTCTTCAGATATCCCATGATCCTTGATTGTCTAAAAAAACCAAATGGGAGCTGTGATCCATGAGTAGGGCTTATCTGCTGAGGGCTTCCCTGTAGCATTATCTGTTCAGTGGGGAAACCCCAATGTTAGAATATTTAGATCATTCCTCCTGGTTATGGTCATGTTCCCCAAAGAAGGATGTTTTCATGTATTATCTGAGGGAGAAGCCCTGCCTTCTAGCATTCTGGGGACTAGGAGGGGGAGAAGGTTGGGGCTCTCAGCTTGAATACCAGCCCATGCCCTTTATTATGCCTGGGGATAAACTTCCAGTCTTGTCTCAGAGAGGGAGAGGTACTTGAGGAGGGAGAGGAAGTAGAGGTATCCAACTGTTTCATAAACAGACCTCCAACCTCTTCTTTTTTTTTTTTTTTTAAAGATTTTATTTATTTGACAGAGAGAAACACAGCTGGAGAGGGGACACAAGCAGAGGGAATGATAGCGGGAGAAGCAGGCTCCCTGCTGAGCAAAGAGCCCGATGCGGGGCTCGATCCCAGGATCCTGGGATCATGACCTGAGCCGAAGGCAGACGCTTAACGACTGAGCCACCCAGGCACCCCGACCTCCAACCTCTTCTTAGCCCCACCTTTACTCCCACTCAGGTACCCAATACCCAGTTCCTGAGCCTGTTCTGCCACGTAAATAGGTAGCTTCTCGACTTTCCTAGCTGCAACTTTAGGGCTTAGCTTCTGGGGTCTGCTACGGGACCCACCGCTAGTCTATATGCTCTCCAGCTTCCAAGATTCTGCTGCTGTTTTCTCTTCTGTCCTCTTTGTCCTTATAGTTTACATAAAAAAAGTCATTTGAGAGAGGAAGCAAAGCTATATGTGTGTTCTAGCCATCCTTACCAAGAAATCTTTTTTTAAATTGAGCTATAATTCACATACCACAATATTCAAGCTTTTAAAATTGTACAACTCAGTGGTTTTCCATATATCCACAAAGTTGTGTAACCATCAACACTATCTAATTCCAGAATATTTTCATCACCCCAAAAGGAAACCCTGTACCCGTTAACAAGCATTCTCTATACCCCTCCCCTGCCCCCTCGCCACCCCCAGCCCCTGGCAGCCACTAATCTACTTTCTGTCTCTTTGGATTTGCCTATTCTAGAGGTTTCGCGGAAATAGAATCATACAATATGTAGCCTTTTATGTCTGGCTTATTTCATTTAGCATGTTTTCCAAATTCAAACATTTTGTGGCATGAATCAGTACTTCATTGTTTTTTAAAAACAACAGTTCTGTTGAGATTTTTAATTCCTCTTTTTGGCTAAATAATATTCTGTTGTATGGATATGCCATGTTTTACTCACTCATCAGTTGATGGCTATTTGGGTTGTTTTCACTTTTGGGCTACTAGGAATAATGGCACTATGAATGTTTGTATACAATATAGTTTTTGTGTGGGGAGTATGTTTTCATTTCTCTCGTGTAGATATCTGGGAGCAGAATTACTGGATCACATGGTAACTCTGTGTTTAATTTTTTGAGGAATTATCAAATTGTTTTTCAAAGTTGCTGTACCATTTTATTTTTTTAAAGTGAACTCTATCCCCAGCATGGTGCTCGAACTCACAGCCCTGGGATCAAGAGTCACATGCTCTACCCACTGAGCCAGCCAGGGGCTCCAGCTGCACCATTTTATATTCCTACCAACAATAATGACAGTTCCACTTTTCCCACCTCTTGATAACACTTGTTATTGTCTGTCTTTTTGATGTTAGCCATCATAGTGGGTGTGAAGTGGCATCTCACTGTGTAAGCTTTGCTTTTCCCTAATGACTAGTGATGGGGAACATCTTTTCACATGCTTATTGACCATTTGCACATCTTTGGAGAAAAATCTACTGAAGTCCTTTGCCCATTTGGAATCAGGTTGTCTTGTGACTATTGATTTCTAGTATCTCCTTATATTTTCTGGACGTTAGATCCTTATCAGATATATAATTTGTAAGTATTTTCTCCTATTTTATGGGCTGACTTTTCACTTTCTTAAAAGGGACCTTTGAAGTACACACACTATTTTTCTTTGTCACTTGTCTTTTAAGAAATGTCTTTCAAGGGGCGCCTGGGTGGCTCATTGGGTTAAGCCTCTGCCTTCAGCCCCTGTCGTGATCTCAAGGTCCTGGGATCGAGCCCCACATCGGGCTCTCTACTTAGCGGGCACCCTGCTTCCCCCTCTCTCTCTGCCTGCCTCTCTGCCTACTGGTGATCTCTCTCTCTGTCAAATAAATAAATAAAATCTTTTAATAAAAGAAATGTCTTTCAAAAGTCTTATTTTAAAAATAGCTTTATTGAGTTACAATTAACACATAACAAATTGTACATATTCAAAGTGCACAAGTTGGGCACCTGGGTGGCTCAGCGGGTTAAAGCCTCTGCCTTTGGCTCAGGTCATGGTCTCTGGGTCCTGGGATCGAGCCCCGCATCAGGCTCTCTGCTCAGCGGGGAGCCTGCTTCTCCCCTCTCTCTCTGCCTGCCTCTCTGCCTACTTGTGATCTCTCTCTGTGTGTCAAATAAATAAATGAAATCTTTAAAAAAAAATAAAGTGCACAATTTGGCAAGCTTTCACATATGCGTAGATCATGAAAATGGCTCTACAATCAAGATAATGCCCCAGTTTCTTTGTGCCCTTTTGTCATCCCTCCTTTTTGTCCCTTCCTGCACCGCCCACCTCCATCCTCGCTTCCTTTCTATCACTGTAAGTTAGTTGGCATTTCCTAGAATTTTATCTAAATGGAAATCACACAGTATATACTCTTTCATTCTGGCTTCTTTCATATAGCATGATTATTTTGAGATTCACCCAGGTGGTGTGAGTCTCAGTTCATTCCTTTTTATTGCTGAGTGGTATTCCATTGTATGGATGAACCACAGTTTATCTAGTCACCTGTTGATGGACATTTGGGTTGTTTCCAGTTTGGGGCTATCATGAACATTTGTGCTCGGGTTTGTGTGGGTACATGATTTCATTTGTCCTGACTACCCAGAAAATATCTGCTAAATATTTGAGTGACAGTTTCATTTCTTGAGCATCTCCAGTGGTGCCAGGCTCTGTGCTAAATGCTTTTTTAATCTTACATCTCTGCACATTGAGTGTTAATGTCCTTCCTTTCCAAAGAAGAAAAGCAATTCAGACAGGTCAAGGGGCTGGCTCAGGTCATGGGGCGAGGATCTTTCTGACTTGGGATTTGAACTCAAGTCTAGTGCATCAAAGGCCATGTCTGCTTTTTTCCCCTCCTTTCGAAATATGTACACTATCTCCCTTGATTCTTGAAATCTAAGACTCACTGAATCTTCAAACCATGAAGTTTTTATTTATTTATTTATAATTTATTTATTTATTTGACAGAGAGAGATCACCAGTAGGCAGAGGCAGGCAGAGAGAGAGGCGGAAGCAGGCTCCCCGCTGAGCAGGGAGCCCAATGCGGGGCTCGATCCCAGGACCCTGAGATAATGACCTGAGCCAAAAGCAGAGGTTTTAACCCACTGAGCCACCCAGGTGCCCCTTATTTTTTTTATTTTTTTAAAAAAGATTTTATTTACTCATTCATGAGAGACAGAAAGAGAGAGGCAGAGGCAGAGGGAAAAGCAGACTCCCCTTGGAGCAGAAGCCTGATGTGGGACTCAATCGTAGGACCCTGGGATCACCACCTGAACTGAAGGCAAATGCCCAACCAACTGAGCCACCCAGGTGCCCAGACCACAAAGTTTTTAAATTTAAAACTACTACAAATTACTAAAAAAAAAATAATATAAAATTTGAAATACACAAAAGACAAAGATTAATAAGACAAATACGGTAGGTAAGCCACAAGATAGTAAGAAGTAGAACCTTGCCAACATAGTTAAGTCTCCCTCGGGTACCCTTCCCAGGCTCTCCGCAGAGGCCCCCACTGCCCTGAGTTTGGACTTCAACATGCGCGAGAGCAGAGTGCTTAAAACCATGGATTTCTCACTTCTTGGCTGCCTGATGCTGAGCAAGCACAGAGCCTCTCAAAGCCCCAGTGTCCCTACCTATATATAAAATACAACAGGCCTCAAAGGGTCACTAGAGATTCAGTGAAACAAAGCATGTAAAACAATTAGCACGGTGCCTGGCACAAAGGAAGGGTTAGTAAGTGGCAGCAAATGTCAGTACCAGAGTCTTAGAACCGTGGACTTGGGTTCATAAAATCCTCAAGTTAGAAGGAAGCATGGGGAACATTGAGCCCATCATCACCTCCCCCTGAGACTTCTGCACCCACTCATCAGTGGGGGAGCAGGGGAGACAAAGGCATTTTCTGTTTCAAAGTGATTTCCCGTCTAGGGAGTGAATGTTTGCCTGTTTCTCGCAATATCCAAAGTGCCTTGTGAATTCAAAGGTCTGCCCAGAAACAAGTGATGAGGGCCCTGAGCAGCCAATGGAAGTACGCTGGCCTTTCTACCTGTCTGGGGAGCCCCCGCCTCCCCATCCTGCCCTGTTTAAGGCAGCTTTGCCCAAGGAGGGGGGTATTTCCAGCTTTGTGGTTTTCACTTCCACTTTTACCAGGTGGGCGGAGTAGCCTCTGGTGGACAAATCAGATTCCTCCTCAGCTCCAACTTCAAGAGGTAAGCCAGGGGTTCAGGGTCCCAGACACTCGGCGGCGGCGGAGGCAGCAGCAGCAGCAGCAGCAGCAGCAGCAGAAGGAGCAGCAGGAAGTGTAGGGAGGTCCAGAGGCCAGAACCATGGAAGACCAGCGCGACCTCATCTCCAACCATGAGCAGCTGCCCATGCTGGGCCAGCGCCCTAGCGCCCCAGAGAGGTATGTGTGAGCTGCAGGAGAGGGCACACAAATCCTGGACCACACAGACGGGCCTGGGTGCCCACAGGGGGGTGGATCCAGGCCTTGACTCTGGGTGGTTTTCAGCAAGTCTCTGGCATGCTTGGGGCTTCTGTCCTCCCCCCCTGTAAAATGAGGGAGCTTCTCCAGGGTAGGGGTTTTAAATTTCTTTGCATGATACACTTCTGTTCTCAAAATTCCAAGAGAGATGCAAATTCTCCCCCTTGACTTTCGTACAGTATCAGCAGCTTCACAGGCCCCCTGAAGGTGGACTATGAATCCTAGGTTAGAAACCTTGGACTAGATTTAGAAAATGTTATGGATCCAGAGTCTCTCAAAGAGGATGGTAGAAGCTGCTCATCACAGTGGAGTTTGTCCCTAATCACCATGGATAGGTGGATGCCTTCTATCAGGGAAGTGTCGTCGCAGGTGTTTGTAGAGTAGACGGACACGTCTGCCATTGCAGGAGGGACTGAGAGATGCTGGGGGGAGGCAGTAAAAGGCAAGGCGGGGAGGGCTTCTGGCTAAATTTTTAGAAGGCACATATGGTTGACGTGGGTCGTGCCCGGCCTGTCCCTTCCCCTTGCAGCAAGGGGCCAGCACGGCAATCCAGAGGACCCCGGGACCTCTTTCCCAGCCCCAGCATTGTCTCATCCAGGTGTTTCCCTGAAAAAGAAAGAAACGGGGTTAGAATGCAGCTAGCCCGTAGCCCCACTCTCCCCAATCTTCAAAAAGTAATTTGCAAATTGGGGTGATTGGCTGGCTCAGTCAGTAGAGCATGTGACTCTTAATCTCAGGGTTGTGAGTTTGAGCCCTGTGTTGGACACAAAGATGACTTAAACATCTTAAAAAAAAATAATTTGCCAATTATAGGGACTCAGAGCTGTGATGTCAGCTGTTGCCAGACAGACAAGGCTTTGGGAGAGACACTCAGAGACGTCATGAGGAACTGCATTCTGGGGGACAGGTGTGACCAGATTTAGAGCATAGAGCATACCTGTGAAAATCCCAAGGAATCCCAGGGATAGGAGGGCTGGCTCTCCTGTGAGGGCTAGATTCTAGTCCAAGTTCTGCTGTCATCATATGTGACTTGGACAAATCGCTACTTCTCTTTGGGTCTCAGTAATAATAAAACAATGATGATACTAGTCATGATAATAGTTCCCTTTCACTGACTACCTGTCACCAGTCCTCAGCCAGGGTTAGTAATTTCTATTAGTTATGTGCTAAATCCAACCCTAACTCTTATAAGTCCAGTACTTTTATTATCCCCATTTTTACATAAGAGAAAATGGAGGCTTTGTTAGTTAGCAGCTTACCGAGGTTATGGCAGCCAGTGAGTACTGGAATCAGAACTTGAATCCAGGACTAGCCTGATTTCGAAGTGTGAGCTCGCTCTACCATCTGGCCCCGGGTCTAGAGGCAGTATTTGCAGAGAGGGCTGGGAGGGCCACCCAGCGGGTCGCAGACCTAGCGAGAGCTCAGTGTACGGAGCGGGTGCCTCCTCAAATCCGTGCCTGGCTTTCCTTTTAGTTCAGGGACTGCTCCTAAAACTGGCCCTGGTCCTGTGCACTCAGGCCATTCCAGCTTGAGCCTGTTCCTCAGACCCCTTTGTGAACACTTCTGCCTCGCAACATTTGTATCGCGGTTCCTGCTAGCTCTGGTTGGCTCCTGACTTCAGCCAATTATTATTATTATTGTTCATTCAAGAAGGAGGCAGTGGAAAGGAGGAAATGAAGAGAGAGGTGGCAAGAGCTGGCAGTCATCCAGAACCAGGGGACCCGCATTCAAGAGGCAAAAAGAGGAAGGAAGCCAGATGCTAAAGTTAACTATTAACTCCCCTGAAAATAGCACTCACGCTAACTGTCCCTAGGTATGGAGCCAAGAGCTTTACTCTCATGATCTTTTTTCTTTTTTTTTTTTTTGAGACTTTATTTATTTGAGAGAGAGAGAGAAAGAGAGTGTGTGGCAGAAGGAGAGGGAGAGCAGGCTCAGGGAACCCTGTGACAACACGGGACTCCATCCCAGGACCCTGGGATCATGACCTGAGCTGAAGACTCAACTAGCTGAGCCACCCAGGACCCCCTACTCTCATGATCTTATTTTATATAACAACCCTTTAAGTAGCTATTCTACCCCAAGTGACTCAGGGGGGTTGACTTGCCCCTGCTCCCTGAACTAAGGGGGTGGCAGAGCCAGGATTCTACCCCAGCTCTCATCGCCAGTATGACTCTTGATTCTTCAGCCTTATGAGAAACTGAGGTTCAGAAAAGGTACAGTGGAGGGTAGAACTGGGACTTGATTGCGTGTGGGGCTGCGGAAGGGGTGAGCACGTAGATAATGAGCTGAGGAGCTTGAACCAGGCAAGACCCAGGCTTGGGCGGACATTCACAGAAACCAAGCCACTCCTGTTTCTGGAGAAGGCCAAGAAGTAGTACTTGTTTTCCCCTCCTGTCTGGTCTCCTCCTTTTCTCCCCTTGGGGTTTTTGCTTTCTCCAACAGAACAACAATCTTTTGGTCTGGACCTTGGCCCAGAACATGCAGAGGACTGGCAAGCAGAGCCAATGAGAAAAAACCATGTGTGTGATGTCATGAGTTACTAGGCAGAAGGGTCTCCTGGAGTTTCCTAAACTGTCCTTGTTGGTTCCTGGAGTAAGCAGGGTGCAGTGTCACACTGACAGTTTCTAGCGGGGTTCTGGTAGTCCCACCCTAGAGAGGTGGGAAAAAATAGGCCAGGAACTCTCAGGGTCCTGGGGCAGAATCCTTACGTTCCCTAAGCTGGGACATGTGTTCCCCAGACCGTATCCAAGCCCAAAAGCTCCAAGGACTAACCGAGGTCTGGCCACCCCACCCTGTGCAGCCAACTCGTTCAGAGAAGGTGAGACATCCTCCCAGTCACAGGCTCAGGCACCCCCTGAAATCCACCCCGGGCAGGTAGTAGCATCTGAAATACTTGGGTGGTGACAGTCAGATCGTACCTCCAAGAAGAAAACCACTAAATCCTAGAATTGCAGAGGTGAGAGGCACCGACATGGCAAGCTCAGAGAGTGGCAGAGACTTGCTTAAAGCCACAGAGAGTGTGGGGCGGAGGAGGTGTCCCCAGAGCGGGAGGGGTCCGACTCTGCTCCCGTCTGACATCGCCCACTGCCCCCAGCCTGCTCCTGAAACGTCAAGGCTTCACTTCTCGTTTTCAGGTGGGCCACGCAGTCTGCTCTCCGGGGCCCACTTCCTTCCCTGTTCTCTGATTTCACTGCGGGGTTGGGTAGGTAGGGGGTGAACACCCCCTTCCCCTTGAGGGCAGTCCCGATCTTCAGGAGACCCCCTCAGAAAGAACCCAGGGAGACCCTGCATGCTAAGCCCTTGTTGCGCGGGTGGGACCGCGGAGCAGAAAAGACAAGGCACTTGGCCCTGGCTCTTCCCCACTCATCCTAGGTCCAGGGGCAGTGCTAGAATTTCTGCACGGGAAGACTGTAGGAGCAGCAACGGTTGAAATTGTGGGGCTGGGGCACGTCTTCAAGCTGCGTGCCTGTAGGCACTTGTCGTTTTTGCTTAACGTGTGTGTTTGTCAGGGGTAGCTGAGGGGGTGGCGTAGCTGACGGAAATGGGGGGGCATCCCCTGCTCTCGGTCAGTCCTTGGGCCAGCCAGCTCTGTGGCCCCTGCCCTAACCTACCTCCTTCCCCCCAACAGCAAGTGCAGCCGAGGAGCTCTGTACACAGGCTTTTCCGTCCTGGTGGCTCTGCTCCTGGCTGGCCAGGCCACCACTGCCTACTTCCTGTACCAGCAGCAGGGCCGGCTGGACAAGCTGACGGTCACCTCACAGAACCTGCAGCTGGAGAACCTGCGCATGAAGCTTCCCAAACGTGCGTGCCCCGCCTCACCCTGACCTCCCTGCCGCGAGACCCCATCCCTGCCCCCAGCTGGGCCCACTCTTCTCTCCTCACTGGCGGGAGATCTCGGTCCCCAATCCGGTACTCTCTTCCCTGGGCACTGGGGCCACACGCACACTGTACCTCCTGTCTCCACAGCTTCCAAGCCTTTGCACAAGATGAGGGTGGCCACCCCCATGATGATGCAGGCGCTGCCCATGCCAGGCCTGCTCCAGGAGGTAAGGATGACCCTGGGGCAGTGGGACGGGGAGGTGTCATCTAGCCAGGGGACAGGAGGTGCTGAGGGACAAGGGACGGCAGCTGAGCAGGAAGAACCCTTGGGGCCATCCCTGGGATGTTTACAAAATGCTTCTTGTTTCCCAGAGCATCTCACGGTCCTCTCCCCTTTGTCATAAATGGGTGCCGTTAATGTCATGAAACAATCCGCTGCCTGCAAAGCCCTGGGCAGGAAAGCTCACACAGATCTGACCACTGAGGGTGTCAACTCAGTAAAGGGACTTGTCTGAGCTCTCTTGTACTTGGGCTCCTGCTCCGCAGTGGCGGACATAGGCCCGTTCCTGCGGGGCACCTGAAACTCCGGCCTCTTACCCAGCCCCGGAGTGCTGGGTCCATGCCAAGGCCCCTCCTCTGCGGGTCAGGACTGGTGACCCCCTTTTCTTTCCTTCCACAGCCCTTGCAGAATGCCACCAAGTACGGCAACATGACACAGGACCATGTGATGCACATGCTGCTGGTGAGCGGGACCCCACAGTGGCCCTGCCTGCCTACCTGGGTTCCCCTGACACCGCGCTCCAGGGCCTGCACCGTTCCGGACTCGCCGGATTAGCGGAAGAATGCCAGCGTGGCCCTTCAGTGTCCTTTGTAGTCTAGCCCTGCCATCCACTTTTTTGAGTGTTTGAGATGGAGAATCTGAGGCTCAAAGCCCAGAAGTGACTTGTTCAAGATGCCCGTTTTTGCTTCCCAAGTTTCTCCTGCATGTCTACTCTGTACCAGGAGGCACTGTGCAAGGCTCTGGGCTCACACTGGGAAGCAACCAGACTCTGCTTCCAACCCCATGGGGGACCCAGGCTAACATGGGAGGTAGACAAGTGACCAGGTGATAAGGGACATGCAGAAGAAAGCAACAGGGGACCCAAATGAGCGGGGGGAGGGGAGAGGGTGTTGAGGAAGGGAGGCCTGGAGGATGAGCAGGAGTCTGCGAGTAGAAGGCTGGGGTTGGTTATGGGTAAAATCTGGCCTGGAACGTGGGTCCCCGAACTCCCAGCGTGGGATCCCTGGGAGCGTACAGCCGTGCAGCTGGAAGGCCCTTGCTGCCTCCCCCGTCCTTGGCTCCATCATGGCAGAGGTCCAAGGGAAGGCGGGTGGCACATTTCACCTTGTCTGCCAGAGAGCTTTCTAGACCTTCCTTCTTGTCTTGCTACCCCACAGGAGGCCGACCCCCTGAAGGTGTACCCGAAGCTGCAGGGGAACTTGCCGGAGAACCTGAAACACCTTAAGAACACCATGGGGCCCCTGGACTGGAAGGTCAGCAGCTTCCCCCGCGCTGGCTCCCCCTTATCCCTGGCGTCCAGGGCAGGGCTGCGAGGGGCACCGTGGGGAGGCCGTCCTCAGGAAGCCGGAGGCGGCGTGCCAGCACCGGCAGAGCCACAGCCATCAAGAGGGGCTCAGAGTTGAGGAACCACCTCGACCAAACCCTATGGGTCTCTAAGAGGGAACCCGGCTGCAGCTGGACTCTGGGGTGTTGGGTCCCTCTCGGACCCTCCATGGCTGTCCCCAGGTGCAAAGTCGGGCAGGGTTGGAGAAGGGTGGGGAGCCTGACCCCTTGCCTCTGTCCCGTCAGGTCTTCGAGAGCTGGATGTATCAGTGGCTCCTGTTTGAAATGAGCAAGAACTCCCTGGAGAATAAGCCCGAGGTCCCACTAAAAGGTATCGGGAGAGGGATGGGATGCCGGGGCTTCCAGAAGCTCCCTCAGGGCTCTCGGGGGCTGCAGGAGTTAGGGCCCAGAGCACTCCCAGATCCAAGCCCTGGCACTCTCTGTCTCTTCGCTCTCCCTCCTGTCTCTCCTGCCTGTTCCTTCTGGGCTTGGCTGCCCTCCTCAGCGCTCCCTCTAGAGGCTGACCTCCTTTGTGGGGGACATGGGGGACCACACTGCACATGTGAGCCTGGAGCAAAACGACCGACACGCCCCTCACACATCATCACAGTGACCACTACTCAACCCCGTGCAGGCTCTCGTGAGGGGGCCGGGCAGGGCTCAGGACCCCAGCTGCCGAGGGCCCTCCCCGAGTGCACACAGCCAGGACGGGCCAGACGATGTTCTAAGCCTAGCTTGCATGCAAGGCACCTCCAATGCCATTGTGACCACTACGTGCTCAAACAAAGCCCCAGCTGTACTCGGATAACCCCAGTAACAGAGGCTCAGACTTCCCGAGGTGCCCGCTACTTTTCCCAGAAATAAGAATCACAAGTGCAATTCCAAACTTTAATAGGCATGGAGTGTCAGAAGAAATCAAGTTCTGGGATAATAAGTGAGCCACGTGGCCACTCATGTCCTCTTCGATCTCATACCTTGTTGGTCCAGGCCTTAGTCTCCCCCTCGGTGCCGGGGCAGAGTGAGCACAGCCACCCGGGCAGAAGGCCCTAGGCCCACAGCAGTGGTATGCGGATCTCTGGTTCTGCTGAGACTCTGGCCCAGGGTCTGCTCACTGTGTCTTCACCATGCCTGTCGCTTCAGTACTGACCCAGTGCCAGGAGGAGGTCAGCCGCGTCCCCGCCGTCCACCCTGGCACGTTCAGGCCCCAGTGCGACGAGGACGGCAACTATAAGCCGCTCCAGTGCTATGGGAGCACCGGCTACTGCTGGTGCGTCTTCCCCAACGGCACCGAGGTCCCCCACACCAGGAGCCGCGGGCGCCATAACTGCAGGGGTAAGCAGTGCCCACTCGGCCAGGGAGCGCCCAAGGAGCAGAAGGGCCGAGAAGGGCCTCCCGGGACAGCCCCCCCAGCCGCCTCTTTATCCACCTACCGTGCACACGCCTGTCTGTCCATCGGCCCTTTCTCTCCTTACATCCACTCATCTACTCACTCACCTGTCCTCTGTCCTTCCTCTGTGAGGGTCACGCAGCCAGGCACCGCCCATGGTGCATCCAGGGGTCCTTCCGGCCGGCCCCCCTCATGTCTTCACCCCCTCCCTGGGCCTGCCCTGAGCACACCTCGTTGCTGCCACCCGGCAGGAGTCCTGCCTCCAGCAGGCGCGAGGCAGGCGGCCAGGCCGGGAAGGACGACCCCGGCCCCTCGCCAATGGGTGTGGGAGGCTGGACTGTCAAGTGACACATGGCCTTGCTGCTCCCTTGCAGAACCACTGGACATGGAAGACCTGTCATCCGGGCTGGGCATGACCAAGCAGGACCTGAGCCAAGGTAAGGGACCCTGCAGGGGTCACTCGGGCCCCAGCAGCTTAGCCCCCGAGGGGCCGAATCCCTCACGGACGGAGGGCTGGCGTGGCACAACCCTGGGCCACCCTCCAACCTCCCTGGGACATCCGTTTCTCTCCTGAGGACCACTGTTGGGGGGTGTGGGGGTGGACGCTCCCCACTTGCTGAGATCCCAGGGTGCTGGGAAGGGCAGGGACAGCACGTGACCCAGCCCTAAACTGCTCCTTCTCCTCTCCGTAGTGGCCGTGTGAGAAGAGCAGACGCAGTCGCCAGCACGCAGCCCGCCCCGCATGGCCAGCGCCTCCTCGCTTCCCTCTATCCCCTGACCCTAGCCCCTCTCCCCCTTCCCTCACACACTGCTCCCCTACTCACTGTCCCCCACACTGAGCCGCCTTCCGTAACACCCCAGCTCCCGGCTCTTCGTCAACCTTGGACACCAGTCACGTCCGAGCACAGATTAACGACGCAGGAGGGCCCTGTGGCCCGACCCCCATCCATCAGCAGGAACGCGTGGCCCAAGGCAGCAGACTAGGAGCTAGGCTGACCCCCATGTAGGCCTCCAACAAGGAGCCCCAGATCCAGGCCCACGGATGACACGGAAGGTACATGGAGCGGGGACAGTGCCCCCCACCCCCAGCATGTCTGCCCTTTTGGCCTCGCCTCTCTAGCCTGTGTAGCTGGGGGAGAGCCACCCTTCCCCTCCCCAGCAGCGCTCACCCAGGAGAACCGGCCTCTTCCCGACGCCCCCACCCCGCCCACCCCTTCCCTCTGTGCGGCCAGGCTTGTCGCTGGCCCTTAGGGCCGCAGCTCTGTGAGAATAAAAAGTAGTAAGTAGGACACTTCTGGCTCCTGACTGTTGTTGGGCCCCGGCTCATGGACCCCAAGGAGGCCTCGGATCCCACGGTCTGGGTGGGAGGGCACAGCCCAGGGAGCCCGACCCTGGAGGCCCTTGGGGTCTGGGGCCGCAGGGACGCGCGGTTGGACACAGACACGCTTGGTTTCCACGGTAACTCCCAGGCACTCTACCCCCCAAAAGAACTAGGCTCCTGCCCAGAGTTGGTTGTTGAAGTACAAGTTCCTCTTGGTCTGGCTTACATTTTCCCCAGCTCCCCGTTCTCACTTCTCTACTAAGGACCGAGAGAGTGAGGGCGGTCGGCAGTGACGCAGGCCCCGCCCTACGGAGGCTACACAAACACACTTAGCGGGGGACAGAAGTGAATACGGGGCCGGGCCCGAGTAAAGGGTGCAGCCAGATGCCAACCCGGGTCTCCAGACTTCCGCCCAGCGCTCTCCTTTCCCAAGTAGCCTCTTCCTCTCACTGGCAGGAGGCTCAAAGCCCTGGAGGGAAAGCTCCATGTCCCTTGGGGCTCCCCGCTGCTCTGGGCAACCGCACTGCTGCCCTCACTGCGTCCTGGAGATACGTCACCCTGACGTCGCTTTGGAGTGCATACATTTCTTGCCTTCGTCACAGAACCTTCATTACCTGGACACGAGGGCAACTCCATCCCAACTGGTTTTCCTGCTCCTACTTTGCCCGCAGTCCCTATTCTTCACCAGGTACCTCACGGAGACCTGCCTCCAGCTCACACCCGAACTTCAAAAGGTGGCTTGGAAAGTCACCCCACACCACCCCTCTTCCGCTTCCTGCCTCTGGATATTGGCCTGCCCTGACCAGCCAATCGTGATGACGCGCGAGGTCCCCCTTAGCCGAGAGGCCACCTTGCAGAGTCTCGTTCCCTGGCGACCTATCGGTCCCACTCACCAGAGTCCCAGAGCCAATCCTGAGCCGTGGTTTGTTCCCCTCCAAGTGTCAGCCAGACTCTCCCTTCCAAGAATAAGCCAACTGCAAAACACTTGTCCCAGATGCTCTGGGAACTCGCACCTTTCCTTCAAGCCTTTTATTTTCTGGGTTGTTACAAAAAACCACAAACAAAACAGGGAAAAACGGACAGAGGACAAAGCCTCTGTGTCAGCCAGAGACCAGAGACGTGGAAGAAGCTGCAGGCTGGGCCTTGCTAGGTCTGCAGAGCCAAGAGGTGGAAAGGCCCGAGGCCTCCGGTCTGGTGGGCTTGAAGGGGGAGGAACAGGTCACTTAAAAAAATATATATATACTGTACACATCTCTATGAAGCATCTGTGTCAGCACAGAAGTCAGACGCGGGGTCCACGAGCGCAAGTCCCTGGAGCTGGACGCTTGGCCGCCGCCCCCTCGGGCCAGCCTCCCTGTAGGGCTCACCACTTGGCCAGTGTGCACACGGCAGCCGGCGGGCTTCTTCTGGGGAGGGAGGGAAGGTAAAGATTCAGTTCTTTACTGCCCCGTGGTGGGCAGAGGGCCGAGACATGGGGCTGGTCACCACTTGGCTAGGAATTCTCTGGGTGAGGGAAACACATCTAGATGTGAGACTTCCAGACCTTCTTCTCTAAAGAGAACAAAATCAAAACCCCTGAGATCTCTGATGTAGGGGAGAAGCAAGAGCCGCAGCGGGCACGTCAGCACCGTGTGTCCCAGGAACACAGCCTCCACTTCCCTTCATCCTCGCCGCCCGCCACGCGGGCTCTGAGTCCCCGCCATTTCCAGGAGGCTGGTGGCTACTGGGGTCCTATTAGCCCCCTTATCCCCACCCGGAAAGCACGGCTCCAGGGGAATGGCTTATCCTGAGGACACCATCTTCCTCCCCACGAGGAGGGCCCTCAAAACGACTAGATCACAAGAAATAGGAAGTGGACAGTGGTGGGGAAAGAGACCGGGCTGTACGACCTCGAGCTTCATCCTCCTCTACAAAGAGGCACTACCCTGGTGCCCACACCCAGGGAGCACTGTGTTGGTCACCGCCGTCACCGCTCTGGATCCTTCTGACTCTGCAGCTCTGATTCCTGCCATTGCCTTACTGGCCCCACCGAACTTGAGGGACGGGACCAATCTCTCCAGCCCCTGCTCCTTCCCCCTGCCTGGGCCCTGAGACCAGGCCAGACGCTAGAGTCACACTCCCACAGTCGCCAGGAGGGGAGGTTGGCACGGCTCCCCGGGCCCAGAAGCCTACCTGTCACCGTGTGCCCCTCAGACTGTCTGCTCTGCCGTCTTCTTCTGTGAGGAGAGAAATGCGAGAGGCTCCTGTACCTGAAGCAGCCCTCCCTTCCCCCCGCCCGGAGTGGACATGAGGGTTCCCTCCTGAGGACTCGCAGCTCCCCTGGAACAGATACTGGGTATGCAGGGATTCCCAAGGGCAGGGACGGGGCCCCATTTGCCCAGGACACTGAAGCCAACAGATGCTCAGCTTTTCTGAACACAGCTGAGGCCCCGCTGGCCCTGGCGAGAGCTGCACTGTGTAAGGTGTGGAGGCCCCTCTAGTCTGGCGATCAGTCTTGGGGAAACCCCACCGGCTGGGGTACACACATCCCAGGGAATGTCTCCTCTCCCCTCAGCCTTCCCAGCTGGCCTCCCTGCCCCCTGCCTCGAGGGTCTCCTTTTCTCACCCGTCCCAAGAACATTCTCTGCCTCACAAAGATGGGGTCACTCCCATGGCTTCTACACACACAGACCAAGTCCCTCGCCCTCGGGGTGTCACCTGCCTCTTCCCCATCTTCAGTGTGTCACAGCTCACAAGCCCCCAAGCCCTGGACCCGGAGAATGGAGAGGGGGCAGGGGGCAGGTACCAGGGGTGGTCCACCCCACCCGTACTCTTATACACATGGGATGGGGCTGATCGTGTTCACTCTGGGGACTGGGTGTGGGTCCTTCTCCTGGCTGGAGAACCCCTCAAGAACTCACGCTACCTTTTTCTTCTTTTTCTTCTGGAATGGCGAGTCAGAGTCTTTGGCTGAGGCCTTTTTTACTTTCTTCTTTTTTTCCTTTTTTTCCTTGTCTTTTTTTTCTAAGGAAAGAAAGTAAACACCCTAAGTAACACAAGCACTGGTGGTCGGGGAAGATCAATGTCAAGACAGGGCTGGTCTCAAGGGATCCTAGAACCACTCCTTCCAAGGCCAGGTCCCCAGTGCTGCCCACACTCTGGGGACCCATTAAAACACAGGCCCCAGGCCTGCGACCACCTGCTTTGGCCTGAGAGCCCATGGGGCCCGCCTCCTGGTTTCTGCCCCAATCACGGACCACCTGAACTATTAACTTTTTTTTTTTCTTTAAACACATTTTCAAACCTGCACACGTTTACTTTAAGAATCGACCTTCTACCTGTAACGGGAATATCACCTAAGGTAGAGACAGGGCTGGGTGAGAGGTTCCGTGGCACGCAGGGTCTAGCGTGGAGCTCGGGAAGGGCTGGCGACCGTGAACTCCGAGGGGAGGCTGCTATCTAGGTGCCTGGGCCGCAGAAGCGGGAAACTGGAGCAGGAAGCTGGAGCGCGGGCCAACTGGCCGCCCCTGGCGAGCGAGCCCCGGTGGCCTGCCAGTAGGCCGCGCCCTATGGCCGCAGCTCCCCATCTCCCCGGCGGGTCAGCCCAGGGGCTCCAGGATCCAGCTCGGCTCTGCCACTGCCATCCCCCGGCCCCACACAAACCAGTCAGCAGCCTTTCGCTCCCGTGCCCACTGGGCACCTGCCCCCCAACCCCCGGCTGCTGACCGGAGGCTCTCAGCCTGGGCCCAAGAGTTTGCTCCGGGCTGCGGCCTGCCGGCCACTTACTCTTGTCGGATTTCTTCTTTTCCTTCTTGCTCTTTGGGTTGCCTTGGTCTGCACCCTCAACCTTCAGTGTCCCTGGCTCCCCTTCTGGCTTCCCCTTGGCTCCTCGGGAGCCAGGAGCCTCTTTCTCCTTCTCCTTGATGTCACCGCTTGCGCCGTCTCTCTTGGCTTTCCCCTTGGGAGTCCTGAGGGCCTTTTCTGGCGAGCCAGCACCCTCCCCGCCTCCCCCGGCCACCAGCTGCTTCTTCTTTTTGCTCTTGGGGGCTCTGGTGGCCGTCTGGTCCCCCGACAGCTTCCGCTTGCGGCCCACCCGGCCCTTCCTGCCGCTCTCCCTGGCAGCCTCCGCCGCCTTCTTCCTCTCCTGCTCCAGGAGCTCCGTCAGGACCTTCACCACCGAGGCCTGGACCTGGGCCTCGTTCAGGGGCCAGGGCTCGCTCAGGAGGCGCCGGCTGATGTCACTCTGCAGCGCTAGCACGGAGGCCTGGGGGTTCCCGGCCTCCTTCTTGGGCTTCCGGGGCTTCTGAGGCGTGGGATTAGCCTCTCCTCTGCCTGTGGAGAGAGGACCTGGGGTCACGGATCGGGGAGAGCCGGGAAACAGGCTCGCCGTACAAGGGCCAGGGAGGGGGTCTAGGGACGCGGTCAGCTTCCTCTGACGATGGTACAGACGGGGAAAGGGTGGCCCAGCACTAATTCTGCCTCACCTCCTGCCTCACACCTTTCTAGCAGCTTCTAACTTAGCTTTTAAAACTTAGCTCTTTCATCTCCTTGCACTCGAGTCAGGTTGGAAATGGAAAAGGACTCCAGAATCTTAAGGAGGGGGCGTGACCTCTAACAACAAAATGAAAGATCAGACAGGAGGGAAACAGTACTATCCAGTCAGAAGTCTAGAGCTGGGGGGCAAGGGCCTCGGGTCCCAGGTCTGCCTACCACCAGCGCGCCGGGGGCCGCGCTCCCCCCACGGCCTACATGAACAACGAGGCCTCGAAGTCAGACTCATGGTCAAAGCTGGTCCGGGGACAAGGCAGCTCAGGGGGCGTCAGGTCCAGTGTGCACGCACGTGGCGGCTGCCCAAGCAGGGCTGCTGCCTGCCGGAGTGACTTCTGCTGCAGCCTTTGTTTAGAATTTTCTACGCCTCTGCTCTCCTTTGATAATTGTGTGCTGACTACACGTGTGAAAAAAACCGTCCACAGCCCCCTCTAGAATGTCTCCCTGTTGCACCCGCCTCTCACCGAGAAGGCTGGGGAAGAAAGTGAGCAATGACTCTTCTGCTGACCCAGCAGTGGCGAGCTGCAGCCGAAGCCAAGGCCGGCGTGGCCAGGGGGGTGCGGGGTGACACAGGTAGTGCTCCCCCCCCACCTCCCCAGGTGACTCAGCAGGTTTCTGCTCCCTCTGGGCCTCACAGACACAAGAGTGCCTTCACGCTGGCTCTGAAAGGCACCAGTGGCTCGGTCCAGCTCCCGGTCACGGGGCCTGGTCCCGGCAACAGCCAGCGGGCCCAGGCTGAGAGCTCCAGGGCCGTGGTGAGCTAGGGGAGGTGCAGACGGCAGGCAGGGGGTGTCCCTAAGACAGACGGAGGCCCAATTCATTCTTTTGGTGCCTCCTGGCAAGGGCAGGGGTTGGGGGGAGAGGGAAGCTAAGGAGGGCCCGGTCTGCACTGGCAACCGCCCTCCCTGCGGCCCACTTCTCAGCTGCCTGTCTGCCGGGGAATGCCCAGGGCTGTCCCACGCGTGCCCATTACAGCTACCCGTTCCTCAGCGCTGGCCAACTCCCCAGGCTGGGGGACCTCAGCAACCCCGGTCTGCCCTCTAAACACCATGTGACAATTCTGTGTGTGTACCGTGCCTTGAGACTCTCTGGATGGCTCCACCCTGCCCTATGTGGCTGAGACACAGAGGCCCAGTGTGGCCAGGGTCCTGTCTGAGCCTTCACAAGTCAGTCCATCGCCTGGGGTCTCTGCCCTGTGCCAGAGACTTCTCCAAAAGTGGCTCCTGCCTTCTGTCCAAGCTGCCCTGAGTTCCTACCCCCCCGCCCCCAATACCACAAGTCCATTTGTTAGGAAGCAAAGTCAACAGGGACAGTTAGAGCCAAGACTGCTATAAGGCAGGGATCACTGGACTGGGTGCCCCAAAATCCCACAGAACTGGAAAACCTGACTTCCAGGCTGTCCCAGCTCATAGGAACCAGACTGCTGGGCGTGGGACACCAGGCCTGGCTTGGAAAGGCCCTTGTGACAGATTGGATCGTATCGGCAGGACTGTTCTTGAGGCAGGGAAAGAAGGGGCCCACTGCCCTGTCCCTCCGGGTCCCACTGTGTCTCTCCTATGGCCCTTGACTCACTTGTTTTAGGGGATACGGTGCCTGCTACATGTTGGGGCTCCATTTCCTGCTTGCCGTCTGGGGCATCTTTGGTGGCAGAAATAGAGGAAGCCGAGGGGTTGAGGTCTGGCCTAGGTGTGGCCTTTGAAGCCTGGGAATTGGCCAGAGTCGGCCCAGGGGTCACATAACCTGAGAGGAGAGACTGAAGAAACCCAGGGTGAATGAGTGATCGAGGCTGGAACCCTGCTCCAGCCTGAGAGCAGCGCCCACTGTGAGGAAGCCATCCCAGGAGCCCCTCACATCAGGCTGGCTCTCAGGCCTGCCAGGGGGCACATTAGCCCTTTGTACATACCTCCTGCACTATTTTAATTAACACAGATTTTCATCCGGCGCATTTAAGGAGACAATCTCTTACTACTAACGCGAATGGAAAATCACTAGCGCTTGCCGCGTACAGAAGATAACCTTAAAGAAATCCCATCTGTTCCCAAATGCCTTTTTCCTGGGACTCAGTTAAAATTAAGGCAAGCCTTTCCGACAGGCTCTTGGAGTCCAGCACTCGGCTCTATGCTGAAACACAGCCGCAGGGGGAGACACGGCCCCGCCTCAGGGGATGGCCTTCACCTCACACTGTAGCACGGGGCCTCGAGCACCCGTCCCCAGGACCCCCAGGGGCCAGTCCCCTCCCTCGCCGTTACCTGAGAGGGTGCCACCACCTCGTCCTCGCTGGACTCTGCTGTGGTCTCCTCCACCAGGGTCTCTGTCGTGGAGGGGGCCGGACCTACTGGGGGAGCACAGGCCAGCTGTCGGGGGGCCCTGGGACGGCCAGAGCCTTCCGCTGGTGCCTCACCCTCCTGCCCAGGCTTTACCTGCTCCTACAACTCCATCCAAGGTCAACGGCTGTTTGCAGCTTTCTAAGCAAGACATCTGAATGCCAAAACCTTCCGTTCTAATTCCTGAGGCCCAACTTATGCTTTCCTGCTTTCTGTGGAAGCACGGACCCTGGGATTTTGGGGGCTCAGCTGTGGGAGCCTGACAGTAAAAAGCTGGCAATGGTCAAACAGCAGGACTGGAAGGTCTTTGGTATCATTTGGACCAACAACCTCATGGGGTTGTACAGGTGGGGAAACTGAGGCCCAGCATGGGGTGACCGGGCCCAGGCCGCAAAACAGGTGAAGAAACAGAGCCGAGGCCTGAGCCTCATACTCCACCAGGCCGCCACACCCCCCCTGGGCCCCTCACCTCTCCTGGGGGCAGAGGGAGCCATCCGGGGGCCGTCAGCGTCCTCCTCGCTCCCTGAGGAGCTGCCGCTGCTGTCGTCACTGTCACTGGAGGTGTCAGAGGCCTTGGCTTTGGAGCGTCCAGAGGGAGTGGCTGTGGCCCGCTGGAGCGCAGGGACTGCGGGCTTTCTGACCTTATTGGTCCCCTTGGCTGGCACGGGGAGTGTTCCCAGAGCACTATCAACCTAGTTCGGTAAAAAAAAAAAAAAAAAAAAAAAAGGGAACAGAAGAGAAAATGAAGGGAAATGAACTCAGTGCCTACCGAACACCTCAGTTACCCCCATGCTAGCTGCCTGTCAGCTGCTGTGCACGCAGGCCTCACTCAGCACCCCCCACAAACGCTCAGCCTGGCAGCAGAGGTCAGGGGCTAGGGGCTGGAGACGAGTGTGTGCCACAGTCCCAGGGTGGCTAAGTGCCGCTGCCGGGACGTGGGCCCCTGCCTGGGTCCTCCCTTCTGCGCTGTCATCCAGGGTGGGGCCTGGTCCCACCACCACCAGCAGGCTCCCCAGCTCACCCCACAGGAAGACGGGGTCCTGGCAGGAGGAGGCTGGACCTCACTGGCTTTCTGGGCAAGGACCTTCAGGGCGGCCTGGGTCAGCGGGAGGCGAGCAGGGCTCCTCTTTGTCACCTGTGGACAGCCATGGGCAGCCCTGAGACTCGCTGGTCCTCGGGAGGCCAGGTGGTAGGCCCTGGTCAGATCCCGGCTTGGGGAGGAGGGGACGTGTATCTGCACAAGGAGCCACAGGGCTGAAGGGATGGACTGAGGGAGAGTCAAGGGACTCATGCCACCATCAGGGCAGAAAACGGGGCCAGGCTTCAGGTTATTGGCTGATCGTATCGTTCTCAGAGGATCCAAAGACAGCTTCCAGCTCAGGGGAGGAAAGCAGCCCAGGTCCTACCTGAGACCCTCCCCCCCGCCCCCAACTCAATCTGAGCTTGCACTTGGGAAAAGTCTCTAGCCTGGTGGCTGCGACAACCTCCTCAAAGGTCTCCCTGGTTCCACTCCTGCTTCCCACACACACCACTTGTCTGGGAGACAGAACTGGGAAAGAGCTGGGTGGGGCTCCCCCCGAAAACCTCCAGCCGACCCCCAACCCTACATCTCTGCGGCTGGGTGGCCTGGCCCCTCTCCCCTTCCTGTTTCCTCCAGCTCTCCCTGCCCAAGCACCTCCCCAGGGGGCTGCAGCCCAGGTTCTCCTGCCTGGAGCACTCCCTGGCCTGGCTGCTTCTCTAGCCTCGACGTCGCCTCCTTGGGGAGGCCACTCCCGTCCATCCTTCCTAAAGCCGCTCACCCCATTTTTCTCTAGTTCATAACCACTTTCCTTTAAAGCAGCCACCAGCTGGCAAGTGCTTTACTCTTTGGCTTCCTTGTTTCACAGTGCGGCCCAGTGAGGGAAGGGGCTCTCCCCGCTGCCTTCCTGCGGCCATCTCCAGTGCCTGGCGCACGCAGACGCGTCAGCGCCCACACTACCCTTCCTCACAGCCCAGGTCTCCGGGAGCCCCAGGCTATGGCCAAGCCCGGGAAGGCACTGGTGGCGAGGAGGGTGGCTCCTTGCGGGGGGCTGGAGGAGAGCCCTGACAGTCCCACCCAGTAGCACTCATGGGTGCAGGGCCCCTCACCGCTGCTGGCCCACACTGCCCACCCGGCCCGCCAGGTACCTGAGCGACGGGCGCCTCCTGTTTCTTGCCTTCTGACACTCGACCAGATGCCTCACTGCTACCGGCCCCCACGGCTGGCCTCGGCTGGGCCGTGAGCACGTTCGTGCTGGTTCTACTGGCTGAAATGGAGCGGGACGGGGTGCAAGTCAGGGCACATAAGTAGTAATCCCTAATTATCAGCCCTTCCTGGGGATGTGGCTCAGGGCTCACAGCATCTGCTGCAGAAGCCTATTTAACGCCCTGCCCTCCCTCAGGGGGCCTGGGTGGCTCAATCATTAAGCATCTGCCTACAGCTCAGGTCATGATCCTGGGGTCCTGAGATCGAGTCCCGTATCGGGCTCCCTGCTTGATGGGGAGTCTGCTTCTCCCTCTGTCCCCGAATCCCCTGCTCATGTTCTTTCTCTCACAAAGATAAATTTAAAAAAGGAAAAAAAAGGGGGCCCTCCCTGAGCCTCGAAGGCAGGAGCCGTCACCAGCTCTGTGTCGCGAGCTCAGGGGAGCCCAGGACTTCTCCCTGGCCCCTTCCCACACTTCAGACCTCCACGCCGCTGCCCCTGAGCTGGCCAGGCCACTCCTCTGAGCAACGGTGGGGAGCGCTGCTACCAAACGGGACTCTGCGTTTAGAAGAGCCTTCGTAAGGTCATCACAGTCATTCACAAAGGCTAGCTCCGTGCCTTCACTGGAGCGCTGCCCGTGACCACCCCAGAGCGCCCACACGAAGCCCGCAGCTGCCTCCGGCACGGCACTGCCCACGTGAGCTATGCTAAGCCCCCCTCAACGACAGCTCTGTGGCCAGCAGGAATCCCACGGTAGACACACGAAGCTAGTCTGTCAGGTAAAAGTTACGGAGCACACGTGCATAGCACGAGCTCACTAAAAACACAGATACAGCTGCAGTTCTGTAAAGCGAACCGTTCTAAAATGGCAGTAATTATCCCAGATGGTGGGATTATAGTGACATCTTTTCCTTGGCGCTATTCTGTGTTTAATGAGCCTACCAAAATCAGGTCTTATTATCCTCACGGGGTGTCATAACAACATTAGCCATTTTCCTGATGGCAACGGGAGTTATCACAGATTCTCAAAAGTGAAAGAAACCCCAGACAGGGTCCTGTCTCCACTGAGAGATGGATCTTCGCCTGCAATGTCTGCTTTGGGATTACCTAATCCTCTGTACATGCCACCAGGACCGGGAGGCTCACTACCACCTTACAGCCCTCTCTCTCCCTGTTCAGGCAGTCCTTTGTTACGAAGCTCTTCCTCAGATTACAGCCCAGAAACCCGCGACCTGCAGCTTCCGGCCACTGGCGCCGGTTCCCGCTCTTGGAGCTGGCAGAGAGAAGTCCCGGCAAACACGACCTCCGGAAACAGAGATAGGGACGAACCAACGTCGGCTGCTGAGACCTGGCCCCAGACCCCTCCGGACCCACAACTGTGCGCTATGTGACTCAGCCAGTAGCCTCCCCACTTCGGGCCACTGTGAGGTCTGCGCGTGTGCTGCCGTGTGCACGTGTGTGTGTGCGTGTGCATGCGTGTGCCAGCGACTCCTGTTCCTGTCTGGTGGGCCTAGCGGCCGCGGCAGCCCTGCACACAGGCCTGTGCTCACCAGGAGTGGGGCACTGCGTCGCGGGGATCACATCCTCATCCTCACTCCCAGAGGAGGAGCTCCTGGCTGTGCTCTCCGAGGCCTGGGCCTTCCTCGAGGTGTTTACCGCTGGCGCGTGTGCAGTGGTAGCAGCTGGGCCAGCTGGACTACGATTAGGGTCGACAAAAATCAGAGGGGGTTTAATCACCTTGAAAAACAAAAACAAAACATACCCCCCAGTGATTAAAGGCTTGGCCAGGCGAAGGGGAGGGTGGGTGGGGGGCTGGAAGGTAAGGGGTCGCGAGCGCTCAGGGCTGCCGGGCAGGCAGAGGCCATCCTGGTTGCCCACAGCGTGCTCAGCACGTCCCCAGTCCGTGTACCCGCTGAGACTCACACAGCCCCTCACGCCCCCGGAAGCCCCTGAGCTCGGCAGGGCTAGCTCCACTGCAAGGCTGGGAGAACCAGGAGTCCAGGGAGGAGAGAAGAGTGGCCCAAGGCTGCACAGCTGTCCTGAAGCAGAGCCAAGGGCAGAAGAGCCAATTCAGCCTGCTTCCCTCTGGCTGACTTCAGGGCCAGATGCTGGCTGCGCGGGGTGCTCTAAGCAGTGTGCCCTCAGCAGCCCGGTCGTCGCCCAGGAGAATCGTGCACAACCAAGCTGCCCCCACCCCAGACATGCCAGGGCAGCCCTCTAAGCCGTGGCCCAAGGTGCAACAGGCCGGCTACTCTGGCCCCAGGCATCCGGCAAACCAACTGCACAGGCGAAAAGCCAAGGTGAAGAGGAAAGGGACCCGATGCAGTGTGTGGCCCTGTGTGAGCTCTTATCCGAACACGCCCGAGGTAAAGCCACTGCTTCCGAGACCAGCCAGGAAGCAGGGATGCCGAGAGCGCAGGCCAGTTTCTCAGGGGTGATGCAGTACGGTGGTTGTCCTCTCAAAGAAAGGAGCCCAGGGGTGCCGGGGGAGGAGGGGAGGGTTTGCCCAAGTGGGCCTGGTCACCAGGGCAGCCCCGCTGAGGTTGGGGAAGGCCTGGGGGGGTCTTCGCGCTGTCCTATCTTTGGGCAGGCCTCACGGCTTCCAGTGAGGCAGCAGGAGAGAAAGAGGCCGCTCCCTGGGGTTCTGCGGCCCAGGTCGGGGGTCACAGCTCCGGTGGTGATGCCCACTGCACGCAAGGGCACCTGGCACAGACGGAGCCAGCGAGCCGGGGGAGTCCGCACCTTCCATCCCCAGAGGTCAGACTGGGTCTGGGTTCCACACCCTCTCCGGCCTGGGGGGAAACACAAGGCAGCAGGAAGCATCTGCCCAAGGCCGAGGTCTGGAGCCCCGTCTCGCCCGTCACCTCTGGGGCCCAGGGCGCGGCCGGAGAGGCACCCTGGGAAGTCAGGCAGAGAGGGGCCCGCCCGAGGGTGGGAGTTCTGCTGGGCTGGGGCCCGCCCCACCCTCGCCAAACCGCCTCCCCCGCGGCCGCTCTCATCTGCCACTTCCAGAGCCCGCCTTCCCACATGATGAGAGAGAGAGGACGGAAAGTGGGAGAAGGCTTACAGTCGAGGGAGGGGGATCTATATATATGTGAGAAGACAGAGGAACAGATTGTCGGGACGAAGAGAGGCGCCGAACCCACCGGGGCAAACAATAGCGTCTGGGATGTTAAAAGCAGCTCAGCAGCAAAAGCCTCCTCCTCCGTGTTGCACCTGCCCACACGGCCTCAGTGCCGGGGGCGGCGCAGGGGGCCTGGAGCCGGAGGGCAGGGACCTGACAGCAGCACCGTGCCAGCGCTGTGTGACCCAGGGATACAGGGAAACCGCCTCTGATCCCACCTCTGCCAGACTTCAGCACGTGGGGAGGCCCTTGAGTGTTGGGGGCCTCAGTTTCCCAGCTGTTGACAGGGCTATTAGTAATCCCAGGCTGGGCTCGCTCACCGGAGGGGCTCTGAAGCGCTTCGAAAACTGCACAGCACGGCACACAGAGGTGACAAAGACTCATGGGAAGCTGCTGCAGCTGGGACACTGGCCGGGCCGCCCCGCAGGCGCTGGGCAGCAAGGGCCCATGGGGGAGGCAGGGACTCCCTCCCTACTGCAGAACCGAATTCGGGGGCTTTTTGTCACAGCTGGACTCACCAACTGTGCCCTCATTCCAGTCTGGGGCCGGGTGGGGGTGGGGGGCTGCCCAGCCCTGGCTGTTAACTCTGGGGGTGAGGGACAGAGCTGAGAAGGCACCCAAGAGCCCCTCGCAGAACTGCCCGGGGGCTAGGTAGCCCGTCCTGGGCCAGCCCCACCTGGAAGGGCTGGGAAATGCCACTCTCTGGGGCCCGGAGCCTCGTGGTTCTCTAGCCCCCAGGGAATGTCACCCCACGGGCTGAGAAGGCTGAGGCTCAAGAGAGGGCAAGTGGCCTCACTGAGGGTGACCAGCAAACTGTGCCAGAGCCGGACTGGAAGTCCGTTCTCTGGGCACCAGATGGAAGCCCCTTCCAGGACCAGCCACACTGGGGCTCCGACTTTACATCCTAATGCAGTTCTTTAGGAGTCTTTTCCTTGGACTCGGCCTGAAACGCTAAAGGCAGGGCTTAGGTCTTTTAAGTACGGTATTTACCCCAGCACAGACCCTGGCCTGGGGTTAATAATCTACCCCAGCACAGCCAGTCCGAGAAGGCAGAGCCACAGAACCCTCCCTCCTCCCCGAAGTCTATCTCAGAAAAACAGGCTGGGGTCCATCCTTGCAGGTGGGGAGACAGGCACAGTGAGGGAGCCTGGGAATGGAGTCACAATCGCCCCTCCCAGCCCGAGGCTCTGCCCTCCACTCTGGCATTGGTCCCTTTTCTCCACGGACAGGCTAATAATAAAAAAGGGAACTATATCAATAGAGAAGTACTTGACAAATGCATAATAGTGAGAATTATCATCACCGGCAAACTCGGGATGAAGGAGCTAAAAACCCCCAGCAGTGAGGCGAGGCTACAGCTTCCTCAGGCTGCGCCGTCTTCCCTGAATCCTCCGAGAGAAACGCCGAAATGCCAACTTCTTTCCTGCTTCTTTTTTAACAGGGACTCCAGAACCTTCAGGACTAACGTACCAATTAAATGGCTGAGCTTAAGCAGGATGTTCATTTTAATTGTGTGAGGCGGCCCCCGCATCACAGGGCGAGGCGGCCCCCTCCCTCCCAGCTGTCCCATTCTGCTCTGAGAAGGAGGTGGCCTCCTAAGGGCGTGGGGACTGCCGGACGGCAAGGCCTGGCCGCCTGGCTCTTTCCTTGGCAAGAGGCCCGCGCGGGCAGTGCCGGGCTGTGGGCACAGTATGGACGACCTGGGGTCAAACACCAGGTCTGTCCACTTGTTCTGGCCATGGGACACCGGGACAGGTCACTCAACTTCGCTGAGCCTCTCACTCCTTCCTCCTTCAAAGGGGCATAAAAGGACAGCCCTCAGAGGGCTGCTGTGGGAACCGAGCAGGATAACGGAAGACGGGATCTGGCACACGGAAAGTGACCACTAATGTCAAGTGTAGCTGTTCCTCAGCATTTGTCACCTGAGCCACAGAGTAGGGATGGCAGTGAGCACCCCACCCCGTCACTGGGGGTGGCATGCAGCATCTGACCTCCCGGTGGGCCGATCAGCACGCACTACGACGGATGGACAAGAGAGCGGTTAAGGAGAGGGTCTGCTAACGGTAGGACTCTGGGACCCTGAGGGAACCTGGCAGAGGCGTCCAGGCAGCCGAGGCTAAAGGACACAGGGCGCCGCCCTCCGCTGGGAAGGCTGGGGCTTGCACAGAGGCCCGGACTCAGCAAGCAGGGGACACAAGGTGGGCCTGGTCTCAACCTTAGCGGCGAGTCTGGGGAGGCAGGGGTGCAGCGGAATGAGAGAATGTGCGCCATGGGCACCGGAGTGAGGTCCCGGCCGTGCCCACCAGATTCCACAGGGAAGGCTCTCGATCCCAAGCAGCAAACGGGGCAGTACAGGGAGCAGGGGGCCGGCATCGCCCCTGCCTTGGCTTCTTATGGGTCATGAGAACGTGGGGAATGGACCTCACCTCACTGGGCTCTGAGTCCCGATGTCTCATGGGGGCCACAGTGCGAGCCCTCCCGCAGGCACCAGTGTACCCCATCAGGCAGCCCCCCGGGCCTTAGGACGGGGAGGGTGTGCCCGGGGTCACGGAACTGGTGGCTGGGAGAGCCAGCCCGGTTTGGCTCTGAAGCCTGGATGTTCAATGATGCTCCGCAGCCTACCTCCGGGGGTCACCGTGAAGGCGAACGGACCAACCAGGAGACTGTGAAGTGCTGTTTAAATGGCAAAGGTCTGCCCTCGACCCCCCTCAGGCAGCCCACTGCCTTTTGAGTCTGCGGTGTCCCAAAGGGAAGGAAGGGCCTACCTGGCTGGCGGGCAGCTCCTCGTCACTGCTCTCCGAGGACCCCTCTGCATTCTTCTCCGGTGGGGCTGGCGCCAGGGGCTTGCTTCTGGCAGCTTTGGAGTTACCCTCCTTCTGGGGGGACAAGCACATGGGTAGGGGAGAGGGGGTATTAGCTGAGGGGGAACACGACTGAGGGACTGGGGTGGGGAAAGCCCGGCCAGGGAGCTAGGACCCTCCCGTATGCCGGCCGTCCATGGGAGGCAGCCCGGCCCCTTACTACACGCACGGGAGGACAGCTGCCGGCTTGGCGTGCCCCAGGGCCCCCCAGGAACACAGGCTTCCACTGTGCTGATGCTCCCTCTGGAGCGGACTCTGAACTTGAAAGGGACGTAGGAGTCAGACCCCACTAAGACCTGAGAGCTGGAGTGCTACTGGCCAGGGGTCCGGAGGAGAGGAGACAGCAGCCCAGGACAAGGCAGCAGAGGAGGGCCAGCGGTCCCAGCGCGCTCACACCTGGCTGTAACACTCCCAGGTAAATAAAAGCAGATGCCAGCAGGAAGTGTCCTAAGGCTGCCGCCCCTTCGAGCAGGCGTCAAGGAGGGGGCTGGCTGGGCAGGAGGTGCAGTCAGGGGGCCAGAGGAGGGGAGCACGGAGTAGCAGGCACCGGTGGTGGCCATTTCAGGGGAGCCCAGGGCAGGGGCCAGAGCCCCCCCTTCACTACTCAGTCTGGCCAAGCAAAGCGGCCAAGCCACCCACGCGGCCCGAGTCTGGTTTCTCAAGAGCAGCTAGGAGATGCTGACTTGTGTCATCTCCTACTTTTTAAATGGGTCGGCGACAACGTACACTGCAACAGCTGTGCCCCCATCTCGTCCTCACTAGCAGAACCCGACTCTGCTCTGCCAGGGCCGGTGGCCCCCTCTCCCAGCCAATCCCAGAACCACAGGCCCCTCATCAGTGAGCGGGAGAAGCACATGCCTTAGATCTGGACAAGGGGGTGAAGGGAGGAAGGGAGGTCAGCTGGGGGATGTCCTAGCTCTTCTGGGGACGCTGCGGCCCTGCCATGACAGTGAGCGTAAGATGGAAGAAATGTGGGTCACCCATACTGCCGAGCTAAAGGGAGCACCCTCAGAGCAGCTTTACCCCGAAGCCTTGTGCGCTGTGAGGTAACCAATCCCCTTTAAGCTCTTGGAATTAGGTTTTGTCTCATAGACGAGGATGTCCTGATCCAGGAACCCACTTAAAACTTAAAAAACAAACCAAAATACTGCTGTGTCTGAACACGGGGACCCTGTGTCTCAGTCTGGCATTCAGACCCCCACGAACGTGACAAACAACTAGAAGTGACAATTACCTACGGGATGGCCGGCCTTGGCGGAACCCACCTGACTTCACATTGCCTCCCCTTGGCGACCCCCTGCCCTGGAGCACCTTGCTCCGCTTTTCTGTCTGGGGAACCCCTGGTCTTCCCTCAGGCTCTGCTCAAGCATTTCTTCTGACCTCTAGAGATCTGTTCTCCCAGCTCCATTGGACAGAGCACTACCAGAATATTCTCCAATAATCCAGCTACTGACTATAGGCCCCACGAGGGCAGGGCCAACATCTTTCACCCCTTCATCTCTATCGGTGAGAAAGAGCACCCGCAGGCGGTCTGGTGCACCGAAGGCAGAGGTCAGTGCCAGGAGTATTTCACAGACTTCTTAGTGCTTGTTTAGCTCCTGAAGGAAACAGAAACCTAAGAGGGGCTGGAGCTCGGCCTGGCACAGGACTTCCTGCCTCCTTTAGGAACCAGAGATGTGGCCACACAGGGGTACATTTTCACAGGTCATAATCAGCTGCTGCTGCTGGGGACTGTCTTTCCAGTGGGACCATAGCTCTCCAGTTTGCCCCAGCTGCCGCCACCTTCTACTGCCTCTTCTGAACCCAAGGTTCAAAGTCGGCTACTGGGCTGCCACACGCATGCGCCCTCTCAGTCCTAGAGTCTGTCTCCCCAAACTTCTGCAGAACGAAGCCGCTCCCGCTGCTTTTTGCACACAGACAGAAGAGGAACCGTCCACAGCGAAGTCGGTTCCTCATTCCCTCCCTCTCCCCACTCCCCAGGCTTCACCCGGCTAAGCTCTCCCCGGGGTCCCAGGCCCAAGTGAGGGAGGGGACTTCTAGCTCCCCAGCGCCTCAGGGTACCTGCACCACAGCCCAAGCCTCAAGACACCCTGTGACATCCTGGGATTCTTGGCCTCATTTACCTTGGCAGGAGTTGCTGGTCTCGCCTTCTGTGGGGCTGGCGTGTCCACTTGGGCTGTGGAGGCCTCGGTGGATATAGGAGTGCCTGGGACACCCTTCATCAGAGAGGCCTTGGTTTGGGGGGGTTTCATAGCAGGTTTCGCCTAAAGAGACACAGGGGACGGCAGCTGGGGTAAGGGTCCAGGAGTCACAGCTTTTATCTGATCTTCTTTCCTCACTTGGCCCCGAACCCAGGTCCTGAGTGAGGAGAGGGTTGCGGCGGCTCAGAGGCCTGGCGTTGTAGCGGCTTCTCTGTTAGGTCTCACCTGGGCCGGGGCCTCCTCCTCGCTGTCAGACTCCTCCTCGCTGCTGCTCTCCGAGTCCTCCTCCGGCTTCCCGGCCTGGGTGGCTATGGCTCCTGTCTTCTTGGGAGGGGCTGCTGCAGCCCCTTTCCCAGAGAACCCCTTGCCGGGGGCTGAGGCAGTTCTGACCTGGGGGCTCTTCCCTGTAGGCTTCACCTGGAGTGAAAGAAACAGAATTAGGGGAGCGAGCCAAAGGAACCACAAACCGTAAGAACTGTTCTCCACTCTCCCAGGGCCTCACCTGAGTGGGCGCCTCCCCGTCACTGTCTGACTCCTCCTCACTGCTCTCCGAGTCCTCCTGTGGGCTCTTGACTGGCCCTGGCTGGGCCTGGGCTGCTGTGGCCACTGCCTTCCCCATAGCTGGCACGGACCCCTGGCCCCTCCCTGAGACAGCATTGCTCTGGGGGGTCCTCGCTGGTGGCTTTACCTGAATCATGAGGAGGTAACAGCATTAGGGAAGGAAACGGCACGGTTCCATTTAGGTTAAGCCCACCCACAGTGTGACAGTGCAGAAGTCTCTCCCGCCTGGGCAGGGCCCTGGCTAGGCTGAGCCAACTGCGCGATCCTCCTCTGCACCCCACCTCTGGCACCTCCTGGGCTTCTGGCCTCACTTGCCTTGGCTGGGGACTCCTGCTTGGCTTGAGCAGCTGCAGTGACCCCTTTTCCCAGAGCTGATGCTGCCCCTTTGGCTGAAGTTGCCCTGGGGGGAGCTGGGTTGGCTTTGCTCTGAGGAGTTTTCACTGAGGCTTTCGCCTAGAAGGAGAAACAGGAATTACAGATGGGAGAAGGTGAGAAGCAGCAGAGTGGTTAGCCAAGAACTCCAATCCTGGAATCAGATACCTGAGTTTGGATTCTTGCTCCTCCATTTATTTAATAGCTGTGCGAACCTGGGAAAATCACTGACCTCTGTGGCCTGTTTCCTCCTCTGTAAAATGGGGCTGACAACAAGGCCCACCCACAGGGTCATCACGAGGATTCAGTGGGAGAGTCACAGGGTTAGCATGGTGCCAGGCACATAAACTTGTTATTGTGAGTACTTTTCTTAGTGTTAGCTAAGCAGGAGCCTACCCAGAGCAGAGGTATTTTTCCAGGCTCCCTTTTCAGCTAGGTGGAGCCATACAAGGATGCTCTCATTTCATCCTCACCAGAACCCCCAACAGTTTAACTTCTGGCTAATGGAAGTCAAGTATACAATTCAACTTTCCTACACAGTTGAAAACATGGGTCTTCTTCCTCCCAGCTGGAAGAAATGCTGAGGTAACAGCTGGAGCTCTAGCAGCCATCTTAGTGTATGAGGCAGGAGCCAGGTACTCAGGATGGCAGAACAAGACAGAAAACCATGGCTGTCTGAGGCTTTCTTCAGTTTAACCTAATCTTAACCGATATCCAAGGGTTTACCACAAATCCTCTTGGGGTATCCAAGCAAACAAAGACCTAGAAAGATGAAGGCAACAAAGAGTAAAATCTTTGACGCAGAGATCACTGACAAGAGTGTGAAAGCAAATTGGGCTAATGTGAGGTAGAATGAGGAATCTCGCAGTGTCTCTACGCCCCTACCTCATTCAGAGATGTCATCTGATCAGTGACTGCCCCATCCACATGAGACCAAGTGAAACTAAGAATCAGCACTTCAAGAAAGAAAGCCCTCTGAAGCACGGACTGTGTCTGGCTAAGGTCAAGGTGCTCATCAGCACAGAAAAGTCATCCAGAGGGGAGCAGTATCTTTTATATTCACTTAAGAAAACAGAGAAGACACAGCATTAAGTTGACCTCACAAGTCTCAATACAGTACAAAATATGACTCAAGAAGCAAAAAAAAACCTGACTAGGCCAATAATAATTTTCAAAATTGATTTAGTAATTAGAAATCTTCCACATGCAAAAAATCCAGGCCCACATGTCCATATTGGTGAATTCTATCAAGGAAGAAATAATACCAATCCAACATAAACGCTCAGAAAACAGAGGAGAGAATACTACCAAACCCATTTTGAGACCAGTATCATCCGGAGACCAAACCCAGGCCAAGATATTACCCAAAAACTACAGACTAGTATTCCTGATGGATACAGACACAAAAACCTCAGCAAACCAAATCCAGCAACAACAAAGGGCATACAGCATGACCAAGTGGGATTTATCACAAGAATGAAAGGTTGATTTAATACCTGAAAATCAACTACGAGCAATATATTATGTTAGAACAGGAATAAAAAAAACCAAAACAGTAAGATCAGGGTGCCTGGGTGGCTCAGTGGGTTAAAGCCTCTGTCTTCGGCTCAGGTCATGATCTCAGGGTCCTGGGATCGAGCCCCACATCGGGCTCTCTGCTCAGCAGGGAGCCTGTCGTCTCCCCCACCGCTCTGGTCTCACCGCCTGCCTCCCTGCCTATTTATGATCTCTCTCTGTCAAATGAATAAACAAAATCTTAAAAAAAAAAAAAAAAAATCACACAACAGTAAACAGTAAGATCACTTCAAGAGAAAAAAAGCATTTGACAAAAATTCAACTCCAACTCTATATAATAAAAACTCAACAAACTAAGAGCAGAAAAGAACTTCCTTGGGGCACCTGGCTGGCTCGGTCAGTGAAGCATGGGACCCTTGACATTGTGGTTCTGAGTTCAAGCCCCAGGTTGGGTGTAGAGCTTACTTAAAAATAAAATCTTACAAAAAAAGAAAAAAAAGAACTTCCTCATCCTGATGAAGGGCATCTTTGAAAAATGTAGAGCTAAAAATCATACTAGGGGCGCCTGGGTGGCTCAGCGGGTTAAAGCCTCTGCCTTCGGCTCAGGTCATGATCTCAGGGTCCTGGGACTGAGCCCCTCATTGGGCTCTCTGCTCAGTGGGGAGCCTGCTTCCACTTCTCTCTCTGCCTGCCCTTCTGCCTACTTGTGATATCTCTGTGTCAAGTGAATGAATAAAATCTTAAAAAAAAAAAAAATCATACTACACAGTGAAAGGCTGAATGCCATACCCTAAATGAGAAACAAGGCAAGGCTGTGTGTTCTCTCCATTGCTATTCAACATTGTACGGGGGGTCTAGCCAGTGCAGTAAGGCAAGAAAAAGAAATAAACACTGTCTAGATTGAAGAGAAAAAGGAAAACTGTCCTTATTCACAGACAACATGATTTGTATATAGAAAAAGGAATCTGCAAAAGCCAGGAAAACAGGTAAGCAAATGTAATGTCGTAAGATGTGGTATCAACAGAGGTGTCTGGGTGGCTCAGTCGGTTAAGTGTCTGCCTTCAGCTCAGGTCATGATCCCAGAGTCCTGGGATCGAGTCCTGAGTTGGGCTCCTTGCTCAGTGAGGAGCCTGTTTCTCCCTCTGTCTGCTGCTCCCCCTGATTGTGTTGACAGATAAATGAAAAAGAAAAGGAAAAAAGATGTACAGTCAACATACAACACAAGGTCAGGCCCCAAAGGCATCCTACCACTTACTCAGCCAACTGTCACAGGGCGACAGGCCATTTCTTCCCCCATCACACAAGGGCTCTCTCCCTGTGGCATTTCAATGGAGATTCCCCCCCTTCCCCGTCTCTGGCACATTTGGTTTTCCAGAACCAGTCTTCTCTTTATTCCTTTGTTTTGAACCTCAGCTCTCACGTGGATGGTTTCCTTTGAGCTGGCTGGGGTCTCTGAGCAGACCAGAGACTATCTGACTCCCCTGACCCCAGCAGGACTGAGCAGGGTGCGCAGATGGCATTCTGAGAGGGAAGCCATACAAGGGTGCTCTCATTTCATGCTCACCAGAAGCCCCAACAGAGGCCTGATTGTCCTTATCCTTCAGACAAGACTCCTGTCAGAGCCGCCTGTCTCGGCAGAGGCCAGTCAGGCCTCCCGAAGCCAGGTAAGGCACCATCTTCTGACAGGGCGTCCGCCTATAAAGCTGGGCCCCTAGAGAGAGATTAGTTGCTTTATTTTACACCTTGGAAGAAGGTAAGGCCCCAGAGCAAAATCAGGGCTGTGGTTGGAAAAGTCTGGGCCAAGATGTAGCAGAAGGATGTGTGAAGGTCAAAGGCTTCTGAGGCAGGCACACTGGGGCCCGGGCCCAGCTCAGACGCTCACTGGCTGGGCGGGCTGGGGCAGGTCAGCAAACAACCCTTCTAAGCTCTAATTTCCTCCTCCAGAAATCAAAGCAATCGAACAACCATCTAGTGGTTCTGGCAGGAGGCTCAGATGGGAAGAAAAATACTTGAGCAATGAGCACAGTGAAACTTCTCAGGCGCTGGTCTGGGACGTGTCTATAGCTTACAAATGGGAGAGGGGATCACAGGAACCTGGGCCCCACAAGGGAAAGGGAGAGGAGAGGGGGACTAAAAAAAAAAAAAAATCAGAAGACGTGTGCTTTGGTATTGGGAAGAAAAAGAAATGACTCATCTCTGAGTGGTTATGGCAGGGGTGGGAAGCGATAATCACAAATAATTAAACAGTAAGTGAGCACAGGGCATGAGCCATCTTCACTTTTTCCCAACTTCCCTCTTCCAGACTGGGAGGGGACCCTTGCCTCTGTTCCCCACCAGCCTGGCCTCCTCCGGAGGCAGACGAGTGAGCTTGCAGGGTGCAGGCCCCTCGCTGGGTGTGCAGGTGAAATCTCGTTACATCCCCAATCCTGTGAAGGCGGATTTCCAATCTGCAGCAAGACAAAGGCCCTGGATGGATTCCTCACTTGCTAGGACATGGGCCTGGGACATGAACCCAGGCAGTCTGGCCGCAGACCCCCTGTCGTCCGCCCCTGCCATACCAGCTCCCTCAGTGATCCCACCAAGATGCTCCGCTTGGGGCAGTTCACTCAGGCCGGGCGCTCTCCCATCCTCTGGGCCTTCGCACAAGCTACTTTCTTTGCCTAGAACATTCCACTTCACCCGGCCAGCTCCTTCAGCCCACAGTTCCTGATGCCACTTCCTACAGGAGGCCTTCCTTCCTGGAAAGCCCTGGACACTATCACCTGCCACGCTGTTGGCCCAGGTACGTGCTCTAGCCTCCACCGTGGCACACCACACTGGAGTAACCTGGGCACACGTCCATGCCCCCACCTACACTGGGACTCCCTGAGGGACACGGGACAGTGCCTGGCAGATGGGGTGCTCAACAGATTCATGGAAGGCATAAGGAATCTCAACGGGAGCTCGAAAGGCCACGGGCAAGATCCTGCCGTCTCTGACAGGTGGATGAGACAGAGTGAAAAGTGGGGAAGGAGGCCAAGCTGAGGCTGCCCTTGAGGTTTCTGCACACCCAGGGGGCAAGGGGCAGGGGAGCAAGAACAGCCCAGAAAAGCCTCGCATCAGCCCTACCCCAGGCTCTGGTGTGGGTGGGATGGGCTGGCTCTTCCTCGGCCTCACCTGGGCTGGAGCTTCGGCCACCTCCTCACCGTCGGAGTCCTCCTCGCTGCTCTCCGAGGAGTCTTCCTGCGCCTCAGCTTTGACCGGGGCCATCGAAGACCCTGCCTTCCCAGGGGGTGCTGGGGCAGTCCCTTGGCTTGAGGGCCCCTTGGTGGGTGTGGAGGCAGCTTTCACGGTGACACCTTTCCCCACAAGCTTTGCCTGGAATGACAGGGAAGAGAAGCAGGTCGCAGGCGCCCCATGGGCCACATGAGCACTGGCCCTGAGCCAGCTGAATAAACTTGGCCTCACCTGTCCCACTGCTGGGGCAGGAGCGGGGTCCTCCTCACTCTCGGACTCCTCGCTGCTCGAAGAGGCCTCTGGCCTCTGGACGCCCCTGGCCAGGGCCGGGGATGAGGCGCAGGCTGGAGAAGTTGCTGCTCCCACCTTCCAAGGAGCTGGCGTGCCCACTCGCACCGGGGGGACCTTGGCAGGTACTGGGGTAACAGGGGTGCCCTTCCTTGGGGAGGCCTTGATCTGGGGTGTTCTCACAGCTGGTTTTGCCTGAGAGGAAGCAGAAGTCAGAAGCTAGAGAAGGAGCCTGAATTCAGAGCCCCCGTCTGCTCCGGGGTGGAGCCCTGCTGCCATCCTTCCCCTCTGCTCCCTGGGCAGCCGCCTGGTGGCGGTGGTCAGACTGCACGGGGGCCCCTCCTGGGCCCCACCTGGGCTGGAGCCATGGCTGCAGGCGCCTCCTCATCACTGTCTGACTCCTCGCTGCTCTCCGAGTCATCCTTGGACACCTTGGCCTTGCCCTGGGTGGTCACGGGCCTTGCCTTCTGAGGGGGCCCCTTGGCAGGACCCGAGGCAGCTCTGATCTGGAGGATTTTCCCGGAGGATTGTGCCTGCATTGAGACAAACAGGATCAGGGGAGGGAGCGGAGAGCATGGCTGTGTGCGGCGACACAAAGAGGGGCTCCCGACACTGAGCGAAAGAGAAGAGCCTTACAGGCAGGAGCCTCACCTGGGCCGGCGCCTCCCCCTCGCTGTCTGATTCCTCCTCACTGCTGCTCTCTGAGTCCTCCTCCTGTTTCCCTACTGGGGTGGCTGCTGACCCCGCCTTCTGAGGGGGCCCCTTGACAGGACCCGAGGCACCTCTGACCTGGGAGTTTTGCCCCAAGGGCTTCGCCTGGGAGTAACAAAAGACGGGATCAGGGGAGAGGCCCACAGAGGACTGTGTGTGAGGGGAGACAGGAGGGGAGGAAGGCCCTGAGAAGGCCTGGAAGGCCAAATGCAGGACTCAGGGCCCCCAGTGGGGAAGGGGAGGACAAGCCAACGGACGGGCTCTCCAAGCAGCGGCACCTGCCTCCTCACCTGGGCAGGGCCCTTGGCTGGGAGGACAGCTACTGGGGCCTCCTCCTCACTGTCAGACTCCTCAGTGCTGCTCTCCTCGTCTTCTTCCCCCTTCCCCACCTGGGCAGCTACGGGCCCTGCCTTGCCAGGGGGCAGTGGAGGGGCCGCTTTTCGAGGGGCCTCCTTGGCAGAAGCTGAGGCAGCTTTGACCTGGGGGGTCTTCCCTGAAGGCTGCACCTGGAGGCGGACAAATGGAATCAGAGAAGGGAGCCCACAGAGTGAACATGAGAAGACAAAAAAGACCGGACACGGTGAAGGGTGCCACATGTGCCCAGGTGAGCCGGGGCGGGGCCCTGAGCAGGCAGGGCTCTTACAGAGGGCAGAACAAGTCCTCAGAAGGCCTTCAGGGGAGGGGCTCGGGCTGCACGGGTCTTCCTGCCCAGGCCTCACCTGAAGCGGTGTCTTGGCAGCTGGTGCCGCCTCCTCCTCGCTGTCAGACTCCTCCTCGCTGCTGCTGTCTGAGTCCTCCCCTGGCTTCCCGGCTGTGGCTTGGGTAGCTGCAGGCCCTGCCTTCCCAGGGGGTGCTGGGGTGGCCCCTTTCCCAGGGCTCCCCTTGACAGGACCCGAGGCTGCTCTGACCTGGACAACCGTCTCTGAGGCCTTCGCCTAGTATAAGAGAAGGGGTGGTTTGTTCCTCTCCTCACCCTCTGGTGGGGACCTCAGGACAACATGGAGGCCTCAGCTGGGGCTCACAAGGTGCCCCCGCTGCTCTCCTCACTCTCTACCTTGTCTGGTGCTCAGACCTGGCCTATCGGCTTCACTCCCTCACTCCTGGGGCCTTTCCAGCCCTGCACCTCCCACTTGGCCACCACCGCCCCCTCCTCTGGGTCGGAGACAGACACTAATTCCTTGGGCAGTTCCCTGCTGGCCCTGCACTGCTCCCAAAGCTGCCCCTATCTATGCAGGGGTCAGAGCCTCCCCTGGCTGGGCTCCCCCATCAGCGAGAGGGCTCTGTGAGCGCAGGCACCAAGCAAGTCCGGCCTGGCCCACTGCCACGCCCTCTGTGGGACCGTTCTCACACCCACTGCCACACCAGGGCCTTGGCACTTGCTGGGCTCCCCACCAGAATGACCTTTGTCCAAATGTTCATGTGCATGTGCAGCCCCCCCCCCCCCAGGTCCCCGATGTCTCTGTAAGGCTTTCCCCGAGCACTCTATTTTAACTGCTGTTCCTACAGCCCAGCCCACCTTACCTTCCTCTTACGCACCCAGCAAAGTGTACCTTGTTTACCGCACCTCCCCCGGATCATCCCGGCCTGCTCCAGACTGGGACCTCCCCTCTGGGCCTCACCTGGCCAGCTCAGGGGCTGCGGGGCCTTTTCCCACCACTGTCTGATGCTTCCTCCTCCTGGCTCTCCAACCTTAACAGCCTCCCAGCCCCCCTGCTTTCCCTCAAGACGTTCCAAGAGCCCTGGCCACCTGCCCAGGGAGGGGATCCCAGCAGATGGAAGTTAACAGGATTCCTGTTAGCTAACAAACCATGATTTGGCCTGAGAAGCCAGATGACCAAGCAATTAAAACTTAAGTCCCTTCACAATAGGACCAGCTGGCCACATCCCATTCACTAGACAGGGAACCTGAGGTAAAGGGGAGTTACTGACAGAGTGGGGTGCAGGACCACCCTGTGGGAAGCAGCCCTTTTAAGCTGCTGCTCTGGCAAGAAGGGCAATTTCCACAGGTGGCTGAAGCAAGCCCAACTGTCCTTGCCCTTTAATTTTCACACCCCCACCTCCTGCTCCCCAAACGCCAATGTGAGGCTTATCTGGCAGAGGAGATGCTCATCATGTAGCCATTCAGCTGGCCTCTGGGGGCTGCTGGGGGACCCGGGATGCTGAGGGGTAGTCTGCCCGAGGCCTCACCTGGCGGGGTGGCTCCGCAGGGGCCCCCTCACTCTCAGACTCCTCCTCACTGCTCTCTGAGTCCTCTTCTGGCTCCTTGGCCTTGCTGGCTGGGGTCAGGGCACCTCCTCTGACTTGGGGGATCACATCCCCTGCCTTCCCAGGGGTTGGGGCGGTCCCTCTCCCAAGAGAGTCCTTGGCAGGGGCTGGTGAGGCTTTGACTTGGGGTGGTTTTACTGAAGGTTTCATCTGGAACAAGAAAATGCGGTTAGGGAAAAATTACTCATCTTTGCCTCTGAGGGATACGAGTGACTTTATGGTTTACCAAGGCTTTTTTCCTCGTATCCTCCAATTCTCAACTCCCTGAGACAGACGCTATCGTTACAATCACGTTCCAGAAAAGGACAAGAAGCTCAGAGAGGTTAAGTCAATCAAGACTAATATGAAGGGCAGAGTTATGACCAGAACCCATGTCTGTGTGGCCCTGGGGGCAGAACCCTCGAACACCATACTCCCCTACTGCCTGGCATGCATGGCCCACTCAGCCCAGAGGGGCAGTCTCTCTCCACCAGGAGGCTCACCCTGTCCACCCCTTCTGCAGGATCTGATCGTGGCGGCCATCCCCAGGGCCAGGAGGCCAAGATTTGAACTCCAGTCTTGCCACTTGCTTGCTGGGGCACATTCCTTTCTTCTAGGGGCTCTTTCTTAGACTTCTAAAACTCTGACATTTCCAAGGAAGGCAGTGCCCTACCTCTACCTCTACCCTACCTTTCACTTGACCCCGGGCTCCTGGGGCAGCCATCTCCTCAAGCTGCTATGGCCTCTGGCCCACCAAAGCCGTGTGTCTGGCTACTGGCTCTCCGGGGCCAGGAGTGGCCTCCTTTCCCGTGGCAGGGATGGGAGCCCGAGGAGCCCCGAAGGCTGCATCCGGGTGGCGATGGGATGTCGGGAGCGGCCCCCGGTCAGGCCTGGGGTAGATGGGAGGAAGGTCTCCACCTTCAGAGGTTACTGGGGGAGGCAGGAGGCAAGGGAGAAGTACTCTGGGCACCAGACCAACTCCTCCCCCGCAAATCCTGCTGGTTCTCCCTCCACACGCCCTTTCTAGTAGGCGCCCTGGGTCCTGCCACCAGCCTCACTCCGCTGGCTGCTTCAACGGTCTCGCTCCCTTCCCTCTGCCCTGTCCTCCAACCCAGGCCACAGCCAGCAACCTCTCTCCAACATAAATCAGGCCATCTTACCTCCACACCTAAAACCCTGCGATGCCTTCTCACAGAGCCTAGAGTATGACCCAAACTCCTCCTGCTGGTCCTCATGGTCTGGCGGCGGACCGCAGCCCCTGCCTACTCTGACCCTCTTCTGTCACTTGCACCTCGTCCACGGCGTCATGGCCTTGTTGCTGCCCCTCGGGGCTCTCTACGTGTCCCCTAGCAACCTGTGACACTTGCAGTCAAACTTCCCAGGATGCTTCCACGTCCCTCCTGCCTGCCACTATATTCCCAAGGCCCGGGTGCCCCATCAAGAGTGACTCCCTGGTCACAGTTCACAGAGGCGTTAATGCCACAGACCAATGCCTGACCATCGCTGATCACGCACCTAGGCCTAGCATTCACCAGGGGGCCCAGAACCCTGCACCCGACTCACCTGACCACACCACCTGATAGCCGCCCTTCCTGCCCGTGGGCCTTGGCTCGAGCAGCTCTTCCTGCTGAAACACCCTCCACACCCCCACCCCCACCCCGGCATCCCTTCCTGGTGAGTCTCCTGTGCATCAAGGCCCTGCTCCAGTGCCACCCCTCCCAGGAAGCCTTCCCTTGTCTCACAGACAGGATGGCGCCTCTCCCTGCCAACCTGAGACGTCTCTCACGCCCAAGGTTCGACGAGCAGCACCTGGCTCCCCACCCGGCCTCGGCCTTTCCAGCTCCCAGTCCCCCTGAAACACTGGCTGAACTGATTTGGCCCCACTGGTGTGCGAAGCCCCGGCCAGGTCACTGGGAGGGTTAGAGGTTCGCAGAGGGCAGCTCCTGAGGATGGTGGCAATTACCTCCACGTAGGTCTCATCGCTTGAGCTGGAGGTCTCCTCGCTGGAGCTGTCGGCCTGGTTGGCTGAGGCCACTCCTGAGGGAGCAGGAGGGAGAGGACTGAGGGCCTGCCCTTTCAGACCGCCCTGCCCTCAGCAGCCAGTGAGAGGCAGGGGCCCTGCGCTCACTTCTCGAGGGCGGAGTGTCAGCCCCACTTTTTCTGAAGCCCCGCAGCTGGGGTGCCTGCCACTCGTCTCCCTGCATTCCCACACAGCCGTGGCTCGGGAAGGGTCGGACCAGGTCCTACCACACTCAAGCCAGTGTCTGACCGCTCAGAGATCTCCGGCCATTATCGTCACACTGAGATAGGCAGGCAAATCCAGGCTCTCCCTTTAGTCTCGGCCTCTACAGTGGGCCCCGGACCCACCTGAGAGCAATAAGCCAGAAGATGCTCCATCACCACCCAGGGCTGCTCCACTCCCTTGGCAAAGTCTGACCTGTCCCTGCAGCAGACCCTCCCTCAGCGAGGTGTGGAGCCCTTACTGCCATGGAGACAAACCTCTAAATTCCAGAATGTCCCACAGCCTGATAAAGCAGTGCCCGGGGCCTGCCTCCCCAGCCCAAACTCAGGGGGCTTGGCGTCAGCACCACTCACCAGGCTTGGCCGTGGTTCCGAGGGCCAGGACGCTGCCCTCCTCCTCGGTTTCTGAGACCAGGACGGTATTTGCCGAGGGCCCTGCTGACTTCCTGGGGGACCTCCCAGACAGAAGGTGGGCCACCGCCTTTCCAGAGGCCAGGTGTGGTGTGGAGTTGACCATTTTGCTGGCTTTCTTGGTCTTTGCCTACGAAGAACAGGGGTGACAGACACAGAGGGGATGGCCTGGTGAATGGCGAGCACAGACCTCTTCCCAGCCACGGGAGTTTGGGCAAATTCCCTCCCTTGGTCTGTTGCTTCATCTCTAAGGTGGGGCCGATGGCAGTACCCGCCCTCACAGAGGCTTGGAGGACGCCAGTGGCAGTCCCTGGGACACGGGAGCTATCTGCTAGGCAGTACTGGGCGGTCTGCGGTGGTTCCTAGCACTACTTGGCATGGCTGCCAGCGCACCCAGCAGCTCGGGGATGCGTCCTCCGCTCCCTGACGCTGCTTCCTCCGCTACCAGCGCACGGTCTTCCACTCTGAGTGGTTTCAGTCTAGAAAATGAGCTTTGTGCTTTCAGAACCACAGGAATCTTATTCACTGTGGTGCCCCCCGCTGCCTCCCATGATGCCTGGAAAATAAATGGATGGGTCACAAGTTGTTGGCCGAACAGACGACTGCAGGGCTGATGGAGGAAAGAAGCTGTTAGAGGTGCGTACTGTGCCCAGGGGCCCGGAGCAGCGGGCATCGTTTCCACCTTACAGAAAAGGAAACTGGGGCTCAGTGAAGGGACGCTCTAGGATCACATGGCTGGTGATAAAGGCTGACATCTGAACCCCAGTTGGACCGTCACCCTGTAGGGCACTTCATTCCCACAGGCCACAGCTTGGAAGGTGGTCCTACTCACCTTGGCTTTCTCCTTTGCGCTCGCTGGCAAAACCGGGCCCGCCGCTGAGCAGTTGGTAGCCGCTAGTCTTGGGGCTACAAGACAGAAACACCCACGGGCTGAGCTAGATGAGCTTTTTCTCATTAAGAACAGCCAACAGGTCTCAGCTCACCGGACGGTTCAATTGGTATGGCTGCCCGGTGCTGGCACGAGGACCTGAGGCTGAGCCCAGACTTGTGGAGAAGAGCTCTGGGGTGCAGGAGCCACAGCCAGAAGTGGCGAGAGGGCAGGGCGACATGAAAGCCACAGGTCCATGTCCCCCAGGGAGCCCTGACCCCCTGCTGGCACGAGACACTGGAGCCCCCAGAGCAAAGGGCTGGCTCAGAGGTGTGCTGCATACTAGCTTGATGGCACGGCCCCCTTCAGGGTGGGCCAGTCGTGCAGGCGACCACGATGCAGCCCGAGAGTCACTCAGCAGGATGGGGACAGTGGTCAGCCAGCCCGCCCCCAGGCCACACAGAAAGCTGCTTGGGATTTCAAGAGTTTCTAGTGGAAAGGCAGCTAAACCACGGGCCTGGGAACTGGTCGGGTGTTGAGACTTGAGATTCCTGGTACCCTCACACCAGGGGACTCTCTCCCCAGAGCTCAGACAGGACGAGATTCCTAGGGCGTGCAGTGAATGTGAGAGGACACTGCGGAGATGAACGGCGTGGTCTGACTCCCTTCCTGGGAGTTAGGGAGTTTAACTCCATCTCCTTTTCTTTTTAATTTTAGACGCATTTGTAAGTGGAGAGGAAGTACAGCGAACCGCACAGCACCAACCATTACCAACTTGTGGCCAATGTGATGTCAACCAGCCTCTCTGGCATCCTTCCCCATCAAGTATGATTCTGAAGAGAACGCCAGACATGTACCACGCTGCCCACAAGTATTTCCATATGCTTCTCTCAACGGGGACTCAATTAGGATTCCGTTATCACAGGAAAAAATCCATAAACTATCACTAAATAAGATTCATGAAAAAAAAATTCATTAATATCAGCTATCAGTCAGTATGAAACTGACCAGTTTTTGTGTCACACAGCGCGTAGATACGGATGTGTGCATGGACGGGCGGCTATCTGTAGGCTCAGATGCAAAGGGGACAGCTATAAAGCCACCTGCCAGGACACATTTGCGGGGGAAAGGGAACCAGGACAGGAGAGGAGAAAACCGCTCATTTTTCTTCCACGTGCTTTCATATGGTTCAAAGTGAACTTGTTCTGCATTTATAATTTTGGAAGATTAAGAAAGACAGAAGATATATATTCAATATGATCTCGAATATTTTTAAAAACATGCTCAGGAAAAATAAATGGAAGAATAATTTGCCAAATCGTAGGCGGTAAGAATATGGGTACTTTTTTCCCTGCCTTTTTAACCATTTTCATATATCCTATAACGAACAGTCCCCAGTGAATTCTGGATTTCTTTTACAATTGGAAAATATACCTAAAATCAAGAAATTACCTTCTTCGTAAGCAAAACCCACAGCCTTGCAGAGAAAAAGGATGATTCCTCTGTGGAGTTATGGCTGTGTTGGTTAAAGCACGAACTGCCCTGAGGACTTGGGGAGAAGGGGCTGGGCAGGCCTCACGGGGTCCCCCTTGCGAAATCTCTGAGACCCGTGCCCAGTAGAGCCTCCCCATGCTACCTCGTACTCTTCCAGAAGGACAGGAAGTGCAGCCCCTCTCCCAGCAGCCCACAGGCCACACAGAAGGGGTGCCTGTCAGCTGCCCTCTGAGATCTTTCTAGAAGTTCTTCTACAAATGTGGGCTTCTTTCCATCTTTATCAGAATCACCCGGGGGCTTGCAACAATGTAGCTGTTGTACCTCAAATCAGACTGTAAGGGCCCTGCTGAGCTTTTGTTCACCACTGGATTCCCAGCATCAGGGACACAATGTTTGGCACGAGAAAGGGCTCAACTAAATACTGCAAGAGGGATGTGAGATGCTTCCAATCTTCTCTCTAAAAGGTCCTGGTCTTCCCAGGGCTCAATGGAGGAGAAGCTGGAGGTGGGCTATCCCCCCAAACAACCCAATATCCAGAAGCCTGCCCCCCGAAGCTGCAGGGCCCTGGGCTGAGCCCCTACAAACACCCCGATGGAAGCTCCCCCAACGTGCAGGGCGCTTACTGGCTTTGGCGGTTTCAGCTTCTGCCTCCTCCTCCTCCTCCTCCTCTTCTGAGCTCTCAGAGCTGCTAATAGGGTCTGACACTCGGGTCTTCTTAGCCTGCAGTGCCGCATCCTCCTCCGCCTTCCGCTTCTGGCCAACCTCTGAGGTTCTGCAGGACGAGGTGACTGGCTGTACCAATCAGGTGGCAAGGGCACCTCCAGGAGATTTGAAAAGAAAGATATGCCCCCCCCCACCGCCCTCACCCTCCGCTCCCCAAGGAAAGGTGCATAGAGGGTTTGAGAACATGGTGTAATACACTTGTATTCTGCATTTTCACACATTTCATAAACTATTAGTCTTCAAAATAACCAGCAAAGGTCAAAAACATTATATAACAATGGCCAACCATTCCTGAGTGGAATGAGCCAGCACCTGTAGGCTGTTCATAGGACCATCCAGACTACCCCCTCCTTCAGAATTGGCAGCACCGGCACTGCCCTCTTTCTGGAAGACCCTGCTCAGCTCCTTCCTGTGCTTCGGGCCTCAGGGCCAAAACAGACTCCTCAGGGGCCCTGCCTGATGGTGCCCCACCCCCACCTCTCTCTGCCCTGCCATCCTGTTTCATTTTCTTCAGAGCACTTTTCTCCCTCCTGCTATTCTACTGACTTCCTGCCTGACTCCCCGACCATGTAGTCAAACCCCGGGGCGGGGAGGGGGCTGCTGCCATGAACCTCTGTGGGCTCACTATCTTCAGCATGTAGCTTACATCTCAAAAAATGAACAACTAAGTGACTTGCTCAGGGTCAGCGAGGAGGAATTTTGGAGTCTGGGGCACGGGCAGGACAAGCACCCAGATGGCTGAGTCCCTGCAATGTGCACGGACCACCTCCTCTGACCTCACCCTCCCACCCCGACAGCATCACTGTCTGTGCCCCGCGTTCCCCAGCTGGGCTGGATGCGCTCCGCCCCAGTTTGTGGTCCCTTGTTCCCAGGAAGGCCACTTGTTGGGACTTCCCTGAAAAACAGGTTTCACTTATTACGCTCATCAATTCATTCTGCCCCTCTCGCCCCAACAGAGTGTAAAGTTTCATGAGGGCGGGGATTCTTCTCTGGTTGGTGCCAGGTATATCAGGAACAGTTCTGGCTCATGGTAGCTGCTGCTTGATAAATATTGGGGTGGGGGTGGGGGTGGGGATATGCCTTCGATGGTCAGGTTTAACACCTTATTTACTATTACTGTATTTTACAGATGAAGACACAGACTCAAGGAAGCCAAGTTTGCCCAAGGTCATACGGCTGGCTGTTGGGTTTGAACTCTGCTGAGAGCCATTAGACCAGGCTGCCTCTGGTGGGTGTGAGGTCCTCGTTCCATTCAGTACCCCTCACCCACAGAAGAGACCAGTGACAAGGAAGGGGCTCACTGAAGCGGTTCTCTAGGGAAGGAAGTGCCAGACACCTAGGCATGCTGAAGGGGGTGAGGGAGAGGAAGTGCAGGGTGGGCACTGCACCCCGACCTTCCCTTACAGCAGAGGATAGCTGAGAACTGAGAGCTGACAGGGCCTTCACAGACCGTAGCTCTCCCCTGGAAGCTGGGATCTCTTCCGTATCATTCTTGCCTTTGCTTACACACCTCTGACGACAGGTAGCCTATCTCATTTCTGGATAGCTCTGATGACCAAGTGCTCGTATTCAGAAGCTGAAGTCTGTCTCCCTAAGGTGGTACACCTGGGTCCCACTTCACTTTCTCAGAGCCCCAGGGAACAACAGCCCACTCCCTTTGTCCTCAGAGATGTGCAGACCTCTCACCTGCCCCTTTGCCATCTCTCTCTTTTTTTTTTTTTCCCTTTACCATCTCTTGTCCATCCTGGACAGTTCAGTATTTTCTATTCATTTTTCATGGGACATGACTGCAGGTTCTTCACTCCCCTGGATGACTGTGGTCAGGCCAGTTCACAGAATGATTATCCCCTCCCTCCCTCTCAAACCATTCCTCTGTTGATATGCCCTTGGATTATCCCCCCTTTCCTGTTTCACATGTTTCACAGACATTTCGCAACACGTCCTCCCTCTCCCTCCAAACTGGGCTTGCTTCTTGCTCCACGCTCAAGCCCACCTTCCATGCAAGTGCACAGGCCAGGCACCTGGGAGTCAAAGAGCCCACCCCTCCAGATCATCCACAGCTCCCTGTCTCGTCCCCTAGAGGGGATACTCCTGGAATATCCTGGAATTGACTATCTGACTCTCCACCCCTCTGTTATTCCTATCTCAAGCCCCATCAGCTCTTGCCTGGATGATGGTGTCCACAGCCCCAAGCAGGCACACCATCCTGCAGAGTGATCTTACCACTCTCCTCCACTGCACCCTTTCATGGCTCCACTGCTCTTGGGGCAAAGACACAACTTCTCACCACAGACGATGAGGTCTTGCAAGCGTGGACCCTGCGAGCCGTCCAGCCTCCTCCGTCCTGTGGCTGCAGCCATGGGCCTCAGCACCAGCAGTTCCTTCTGCCAGGCCTGCTCTACCTGCCTCTCCCGCCCTACTGCCTTGTTCCCTCCCCCACTCACTGCAGCTGTTACGCCAAAGGTCACCACAGGGAAACCTTCCCAAAACTCCCAAATGAGGCCCAGCTAACCTGTTATGGCACCAGGTCCTTTGTCATAATCGTTACTACCATTTTAATTTTACATTTGTTGGTTTCATTCTTGGAGGCATGCCTACCTCCCGGACTCCAATGTCAGCTCTGGGAAAGAAGGAACCACATCTGTCTCACTCATGACAGTTATCTCCGTACTTAGAACAGGACCTGGCATTTAGCAGGTAGGTGCTCAACAGATGTTTGTTGACTGAATGAGTAACACGCTGCTGAGAAGCTATGGTCCTTGAAAGCACTGATCACAGCTCCCAGTGTCCTCTCTCACTATCAGACACCCATACCTGTGACCTGGCTTCTCGGGGGCAATACCAATATCCACAGCGGGCTATGTAGACAGATCGCAGACCAGATTAGAATCCTAGCTTATTTCAAGCTGATGGCTTGGGGTGTCCCTACTCCACTCTTTCAGCCCCGTCAGACTTACTGTTGCCAGTGAGTATAGATGTCCATAAGGGTTACAGGCTGAGTCAGGAAAGTTTTCTGCAGAGAAGTAAAGAGAAAGCAGCAATTAACCCCCCAGCACAATATGGGGCCTCTTTGGGCCCAACTCTCCACAACCTCATGGGAGACTTTTTGCTCTGGGAATTACGTCTGCTTGGCCCAGTCAGTACCACTCAAACCTTCCAGAGACAAGGAAGGCAAGTACTTCCTGCTAAAACCTTCTAAGACAACGTTGTTAGTGAGAGGTACCTTTGAGAGACTGGAGTTAGAATATTCCAGGCTAACATTAATCCGGCAGTCCCAAACCTTCCTGGCACTCTCCACGCTAGAGGCCACAAGACAGGAGTTTTTTTCGACCCCTGACCTTTCAATAGTCTTTGAAAGGCCAGGTGGGTCAATCTTCCCACCTGGGCAGTACGAACCACAGCCTAGACATCCAAGCTGTCTAGGTGGCATGACCGCAGTCCACTCATCTGCTGAGAAGAGACTAGAGCCAAACGGTGCCAGTCCCTTGGTAGAAGCAGAGGGAACCAGGTGGAATCCAGCATTCTGGAGCCAAGGCCAGATGGCCCACTCTGTAAATGTCAAGAACCCAGGGTGTCAAGTGCCCCAGGGAGGTTGAGTGAGCAATGTGAGGTGAAGGCAGCATCAGGGATCTGGGCAGAATGGCCAAGAGGCTGCATCTGGAGTCAGGCAGAGCTCCTTCCTTAACTGGCTGAGCTAATCTCTTCGCCTCGTCAAACTTCGGGCTCCTTCTTTATAACACAGGGATAAGAGCAGAACCCACCTAGCAGGATGCTATCGGGCCTAAACAAGATATTCTATCTAGTCAGTGCCTGCCGCAGGAGCAGGTAACACACAGACTCCAATTGTCGATTTCACTCTGCTCTGCCCCAGGCACACTTGCTTCCTTACTAGCCCTAAAAAGTGCTGCTATTCTTTCTGCCTAGAATGCTCTCTCCTATTAACTACATAGCACATTACCTCACTCCCTTAAGGCTTCTGCCTTCTTAGCGGTGAAATGTCAGGTGAAATGTCACCTTCTCAGTGGGGTTTCCTGATCACCCTATTTATAACTGAACTTTGATATTCCTTATCCTCCTTGCCTGCCTTATTTTTATAGCTAATACCTATGATCACTGAACAGGTTATATCAACTTTTTAAAATATCTGTCCTCTGTCTGTTCCTGCTACATTGTATGCTCCATGAGGAGAGGATACTTTGGCCTAGACAAATACACCAGTGAAGATGGGTACTACTGTCTCTTACCCCATTTACCTGTTAAGTGATCGAAATGGAGTAAGAAGGCAATCAAGGTCCAGAGAGGGTTGAGAAAAGCTTGGATAATGTCTTAGAGCCCATCACTCTTTAGGGAGCTCCTGGGAGCAAGCATGAGGACCAGAGCTGACACCACAGCCAAAGGCACGACTAATCAGGTCAATATCCACTTTAACCAGCTTAAAAGCCTCCAGTGATTTACCACTGATCTTCAGATGAAGACCAAACTAACTACAGTAGGGCTCTAGGCAGCTCCCTACCCCCTGTCACTCTGTACTCCACACTTCAGCCACAGTGGACTTTCCAGAGGCCAGTACAAATGCAAAAAGTTCCCTCCCACCACAGGGCATTTGCACCTCTGCCTGGAATATCCACCTCCCTTCTCTCAGGTCTCAAATCAACATCCACTTCCCCAGGAAAGCAGTCCTGGATATCCCTGACACTGGCAGTTTGCCATCCCTGCCTTATCGCCCTACGCCTCACATTCTTGGCACTTAATGTGTTAAGTGTACAGTTACTTTTGTGATTCTTGATTTATGTCCACCTTCCCTGCTGGATTTAGAATATAAACCCTAGGAGGGCTGGGGGACCTGCTCAACATTCTATCACCAGCACCCTGAGCACCAGAGTGAGTTGCTGAAAAAAATGAATGAAGTAAGCAATGACTCCACCACAAGCTCGCATTCCAAAGCTTCCTGACTCGGTACCGGTGGGATGAGGGCCCGCGCTTCACCTCAAGTAAGGGGCCACAAGCCCCCTCCCTCGGCGCTCTGTGGCCTCCTCACCTTTCGCCAGGGTCTGATCACAATTCACCCCTCAGACTCTCAGCAACCCTCTAGCCCTCCCGGGCCGCGCTGAGCCACGTGGCCCGAGACTTCGGAAACTTTAAACCGCCACTACCGGGAAGGGGGTGGAGGTAAGGGGCGCGGGAATTACAAAGCCGGCGCGTCCGGGATCTCACATCCCGGCCCTCCCGGCCCGCCCGGCCCGCCCACTGCACAGCTGGGGAAACTGAGGCCCAGAAGGACAGGGAGCCGCAGGGGGACAGAGGCTGCGGCTCCTTCACTACTCCTGACCGCCTCCCAGAGCACCACACGAACCGGCTCTGGGCGCCCGCCAGGCCGCTAGGGGAAGGGGCGCAGGCAGTCCCTCTCCAAATCTTGCACGCGGCCCTAACACACGGCCCGCGCACGCTTACCTGGCCACTCTGCTCCTTCACTTCCCGCGCCGCGCGCACATAGCCCGCCTGTAACAGATGCTGGTAGATCAGGGGGAGCAACTCCCGGCGTTTCCTGGCCTCGGCCATGCCGGCGAAACCGGCCCGTCCGCTCACCTGCACGCCCCCCTCAGTCCCCGCCCGCCACTTCCCTAGTGCCCTTAGACCTCGCGCGCCCCACTTCCGGCTCCTCTTTCGCCTGCGTCGCGCGGCGCGCCGGGAAATGTAGTCTTATTTCCTGGAGTGGCCGGCCCCGCCCCAGAGGGTAAAAGGGGCGGAGGCTTGGAGGATAACGAGGCCTCCCATTGGCAGGGGAGGGCGTGGTCAGACCTAGACGCGCCTCTTGGCCTTGAGCGGAATGACTCCTTCTCAAACCCTTCAAACTTGCTCCCTGCAGGGATTTGTCTTCCATGTTCGCTGTGACATCAGCCATAGGGTTTTACTCATGTCTGAACATCTTAATCTGCATCTCTCTCTGGTCCCGAACTTCCAGTAACCCACTCATTTATTCACTTCACAGAGTTTTTAGGACCCATGACTGTTTGTCGTTATTCATTCATTGTCTAAATCGTTTTTCAGCACCATACTTCAGGCTAGTGCTCACCTAGAATGGAGGGATAAAAAGATGGATAAAAAGCGGTGGCTACCCTCAAAGCTCACAAGGAGATTCGGTAACCAAGCAACTATGGTTCAGTGCCTTGAGTGCATGGTCGGGGACAGGCACAGCCCAGGGGAGCCTGGAGGAGGGGCACCTAACCCCAAAGAGACATCTGATTTAAGGCTTAAAGATGGAGTAGGAATTTCTAGGTGCAGAAGAGAGAACTGGCATTCCAGGCAGAGGGCACTGCCTGTATATAGACAGGAGAAACCACTGCTATAGGCTGGGAAGCCCAAACATAGAACCCAGTCTGTGCTGGTGGGCTGTGGTTGTGGGAAAGAGGGGATGAGTAAGGACACAGGAGGATGGAGAAGTAAACGGGCCCTACAGCACCCTCTCCTGCTGAGTAGAGTTTGCACTTTGTTCCAAGGGTGATAGATAATCTCTGACAGGTTTTATGTAGAAGGGTGACCCGGGTTTGTGTTTTTAAGAGATTGCTATCACCAAAACATGGAGGATGGATCTGTGGAGAACAAACTAGATGTGAGGCTGTTGTACTTGCTGAGGGGAGGTTGGCAGGGAGAGGATGAGGTAGGCTGGGGAATATTTGAATCAGCTCTTTTAACTTCATGGACCCATTGAGAAACTGAAGATAGCATGAACCACCTAGACTTTGCCGTAGAAAATTTTGAATGTGCGCAGACACATAACGTTTTCAAACCGATTTTGTTGTGGATAGGCACATAACTGAACCTACTAGAGTTAGGAACAACTGTTCCAGGAGGAAACAAGAATAGGACCAGGTGACTGAAAGCAGTGAGTGAGGAAGAGGAAGGAGAGGAATCTGCATTCAGCCATTTAGTAAAATATTTATTGAGTACCTACTATTGGGATGAAGTAGTGTCCACCCCAACAGAGCTTAATGTCTAAAGGGGAAGACACACGCTAAACAGTTATACGAATACTTTATTATAAACAGCAAGTCCATGCAGAAAGGAGAAGAATAGAGTTTTCTTATGGAACAGTAAACACTGTGCAGGAGTCACATAGCTAGGGTTCAAATTCTGACTTTGCTTCTTGTTAACTAGGGAACCTTGGCTAAGTTACATAACTTCTCTGTGCCTCAGCTTCTTCATCTGTAAAATAGAAATAACTGTAATATCTACCTCACAGGCTTGTCCTAAGGAGTAACTGAGTTCTAAGCAGAAATGCTCAGAAAAGCTTCTAAGAATAGTGCTGTGCCTAGATGTATGTTAGCCATTATTGTGGAAGCATTTAACAGCAAGGAGGGATCTATCCTTTCTTGGGGGTTAGGGAAGGAGTCCTTGAGGAAGTGGTGTTTGTGAGGAAATCTGAACTATATGTAGGTGAGGATGGGGAGGCATTCCTGGGCAGAGGGAAGAACCCGTGCAAAGGGCCTGAGGCAGAAGGTGCAGCTGAGAGAAGAGGCGAGAAAAGGCCTTGGGAGCAGGGTGTAGGGGGAGAGCAGGGGGATTGGGGAATGTGGAAGGTGGGCACAGACAGATTCCACATTAAGGAATCTTTCTTTTCATCTTAAGCATGATGGGAAGCCACTGACAGTGTAAGCCCAAGAGGGACAGGATAGTTTTTCATTTTAATGTGATCTGTGTGAATGCCCAGTGGAGAATGGAGTAAGGTGTGTATGCATCCATGCCTGAGGACAAGCTAAGGTTAGGAGGGCAGGTGGGAGTCCAGGGAAAATATAATGGGGCAATGCTGGTAGCAGAGGAGGTGGAGAGTGGTGGAAGATTCCAGAGTTGTCGGGAAGTAAAATCATCATAGAGATGTGTTGGAATGGAGGGCAGGGCAGAGGGAGCGTCAGGAAGGACTGTGAGCTTTCCGTGCAGGCAGGGACTTTCCCTGAGAAAGGGAAGCCTGCAGACGACAGGAAGGGGGCAGAGTGGGGAGGGGAGGATGATGAGGGGGACATGAAAAGCACAAGTTCCACTTTAGGGCCGTAGAGCTTGAAATGCCTTCGAGACACGGAGTGCAGGTGTCAGGTAGGCACTTGGGGGCCTGGGTTTGGACCCCCGTGAAGATGGGCAGTTGTCAGAAGAGAGATGATGACTGAGGCTGTGGCTGAGGGCCGGGTGGTCCAGGGAGCAGAACGCAGACAGAGGAGAGAAGGCAGCCCGGGAGGGAGCCCCGAGCCGTACCCACAGGATAGGACTGCGCAGGGGAGGCCGTGCCTGGCAAGGCTGAGAAGGAGTGAACAGAGAGGTAGGAGAAGCCCCAAGAGGGTGGGTGTAGGGAAGGAAGGCAAGGGACGAGTTTCAGGAAAGTGCGGTGAGCCCATGGGGAATGCTCTAAGAAGGCCGAAGGGATGAGGATGGAACCGTGAGCTTTGGTTTGATGACAGCCATGGTGACTGTTGACGGCTTTCAGGAGCACTACTTCCGTGGAGCGATGGAGAAGGTCAGGTGTCCGTGGTCAGAGGTGAAGGAGGCAGCGCGTCTTTGGAGAAGTTTCTGTGCAAAGGGGAGGAGAGAGACAGTGTGACAGGGTCGGTGTGTGTGTTGGGGGAGGTGTGTTATAAGGTGCAAGAGAGCCGGGTTTGTTTAAAGGCAGATCGAGGGAGAGAGCTTAATTAGGGGTGTAGGGAACAGGGGAGGTAATCAGCAAGTGATGTTCGGGAGCATATGCAAGAGGGAATGGGTTCAGGCATGTGGGTGGAGGGGTTGGTCTCAGAGAGGAGGAGGGATGACTTCTCTAGAACCAAAAGAAGGAACAAAGAGTGGATGGGTGCAGATGTAGATGTAGGTTTGTAGTGGGATGTTAAGGGAGATTTCATCTTGAGCTTCTATTTTTTCTGCAAAGTGGGAGGCAAGGTCCTCTGCTGAGAGCGAGGAAGAGGTGGTGAAGAGTCTGGAGGAAGGAGGAGAATGAGCATTCTGACTTGGGAAGCAAACTTGCCCGCAAAATCCCCAATTGCCTGATAGTGTCGACAACCCAGTTAGAAGCAGGTGATCGTTAATTTACGAGTGTCCCGTCCCATCCCATCGAGAGATTTCCCCCATCGTAGCTCACCTACCTAGGGGGAGGGCGAGGGGAAAGTACTTAGTGGAGTTTATCTAGAGGACTCGGGTTTTGCCAGATGCATGAGGAAGAGAGGCACAGGGATCTAAAGTGTTGGCAAGAGAGGGTCTCAGTCTCTGGCCTCTGGGATTTACACTGGGCAGGGAGGGAAGATGGAGTCAATTTTCAGGGAGAGAGTGGAAGCCTCCAGGTGCTGGGCCTCTACGAGGCTGATTAACCAGCAGCCTGAGCTGAAAGACAGTGGGCAACTCCAACTGATGTCAATGCTCAGGTTCCTGATTGGGGGGCTGGATGTGCCACTGACTGAGATAAGTCAATAGGCTGATGAGCATACAAATCTTTGGGCAAATCAAACCTTTTTTTCACCCCTCTAAGCACTTATTTTCACCCCGTGGGGTATTATCACTACTGAACGATTTCATGGGATATAAATTTCCTGAGGGCAGATTAAGGGTTGTCTTGTTGGCTGGGCTATCCCCAACCCCAGTCAACAAACATTGGCAAATGCAAGGGTGGTTATAGCCTGACTCCTGAGGAAGACAGGAAGGCAGAGCAGGCAGGGCGCATGTTGTGGTTACAAGCCTGGAAGCAGAAATGTGGAAGCTTCTAGAAGTCAGTGGAGAGGGTGCTGGGTCATGAGTCTTTGGCTGACCTTGGGAAAAAGGAAGAACTTATATTAAATTAAAAACAAAAACAAAAACAAAACCAGGATGGTCTAATACCTTCTGTCTGGCAACAGGTTGTTTTGTTTTGTTCCTAATAAAATTCATTTTAAGCACTTATGCTTTGTCCTTGGCTCCTGAGAGGCTGCCTCTTCTGTGGACAATTTTTTTTTTAATTTCCTTGATTTTCTAAATCATACCCTTCACTGAATTGCCTCAGGGCCCAAGTACAAAATTAAAACATTAAACTGATAAAATATAACATGGCAACAATTAAGACAGCAGCAAACAAAACAGTGCATTAGAAAAAATTAGCCTCAGAGCAATTTTTTTTTTTTTTTTTTACCAGTTAGAAAAAGATGTCTTTGTTAGCGGACGAAGCCAGAAGCTTCCAGACCACTCGACTGTGAGTGCCTCTTGGCCTTAGTCATCTTGAATTCTCAAGCAGGGCACAGTGAGGGCACTCAGGAAATGAGGGAAGGAGGGGACTGTCAGCAGAAGGGAACAAAGCTAAGTAGGTGGGACACTATACCCTTCTTTTCCCAGCAGGATGACTCCTGCACAGAGTTGGAAGGTAGCACAATACAGGGGAGAGGTTACTGAGCCAGGGGTCAGGAATCTATTTTTGGCCAGGCTCTGCTGTGTGATCTTGGGCCTGTCTCTTGACCTCTCTGATCCTCAATATCTCTACTGGTTGGAGAGGTTAAGCAAAAGCCCCTCTGGCCTTGGAACTCTCGAGAGGGGCCCATCTGGGAAGGCTGCCTTTGCCCCCAGAACCCAAAGATGGCCCCTTCATCTACTGTAACAATGTGTTCTCCCTGGGCCAAGTCACTTGGGCCAGTAGGTTTCCCACAGTCTCCTTCCTGCTCCTGGGATGTCAATTTCTTGAGTTCTTTTCTCTTCAATCTCATTGGAGATTTTAAAGATTTACAAAAGGTTTAAAAGTGATTACTGGAGCCAGGAGTTAAACAATTCAGGGACGTACAAAGATAAAGTTAGTCCTTCCCTCCAGGCCATCCACTCCCCGATACCTCCACCCCCAGCAAACCCCTCGGGGCCTGGTGTCAGGTCCCTTCACATCCTTCCTCCAGGCTCGGACAGACACAGACGGACAGACATAGAAGCCCTGCACCAGGTTTTTTAAGGTTTTAATCCTCCCCCCTCCATTTCCCGTTTTCATCTCTCTTTTCTTTCTTTTTTGCAAAAGGGGATCATCCTAAACATACAACTCAAGCAACTGGTTTTTTTCACCGAGGGGCAGATGGGAGCCATTTCTCTAGATGTTGGGATCGTTGTGATCGCCGCAGCCTTCTGAGTAAGCGTGGCAGCTCACCTACCAGGAGCCCTCGCTGTGCTGCAGGCAAAGCATTTATGGGTTTAGCCCTCAGAGCCCGCTATGGAGCGTTTCCCTGGTTCTTTGCCCTGTTCATAGAGGAGGAAGTCGAGGCTCAGAGAGCTAAGGCCTCAGGCAGTGAGCTTTGAGCTAGCCTGGGTGAGGGGCAGCGTTGGAGGGAGGCCAGCTGCAGGGGTGGGGCGAGAAGGGGGGACTCCCGCTGACAGACAGAGGTGGAAGATAGCAAGGGACAGGTTATTTACTTTTTTTCTGGCTAATACGACAGCGCTCTCTCAACTCCCTGGCAAATACATCCTTGCGGACTGGAGCTTTAATTTTTGTAGAATGGAATGAAAGTGGGCCAGAGGGGATGCTCTGGTTTATTTTAATAGCTAAAGCCGGATTAACTGCCAAAAGGGTGTAGCAATTCACAACTTCATCAGCATAATTTCCTATTTATGTGGTTTTATTTCTCAAAGCTGCAAGTGCCCTTGGAGATCAGGAGCCTGGCTCTCTCTCTTCTCACTGATAAGGAAGCAGGCCCAGAGCGGAGGCAGGAATCAGCTTGGTGAGGTCCCAGCCAGTTCGGGGCCGAGGTAGGCGCAGTCCCGCTTCATACCTGCCTTCTTTCCAGCTGGGTCTGCCCCCTCTCTCCTCCCCTGTCCATTCTCCACACCATATCTGGCATAACTTCTATACCCAGCTTATCAAACCTCCCCTGGGAGGTCAACCGCTGACCAGGAGAACGAATCACAGCTTCCTTACAGGCATTCAAGCTCAGCCCTGTCTGGTCACGCTTCAGACCCAAGTGCAAATACCACCTCTTCCGAGGTGCCTTCCCTGACTGCCTCAGCTTCTCACCAGAGCGCAGTCATCTCTGCTCTGCAAGGAGGCCCTCTCTTTTGGCTGCTCCTTCTGGGAGGAGCCTCATTCCAGAAAGGCCCACCAGGAGGGGGCAGTGCACCACCAAAGAAAGGTCTCCCTAAAGGTCAAGGTCACCAGGGGCCCGGAGGCAGGCCTTGAACCCTTTGGTGTGCACCCCATCATCTCCACTGTGGACGCCTGTGGGAATACGGGGTTCCATCGCAGTGGCGTGGCCTTTGGCATGCCCCCCCCCCCATGCCTCAGTTTGCATCTGTCAATTGAGAGGGGTTGGACCAGCTCTGCGTTTCTGCAAGCGCCGTAGGCACAAAGTGACTTCAGGAGATAAATAGATGGACATTTTAAAATGGAAATCATTATGTATTTATTTTGATGTGTATTAGACAAAAAATAACTAGCACATCAAACCTGTTATTTCACAGATATTATTGCTTAGAACGGGGCTAAAGTAGGCATTCAAGTAAAAAAAAACAGTGAGTCAATGTAAAAGAAGGTAGCAATTAAATAATAGTACAGGTGGTAAGACGGCGGTGAATGGCTTCCATCGAGAAAACATTGGTCTGCCTTTGATGTTCTAGAATTCTGTGATTTGTGGTGATCCTTGCCAAGGATGGGGGCAGGGAGGGAGGCGCCGCCTCAGGGAGCTGGGGCACTGGGCCTTGAGCAGAGGGGCAGGAATTCAGCAGATGGGCCATGTCCCCACCACCAGAGCCTCCCCCACCTGTGGAGGGGTGCAAGGGCCTGCTCCTCCTCCCCGCCTTCTTTCTCAGCTTCCCTGCGGTTACTAAGGAGTGGGAGGCTGAGAGGGGCCGCATTCTGGAAGCTCATCTGCTCCCGCATTCTCACCCAGCACCCTGCTTGGCATCAACTCTCCAGGGTGATGATTAACAAAGATTCAGGGAGGCACTGGGGGTGGGGAGAGAAAAGAAGGCAACACGGACAGAGTTTTCTGACATATGTGAATGTCCAACCTGGAATGACCGTCTTATCCCCAAACTTGCCTGTGCGTTGTGATCACCTGGCAATTCAATAGAAATGCAGTTCCTGGGCCCCACCTCGGGCAATTCTGATTAGGGAGCCCTGGCATCAACCCTTTAAAAACCTTGCCAGTCGGTTCTGATGCTTTTAGGTCTGGAACCACCACAGTGGACCGCACATTTTAATCGGTGCACCTGGGGAGAGACCGGGGCTCAGAGAGGTTTGCTGCTTACCCGGAGTCACCCAGCATATCAATAGCAGATGTCCTGACACCCAGTTTCGTGCTTCTCGCTGAGCATCTCTTGTTGAGCCTAGTCCCTGGTTAGCAGAGAGAACTCCACTGACAAATGTGGTGGGATTTCTTTGAGCCTCCTTTGCGTCTGGGCTTCTCAAGGACTTTCCACAGAAAAGAACCTGCTGTGTGAACAGCCATCTGCTTTAAAGACTGGAAGGGGTGGCGAGGGGCGGTGGGGGTGGTGATGGAGGGGGTGGCTGGGAGATGAAACCTCCTCTCTGCTCTTGCCAGCCTGCAGTCACACGGGATCCTCAAGGAACAGGATTAGGAGCCATGACTAGGGGGTAAATTTCAGATAGAATTTTCAAATAGTGATCAGTGACCTGGAAGACAATTGACCTTGCTCTCTGCCTTTTTTTTTTTTTTTAAGAAATTAAACATTCAATGTATGGAAAGCATAGGGACGCGTGCATACAGCTTCCGTATTCCCGGGACTGAGGTTGTGAAATAAGACATCACAAATAAGTAGCAGCCTCTCAGTCTAGTCCCCTCCCTCCTGCCCAGAGACAGTCACCACTGTGTTCCCTGATGTTGGCGTGAATCTTTCTTGTACATATTTTTATGTTTATGCTATATATGTATACATCCATAAAACATATAAAGTATTGCACTGCAGATTTTTAAAGTTTTTGTCGGTGCTCTAACATTGCACATAGCCTTCTGCAACTTGCTTGTTTCCTTTCAACATTTTGTTTGAAATTTATCTGCATTACATGCAGAGCTGAGGACAGATGTTGCTGCTATTCCAATCCATTTCATTGTTAACTGTGTGCTGCGACTTATTAATCCATTCTCCTCATGGTGGGCATTTGAGCTCGTTGCCGTTTTTCACGACCGGAGCCTCACGGCCACAAAAGGTCCTTGCACAAATCTCCCACGCGCACCTGGGGAGGGGTCGCCAGGCGCACGAGCGTCTCCCAGCCCGCCCGCCATCCCCTGGCTGCTTCTGAAGGGCTGGCCCGTTCCTGTTGCTCCCCATCCAGACTCACGCTGGCGGTTGTCAGACTCTGGAATTTATGCCGCTCTGACGGGGGCCAAATGCCTCTCGTTGATGTTTTTAATTTGTATGTCTCTGATCAGTGGGGCTGAAACGTTTTCATCACTTGTCTGGTCGCTTGCATTTCCTCTCCTGTGAATTGCCTTTGTTTCCCTGGCCCACGTTTCCAGTGGGCTGTCTGTGTCGTCCTTCCTGATTTGTGGGAGCTCGAATCCTGGGCCTTTGGCTTCTACCTCCTGCCAGTCGGTGGCCCGTCTTCACACTTTATTTATGGAGTCTTTCGATGCACAAGGATTTTACATTCTAGTATAATTACAGTGTCAATCTCTCCCTCTGCGGCCCGGGCGTCTGCCCTCTGTGGTGAGCAGAGGCCATTTTGCCGGCACAGCGCCCTCCGCAGGAGGCCGGGTGCCCCCGTGAGAAGAGAATGGGCTCCCGGAGCAGGGCCAGCTTGGACGGAGTCTTCCCTGAGAGGTGGACGAGTGAGGTGAACTTGGGAGTAAGCTGTTTTACCTCTGGGTTCCAGCTTCCTCTCTTGTAAAACAGGAAAAAGGACAGAGGCTAGAAAGAGGAGGGCTGTGGTAGACGTGGGGAGGACTGGCTGACAAGAATTCCCAGAGAGGCCCACTGAGCCTGGATGTCCCGATGTCGTCGGGTCCAAAGGGAAGGATGCACTATCTTGGAATCTAACCACATCTCAGAACATGGCCAGGTCTCTGGAGGAACCGGATGTGTGGAATTCAGCCTTACCAGCCCTCCCCTCCCACTCGGGCCCTGCGTCCTGAGCCCGTGTTAGGTGACTCCGGAGGTAGGGACAGGTATGGAGTCGCATTCCTGATCTTGCAGGAGAGCTAGGAGAGTGCCACCATGACAGCTGCAAGCCAGTCACCCATGGTGGCATCTGATGGGTCCGAGGAGAATATTTGGGGAAAGAAAAGGGGACACGTGCCCGGTCACCTGCACTCACATGTGACCCCTGTGCCAGCCACACACACAGGTCTCTCTCTCTCTTTTTTTAAAGATTTTATTTATTTATTTGACAGAGAGAGATCACAAGCAGGCAGAGAGGCAGGCAGAGAGAGAGGGGGAAGCAGGCTCCCCGTCGAGCTGAGAGCCCAATGCGGGGGGACCCTGAGGTCCTGAGGACCTGAGATCGTGACCTGAGCCGAAGGCAGACGCTTTAACCCACTGAGCCACCCAGGTGCCCCTCAAACAGGTCTCGTGAGGCTACAGCAGGAGGGTATCCCCATTGCCTCCTAGCAATACATCCTGAGCATAGCACCCTATTGGGGCAGGATCAAGCCTGTGGGGGGTGGGCAGAGTCCTCTGGGGTGAGCACCCATTCGGACAAGACCACGGAGCCCATGGACAGGAGGACCAAAAGATGCTTACCGTTCACTCCGCTGACCCTAAATCACTCCTCCACCCCTCCCACCATCACAGAGAGGTCAACCCGAGCACTGGGACGGCGGTCAGGAGCGTTGTTTACAACCGAAATTATTTCTGGAGTAGGCAATACGCACACGTGATGTGAAAACTAGCAAGGTGCAAAAAAGGATGTGGAGAAAAGTCTCCCGGCTTCCCACCCTTCTCCCCAGCTTCCCGGGAGGAAGTGTTGTTATTGGAGGACACATACATACACGCATTTATATAACATGGAGAGTAGCACATCATACACATTTGGGTAAACTTTGCTTATTTTTTCCACCCTATCTTCTCTGTCCCAAATTTAGGACCTAGAACATAACGGGCAGGCGTGAATATTTGAAGAACAGGATGGGTCAGTGGATGGGATGGTGGATAAATGAATGAGGTTCATCCCGGTTTAGGCTTTCTTGGACTCTAGCTCAAGACTCGTCCCCGACCTTGGGAGGTTCCCTCTTCCTTTGGCCTGTCACTGCAGGTGGGCACATTCAGGCCTTGTTGACCCTGGCACGGAGCCATAACGGGGGAACTAAGTGAACCAGGCAGCTGAACGGCTTAATTGTCATTTCCACCAGCAGATGGTTACCAGGGAAACTCAAAGAATGTTCGAACCGGGAGGGGTTTTCAGGCAATGTGGAGGCAGCCTGACAGAATCTCAGATTGGGGGGTGGGGTTCCCCACAAGTTCTTTCAGACTTTAGTTTTTTGGTGTTCATTCCAGTGATAATCTAAAACAATTGAAGATAATATTTTTGGATTGTCAGGATGTCTGCCTGATAATGTCCTAGGGCCGCGTGACTACGCCCATGTTGGTGTGTTTGTAATTATGATCACACTGGCCCTGGGATGATGGGGGACTGTACGGCCTCCTGAACAAACCAAGATGTTCACAGAGATCAAGCCGAGCAGGTTCTTATATTTTGTGTCTGCAGACCCCTAGGATCCCAGGTCAGGGAGAATTTTTTTAAGGCATGTCTGTCTCCCAAGTTTGCGAAATCCTGGGGAAGACCAGAGGATTCCAGACAGGGGCTGGGAGCCTGGACTGAGGTTCCACCTCTGGTGCTCAGTGGCTGAGTCCCCTGGATTCTTCTGACTCTTCTGCTTTCATTTCTCTACCAATCAAATTGGGATCAAAGAGGCTTCCTCCCAGGATATCATGACGGCAAAACGAGGTACCGAATGTGAATGTTCTATCTTTACGAACATGTTCGACTCTCTTATTTCATAAAGGAGGGAAACAGGCCTGAAGAGGCCAAATCACTTTCAAACATCAGTTCCTGGCAGAGCTGTGCCGGCGGGCTGGGGTGAGGGGGTGGTGGTGGTTCGGGATCCTAACCCCACTGGGCACTTCCCCACCACCCTGGGCACTGAGGCCATTAGCCGCACTGGTGGGATTTTCATTCCCCGAGTGTCCTCATGACATCTCAGGTGGAGGCTGTCACCATTTGGGCAAACACACGATCTTTATTTTTATTTGCGAAAGAGATTAAATTAAGGAAACCAAACAAATAAACGAGCACGTTGAACTTTCCACAGCTATACAAATTCTTTCCACAGCAAAAACAAATTCTTGCTCAGGCAGAAGGTCAGACAGGAGGCACACGGGGACAGAGCATCCAACCAAGTGCTGAAGTGCCGGGCCATTTTTACCACCTTGACCTGTTGAAGGGCCCCCGAGCCACACACGTGGGCTTCATTTGGGCACCCACTCTTCTGCAGGATGTGGTTCTCAGGGTTAGGGTTGCCCGGGGCCAGGGGAGAGCTTCAGAAAGGGAGGAAGATTTCTGGTCCGTGCTGTTTCTCCTCCGCAGAGCTCTGCTCCTCACGTGATAGGTGCTCAATCGATATTTAGAAAATAAAGGAATTTGTGAGTAGAGTCACGTTCTTTGTGTTTAAAGATTTGGAGAGGCCTCTCAGAGACGTGTCTGACAAGCCCGGGTTCAAAATCAGGCCATCAGGAAGCAAGGGAATTGGGGGGAGAAATGGCCTTCTGGCCAGGATTCCAGGGATCAGGCAGGATTGTAAGGCTGAGGTCAGACCCAACAGGCTGATTGACTACTCTGGGGTATCAAGTCTCTGTTCGCTGAACATCTTCCACAACCCAGGCTCCGAGCTAGAAGCTGAGGATCCCGAGCAGAGAAGGTCCTGCACCCCAGAAACCCCTACTCTGTGGCAAAGAGCCCACAGTGGTCAAGAAGGCCTCCCAAATTAGGCTTGGGAATCACCAGATGTGACCTCAAACTCTAACTCTACAATGTGTGACCTTGGGCAAACCACTTTACTTCTTTTCTATGTTTCAGCTTCCTCCCCTGTGAAATGGGATGAACCACGGTCACCACCTCCTAGGCTGGGAAGTAAAAACAACCCTAATGAATGTAGCACCTGGCATGGAAATGAGGGCTCAGTACCTGCCATCCAGCATGATATCTGACGGGGCTTGGGCCCTGCTGGAAGACTGGCCTGTCTCCTCCCTCTGCCCAGAGCCCCCAAGCAGCTTCTCTGACCCAACAGAAGGAGGCAGCTCACATGGGCAACTTCCGTCCACACACATCGAGTTATTTATAGTTGATTTGTTATTGTGGTTGTTGCAGTTGCTGTTGTGTCTACTAAGAACACTGACGCTATGAATAAACTTGTGCATTTCTCTTGGTACATGTGAACAAGGGTTTCTCTAGGGTGTACATAATGATAACAGTAAACAACCGGAAAGGTAAGGGGCAATTCCGAGGAATTGGAATGAATGCTATGCAGCTAGAACCCGGTCCTGGAGGTCTTAGGAGAAGCCAGGCGTTAACCTTATAGTTGCTGGATCATGGGAATGTTGGGAGGGCCCCCAGAAGAGGAGCTGGAGCAGCCAGAGCACAGGGGAGTCACACAGGGAAGGGGCTGAGTGGAGAGAGACGTGGAGTAGTGGCTATTTACTCAGTGGACTGAAATTAAGTCAAAATTTTAATAACCAGTGTGGTCCAGACGGTCAGCGCTCATGCATACATACCCGGAAATATACATGCCCAGGAATGGAACTGCCATGTTGTAGGGAAAGTGATGATCAACTTTATAAGATAATAGCAGATGGTTTTGTGAATCACTTATCCCTGCAGACACTCCTGTTAGCAGCATCTATATCCTTGCCAACACTTGGTATTGTCAGGCTCCTATCTTTTTGCCAATCTTGTGGGCGTAAAATGGTATCTCATAACGGTCTTAATTTGTATCTCTCTGAATTCCCAGGAGGTTGAACATCTTTTCATATGTTCCGGGGCCTAGAGCTATTTGCTTAAGGTGTCCGATCCTCTCACAGCACAGGGAACTTTCTGCTGGCTACTCACCTTGAATGCCAGCCACGTAAGGGTGCCGGGTGGGAAGTCAAGAGACCCGGGTTCCAGTCCCAACATGGTTACATCCCCACTCGGCGGCCATGGGTAAGGCATTTGCCTTTTCTGAGCCTCAAATTCACCATCAGCCAAGTCGGGGAGAGCCTTACCCTGCTCACGGGGTGGGCAGCTAAGAGACCAAGTGAGCTCATGGAAGTCAATGTGCTTTGGGAACTGAAAAGTCCTGTATGAGGCAGAGATTAGTACTCTTTGAAGATAATTTAAGAAGGCTTTGAAGCTCAGAGGAGCAAAATAGCCAACAAAGCTCCCGGAAGCAGAGAACACCAATGAATGTCTCCTTCCTCCCCAACCCTCACCAGGTCCCTCTGTACCTTCATCAGGCAGAGAAGGAACAAAGTCCATTAACTCTGGACAAAACATGCCCTAGGCACCCTGCGGGGTTTGGGGACCCAAAACGAGTGTTGGGCTGCTCTAATGTGAAGATGGCCAGCTCCTTGGTACTGGTCTTTCCCTGGGAGGCCAGCCATTGCGGGCTTTAGGGTCAGCACGTGCCAGTAAGCAGCGACGGACAGTGCCTACCCCTTAGGTTCATGGCTTTTTCCTCTGTTCCTTCTGGCTTTCCCTGCCTTGCCTGTTCAGTAGTGGGGGTTTAGCTTAGACGGGTGTTTCTCAAAGCAGGTGCTATGGAGCGACAGCTATCATGGGTGGTAGTTAATGGGGAGGCAGGGACCGGTGAGAGATTCTCTTTCAAATCAAAATGTTGCAAGTTATCTTGGCAACTCACAGTTGCTGAATACGTCAGGCACTGGGCTAGGCATTTTATAAGTATTATCTCATTGACTTCTTACGACCCTGCTACGAGGTAGGCAATATGGTTGACTCTGTTTCACAGGTGGGGACACTGAGGTTTTACAAGGTTGAGTGACTTATCCAAGGTCTCTCTGCTGGTAAGTGGCAGAACCATGAATCAAACTGACATCGCCCGATCTCCTGTTCTTAATCGGGTTGAATTAACAGGACTTGCTGATCGATCAGATCATGGAGGTCTGGAGAAGAGGAAAAAAATTCATATGCTCTTTCTCTGATTTAGTTCCATGTCATACTGTGTCCCTGTGGCTGTTGGAGAAATGCAATGAGGAAAAACGGCATCACTTTACTCTCTTAGAACTTCAGGTGAGGGGATAAATTCAGCAGAGTGTGAAAGCACTTTGAAGAGGGTATGGGGAGCAAGGCTTCCCGGTCTCTTTAAGGCTAAGATGTAAGGGACAATTAAACGTGGGAAGGGGGTGCGGAAAGGAGCCCCAGGCAGAGGGATTGTATATGGCAGGACCAGGATCTCAGGGAGGACAAGCTGGCACAGACTCAGTGGATAGAAGGGCTGAGGGCACGAGAGATAAGGCCTGGATGTCAGCAAGGGGCAGACACCCAAGGACTTGACCTCAAGGCTTCTAGATTGAGGCTGGGACAAAGAAAGGGGAGTCTGTCAAGGAGGCAGTACTCGGGAAGGAATGAAGCCGTTGGCTGGTGCCGGGAACATGGGAGGAGGAGGGTGAGGGGGCAGAGAGGATGGTGATAATGAGCTCAGTTTTGGCCTCCCCAGTGTTTGGGGGGGTCACCACTAACATCTCTTCCTGCGCTGACCTTCTCAACTTCCCTGGAAGGAAGGAACATCTCCTTGTGGCCCCTCCATCCCCAAATATTCCCAGCAGGAAGGAGCGGGATCTGTTTTGTCAACGCAGCTTTCAAATAAAGAGTCTCATTCAGGGAGGCAAACAGCTGCTTGACTATTAATAGGCAGGGGCCTCAGCCACAGCCTGCTGGGAGGGCCTCAGCGTGTAGTTCTGGAAAGGTGAATCAGTTCCTTCTGCCTGTCTGGGTTTGGCACCCTGTGGTGGGACGTTTGGCCAGGTGCTTATTTCTCAGAAGGTCACTCGCCCTGAGCCTTCCTGGGTCAGCCCGGAAGGTGGCAAAGCCCTGCCAGGATGCTGACCCTCCCCCTTCATGCTGGACCCAGAGCTGGCCAGAGAGGCAGACACCCTTGTAGACGGGGGAGTGGAGCGTGTGGTTGGGGTCTCCACAGCAGCTCTCGTGGAAGATCGGGTCCTCGCCTTTAAGGGGGTCATGGAGCGATCAGAGTTGGTCAGCCCAGAAACGATAGGACTGGTGAAAGGAAATGGGGGAGAGAAAGGGTGGAGGTTGAGTCTGGGGTCAGGGAGAACTCACGCAGGGTCATGAGCCAGACCAGGGCTTGAGGGAGACCGATGTCCAATCCTGAGTGGGTAAGGCCTAAGGAAGGCCACAGGCTCCTGGCTGCCGCCATCATGGCGCCTGAGCTCGTTTGTGGCCAGCCAAATCACCCATCCGTACCCGCCTGCGGAGAGGGTGGCTGGGATGGAGCTAATGGAAACCCGGCGGGTGCCCTGGGCCACACCGAGGCCGAGCCCCGTGGCGCCCGCCCAAGCGGGTGTGGGGCTCACAGGCTGGCTTTGTTCCCGCCCTCTCAGGTGGCTGCTTCAGGTGGTGGCCACTTCAAAGGAGCCCCATTTAAAGCAGGGCCTTGCCTCAAGTTTCCTAAGGGCCCTGTCCAGGCTAATGAGATCATTAAGAGGCTCCTTGTTAAATGGGTTTAAATAGAGTTTGCCTGTATGGCCTCTGGCTGAGCCCGGTGCCCAGGGTGCAACTTTTTTTTTTTTTTTTTAATATTACAGTATGTATATTGGTGTCTGTGTATGCACTTAACAACGTGCTGGAGAGTGTAGGCTCCGGCCTCAGACAGCTGCGATGGAATCCTGGCCCTACCACTTTCTGGCGGTGTGACCTCGGGCCGGTTACCTACAGCTCCTCGGTGCCCCGGTTTCCCCAATCCAGAAAAGGGGACTAATCATTCACTGCACTGCTGAACTGTACCGTAGAACCCTCCACTGCCCTCAAAAGAGCCCCCAAGTCCTTTAGAGACGTCAGCCTTCCCTGGCCTGCCCTTGGTCTTGTTCCTCACCGTGCCCATTTGGATCCGGTCTTCACGTGAGCTGTTTATCCATCTTGGAACACTCTTGCCCTTCAGCTTCCCTGACCCGCCTTCCTTCTCTCAAGGGTCTCCGCTGAGGTCCTGCCTCGGGGGAAGGGCTGCTGCTGGCACCGAGGCAGCCTGCTCCCACTGCCATGAGCCGAATGCCAGCACATCGGGCTTTCTTTGCTAGACTGCAAGCTCCCTAAGCGCAGGGGCTCCACCCTGATCCTCACTGTGTCCCCAAGGCCTAGCACTGCCCGTGATGGTTTTGTAAGAAGCCCCTGTCACTTGCTGCTCGCTTGAAGGTTGGGGCGGCCTCTGGGTCTCCAGTCATTGGCTATTCCTTCAAATTCCACACCTCCTCCTTCTCTCTGGCCTTGACTCGGAACCCCGCTGCAGCCAAGCCTGTACCAGGAAGAAGGCACAGGGAGGCCCAGACCCAGGTGTCCGGGCCACGCCCACCTGGAAGCCGGCTGTCATTCTTGCTTCCAAGAACTCCAACCTCTGGATTAAGCCCATCCCGGCCCAGGGGGGCCTTTGCTTGAGGGTAGTATGCCGATTTGCAGAGCACGCCAAGTCTTTCCGACTTTCTTCCCCTCAGATCGAGCCACGACATCATTGTTTGCTCAGTGTCTGGACTGATGACCGGTAGGGCCCCCCACGGTCAGGAGGGCAGGGAGGCCCTGGGGGTGGCAGCCAGCTCGGGGTGGGGGGGTTCTCTAGGCTGTCTGTATGGCTGCGTGGCAATCTTTCCTGAGGTTGTGGGTGCAGGGCGGGGATGGCATTTTTCAAGTCAAAGGGGTAAGGGAAGGGTAGATAGATGGGAGGCGGAGTGAGAAAAGTAAAGTTGGGGTGGGACAGGCAGGCCAGACGTGGTGCCAGCTCGGAAAAGTGAGCCGAGGCTGGTGGCCAGGACCAAGCATGCGAACAGACTGAACTTGTGTTGACATATGCGGCTGGTGAGAGCCAGGTGGCTTCCTGGGGCCACGCGGGCTACACAGCCATTTTCCCGCTAAGACCAGGAGCTCCTCAAGGAGAGGGACTGCATACTCTTCACATCTGGGCCCCCCGGTTTGCAGAATGAATTCCAAATCCTTCTATGCCGTCAGCATTTAACACAAGAGTTCTTTCCCTTGGGTGCTTAAAATGGATGATACTCCTCCCCCTGTTAATAAAAATAGATAACATTTGTTGAGTTCTTACCATGTACCAGGCACCGTGCTGACGACTCCACATCCATTAATCTCTAGGATTCAGGAACGGGGCCTGTGTTGGCTCAGCACTGCTTCCCCCGGGCCTACCACAAGCCTGACACAGAGTTGACGCTATATACTTATTTGTTGAACGAGCAAATAATCCTGCCTCTAATTCACATTTTACAAGTAAGGAACTGAGTCTCAAGGAGGCTAAGTAACTGAGGGTAGTTAGTTAGTGGGATGGGGAAGTCAGGATTTGAACCCAGTTCCATCTGACTCCAAAATTTAGGGGCTTAGCCACGCTCTGCGGTCACGGCCTTGACCTTGAAGCTCACTACCAAGTATGGCCTGAGAACCAGCATGACCTGGGAGCTTGCTGGAAATGCAGATTCCCAGGGGGCACCCCAGACCTTTTGAATCGGAACCTGCATTGTAACAAGAGGCTTAAGCGGTTCAGATACACTTTAAAGTGTGAGAAGCCTGTTTTCAGTGGCCCCAACTTCCTCCCTCCTCCCCAGCCAGTCCACCCCCACCCTCGCTCAGGGGGTCTGAGCCCTGAGCTGCCAGGCAGCCTCAATCAAACTGCACTTGGCCATTGGGTCCTTTGTCCTTTGCCACGAGACTGCTGGGTGTAATTGTTAGTGCTGGCAGCTGTGGCTGTGACTTTCAAAATTACCACTTAAGGATCAAAAGCCTATTTCACTTTAAAAATCATGCTTGTCCATCAGGTTTCTAGCACCCGCGGGAACATGTTCATGAGAATGGAGGCAGAGTTTTCTAGCTGGTGGTCTTGCTTATAAGCAGGATCATTTTGGATGGGGTCTCATCCCAACAGGGACCCTTCCCAATCCTCTGCCATTCTCCACCCAATCACAGAGATTGCGGGTTCTCAGCCCAGTCTGTTTATTATGAACAGACAATGTAATCCAATAATTATATTCACAAACAATTCCCCGATGATTTAAGAGGCTCGGCTTGTTTATGTTTCGAAGCTTATGAGTTCAGTCTTTTAAAACAGCTTAAAGAATTGCTTTGTCTAGCAGAAGGAACAAAGAGACTGCCTCATGGTTTATTTTACCTAAGCTTCCTCCTCCCCCACCCCTTTTCTCCCTGATCAGCACCCTGTGCCGCCAGGTCTTGGGGCCACGGACCTTGTGTGTCCCTAGCCTCCCCTAATAACTTAGGTGATGCTTTTGTCCAAGAATTCAAGTTAGGCATTAGCTCCAGTCTTGCCTGAATTTTGTTTATGGGTTTATCTAAATCAAGAGTTCTTAATCTGAGTTCTGTGAGATGAACCAGGACACCTGTGATGACCAGGTGATCGTACATGAAATCTGGGGCACGAGGGCATCCTGACCGGGGACAGTTGGTACTTTTCTCAGATTCTCAGTGGGGTGAGAGCCCTCAAAGTTCACTCGTCTCATCCGCCTCTGAACTTTCAGGACCCACGTCTGTTTCTCGCCCTGCAGTCCAGTTGCTTGGATTCTGTCTTATTTGCAAAACGGTAAGCTCCATGCGAGTCAGGACCGGAGCCAGTGCTATTCCCGGGAGAGGTGCTACCTTTCAAAATTTTGAGCCCCTTTTGCGAAATGCATTAGCCAACCCACTCCATCACATGTGAGAGGAGATGAGTGATAATTTCATGCATTCAGTTTACAGAAAATGCTTGAGGTACAGACAACCTCCCAGATCTTTATGGAAGTCTCTGCCCCTCCCCTGCAGAGGGATCTACAGCTCGATCACAGATAATAAGAAAGGAAAGAATCCTTACATATTATCAGGTCCAACTCCTCCACTGGACAGATGAGGAGACTCGACCACTAAGAAGAAAGCCACTAAGGTCACACAAAAAGTACCCGGTCTGAGCTGGGGCTACACCCCCTACCCTCTATGTGGCAGCACAGATGTTCTCAAGAAATGTTTTTGAAATAAATGAATGAGTATCGGGTAAGGATGGAGTAAGGATGCCTGTACTTGTGAAGTTTTCTCTAGTGAGTTAAAATCAGTTAATGGGATCTTGTTCTTTCCCCCTGCCCCCCGCCCCAACCCCTGGACTGGGCTGATGCAGGTGTTTGAGACTGGAGGAAAGGACAAAGGGGGGGGGGGTCAGAGGGCTTCTCTCTCTGAAGCTTAAGGTTTAGGAACCCCAGGTTGATGGCATCGGACTCCAACCTCAGTTTTTACTAATAATACTTACCATACTGCTTTTCAAACATACATGCATCCGTTTGCTAATTGTTTATTGAGCAGTTTTGGTGTTGAGCACTATGCTGGGCTATGGATGAGAGGGTCGGGAAACGCAGGCCTAGCTCTGTCCTCTGGTTGCTTGCCATCTCTGCAGTGATGGCTCTAAACCTTCACAGGCCACAGAGCACGGTGTCCCCACTCTCCTGACTGCAAGCCTGACAGGTCTTCAATGAGCCAAGAGAGTCCAAGTAGCCGGGATCACATCCTTCTTGCGCTGGGCCCTAGAACATCTCCCATTCCCAATGCTAGGACTAGGAGGAACGTGGAGGATATGAGGTTCATTGCTCTATTTCCTACCAAAACTAAGGCCTGGAACAGCCATGGGACTTACCCGAAGTAGAGAACTTCAGGTAAGAAGAGAACCGGATGTCCAGCCGGGACCATCAGCTGGGTCTCAGAGGCTGGTCCAGAGGGGTGGACCAAACCAGGCAGAGAGAAGAGAGATGAGCATCCCAGTGGGCAAGAGCAAGGACAGGGGCCAAGCGGTGAGAATGCACATAGGGTGAAGGGAACAGGGAGCAAGATGGCTCTGGCTTTTCCTGAATTGCTCTGGAGTCAGACAGAGGCTGCCTTGGATGCGGGGTCAAGGTCACTATCACGGAGAAGTTGTCACGTGGCCAGCTCCAGAAACTGACTTCAGTCTAGGGACCTGTGTTGCTCTTAGGCCCTGGTGGGGGGCGGGGACCTCCTGGTGGCAGGAGGGAAACAGAATTATCATCAAATGTATGAAGTGCTTCCGTGTACCAAAACGTTGAGATTATTAACCCTGTCAATGAGAAAATTAGTGCCCACCCTAGCCTTCCCTGAAGAATCATGAGGCTCAAATAATAATCATGACTGTTTTAACAATAATAGCGGCAGCCATTTACTTGAACGCGAGCACGTGCTCAAGACAGAGTGCGACCCGATAAGTAATCAGAGGTGCTAGTCACAGCCTGGGTAGCCACCCGATCTCACAGGGAAGTGGCTGTGCAGACAAAACGGGATTGCTCAGGGTCCCACATTGGGCCAGCTGTGGCAGGGGGTTAGGACTCGGGTCCTCCTGCCCACGGGCCAGTGCCCATCCCGATGTCACCCTAGCTCTGTGGCCCGCCCCAAAGAGGCCGAGCACAGACTTGAACCTGCAGGGGTGTGCTGGGCCTCACCAGATTCTTCCCACTGCCCCACCCTCCCTAGCCCTGGGGGTGAAGCGTGGCCTGGCTGTGCCTGCTCTTTCTGTCCTGCAGACGACGGCCTCGCTGCAGGCCCAACAGTCACCAGATGGACACCGAGTCCCGCTGGTGGCTCTGGAGCCACTGTCTCCAGCAGCCTCCAGGTGGGAGGCTTCAAGGGTTACTCTAGCTTCTTTGTAGCCAGAGGGAGATGAGCAGAGGGAAGGCCCAGGCCTGAATCCCAGAGCCTGGTTTTGCAATAATGCAGAGAGGACCCGGCTCAAAGCTCAGAAGAGATGAAACCAACTGGACAAAGCGTGGACAACTGTCCCTGGACAATGTGCGTGGCCCGGAAGGCAAGAATTCTAGGTTCCTTTACCTACGCGTAGGAGAGCGAGGTGATTTGCACAGTGAAGGGACGCCCTTGGCAATGAACGTAGGTGGTATCCAGGGACAGCACCAAACCTACCAACACTAAAGGAGAAGGAGATGAAAAGTTCAGTGATATTTTCAGTCCTCCTCACTATACTGTTTTAATTTGATGCTAAAATGTCTTTAATACCTCTCCAAGCCTTGCGTGCATGCGTGTGTGTGTGTGTGTGCGCGCGCGCGCGCATGTGTGCTAAAAAAAAGATTTTTTTTTAAGAGCAGGCCTTGGGCTTGGAGCCTTTGGCAGGCAACAGTATCTAGTTAGAATTTAATAACATTGTTTTTATTGTATTTATTTTTACTTTTAGGTCCTATTTATGGCAGGTGAGACTGGTTTTCCATTTGCCGTAGTGATATAAAGTTTCCATTTTAAAGACATTTATTTAAGTTAAAAAGAGTCTATTTAAAGAAAAATACTAAATGAATACTAATACAGGTGGTATGCAGACATCGCCTAGGTGGCGAAGGTGGTGTGGGTACGATAGAAATTTGGGCAACCCTGACATATGCAATCATGGAACAAAAAAGTCATGTATATTCTCAGAACCAAAGGCCATTGAATTTTAGAAGCTGAAGATTCTAGAATCCCAGAATGCACTTTTAGCATCACAAATACTAAAATGAACAATAAAATAAAATATATCAGATACCAGAAAATATAGTCTCTCACAAAATATTAGCACGGGGTGTGTGTGAATGCCTTGAAGGTCAATCCCCTCGTTTTGATGGGAGGAAACTGAGGCCCCAAGGGATTCTGGGTAGAATGAAGTAGCACATGTGAAAGAGCTTTGTCAAATGTAATGGGCTCTTCAAATATTAGGGATATTTGAAAAAGTGCCCCCTCAAACTCACACAGCTTTCTAGGACTGAAATCAGCTTTCTTGACTTCTGTCCCTGCATCTGTTGCTTTCCTGCCCGTGAGCCACCCAACCCCCCAGCTCTGATGAGGTCCTTCAGGCTCCTCTAGCCCAAATCCAGCCTCTGCTGGGAGCTGGGGGAGCATCTGCACGGGCATGGCCTGCTGGGCCCTCTCCAGAGATGGGAACCGAGGAAGGGAAGGGAAGGCCATGTTCAGGGGTCCTGGGCAGAGGGAATCAAGCAGCCCTGTGGTGGGTTGGTCAGGGAGGGGTGGGGTGGGGCGAGTCAGAGGCACATTTAGTCTTCTCCCTTCTCTGAGCTGGAGAGGTCCCACCTGCAAAATCAGCCTGGTGCCGGACGACCTCCAAGGGAAAATCCATTTTATAATTCCAATTCAGCTTTTTTCTGGTGCCTCAGGGTCTTCTTCCTTTCCTAGTCAGAAACCTACGCAATGCTTTTCCTGACGCCCAGGCCTTCAGGCATAATTCCTGGGGTCTTACCTGGGAAGAGAGTAGAGTTCCATCCAGTGGGGTCTTGGAGAATCTCAGTAGAGCACAGGACCTTAGGCAAGGTAAGGTCTCAAGAGCTATTGATGTGATGAAGGGAAAAGAAATCCATCATGCTCTTGGGAAAGACCGTATCCCTCAGCTCCTATGAGAGTGACCTTCATTTCTCCATGTACCTGGAATGTATAGGCTCTCTGTGGCCCAGGACCAAGTAACCTGAAAAACTGAAGCTCCAAGGTATGGTTACAGGCTGGGCCAGTGGGGTAGTCGGGTATGTTACTCTGACTTGGTTCCTCAGAGTGTTGACTTCTAGAATTGTCCACCAGCCACAGGGGCAAAGTATGGACCTGTGGGCAGGGGTGCGGTGGGTAGCCCTTTCATCCTGCCACACAGCCGGGGTGTCCCTTCTCCCAGAGACCAGACTGAAGGGGACTCCTTCAGATGAGTCTCCAAGGTCGCCCAGTTGCCCCCTTGTTGTGGATGGCACTTCATCTACCAGGCTCAAATTTTCACACCCACTTCTCAAGTGTGTTCTTTCCCTCTCCCCTGAGAACTGTTTCATGTGGCTTGTGGGAGGGGAAATACCACGGGCTTCTCTGTAGTTGCCTGGCTGGGGCTGCAGCAGCGCTCCCCTCTCCCCACTCTGGAGGGAGCCAGTGGCGGGGGTGGGGGGGGTGGGGGGGGTGTTCAGTGACGCGGAGTTCCAGGCAACCCTGCCACAGACCCCACCGACACGGCTGACCCACCAACCTCCAGACAGGCGCCTGAGGAGGAGGGAAAAAAGGACCACTTCTCCTCGCAGCCGGACCTCCAAAGCGTGTAAGCCATTCTCTCCACATTAATCATGGAAAAGCCAGTGCTCGGAGCCTGGGAGGGAGAAAGCGCCTTTCTCATCTGTCTGGCTACATGACTCTCAACTCAAAAGTTCAGCCCTGGCTAAGCTCTTGCCCTTGACAGCTGTCCTGACCCATCTCGGCCTCTTCCGCCCACACCCGCAAAGGGTAACAGGATTAAGTCAATTTCACTTTTTTCTGAGAAAACGCTGCTTAGCCTGTCTTATCCACGGTGCCCTGGAGGCCGGCTCCTGGCTCCTTGGCGCCCATCCGCGGGCTCCCCGCCCTCCCTGGCCATTACTCTGGGCTGGGACTGTTAAGTATTTCCTCATTAAAGCCCTGGCAGCTCGGCTCAGGCCTGCGAGCCAACACCAATAGTTACAACTGCCCCGGAATGTTTGGACAGATTTCTGCAGTTACGAGTTTATGAAGTTGAAAGCTTTTATAGGTGGGGACAATGTTAGTGTTAAGGGAGACCATTTCTCCAGGGGGCCCGAGTTTGCTATCTCAGGATCCCAGCGGCAGGAAGAGGAGGGGACAGGGCCAGGAGGAACCAGGGTGGCCTACCCAGGATCAAGAAGGACAGGCCCGGACTGCAAGGGGTCTGCAGAGTTAGGCGCAGGAGGGAGAAGGAGCACTGAGGGGCACCTTCGCCACCAAATAAGGAAATGTGAAGTCCATGAAAGGGGAGGGCCAAATCCTGAGCACCTTTTGCAACCAAAGGAACAGCCCCTCGATCTCATTGTTTTCTGTTCCCAAATCTGAAAACCTCCGAGCAAGATCAAGAGTCAGGGGTAGGCTTCCAAGAGGCTGGGGACACCCTCTCCAAAGCTGATGTAAAATATTGCATGTCGGGGTGCTTGGGTGGCTCAGTCGTTAAGCGTCTGCCTTCAGCTCGGGTCATGATCCCGGAGTCCTGGGATCGAGCCCCACATCGGGCTCCTTGCTCGGCAGGAAGCCTGTTTCTCCCGCTACCATCCCCTCTGCTTGTGTTCTCTCTCTCGCTGTGTTTCTCTCTGTCAAATAAATAAAAAATCTTAAAAAAAAAAAATTGCATGTCTGGGGCCCCTGGGTGGCTCATTTGGTTGAAGAGGCAACTCTTGATTTTGGCTTAGGTCCTGGGATAGAGCCTTATGTCAGGCTTCGTGCTCAGTGGGGAGTCTGCATGGGTATTCTCTCTCTCCCTCTGCCCCTCTGCCCCCCACCCCTGCCCAATCAATCAATCAATCAATCAATCCTTTAAAAAAAAATGTTGTTTGTCTGTGCTTTTTCAGGGAGGGGATACCTAAACTGTGTTATACTTGAAAAGATATCTATGACCAGAGCTAAGTAATACCTACACTCCCATTGCATTGAAAGGCAAATTGAGGTCCCTGCTGGCCATCCATCCACTCATTCATCAAATATTTACTGAATGTCTAAGCACTGAGCCCCACAGTAGGGAACTAGATAGAAGGTCCCTGCTGATAGGATTGCTGATGGCCACAGGAAGGGAAAGGGGAGACACATGCAGACAATCAAACACACAAAGCAGAAATGTTCCAGAGATTGGGAAGACCGTGGAGATGCAGATATGAGCTCACAGGATGGTTCTGGGGTCGAGGAAACCTCTCTGAGGAGTGATAATGTTGCTGGGGCTCCAAATGCAAGAAGGAGGCTGCCATGTGAAGGTCAGGGGAAGAGAGTTCTAGGCAGAGGGAACAGCCAGTGCAAAGGTCCTGAGGGCGAATGCACTTGGAGGGAAGGCAGGAGTGTGAGCAAGAGGCAGAGATGGGAGCAGATGATGCTGGCAAGACAAGTCATGTAGGGCCATAGTAAGGAGTTTGGGGTTTATTTTGGGGCAATTAGAAGCCACGGAAAGTTTGGAACAGAGAAGACAGAGATCCTAAGAGGGGCAGATAGTACACACCTAGAGAATCTCCAACTTAGAATTCCTGATGGCGGGCTGAGCATTCTGCCCACTGTACTGCCTCTTCCTCAGGCTATCCTCCTTCACTCCCTTTATGCTCTTAGTGGAAAAGGAGGACACTTAGAAAGGAGCTTGGTGGGTGGGGTTGCCTCCTTGTCCATTGCAGTAATTGAGCTCTGTATGAAAGGGCCCTCTCATAACATCAGGCTCAGAGAGGGTAAGGCGCTTACCTAAGGCCACACAGTATATTCATGGCAGAGCAGGAAGTAGACCTAGTTTCTCTCCAGGCCATGGTCTATCTATTGGTCCACATGCTCTGGCTTATCACAGCCTACTCTAGTCCTGACAGTTAGTCCTAGGCCAGGGCCAGGCTCAGGCCCTGACGGGGGTGGGCAGGGGTCTAGAGTCAGAGAGAAGGACAGACAAAGAAGACCCAAGTGACCCTGAAAAGGAAGCTCTGAAAATGGCCAGGAAACTCCATAATTCCTCCTGTGCTACAGGTAAAACCACTAACATCACAAGACAAGGCACCTCTTCATTGATATTTTAAGGAAATTCATACTTGCATTAAAAATTAGTTATATAGAAAAGTAGGAAAAAACCACCTATTGTCTTAACCCCCTAAACATAGCCACGGAGGAACAATATGGTGTATTATTGATTTGGGTTCTGTTTAACTCAACTCTCCCATCTACTGGAAAGCACAGCATAGAAAGAGCTAGACTTCTGGGCCAGGTGGCCAGGCTCCTGTCCTGGGTGAATGACCTATGTAGTCACACTGGGCCCTGCACTTAGGAGGGCTCTGTGCTTGGATGAATGTCCTGTAGTCATCGTTTTGAAATTCTTTTTTTTTTTTTTTTAAGATTTATTTATTTGACAGAGAGAAACACAGTTAGAGAGGGAACACAAGCAGAGGGAATGGTAGCAGGAGAAGCAGGCTTCCTGCCGAGCAGGGAGCCCAATGCGGGGCTCGATCCCAGGACCATGGGATCATGACCTGAGCCGAAGGCAGACGCTTAACGACTGAGTCACCCAGGCGCCCCTACCATTTTGAAATTCTTAATAATGTTTGAACTTGTGGCCCCAAGTTTTTGCTGTGCACTGGGCTTGCGAATTAAGTAGCAGGCATGCTGGGTGCTGAGAACACATCTCTGCCCCCATTTATTGTGTGATGCTGCCCATGACTTTGTTTCCTAGCGTGGCAGACGGGGATAACTAGGGTACCCTGCAGGGTTGTTGTGAGAAGTCCATGAGATCAGCTTGAGGGAGCCTGTGGGCAAACAGATGTCCCCTAGGGCCATTCTGCTTCTTCCTCTGTGGCTTTGCTCATTTCTTTCCCCTTCCTGGAGTTCAACTTGGCCCTGGGGGTGGGGAGAAAGGGAGCAGTGGTCCCTGCCTTTCCTGGACTAATCTAGGTCTCCTTCCTCCAAGAAGCCTTTCTTTCCTAGGATCTGCATCTGGACAGACCTTCCCTGAACCTCTTCGGCACTTTGGTGGAGTCTTAGGAGACCCGTTTCTACTTTGGATTATGATAACTTGGGTCATAGTCTCTCTTCCCTAACTGTACTCTCAGACCCGAGGTCTCATAGACCAGATACGTTCCAAAAAAAATTAAAAATTAAAAACCGGGAGACCAAAACAGGATTGGCAACTATTTTCTTTTGTTAAAGACATTTTAAAAAAGGTTATCATTGAACATAGCCACGATTTCCTTAAAGAGAGTACTTTTTGACATCCAGCAAACCAGGAAGGGCATAACCCCCGAGTTCAACTGAGTGAATAGAGCTTTAGGAGCAACTAGGTTGTTCTTCCTCTCACCTTGCCACACAGTCTACGAAATCTCCCCCTTGGAGCACACTTTGGGCTCTTCCCCATTAGTCTCTGCCTGGTTCTGCTTACAGAGGCCCTTGGCACTGCTCCCTGGGCTCACAGGCTTCTCCCCCCAGACCCCGACAGCTGTGATTTTCAAGGGGTTATTTTTTTCACCTTGAAAAAGCAGCAGGGTCCGTGGATTCCAAAAAGTGTTATTAATCCTTAAAAAAATTCCACATTCTGACCAAAATGTGGACATGTTTTGAAATGTTTGTAGTGCCTCCCTTCCCCCTCAGCTTGCAAGAAGTGAGGACTTCAAAGGCCATTTCTTGGCCGAAATAAACACTGGGGCTGGAGGTAGGGGAGAGAAACATGGGCTTCTTGAGTGGAAAAGAAAATTGTATTTTTCTTCTAAAAGGCATTCAGACCCATCACTGTGAACATGGCCTCTGGTCTGGAGGACAAGGGCCGGGGGGTATGAGGGCTGTGATGATGAGTCCCTTTGCCCTTATGTGTTCCACGTGGGGGTTGGGGTGATCCTGGGTGAGTCTGTGTGTGAGGGCCATGTCAGTGACTCTGAGATGCTTCATCGGTTGTGCTTAAGAGCTTGACTCCAAAGCCTACTGGCTTCCACTGCAGCGCAGTCGCTCAGCAGCTGTGGGGCTGTAACTTTCCAGGCCTCGGTTTGCTCATCTGTAAAGTGGGGATAACAGCTTTGTGAGGATCAGATCGCACATGTATTGTTTACAATAGCGCCTGGCACTGGATGGTGAGTACTAGATAAAAGGTAGCTATTGCAATTATTATCATTTACGGAAATGTCCAGAGGGCAGGATGGTCTTCTAATTCCCTTCTCCAAGGTTCTGCCCAATGTTGAAAAGATCCATGATTTCTGGGGCGTTTGGGTGGCTCAGTTGGTTAAACATCTGCCTTCAGCTCAGGTCATGATCCTGGAGTCCCAGGATCAATTCCTGCATCAGGCTCCCTGCTCACTAGGGAGTCTGCTTCTCTCTCTGCGCCCACCCCCATGCTCTCTCTCAAATTAATATAATTTGAGAGAGATATAATATATATCTAAAATAAATATAATAAAATAATACATAATAAATATATAATATATAAATATATAATAAATAATATAATAATAAAATAAATATAATAAAATCTTTTAAAAAAAAGTCCATGATTCCAGCGGCCTCCCAATGCTTTCCCACTCCCTCATGAGGGAGCACAGCTGGATTCCTTGAAGAAGGGACAGGCCCTCGACTTAGCTGCTGGCCCAGCAAGCCAGCCTGTGGGGGTGCGGAACGGTGTCCGCGGAGCCCCTGTTCGACCACCTACTAAGGCAAGTGTCAGAGGGAGGCACTCTATGACTGTTGCCCTCAATACTATTATTGCTGTGGTTGTTACTATTATCGGTGCAGTTGTTATGATTATCTATTGTTGTGGTGGTTACGATTATTGTTGCGGTTGTTACAACTATTGTTGTGGTTACTATTATTGTTGCGGTTGCTGCTGCTGTTAAGTAGAGTCTGCCCGACAGCGGCCTCCTTGGATGTCCTCCAATACCACCTGGGGTCAGCCAGGTCCTGACTCAGTGGAGAAACGTGGTGCGGTGCCCTGGCCCCAGGGGAAGGGCAATCGGAGAGCCACCGCCACAGAGAGAGGAGGGAGGCCGCTGCAAGCTGCCGCAGGGCAGAGGTCGGGGAGTCCACCCAGGGCCTACCCTCTGCCTGTGTCAAAGGGACACAGCGAGGGAGCGCACCCGTAGAGCGGTCAGGCAGCAGAGCCCACCGTAAGGCAGAGATCGAGGATATGTCATCTAAGGGTGCAGAGAGGGCTCCGAGATGGCTGAAGGAGGGGTCCAGCTGGGCAGCTAAGGAGTAAGCCTTCTTGGGAAAGCAGGCCAGACCCGGCGGCTGCCACGGTCCACGCCCCGTCCCTGGACTGACCACTCGGGTCCCGTGTCGCTTCCTCGGAGAAGCCTTCCCTAACTACTCCCTGCCACCCCCTGAGCCTGTGATCCGTTCCAGGGTCACTTGGTGTCCTGTTCTCCTTCACTGCACTGACCACAAGCCTCATTTACTGTTCGGGTAAAATGTTAAATTGTCTCTTCCTCGGAGGATATAAGACCCAGAGGAGATGGCCTCCCTGTCCCCTGGGCTCAGCTCCATGCCTGGGGCTGAGCCAGCTGGCAATAAATATTGGTTGAACAGATAAATACAAAAAGATATCGCTTAGCAACAGCAATGGTGAAAAAGAAAAGGCATTTTAGGTGATGTTGGCTAAATCCACAGATGTAGGTAGCGTTTCCTTTTTCCTCCCTTCCTTCCTTCCTCCCTCCCTCCCTTCCCCCTCCCTCCTTCCCTCCCTCCCTCCTTCCTTCCCTCCTTCCCTCCCTCCCTCCCTCCCTCCTTCCTTCCCTCCTTCCTTCCTTCCTTCCTTCCTTCCTTCCTTCCTTCCTTCCTTCCTTCCTTCCTTCCTTCCTTCTTTCCTTCTTTCCTTCCACAGTATATCAAGCACCTACTATGTGCCCAGTCCTATTTTGGGCACCGGAGTGCTATGTTGAACAAGACAGAGAAGGTCCCTGTGATTAGAGGGCTTATATTCTAGTGGGGGAGCCTGGGAAAAAGTAAGTTACAAACAAGTGTGTAGTATGATTTCCGGTAATAAATGTTTTAGGGAGAAGCAGTTTCAGGGCTGTATATACATGTGGTTTCTATAGATAGGCTGGAAAGGGCAGGCTTCGCTGAATGCTAATGGGCAGAGTGAGGTGAAGGGGAGCACCATGTGGGTGGGGGGTGGGGGGACATGCCTTCCGGAGGAAGGCGCAGTAGACATTCAGGTTAGGTGGTGAGGAATACCTTGACTTGTTCCAAGGGAGGGTTGGTTGTTGAACCATAGACAAGCAGACCGGAAGGGCTTTCATCCTGGCCACCTCTTTTGTGATGGAGAGAGGGGCTGCAGAGAGGGAAAAGAATTGCCCAGGCATGTCAGCCGCAGGGGAAGCAGCAGAACCAGGAGTCCTCGCCTCTGTCTGAGCTCCGGCCACCTTTGCTCAGCCCCTCCAGGTTCAGGGCCTTGAACTGCCCTAAAGGGCCCCTGCAGGCTAGAGTCACACAGCAGGATAGCTGCTGGGGCCTGCCAGAGATTGTCCAGGCTAACGCCCTCATCGTACAGAGGAGGAGACTAAGGACCCGAGAGACAGGGCCATTCCCAAGCCACACTGTGAGCAGAACCAGGGGCATCTCCCAAAAAACCAGGCTCACCCTTTCTGAAGCCTGGCGGGGCACTAAGGAGGGGCCGAATCCAAGGCTGTGGGATCAAGGCATGAATGAAGAAGGCCCACGAGCTAAGGGGAGACACAATGGCCGCAATGCACTGCGTGTCTATATGTTGTGGGGGTTATTTCCTTACGGTGATGATCAAATCAATATTAATGAGCGTTGATTCAAGTTTACCACGAGTCAGGCACTGTGCTGACTTAACTGCATTCCTCTAAATTTAATCCTTGCAACAACCATATGTGGTGGCAACCTTCTCCCCATTGCAGAGGGGAGGAAACAGGCCTTCAGAGCCATGTAACTGAACTGAGGAACAGGAGAAAGGACGGGTTCATGAGAAACCCTGGGAATGGAGTGGGTGGGGGGCTGAGGACCCAGTCTTGTGCATGTCTAATTGGCAGGGCTGGTGGCAAAAGTACCATTTCAGTAGTGCTGCCCAGCTCAGGCAAGAGGCTGAGAGGGATGTCACAGTCTTCTCATCTACGTATGGGCTTCCAGGAGGCAAAGCCGCCTCCTACCCCTTGCCCTATTCGGGTCTCATGAGAACCTGGTCGGGGGTGGGGCGCGCTTTTCCTCATCTTACCACGGAGAATAATAAGGCCTAGAACAGGGGAGTGTCCGAGGTCACCCCGGAAGCTGCTGGCAGAGTCCAGAGTCCCAGAGGCCAGAGTCCCGGTACCTGGATCAGAGCTCCTACTCACCTCCCTCCGTTTCTATGCCTCTTTCCACCCACCAGTGAAAACCGGAGGGCGAAGGGCCATACCTTCTGACTCCTGCTATTATGAGTTGAATTGTGTCCCTCGCCCCGAAATCTTAACACCAGTACGTGTGAACATGACCTTATTTAGAAATAGAGTCTCACAGATGAAGGCAGCCCAGATTGGGGGTGGGCTGCTAACCCAATGTGACAGACACGCAAGAAGAAGACCATGCGATGTGAGAGAGGCAGGGATTGGACACCTGTGTCTGCACACCAAGGAACATGGAGGATGGACGGCCACTACCAGAGGCTAGGAAGAGGCAAGGAAAATTCAACCCAGCATTTCAGAGGGAGCGTGGCCCTGCCAACACCTACTTTTAGACATCTAACCTCCAGAAGTATGAGAGAATAAATTTTTGGTGTTTACGAGATTTTGTTATGGGAGCATGGGCAAACGAATATGCTTGGTTTCCAATCTCTCCAGCGAGTATGCAATGTGGCCCTCAGAATCAGGGGAAGGGTCCCCAGTCTTCAACGCACAGGCCCAGAGCAAGGCCGAGGCAAGATTTCAGGAAGCAAGGATCATGCTGATAATTTAATGCTTATAAACATCTTACTATCTGCCAGACACTGTTCTATTGCTTTATAGATGGTAAATAACCCATCGAATCCTCCCAGGGGCTCTGTGAGGAGTGGAGCCCTATTGCTATCTCCACTTGAGTACTTGAGTACTCCTATGAGTCTATTCCAGAGAGGCGAAGTGACTAATCTAGGATCACACAGTTAGTAATAAGCAGAGCCCAGATCCAAATCCAGGCAATAGGTCTCTACTACGATGTTGGCTTTGGCCAATATGGAGGCCAGGATCATTCCTGCCAGAGAGAAATGCATAAGCAAAGCCCCAGGAGGGGGTAAATCAAGGGCACTTTAGGGAAATGTTTGGTTTTCCAAGGTAGTGAACTCAGGGAAGGAGACATGGCTTCTA
>CM053607.1:34233317-34333312 GCA_028646535.1 Procyon lotor | reverse complement strand
TATTTGACAGGGAGAAACACAGCGAGAGAGGGAACACAAGCAGAGGGAAGGGTAGCGGGAGAAGCAGGCTTCCCGCAGAGCAGGGAGCCCGATGCGGGGCTCGATCCCAGGACCCTGGGATCACGACCCGGGCCGAAGGCAGACGCTCAACAACTGAGCCACCCAGGCACCCCTGGGGCTTTTACATTTTATGGTCGTGAAATGGATATAACCTAAAATTAACTTTCTAGAGGTGAGTGAACAATTCAATTCAACGTTGGACAATGGCCGCCTCTCATTCAAAAACCTTTTCGTCACCTCCAGAGGAAACCCCACACCGATTAAGCTCCACATTTCCTCTTTCCAATTCCTCTGACAACCACCAAACTGCATTCTATGGATTGTCCTCTTCTAGCTGCTTCCCACAGATGGAATCAGACAATACATGACCTCTGGCATCTGGCATCTTTCCCCTGGCATACTGGTTTTGAGGCTCATTCACACTGAGCATGCCTCAGTACTCCATTCCTTTTTTATGGCTGAGTGATATTCCACGGCATGTGTTTACTAAAACTGGTTTACCCATTCATCCGCTGAAAGACCTTTGGATTGTTTCTACCTTCTGGCTATCACGAAGAGTGCTGTATGAATATTTGTGTACAAGTCTATGTTTGAGTCCTTGCTTTCAATTTTTGGGGACATACAGTTAGGAGGGGGAATTGCTGGGTCTTAAGGTAATTCCGTGTTGACTTTTGTTTTTCATGGCCGCCGCACCATTTTGAACATTCCCATCAGTAATGTGTGAGCTCTCTGGGACTTTTTAACTTGGGCCAAGAAAGTGTCTGTGAGCGTTTTCCTGGCAAGCCTGGAAGAATAAAGTGACAGCCACAGAGGGGCAAAGGTGACAAACGGAAGAGTGCAAGTTACTCCGGCAGCCTCACTCCTTCTCATCTTCTTCCTAATGGCTCCACTAATCAAAAAACGCCTTCTTGCCTTAAGCCGGCAAGATGGGCTGCTCTCACTCCAAGGGTCCTGATCGATCCCCTCTTCTCAGTGCTGAGTCCAGAATCTTGATGAGTCAAATTGTATTTGAGACTTGAGGGTGTTCTAGAACCCTCCGCATTGTGAGCCCCTGAAGCCCAACCACCCTGCAGTTTCCCTCTGCTTCTGCCCACATCCTTAGCCAAGAGCCCCAGACAGATGCCTAAGAAAAACAACAGTGGCCGGTCATCTGATAAGAGAGAAGAGGGTGGAGGGAGGTAAGTGGGTGGGAGGTGGATTGCAGGGGAAGAGAGGGCTGGGTTCCCCTGAGGACACTGTGGGGCAGGGAATATGGAAGAGAGGCTGAAGGCCAGACGAGGGGAAGGAGGAGGAAAAGGTGGAAAGAAAAACCCAGCTGAATCGCCAATGTTTAGATGGCCTTTCCAGTAATTGAGAATGTTCGCCTGGGGCCAAGCATGAAGGCAATGTTCCTTCAGGGTCTGAGAGGAAAGAACTCTGATTTGGTTTTCTGGGCTGCGGAAGGAATGGAAAGTGATGAGGAAGGGTGGTTTGGGGGACAGGGCTCAGGCCACTCTACCCCTTCAATCTCTAGAATCTCCAGTCTGGTGTCTGGGCCCATAGCAGTAGAGCCCCGCTGGCTGTTTTCTAAATATGATGTGGGGGGCACCCACAGGGAACAGGAGGAAACCCTGGGGGGGTGGAGGCGGGGAAGTCCTAGCTGCGGACAATGAGAGAAAGTTCCAGATGGTGGGAGCCCTGTAGGTCTTGGAGGATGGGGGGAGGGCACAGGTGCTGTCTCAGGTATGCTCTTGGAAAGAAGATGGAAAGATAATCGGCTGTTTCTTCTTGCAGGGTTAACTGGATTTTTCCTTTTGATTTGTGCCAGTCGGAATGCATGAAACACGGGACTTCACTCATGGATGTTCTCACCGTGTGTGGTATTGCCCCAGGTCCGTGGCCTACACACACACATGTCTTCTGACAACTTCCCCCCACCCAGGGCTTACAGGGCTTCCCATGTGGGTTTGTTTACTGGGACTTCCAGAACCAAGTGCCACGATGGGGGGCTTACCCCACAGCAATGTATTGTCTCCCAGTTCTAGAGGCTAGAAGTCTGCAATCAAGGTGTTGGCAGTATCGGTTCCTTCGGAGGGCTGTGAGAGACAATCTGGTCCAGGCCCCCCTCATAGCTTCTGGGGGTTTGCTGGTAGTCTTCGGTGTTCTTTGCCTTGTAGAAGCATCACCCTGATTTCTGCCTTCATCTGTCTGGGATTTCCCTGGCTGTCCATCTCTGTGTCTAAATTTCCCTGTTTTATAAGGGCCCCAGTCATACCAGATTAAGGCCCAATCTAAGGGTCTCGTTTTAATTTATTTTTACAATTTTTAAATTTTTAAAAAAATTTTACTTATGTATTTGACAGAAAGAGAGCATGAGCAGGCAGAGGCAGGCAGAGGGAGAGGGAGAAGCAGGCTCTCCGCTGAGTAAGGAGCCCGATGCGGGGCTCGATCCCAGGACCCCGGGATCATGACCTGAGCCGGAGGCAGTTGCTTAACCAACTGAGCCACCGAGGCACCCCTCGTTTTAATTTGATTACCTCCCTAAAGACCCTATATGCAACTAAGGTCGCATTCTGAGGTACTGGGAGTTAGGACAACAACACGTCTTCTCAGAGGGATGCAGTTCAACCATAAGGGATAAAAAGAGAAGGGGAGGGTTACAATCATGTGGGCCTGATCTTTGGAAGAACTGTCTGCAGCCTAGCTTCCAGCTTCCTAGATTTCAAACGAGCCTTCCTCTCCAGCACACACAGTTCTGTGCCAGATCCCGGAGGACATGTTCGTGGCGCCGCGCGGCTCGGAGCCTTCATTTCTGTGTCTTTATGCCACGTAAATGGGCTTGGTAGAGAGCAAGGGGGTTCTTCGAGACGTTTCTATCCTGAAACAGCTGACTGAACTGTATGCAAAACCTAGACATAGCCACCAGATGCAAACTCAAGGTATCACCGATTCCACTTCTCCTTAGCCAGATCCCCAAAATTCCACGGCCTCTCCGAAGCCATTGGACGAAAGGAAGATCTGACAGTCAAGAGGGCAGCATGGAAAAAGTGAGTGATCTCGACTGATTACAGTTAAAATGACTTGCGTAATTTTTATAGAAGCACGTGACCATGTGAACCCGTGGCTTCCCCTCCCCCCACCCAGGGCTTACAGAGGGCCCGGTGCCGGGGAAGGGTCCAGATGCTTAAACTGTACTAGTTTCACAGTCAGCTTGCCTCGGGATGGGCACACACACTTTCTTCCTCTGAAACCCCCCGCAAGTAAACAAACCAAAACCCATAAACATTCATCTGAGAAAAATGCATTCATCTATTCTATGTCAGACTCTGTGCTAGATCCAGATGAGGCAGAGACAAAACAAAGCTGAGAGCATCCAAATTCTAGACATCTCGGCCTCCCCAAGGGGCCCAGCCCTGGAGAGACTGGGCTCTCCCAGGGGCTGAGTCATCAGATGGAGGAGAAAAACTCGTCTCAGCTTGGGCTGGAAAGCGGGCCTTTCCCTTCGAGAATGTAGTGTAGTGTAGTGAGAGATCCTAGGAGAAGAAGTCTCCTTCTGGAATAATCCTGAGGCTGGAGAGCCTTTAATAATCAGAGTTCTAGCCACGAGAAGAGGCTATCCACTCAGTTGGGAGCATGGGAGTCAAATCCCCCAAATCAGACCTCGGAGCCACACTCTTTCCAGGAAAATGTCCCCTATTGGGAGTCCTAGATCTGGGGGTCCAGAGCCTCAGCCTCTGTGTCCCACCTCTTGCTCTGGTCCAGAACCTTCCTGCCTTGACCTGGGATGATCAGAAACTCATGAATGCCTCAATCAGTCCTTCCTGCCAGTGACTGGCCAGTCCCAGCTGCCTGCCCCAGCTCCTGGCCGGCCTCATTCTGGACCATGGCCCCCTGCATCATTTGAAGGACACACTTTGGGGATGTCCCCCTCTCTGAGCCTCAGTCTCTCTCTCCCTAGGTCAAGTGGGATGACAATGGACCATCAACTCAAACCAAGGGCTGGGTGGTTTGTCTTGTCTATCCCTGCAGTCCCAGCCCTGGGAAGTGGTAGACGGCACATAGTAAGTGCTCAGTGTTTGTCACGTGAATGAATGGAATGGAGAGCCCCTTGACCTCGCATGGAGGAGACAGTATATTTGCAACAGCTGGTACCTGTTCAGTTGCAGATGACAGACACCAACGCAACCTGGCACGAGATGGAAAGACTGTATGCATTCCCATTGCCGAGGTCCACCGGGAGTTGTAAGTTTGGCATTCCTCGGCTCAACCGGCAATATGATGAATCTGTCTTCACCTCTGCACTTGGCTTTCCTCTCTGTTAGAGTTGGCCCCCTAGAGTCAGCCTAGAGTCAGGCTTCCAGTCTGGCAGGGAAGAGACAACCTCATTCTCAGAAATGCAAACAAAAACCTCCGAAGTGAGTCTCATAGGATGGACTTGGGTCCCCTTGCCCGTCCCCACACTAATCACCGTGGCCAGGGACATCTGATGCTCTGATTAGCCAAGCCCGCCTCTGAGTGGACCCACCAGGAGAAAGGGGTGGCTCTGCCCAAGGAAATGCAGCTGTCAGCACCAGGAAAGGGGAGACGGCTCCACGGCTGATGATGGGCGCCCACCATAGCACTCGGTGGAGGTCTGAACATTTAGGTCAACCTCCCCCTCTCTGTCGGAGCCTCAGCCTCCTCGAGTGTCCTTGGTGACAAGAATGACACTGGCAAAAAAAAAAAAAAAAAAAAAAGAATGACACTGGCAAAAGCCCTGGCCTTCTTCTCATCCTAGAGCTCTGGTGGGGTCCAAATGAGACCATGAGTTATACCAATGACTAACATTTTACTGAGGCATTGCAAGCATCTGGCCTTGGGCTAAGTAAACTCTTTACATGTTTATTTTAATATTTACAGCAATCTATTTTACCGACGAGAAGCAAGCTGAGAGCGGTTACTGGGCTTGTACGTTGTCACAGAGCTCGCAAGGGTGGAGCTGGAGTTTAAAGCCGTGCCCTCAAGCATGAAGCTATATATAAACTGTAAATAATTTTACAAGCATAGGGATTATTAGTAAGGGCCTGTACTGTTAATAATAGTAATTTTTTAAAACCCTGAAAGGGAAACTCAAATAAATTCAAACAAATGTTTGTTTAGCACCTACTATGGGCTGATCACTCACCAGGGGCTCAGAGGGAGACACATAAATAACTGTGAAACAGGCAAACTGTGATCTAAGAGAACCATAAACATGCCCCAGGGGGGTGCGGGGTGCAAGAGATTGACTCCACCTGGGGAAGGGGGAGGGGAGGGGATCCGGAAAGGTCTCTTAGAGGAGGTTGGATTTGAGCTGAGCTTTCAAGATAAAGGGACTTTGACCAAGGGAGAAAAGAGAAAATCAACTTTATAAGGATCTATGGAGCCAGCCCAGAGTTCCTGGGTAAGAGTTAAGCATGTCTATGCAAAATAGCTCTCATACCAGCAGGAGCTTCAAAAAGTGATTGACTAAGCAGAGCGCAGCCGTTGCCATGGGAACCGAGGCAAGCCTCTTCCCTGTCATTAGTGAGCATCCCTGGCTTGGAGCTATCTAGCCAGGGCCGGGAGGCAGTGGGGGCTGGGCTGCACTGTCCCTTAGAAGAAAAGCCCGGGCGACACGGCCGCCCTGGGAGACGGGCTCTTGTTTCACAGGCAGACAGACACAGGTGATATCTGTTTCCGAGAAGTCAGGCAGCCAAAGGAAGCCTCTGCCTCAAAGGGATTCGGGGTATATCCCCCAGCTACCGGAGCAGGCACTGGGACCTCAGGGAGAGGATGCAAAGGGCGGGGAGCGGGCCCGAGAGGCAGTGAGGGCCCAGGGGAGGATCTCTAGCCAGGATGCTGGGATGTGAGGCTGCCTCCCAGGAACCCCGGGGAGCGCCAGGGGATTCCAGTGCACTGACAGAGTTGGCCTCTAACCACCAAGGAAGGGCACAGGGGGAACTGTAAGTGAAGACCCCATCGACAGCCTGGGGGTCTCTAGCAGGAGAGCGAGTGGTAGCGCATTCGAGTACAACAGACCTTAGATCCCAGACCTGCGTTCAAATCCTGACTCTGACACTTCCCAGCGGTGTGAGATTGGGCAAATTATTTATTCTTTCTCTGCTTCTCAGTTTCTCTCTCTGGAAGATGCAGGTGATGGTAATAATTTTACCCGTGTCCTAGGCCTACACGAGAATTCCGTGAGATAATGTAGTCACGCATGACACATGGTGCATCGTGGGTGTTCACAAAATGCAAGCTATTACTGCATCATTACTACAGACGGTGGGTAGCTACCCATTGAAAATTCTAGAAGAGAAAAAGGACTTGATCAAGGGAATGCAGGTTTTTGTCCTTAAGGCTATGCACTTGTAGGAATAAATTCCAAGTATAATGACAATAGAATCTAAATATAGTAACAATAATAACAACAGCTACCTTTTCATGAGAGCTTATAATGCACCAGTTTCCATGCTCAGAGTGTCACATGTCTGTTCTAAGCCTTACAACAACCTTATGAGGTAGCTACTATAATTATTCCCGTTTTACAAACAAGAAAACCGGGGCACCGAGAGGTCGACTCAGGTAGCTAAGTCACACAGCTAACCAATGGCAGAGCTGGGCTGGAACAAGGCCGTCGGCTCCCGGGGTCTCACCCGGGTACTCTTTCCTTCCCTGAACCTGGGAGGGGACGCTAGTGGGCGGCCTGGCGGCCTCACTTTTCAGAGCCCCTCCACTTGTCTGGATGTCACGGCCCCTCACTCTCAGTCTCGGTGTCTGGGACTTCACCCCTTTCTCTGAAAGTCCCACCTGGTCTGTGTGTGTGTGAGAGAGAGAGAGAGAGAGAGAGAGAATGAGAAAGAGAGAAACCAGCTGACCAGGCAGGATAGAAACTTCCGGACATCAAAGTGGGCAGAGCCCCGGATGGACAGGCTGGAGGCAGGCCTGGGTCCCGCTGGGCTAATTCCTCCCAAGGCTGGCAGAGGCCACGGCGGGAACTTCTGAGAAGGTGGAGAACAAGTCCTTTCATACGGCCTCCCTTTGAGCTGGCCTCGAGGTGGGGCCGGGGTCGGGTGGGTGGAGGGTGGGGAGTGTGCGGAGAGGCGAGGCCGCAGTTGAGCTGGGCAAACAGACTGGGCAGCGGCTGTGAGCACAGAGCGCCCATTGTGGACCCAGAGCTCTGCTTTCAATAATCTACTCGGAAGAATGTTTCATTGAGCGCCAGAGAAAGGAGCCATTGAAATGCCCAGGACTGGGGCCCCGTGAAGGGTTAAAGGCAAGGGACCACGGTGCCCTGGCTCTTGCCACTTTCGGTTCAGATGTCTGATATGGGGATCCTGATGCTGAAACAAGGGGGACTCGGTGAGACCACCGAGCAGCCGGAAGCCAGGGTCGGGAGCGTGTCTCCCTGATCAGAAATGCAGAAGGAGGTGTACCAGCATCAAGGGCAAGATGCTCCTCCTCCCAGAACCATTTTGCCCAAGTAATTTCCAGCCAGGACTAGACCTCTGATGCCCCTCAGCCTGCGCACCGGGGAGAGGAGCTAGTCTGGACCGTCAGTCGTCTCGGGGCTGCAGTCAGCGCGGCTTCCTGAAACACCTCTGACCTCACCCACGATCGTTCATTCGTTGTAACTAACGAGGCACTAGTCAAGTGTGGGAGTTAAAGTGAGAACCCGTGGCCACTAGACTCGAGGCCCAAGGAAACCTGTGGAATTTTCTCTCCCATAGAGAAACTGCTCATTAGGAGGAGATGGCCTGATTGTTGAAAGGGTGCCAGGAGCTGAGTTCTGGGCTCCCACTCGGCGTGCTGAGTGCCACACACCCTCTCGAGCCCTAGGAGCTCGCGGGGTTTCAAGTGCAGGGAACATAATGCTGGGCTCTATGGGCTCTGAGGAGAGTCAGGAGGCGGCTGGGCCGGGCCTGCCGCTGGGGAGCCCAACCTCTAGCACCCCGGGCAGGGCGGCATCCTTCTCGCCATGGAACGGCTGCCTAAGCCTGAATCTTTGGGGAAGGTGCTTTGCAGCCGAAGCCGACCTTACGCCAGGAACCAGTCAAAGTAACCATTTTGGAGGGAAACCTTAAAACATCGCAGATGCCTTCTCTAGCTTTCTTAAAAAGAGGATCTTGAACAGAATTCAGACCCTGAAGGGTGACTCCACATTCCCTTCTGTGGCGTGGCTGTGACTTGGTGGTGCCCTCGGGTCTGTGCCCGTGGATGTAGCTCTTTGCTTGAGCACCAAATGGCCCCAAACTCCCGGCTTTTGGAATTCATCGGTCTGATTTTCATGTTTGTTCTTTTGTTTCTCCCTGACCCTTCACAGTGAATCTGTATTAGTATAAAACAGGCAAGTGCCTCAAGCCACTTTCTTCTTTATTCCCTCTGAACTTTCTCCAATATTCTCAGGCTGGGAAACAAAATCATTAGCCTTGGAAGAATTGCTTACAAAGCAAGAGTCAGTAGGCCCGGAGTGAGGAAGGCCTGGGGAGCCCCACTCTGAGTTAAGAGATTGAACTCTAAGAGGATTTGAACACATTTTTGACTGTCCAGAGGCTTTCGGTGTTATCTTTTCGGTCCTTGACTTGGCCCAGCCTACACAAACTGACCTCCAGAGGATGAGAGCATGCCTAATCTGTGCAGAAGATCTTTGCCAAGGTCAATTAAGTCAGAAGAAAATATTATCTCTACTGAGTTACTTTTAGCTCAAAAATGGCCAAACGTACACACACCTACACCTACACAACACACACAGCAATGAAAGACAAAGCCACAAAACAGACCTGCCCATTTTTTCACTTTTTCACTCCACAGAAAAAAAAGTTTTCTATGGGAAATAATCTGAATCATAACATTTTCTAGTTGGAAAGAACTTCCAAAGTCCTTCAGTTTTGCTCCCCACTTCAGTACAGAATCTCTCTCCCTCCTGGACAGCTGGGCACTCTCTGCCCCTCTTGCCTTGTGCTAGTAACGCAGAGCTCAGGGCTTTTACAGTCCGACGAGAAGTACCAGCACTATAGCCCCGCTGTATCTGATCTGCGTTTTGTGAGCAGGTGTTAGGTTTCTGATCCTGTTTTAATGCGGCTGCTCTTTGGGGGTTACGGGGGAAGCGTGCATCTGTTCGAATGAGGGGACAGATCTCCCCAGTCTGCAGGGGATGGATGTTTCTGCTGTCATTCACCTTGGAAACAGGTAGGTCCTGAGACAGCAACTGCAAAGGCTAGCTTGGCTTAAGAGGGAACTTCTATTTCTCTGAGACTTACTTTTGGGCCTGTTGAGACACTTTTGAGTTCTTGAGTCCATCTGGGTGGCAGTAGGGCTGATGGACATTGTCCCAGGGAAGAAGGCAGGTAGGCATCCTGTAGGGAACATAAAAGGAAGATAAGTGAGTCACGTTTTAACAGCGATATGATCTGGATTCATGTGACTCTTGTTTATTTCCCCCCTCGGCATCCCTGAGCCTTTGAAAATGTCCGCCTAACTGTTCCAGCCTGGTCCTGCTGGGGAAAGGCATTATGAGTTGCAGGTCCCTGCTTATTTCCTAGAACCTTAGAGGGAAAGATGCCCCCTGAGACCACCATGGGTTTGGGGGAGTACTGAGGGGCCCTTAAACATGAATGCTGGGGAACACGAGCTGAGCCCAGAGTTCCACCTGCTCCTCTCCACGTGCTGACTCCCCATCACTGCCATCCTTTTATTAAGAAAGCCGCTAGATTTCCTACAAAAGTTATCCCTTAAATTGGCCTGAAATCTGTCTCCCAGTAGCGTTCAACCCACAGGACTTGGTCTTCTCCCTGCAAACCGCAGAGAAAAATCATCATAATCGTTCACATTCAGGGATTACCTACTCTGTGCTGGGCACTTTCCCAAACACTGTCCCATTTATATTATTGTGTCTCATTTATATTATTATCCCATTTTACAGAAGAAGAAATTGAGGCCGAGGGAGGCCAAATAATTGGCCCAAGGGCCTGACCCCAGATAAACGGGAGGATTTGAACACAGGCAGTTTGATGTCAGAGCCCACAGTCTTGAACTCTTAGAAATTCTACTTCTCTTGTCCCTTTGACACAGCCCCCCCCCCCCCCCCCCCCCCCCCCCCCCCCCCCCCCCCCCCCCCCGTCCCCCCACTGATATCTGCAGCCTGTGAGCTTCCCTCCCCAGGCCTCTTTGTTTCCAGGCTACATTCCTAGCCCAGCTCCCTCGCCACTCTCCCTGTGCCACTTCTCATCCTCCTGACCGAGGTCTGGGACAATGCAAAGACTGCAAAACCCAAGTCCATCTGACGTCCTGTGACTTGTCCCACTTTGACCCCCGGGACAGCCTTCAGGCTGAAGCCTCCAGAAGCACCATTTTAGCAGCATTTCCCCTCAGGAGGCTGTATTTTTCCTGTCTGTCCTCAACATTTCTTTTGCCAGAACAATAGGCTCAGTTTTCCCTTCTGATATATCTGGTCACCCTAAATATGGGGCTTTGAGCAAACAGGAGCGGCCGGCCCCACGCAGCCCTCATTTAAAAAAAATGTGAATTCACTCGGGTTGCTATTCCGGAGGTCTGGTTTCTTTCCCCACACACAGTGGTTTTAAGGAAGAGGGAAGGGATCATGACAGAATACTGGCAGGGGAAAGATGCTAGCAGACAAGACACACCTGGGCACTCTTCATTCCCCTCAATTCCCCAAACACTGGCCCTTCTAGAAGGCCTGTGGAAAAGAGGGTCCTTGGCCACATAAAATTGGAAAATACAGCTTTCCCAGCTCCCCTCCTGGAGCTCAGCATAGCCAACATTTGAAGTGCTGGTAGAAAGGAAGCCTAATTGGTTTTGTTGAGTTCAGTTTTCCCACGTAAAAATGCAGCGGAGGACAACTTTGGAAAACAACAAAGCAGAGCGGAAGTTGCAAAATGCACCCGATGCTCTAACGTTCTTCAGGTTTGAGTTGGCCCGTGCAGTGCTTAACTGTGCTTTAAATTAGTTGCTAGCACATAACAGTTGGGATATTTCTCATAATAATCCGGATTTGGGTGTTCTCAGAAAATCAGAAGATCTGGAAACAGTGGTCCACATTCTTGCGTGACAAATGTCAGCTGGACACAAGTCTGTGGTCTTTGGCTCAGTTCACCGCAGCCCCTGCCATACAGCCATCCCTCTGCTTTACTCCCTTATGCTACCTGCCTGGCCCAGGAGTCCCTCCAGCTTGCCTTCCCTGCCGCGGAGATTTCCTTGGGTGGGAGGTGGCCTGCACCCATGCGGGAGGCCCATTCATCTGTTCATTCATGCAACATGTGCTGATTGAGCTTCTGGACCCGTGTATATAAGATATATTCAGCAGCCCGGCCCTCTGGATTTTAGTGCTGGCGTTTGATCCCTTGAGGGCAGAATGAAGAGGGGGGTGGGGAGGGGTTGGGGAGAGGGAAGCTGGCAAAGGCTAGAACCTAGTTTCCTGATTTCCAGCCCCGGGCGCTTGCTAAAGGCGTCCCTCTTCTTCACTTCGGTCTCTCCTGCCACTCCAGTAGCCATTGAGTCCCCAGGGAAGAAGCTACTGACTTGCCCTGTGACTTACATGAGTTCCCACCTATCTCAGGGCCTCAGTTTCTCCAGCTGTAGAACGAGCGGGTTGGAATAGAAAACCATGCGCGTCCCTTCCAGGGCTGGCACGTAGAGATGCTAAGGCTCCAAGATCTTGGAATGTCTGACCGGGCCATTCCCGAGCCGTTCCCCTGAATTCCAAGCAGCCCCTCTTCCTCCTGTTCTCCGCCCAGGCGGGCCGGGAGGGGGCCTGAGCCAGAGGGCCGACCGGGCCTCGGCTTCCCGCCCGGGGGGGCGGAGCCGCTGCTCGACGTCCCGCCCCTCCACCTGGGGTTCTGCCCCGGCAGATGTTACAACTTTCTCGCATTCTCTCCCGCGGTGTCCACCCCCCCTCCACCCCCCACCCCGCCCCAGGCCCGCCCAACCCGTGCCTCCCTCCCCTTCCCCGCTGGGGTCCTGCCCGCCTCCCTGCGGGGAGCCCGACTGTTCTCCGGACTCCGGGCGGGGCGAGAGGCCGGGCCGGGGCTGGAGGGTCGGGAGGAGGAGGAAGGGAAGGCAGAGGCGAGAGAAATTAGGAGGCGGGAGAAATCGAGGGCTGGTAGGAAGGGGCGAGTCAGAGGATGGTGGAGAGCACTTTTTGGAAGCAGCCACGCCGCGTCTCAGGCTGGCCCGGCTGAGCTGGAGGAGAGGTAGTGAGGGCGGCGCAGGGCGGGCGCGCAGGCGGCAGGAGGCTGCTCGGCGCCGGCCTGACCTCCCCAGAGCGCCCCGCTGCGGCCGCGCAGGTCCGGCCTCCAGTCCTGGACTAACCTCTGGGCCGCCCCTCGGGGCCGCTGAACGATCTCGCAGCGTCCAGGCCGGGCAGCCGGCGGGCGTGCGGGCCGTGCGCCCTGGGCGCGCGAGGCGGTGAGGCCCCAGGAACCTTGTGCGCCGGACGCGCGGGCCGGCGTGGCGATGCACGCCCTCACTGGCTTCTCGCTGGTCAGCCTGCTCAGCTTCGGCTACCTGTCCTGGGACTGGGCCAAGCCGAGTCTGGTGGCCGATGGGCCCGGGGAGGCCGACGTGGAGCAGCTCTCGGCCGCTCCACCCCAGCCTCCCCATATCATCTTTATCCTCACCGACGACCAGGGCTACCACGACGTGGGCTACCATGGCTCTGATATCGAGACCCCTACACTGGACAGGCTGGCAGCGGAGGGTGTCAAGCTGGAGAATTATTATATTCAGCCCATCTGCACGCCTTCGCGGAGCCAACTTCTCACGGGCAGGTAGGCATGATCCCAGCTGCTGGGGTTGTCCGGTGGAGCCCCAGATAAATCTGGTCGGTAGATTTCCTCTGCATTCACAGACCTCCCGCCCCAGACCTGGGAAGCCAGGACTCGGCCAATTCTGTCTCCAATTGCCTGTGTGATCATTAGTGAAGTCTTTTGCCCTCTCTGGGCCTCAGTTTCTCCAACTGTACCCTGAATGGATTGGATCATCTTTGAGGTCTCCTCCCTCTGATATTCTAGGACACACACTGTGGACCATGTGAAGGAGATATCTGGGTATCACTTTGTGAGAGGAGCATGGCAATCTCTGACCCTCAGGTTCTAATGCTGCTTCTAATTACAGACCCGGAGGCCATGAGCAAGTCATTTAACTTCTCTAAGCCTCCACTTCCTTGTCTGTCCGTAAACAGAGCGGAGAGCAGTGTTTATTCTGAAAGAGTGGCCAGGATGGGATGAGTTGCATGTATCCTGCTTGGCTGTAGTAAATGGCAGCTCCTATGTCACCAGAGGGATCAGGGTCTCCAAACCAAGGGCTGCATGGAAAGGAAACCAAGAAATGTGTACGTGGGGCAGAGAGACACACGCAGGATCCCGTGACCTGTGGAGCCTTAGGCTAGTTACTTCACTTCTCCAAACCTCTGTTTTTTCATCTGCGAAATCCTCCTAAGTTGGCTGGGAGCCCGAAGGAGACGTGCTGCTTTCTCCGTAAGGAGTTGTCCACAGGCAAGGCGGTGGGATTACAGGATTAAAAGAGCAGGGAAACAGGAGGTGGGGGTGTGGAAGGCAAACTCTGGCCACTTAGGAGAAAATCCTTGGCAAGACTGAAGCTAATCCTCCTTGGATGGGGTCCAAGTCATGCCTTCTCTTAAGTTCCATCCAAAGCCATTAGCATGATCTCAGGAACCAGAGCCTTGCTCCCCCTGCTTCCCTGGGTGGGAGAAACTGAGGCATGAAGTCAGGGAGGGCACAACTCATGCCTCTGCCCAACTTGAGGGTCTGCGGGAGAAGGGGCTAAGTGGCCAGGTGGTTGGCAGGGTTCCCAGAGCTGGGAGTCAAATAGGTGCCTTTTCTCCCTCCACTCGGGCATGAAACGTTCAGCTCCGGGAACAGAGAGAGAGAGAACTGGGGAAGTGTGGAAGAGGGGCTGGTGTGTGTGTGTGTTGCGTATGGGGGCATCCATAGTGGTGGCATAGACCAAATGTTGACTAACCTCCAGCAGAGGGAAAAGAATCCGCATCCCCAGGAATTGTGCACGAGTTAGCATTTCTCTCTCGAGAGGTGACTTTTGGTTGAAGCAGGGGAATGAGCAGCCGGCAAGGCAGGGTTCCAACCCCCTGATCTGGGAAGTTAGCTGAGCCGTGGCTGGGCAGCGTCCGCCCTCCGCCCCCTGCAGCTGGCCGCATCTGACTGAGGCTGCCGACTCTCATTAGTGTTGCTAATGCATCCAGTCGTGCTCGGGGAAGCTAGAGAGAGCTAGTGTTTCTCCTGTTACCTCCTTGCAGCCGGGCTTCGGTGACCCGTAATTGGCCCACCCACCTTACAAACCCTGTCCCCCACGGTACCCAGCCCTGTGAAGAGGCCCCCACCGCTGCTCAGCCCTGGGGTACTTCCTATATTAAATGGAATCATTCATTAGCTTGATCGAGGTCTGCAGAGCCAGCATCGCCGAGAGGATTTGAGCACGAGCTGTGTCGACCTGGGTCCCGAGCCCGGAGCTCCTGCCTGCTAGCTGTCTGCACTTGGGCCCATTGGTGTACTTTTGAGAGCCTCAGTTCCATCAGCTGTAGAATGGGGATAATAATAGTCTTCCTTCTAAAAGGAAGGAAAAAGCCTTCTAAAAGTAGGCTTTTTATGAAGATTGAATGAAATGATATATGTAGCATAGAGACAAATATAAAATAGCAATAGTAGCCAGTGATACTAAGGATGACAGCTTTAAGTTAAGGAAACCAAAAATAGGAGAGCCTCTCCTCCCTGCCCCCAGTGCCTGGGTTAAAGGAGTCAGGTCATCAGGTCTTGTCTTAACTCGGATTCCTCTGGGGTGAGGAAAAGGTGTGGGATTCTACGACCCTTGTGAAGTTCCAGCCTTCTTATTTACTCTGCGTTTTTAAGAGTTGAGTGAAGGCTGGACACCACAAACTGATCACATGGGGGCCTTGACCGCAGGAGGGATTTGAATGAACAGATGAGCAATGCAGGATTCTGCTAACCATTTGCTCCCGCCTCAGAGCGTTAGCCTGGGTGAGTGACCCGGATCCAGGGGCCACATGAATTTATAGGCGGGCACACGAGAACTGGTCTCATAAAATTTGGGAACTGGAGGGTTTTCAGAGGTCTTCCGTTCTACCCACCTCACCCCTTTACTGAGGCCACCATGGGGGAAGCCGAGTTTGCTAGAGACGAGTCTGGGCTTGGACTTTGCTTGGACTTATGTTCAAGTCCTGGTTTTGCCCCTGACCACTGAGTGACCTTGAGCAAGACTCTTCCCCTCTCATCGGGACATTTTTTTTTTTTTAAAGATTTTATTTATTTGACAGCGAGAAACACAGCGAGAGAGGGAACACAAGCAGAGGGACTGGTAGCGGGAGAAGCAGGCCTCCTGCTGAGCAAGGAGCCCGATGCGGGGCTCGATCCAGGTCTCCGGGATCATGACCTGAGCTGAAGGCAGACGCTTAACGACTGAGCCACCCAGGTGCCCCTCATCTGGACATTTTTTAAAAAAGATTTTATTTATGTATTTGAGAGAGAGAGCATGAACAGGAGAAGGGCAGAGGGAGAAGGAGAGGGACAAGCAGACACGTGCCCCCCCCCCCCCCCCGAACGCAGAGCCTGATGCTCGACTCCACTCCGGGCTCCACCCCAGGATCCCAAGATCATGACCTGAGCAAAAGTCAGACACTTAACCAACTGAGCCACCCAGGCGCCCCTGGACCTGTGTTTTTAAGATGAGGTAAATATGCTAGAAATTGACTTGGGTCCCTTCTACCTCTAAAATCCTCTGAGTTACTTCCTCCTTTTCCTCCTTCCTCCCTCCCTCCCTCCCTCTCTCCCTTCCTTCTTTCCTTCCTTCCGATGTAATTGAGTATCCTTTAAACATTACCTGAATGCCGAGAATACAAAGTTGAGTGAAGGATAGCCCCATTAGATATCACTGGGCACACGAGCATATACAACTGAGTAGAACCCCATGGCCAAGTAGGGCAGTGATCATGTGTACTAAGTGTTAACCCAGAAGCAAAAGCGACTCATTCTTTGAGAGAGTTAGGAGAGACTTTACAGAGCGGGGAACTTTGGGGCTGGGCTTTGAAGAGTGAATAGGACTTGTTCCAGGCCCCACAGCAAGTTAGTAGCTTAGAACTTAGGGATTCTAAAGTCTCTGAAGACCCCCTGGGAAATAGATCCCAACTCCAGTTACTAATTGTTTGAATCACTGGGCAAGTGACTTAACTTATTGAGCCTCAGTTTCCTTATTTGGAAAATGGGAATAGGAATGATATGCATATACTCCCTAGGTTAGTGGGGAGTTGGAGGGATACTTCGTATAAGGGGCTTAGCACAGTGCTGAGCGCAGAGAGAGTACTTGATGTTAGCTATTATTAGTTTGTTGGCACGATTAACCTTCCCGGCTGCGTGATCCTGGGCGAGTGGTTGAACCATTCCGAGCTTCAGTCTCCTCATCGGTAAAATGACAACGAATAATCCGCTTCCATTGATTTGGAGGATTTTGAGGATTCCATGAGATGACGCATTTGGAGTGCTTCTTGCACGCTCATTACTGTGCCTTTGCTGGGAGTGCTGGGACCAGAGCCACACCCCCTGGGGGAGGGAACCGGGGGGCTGGATTGGCCCCAGCTGAGCCGTGGTCAGGTGGGCGGTAGGGTGAGCTGTGGTCCTGTGGCTCCGCTAGTAGCTCCGAGGTGCCTTCTACTCCCTCCCCTCTTCCCACCAGGTACCAGATCCACACCGGACTTCAGCACTCCATCATCCGCCCTCGGCAGCCTAACTGCCTGCCCCTGGACCAGGTGACGCTGCCCCAGAAGCTGCAGGAGGCAGGCTACTCCACCCACATGGTGGGCAAGTGGCACCTGGGCTTCTACCGGAAGGAGTGCCTGCCCACCCGCCGGGGCTTCGACACCTTCCTGGGCTCGCTCACGGGCAACGTGGACTACTACACCTACGACAACTGCGACGGCCCTGGGGTGTGCGGCTTTGACCTGCACGAGGGCGAGAGCGTGGCCTGGGGGCTCAGCGGCCAGTATTCCACCATGCTGTACGCCCAGCGGGTCAGCCACATCCTCGCTAGCCACAGCCCCCGGCGGCCCCTCTTCCTCTACGTGGCCTTCCAGGCAGTGCACACGCCCCTGCAGTCCCCTCGTGAGTACCTGTACCGCTACCGCAGCATGGGCAACGTGGCTCGGCGCAAGTACGCGGCCATGGTGACCTGCATGGATGAGGCTGTGCACAACATCACCGGGGCCCTCAAGCGCTACGGTTTCTATAACAACAGCGTCATCATCTTTTCCAGTGACAATGGCGGCCAGACCTTCTCGGGGGGTAGCAACTGGCCTCTGCGAGGACGCAAGGGCACCTACTGGGAGGGTGGTGTGCGCGGCCTCGGCTTCGTGCACAGCCCCCTGCTCAAGCGAAAGCGGCGGACAAGCCGGGCGTTGGTGCACATCACTGACTGGTACCCAACCCTGGTGGGTCTGGCTGGTGGCACTGCCTCGGCGGCTGAGGGGCTGGATGGCTATGACGTGTGGCCCGCCATCAGCGAGGGCCGGGCCTCGCCACGCACGGAGATCCTGCACAACATCGACCCCCTCTACAACCATGCCCGGCACGGCTCCCTGGAGGCTGGCTTTGGCATCTGGAACACAGCTGTGCAGGCTGCCATCCGCGTGGGTGAGTGGAAGCTGCTCACGGGGGACCCTGGCTATGGGGACTGGATCCCACCGCAGACGCTGGCCGCCTTTCCCGGCAGCTGGTGGAACCTGGAGCGCATGGCCAGTGCCCGCCAGGCGGTGTGGCTCTTCAATATCAGCGCTGACCCCTACGAGCGGGAGGACCTGGCTGGCCAGCGGCCTGATGTGGTCCGTGCCCTCTTGGCCCGTCTGGTAGACTATAACCGCACAGCCATCCCCGTGCGCTACCCAGCTGAGAATCCCCGGGCCCATCCTGACTTTAATGGGGGTGCTTGGGGGCCCTGGGCCAGTGATGAGGAAGACGAGGAAGACGAGGAAGAGGCAGGCAGGGCTCGAAGCTTCTCCCGAGGGCGCCGCAAGAAAAAATGCAAGATTTGCAAGCTGCGATCCTTTTTTCGTAAACTCAACACCAGGCTGATGTCCCAGCGGATCTGATGGGGGGAAGGGGACGGTCTCCGTCCCCCTAGATGTACTTCCCTATTTAAGCCTGGCCCTGCCCCTCCCCATGGAGGGGCCTGAGGTCAAATCCCCACCTGCAGGGAAATGGGGGGCATAGAGACCCTCTGTTGAAGGGTGGGGAGCTTGGCATGGGGAAGAATAAACTAGACTAGGGTGCTTGGATTCCAGTCCTGCCTCTCCATTGACTTGCTCTGTGACCTCAAGTGGCCTGCCTGAGCTCTCAGGGCCTCCGTGTCCTGGGAAGGAGCTCTAATGACTTGGTGGCTCCGTGGAGTGAACCTGGCACCTGGGGCCACGATGGAGTTCGCATTGACCTTGCCACCTCCCTTGCTCTTTGAAGACCTTGCCCTTGAAGCCTGCACCTCTGTGGAACTGTTTGGGTGAGGGGCCACACGGAGGCAGCTCTAGGCCTGGACCCTCACGGGGGCATGGTGGCCCGGCCCGAGTGCTGAGGGTGGAGGGGGAGGGGTGGGGGCTGACTTTCCGGGTCCGCCCATGGCTTGGGCCAGTCCCGAGGCCAGACGAGTGTGGGGGCTATGGGAGAAAGCTCTCCTTTCGGCCCCTAGCACCCAGAGGACAGACCCGGCTGTTAGCTATAGCAGGATCCAGGGTGGTGGGAACAGCTGTGAAAAGAGGCTCCAAGCCAACCTTTAGGACACTGGATGCTGCTTTGACCTTGGACCCAACCCTTCGCCTTTGGGCCTCGATTTCCTCATCTGCAAATGGGGTTGTTAGCCCTAGCTCTACCTACCTCACAGGGCTAGAGAGAACTGGCCAAGGTAATGGTTGCGGAGGAGCCTGTGAACTTGATTAAAATGCAGTCGCATGGACGCCGGGGCTGCGGGGCTGTCTGTGAGCACAGGGGTGTGGGGGTGTGTGTCCCGAGGGCAAGCAGGAGCTCACTGTTGGCTGAGTCGGTGGGAGAGGAGGTGGGCAGGCTGGTGGGGAAGCACAGTGCATGGGTTGTGGTCCAGCCCTGCCACAGGCCCACCGGGTGACCTCTGGCAAATCCCAGAGCCTCTCTGGGCCTCAGTGTCCCCCCGTGTACAATGGATGAAGAGCCCTTCCGACTTGGTTGTCCCGGGGACCCCTGTGTGTGTGTCGGGGGGCTCGGGCTGAGCGGCGGGAGGAGGGGCCTGGGGACTCAGAGCCCGCTTGCTGCAGAGCGCGCCTCCGTCCGCACACTGCGTTCTGCATATCTCCTTTCAGGTTCCCGTCGGTGCAGCGTGTGTAGGCGAAAGCCCTGCTGTGAATTTTGAAAATAGTTATTTTTGTCACTGGCAAAGGAGGCCTGTTAGGACTCGTCAGCTTGTGGATGAGCAGGACGGGTGGGGTGGGCTGGGTGCGGTGCAGTGGAGGGGCCTTGGGGATGGGTTCCGGGGTGCATCCCCTCTGCAGAGGTGGCTGAGCGCAGCCGTGAGCGTCCGGCCTGGGGCTGCGGGGCGGAGGTGACTGACCGCGGCCTGGGCCCGTTCCTCTGCCTCCAGCGGGAGCTTTCTCTGTCTCCGGGAGGTTGACGCCTGCGCCGTGCGGAGCGGAGCGCAGGGGCTGGGACCAGCTGAGGCCTTTGGGTTCCGGCCACCCCTTCTGCCTGCTCAGGAGGGACACTGAAGAAGTCGTCCGTTGGGACAGTGTCCGGGGCCCAGCATCCCCCACAGATGGGATGTTCATAGTCTGCCCCTTACCCAGGATACACCAGTTCTCCTGGGTGCTTGTGGGTGCTTCTCCCAGCTGTATGGGCTGTGCCTCTCCAGAATGGCGTGGCCCCGGGGCTCTCCTGCAGCTCCAGGCTTGCACCAGTTTGGTGGAGGCCTCTCCCAAGACTGCTGAGTTGGCCCTGCCTTAGGTGGCCTAACTTCGAGCTCCCGACCTGCTTCTTTCCTGGCCTTTGGGGCCATAGGAGCAGGACCATAAAAGGCCCTTTCTGCTCCTCCCTAGCCACCATGGCCTGCCCCCTGTGGCTGACCTGGCCTCCAACAGAGAGAGTCCAGCTGGGCCCCGGGGCTGCCCCTGGGAGGAAGCTCAGCTGAATCTCAAACCCAGCCTAGAACTGGCCTGGCTCAGGGTCCTACCTAATCCAGAACCCAGCAGACAGCCCAGGAGTCCCACTGAAGCTTCAGCCGGGCAACCTGGTCCACAGTCTAGCCATCCCCAAGGCTGCCTACCCCAAGCGCTGGTAGCTGGCCCAGGGCTGAGATGGGTGGAAGGGACGGGGATCAGGAGCCGCCAGCGCTAGGGCTTTGTGATGAGAGGCTCAGCCTCCTTGCTGTGGTTTCTGCTCTGTCCAGTAGACAGCGTGGCTCCTGCCGACCTCCTCCTGTCTCCTGTGGCCCCTGAGATCCCCCCCCACCCAGCCAGAGCACCTGGCTCTGGTCTCTGAATCAGGCCCCTGACTGCTATTGCTGGGCCAATGCTCATACCACCTGCAGTGGGGAGGGGTGGGGGGGAGGGTGGACCAGAGGCAACTCTGGCCCTTTGGGTCACCCATCTGGGGGAGTGGAGCCTGGAGATGCCAGACGGACCCTCGGTTTCCCCCTTGGCTGGATCAGATGGCAACTGACCTGCCAGCCAGCCAGGTTAGGGCCAGGGGTGACCCTATCCCAGCTGGACCCTGCCTGTGGAGTCTTGGACAGACGTCATCAGACCCCAGGAACCAGGAGGGAGCCCCGGACCTGGCTGAGGGCAGGACTCTGAGCCCCACCCTGGGCCTTGGCAGTGTGTTTTCCTCTCACTTGGTACCTACTGGCTACCCTGGGCCTCAGGCAAGCAGCCCAGCAGTGCCAGGAAGAGGGTGGGCAGAGCAGAGTAAGGGAAGGAGCACTGTTTGGGGAGTCAGGAATTCTGGATTATGTCCTGACTCTGCCCCTGACTTCTGCTACTGAGGGAGGGCAGCCTCCTGTCTCTGGGCCTTGGCCTCCATCCGGATGGGGCATGGGCTCTGTCTGGGCCCTTCCAGCCCCCATGTAGGCCAAAGGACATAGGGCGGAGATGCGGGAGTCACCCAGACCCTGCGCGGGCAAGTCCCGTCACATCTCTGCAAAATAGGCGGTGACCGAACCCATCCCACAGATAAGTGTTGTGAGGCATAAATTGTGTAGTATGCTTAGCACGGGGCCTGGCTCTAAACAGAAATAACTATTTTTCTTATTTTTGGAGTCAGTGAGGGAACATCTTGTCCCCATATTTCTCAGGAGGAAGTGGAGGCCCCAGTGGGAAAGAGACCTGCCATAAGCACTCCTAACCAACAGTTGGACTTGAACCTGGGTCCTCTAACTGCAGGCTGTGTCCAGCAGCCTTGGTCCTCTGTTCCCTGGCTCCCTGCTCCCCTCTGCTCTGCAAGCGGGGGACCCCCCAGGGGACAGTGCTGCTCCCTGCCCCCTGACTTCTCTCCCAAGCGTAAGCCTGGTGTTACTTGCTGCTGTTCATTAACCACGTCGCCCTCCACCTAGACAGACCCTCTGTAGGATCATTTCTCCCTTGGCCCACTTTCCACCGATTCTGCCCCCCATGCTCACTGCCCTTAGTGGGACAGGCCTCGTGGGGACCCTTCTGATGGCACGTTTTCTGTGGTACCTGCCCAGGCCCTGTCGGACCCCGAGGCGCTCGGGCGTGTGCGTGCGCGTGCTCGCGTGTGGCCTGTGCAAGGTGGGATGTGAGTGGGCCGGCACAATGCTACCCGGGGCTTTGATCCCAGCCCCCTCACTGCTGCCATGGCCCAGGAACTTGGCCCTGGCCCCAGTTCTTTTTCTTCCCATCCCATCGACAGGAGGTATAGCTTGTGTTCCCGTTCCCTCTCTTAGCCTGCCAGGACTGCGCTCGGCGACCTCCGGGGCTCCCGCCCCCGGCCACCAGCCTGTGGCACGCAGGCCAGCTCTCGAGTACCACATGCGGGTTGCAGATGGGAGCACACGTGCTGGCCCGCATGCCTGCCGTGGCCCTGGGGAGTGGGCATTCTGGCAGACATGGTCCCCCCATGCAATCATCGGCTCGTTCTCTCCGCATCCCAGAGGCAGGCCTGGCTCTCACTGCCCGCCACCACCAGGCACAGTTGCCAGGCTTGCGGGCACAGGGGAGGCAGCGAATTAGCTGTCGTGGGGGGCACCAGTCACATTCAGGATGAGGGGGCCCGTCCGAGGCAGTGCCCACACCCTGAGCTAAGCTCTCAAAGGTTCCAAGTGGGTGTGTGCGTAAGAGAGAGTTGCCAAGGAGACCTTTGGGTCTTCTCCCTCCTCTCCAGCCATCTCTCTGACACCAGGTCCTGCGTGTCGTGTCGCGTCCCACCCTCCTGCACAGGGTCTGGGCTGAGGAGGGAGAGAAGTAGAAATAAGAAAGGAGGGGAAAAGGCCCAGGAAGGTTAGGGAGGATTGAGAAGAAAGTGCTTCAGGGAGGGAGGAAAGTGGGGGAAAGGTGGGAAAGAGAAAAAGAAGAGGAGAAAGGGGAGATGAAAGAGGAGACAGAAGTAGGGAAGGACGATCTACAGGGGTGGGGGGGGGCAGGTGGAGTGGTCCGGGGCCAGGTTGCCCTTACTCCCTGAAGCCACACATGTCACCTGCATGGTTGCTGTCAGAGACAGGGAGAGAGCTGGCCATTAGCCTCTGATCCTCTCGTCCCCCTCCAGTGACCTGAGGGCACGACCTCCCACCAGGTGCTCTGCTTTCTACCTGCTTCTCTTCACTAGTGGGGGCTGCTCCCTGCGGAGCAGGACAGTCACCTCCTTTGTTCAGAACTTCAGACTCCCATTCATATAGCCTCGGGGCACATTTGCCATTTGTTTTATGTGTTAATTTCTAAAGCCTTGTTAAGGGAACTAGAGGTCTCCTGATCCCTCTCCTCCTAGCCCCTGCCCTTTGTCCTACAGGCATTGCTTGGACCTGGCTGGGGCCAGGTGATGTTCAAACCAGGAACTCAACTCCAGTGGGGACTCAGAGAAGGGCACGGCAAAGTGCTCGGAACCAGGATGGTGGTGCGTGCTTCCAGGATTCAGACAGAGCAGTGTGAGGAGGGAAGGTTTCCTTCTGAGTCTTTTAATGGTAATAATTTCCCATCTCTGAGCATTTACAGTGTGTCAGTTGCTGTGCTCATCTGCTCATCTCCTTTCATCCTTAAACAGCCTTGGAGGCGGGGAATATTAGTAACTCGGTTTTACAGATGAACAGACTGAGGCACAGAGAAGTTAGGCTACTCATCTAAGATCCCACAGCCGACAGATGGTGGCGTCCCTCTCCTCTCCCCTGGACAGTGACCGAGGTGGCCTCAGTGGTCACTCAGGCCTGTTGCAGCGCCTTCACAAGTGGACGCCATCTTCCGCCATCTTCCGGGAAGGGCTAGAGGGTCTGGGCGGGGAGGTGGCCGTGGGGTCCTTCCCCCACTTCCCCGCATCTGCCTCTCACCCCTGGCGGCCCTCCGCTTTCCGTGCCCAGCCCGCTCCCACCAGCTGTGCGGCCCCTGAGCAAAGGCCTCTCTTCCCTGCCTCTGAATTGCAACGTTGGCGGCAGGAGCGGGAAGCATATTGTGCGCAGAAACAAAACTGAGTGGTTTTTCCTTTTTCTGAAGGTGGTAATGGTGCAATTAGCGGCTAAGCCATTACCCCTCCTCCCCAGCTCACCTCCCCCCTTCCCCTCGGCCTCCCTCCTGTTTCTCTCCTGGGAAGAAGTGGCTGCATCCTGAATGCAGGATGTTGCAACCCCATCATTCTTTCCCACCCCTGATGCCCAGGAAGAGGGGCAGCATTGTGGGAGAGGGTACCCGGATGTCTCCAGAGGCCCCGGGACCAAAGGTAGTGGGTCCGGGACCTGCTAGGGTTAGGGGATGACAACGAAGTGGACAATGTGTCCAGCAAGTGAGGTGATCAGTAAGACAATTGGGGGGTTCGGAGGGGTGGATCAGCAACTCAGAGGGTTGGGGTCCTGGACCCTTTTATCCCGCCTGGGCTCCTTGTGGGCAAATGCTGGCAAGAGACCTCAGCCTGGTGGGCTGTGAGATGAGCTTGAGTGGAGGAGGTGGGTGTGAAATTCTGAGTCCAAGCTAGTGATGAGGGTGATCATGGTCCCGCTTTAGACCTTCCTTTTCCTTTTCCAGAAACTAAAAAGAGGCCTCATGTTTACATACTTCCCAAAAGCTTCCACAGCCCTTAACCCACTCCTTCTTCACAGCCTTCCTCTGCAGTGGCAGCTTTGTTCTGTTTTGCAGAAAGGACCCTGGAGGATCAGAGAGGGGCAGTGACTTTCCCAGGGTCACACAGCTCATAAACAGCAGAGCTGGAGTTGAACTCAGATCCTTAAACTCCGGCCCTTTTCCTTCAGAACCACCCCCACCCCCCAGGCTTGGGTGAGATCTTGGGGCTGTGGCTCTGGCTGCTGCCCTGAAGAGTTGAACTTGGCAGGGAAAATGGGAATGAGTAAGAGGGAATGAGGATTTCAGGGCAGGCCCATGGCCACTCCCCTCCATGCCAGGCCATGCTTCCCTCCCCACTGCCGCCTCCGCCTCTTTCACCTTGACTTGAAGCACAAGCAGAAACTGGGACATGAGCCCCAGGAGACCAGATCTCCATAGTCCCTCTGGGGACACAGGATGGAGAAGAGGGATGGGGGGTGAGCGGGCTGGCAGGGCCGTTCCCTCCAGAATCCCGATGTCTCCTCTGCACATGTCCCTCAAGCTAGAGCAGCAGTGGGATGGACAAAGTGGCAGAGAATGAGAGCACAATAAGGAAGACAGAGGCAGAGGCAAAAATAAAATACAGAGGGGAGCAGAGAGACAGTTAGAGACTATAGCGATCCACTGGGAGAGAGATCCCAATGAATTAGCCATCGCTTCCTGTAAACCTTGGAATCCGGCTGTTGCCAGGGCAACGGGGCAATACCTGTCTCTCCAGAGGAGATGAAGTTGCCAGGGTAACTGCATCCTGTCTTTCCTGGGGACCATCCCAGAATGTGGCACCCACTGGCCGTTACCATGGCAACTGCCTTTTTGCCCCACTTAATCCCATCCTGTCTGCTACAAGGGACCTACAGTTGGAGGTGGGGGAGGTGGGGAGAGAGAGGATCACTTGTGGATTAAGTTTGTTCTTCTCCCCCTCCCCAGACCCCTCGGTCAGCCCATCACCTCGGGGGTGCCGGGTCCACCTGCCCCTGGGCCCACACAGGCCCGCAGTATTGTGCACGGTTAGGGCCAGGGCGTCCGGGAGCAGGTTTTGCAGTGGAAGGCAGGCAGGTGTTGGGGAGGCAGTTACCCGGGCAACGGGAACAGGGCGTTTCGGAGGTGGTTGCCATGGGGACCTGGATGCTGACGAAGGCTCGCGAGGCTGTGAGCAGCCACAGTGCCCTGCTCAGAAGCCCGGGGCTCGTCAGTCAAGCTGGTTCTCGGCTCGCACTCGGCAGCACAGGCAGCCGAGTGGCCCCTGGTTCCAGGAGCAGAGCAGCAGAGCCCCAGTCCTGGTCCTCCAGCCCCGAGCCTCGCCTGCCCACCCAGCGCCAGGATGGCCACTATCACCTGCACCCGCTTCACGGAAGAGTACCAGCTCTTCGAGGAACTGGGAAAGTGAGTCGCACCTCAGAGAGTTCTGGAGGGTGCAGGGGGTCAGCGTCACGGGCTGGGAGTGTGCACCTGCGTGCTTCCTGTGCATGCACAGGGAGGAGCTCTGCATGCTTGGGGGGATACTTGCCCAGAGCTGGGTGTAGGCATGTTTGCGGGTGCACAGAGGTGCCGAGGCCCGCCGGCTGAGTGTGTGTGTAGGGGTGAAGGGTTGGTGGTGCACGCACACGCACACACACACCCCCCTCCCTGAGTGCACACGAATGGGCACACACAGATTTTTAGAAACTCAGGGTTAAAAAGGGATCTTCCCAGGCAGCCAAGTCCGGGGCCAGAACCCCCTGCCGACTTTCTCTGGAGGTGTTCCTCTGGCCTCAACTCAGACACCTCGGATGGGAGAGAGTTCACCGTCTCCCAGGCAGACCCTCCTGACTTGAGTCACCAGCAGCCACTGTGCAGAGTGGCCAACTTCTCCGTGAAAGCACATCCCCTCCCTTCCTCCCCCCTCCAGCTCCTCTTGGAGGGAGGGCATCAGTACAGCAGGGGTGAATAACTGAGGGACTGATGGGGCTCCCTGGGTGTGGAGAGGCAGGGAGGGGCACCTGGGCAAGTTGAGGGGGGCACTACCCTTTCGGGGGCCGGTGGTACACCAGCTCTGGTCCCTTGGCAGAGTCGCCGGGCCCCAGAGCCTATTGTATGCCCCCCTGAGGACTGGTGGGGAGAGAAGGGTGGGGGGGTGGGGGAGAGGAGAGCCCCTCGGGGTCGTGGGGTGTCAGGAAAGCATGCTGGACACTCCCAGCTTGGTCCGGGGAGGCCCCGGGGATGGCTCAGGGGAGGGGTACAGCTGGGAGGCAGAGTTCGCCCCTTGGGCAAAGTGGCTCCCCTGCCCGGGGTGGTCCTTGCCAGGGCAGCGGGAGGGCCGGGGAGAGGGGCCCCGGTAGCAGATCCGCGCCGGTGGCGGCCCAGAGGGGCACATACCAGTGTGCCTTTTGATATGAGCTGTGTGAAGACTGACTCTGGGGTACACTTACGTGCTCCAAGAGAGTACGCAAGTGTTCACACGGGTGCACCGGCAGGAGGTGCTGGTGTGAGCCTCATGGGGAAGGCCTGTAAGCGTGGTGGGGTGCAAGGGGCCCACGGGGTACCATGGGCCGGTTTGCACGGGAGTGCTGGCGTGAATGTGCGTCACTGTGTGTGCACACGGACAGCAGGTCAGAGCTGTGTGCACGTCAGCCGGAGACGTGTTTGAGGTCTGGGTCCGTGCAAATATGTGTCTGTGTAAGGATGCGTGTGTGGGACTTGGGCACAGTGGTATCCCCGTGAGGTCTGGACATGCACATTTGTGTGAGGATGGGGGGGGCATGCACACGGGAAGGTTTATGTGCGTGCGTGTGAGGCCTGGGCCAAAGGCTCGGGTGGGAGTGTGGGTGTTGAAGGCATGTGTGAGCTCCTGCTGGTGTCTGCATATGTGTGGGAGGTGGGCCCGTGGCTTTGTACAAGTAGGCTGCACACACACACACACACACACACACACACACCCCGGGCTGTCCTGGCACTCTCAGGTACACACCAGGTCCCTTGTACAGGTACACACCCACGTGCAGACGTGTAGTCACTCTTGCCTGCAGACGCGCTGTGCTTCTGAGTGCGTTTCTGTGCCGGGGGCAGGGGCGGGCAGCAGGCAGCAGGCTGCTCCAGAGGACTGACGCCGTCTGCTGAAGGGCGCGGGGCCCCTGCTCGGCGGGGTTCCCGTGCCCCCCGGAGTGCCAGGATTCCCCCATTAGCTGGGAGTTGCCTTTCAGGGGATGACCAAGGCTCGGGGCTGGGAGGGCTGCGTCACGGAGTGCAGTGAAATGGGGTTTGGATGTGACTCAGGCGCTTCAAGTGAAAATAAAAGTGATGTTTTGCCCCAAGAGGAGATGGATGTCATGAAGACTGGGTGCTTCGTGAGGGGGAGAGGGGGGCGACTTGGCGCAGAGAGCCTTCTCGAGCCTTCTCGACCCCACCGCCTGCCAGGACCCGGGCTGGGGCAGAATTCCAGGGGACGGGGCGTCCTGGTGTGGCCACGGCAGGCAAAGCGAGGGGGGCAGGCACGGCCAGTCTGTGTCAGATCCATTTCAGACCTCTTCCTTCTAGAACCATGTGGGTTCCTAACCTTTTTTAGGTCGCGTATTCCTCCAGGAATCTGATGAAAGTCCAAGTCTACATTCTCCAGAGAAACGCAGAGATCTACGAAATGTTGCGGGGTCAGGAGCTTGCAGGACCTTAGGAAGGCTGTGGATAGGCCTGGGGCGCAGGATGCTTGTACCCGAAGAGAATGAGGCTCCACGCCTCTGATGCAGGGGTGAGAAAGGCCAGGGTGCCTCAAGGAGCAGCTGGGGCTCCTGCTCTGCATGCCAGGCGCCCAGTGGGGTGGGTAGGGGCAGCGCCCAGCCCACGGCCTAGGCCTTGGAGCCCGTCACCCATAGCCCTGTGACACTGGCCACATGACGCACCCCTTTCCCCTGTAGTCTGGAGAGAAAAGCAACTGCTGTGGGGATGCCATAAGATGGCATGCTTGGAGACCTAGTGACAAACCTGACACACAGTGGGCCTTCAGCAGAGCCCGCTGTCGGGATCATTGTTCTCTAAGGCGAGGCAGGCTGAAGCCCAAGGCTGGGGCCTGCCACAGGTTTACCTTTTATCTGGAGTTGGCCCAGCTTGGAGGAAAGGCCTGACCGACTGGGCTCCTCTTCTGCAGGGAGAAGCCAGGAAGATGCCTGCAGGGCCCAACCTTCCACTGTGGACCCGCAGTCCCCGCCGGCTGGGACTTTGCAGTCACCACCCTGCTCAGAGGCCGAGCCCCCATCCAGAAGCCCACTCCAGATCACTGGCAGGGTGACTTGCCGAGGCAGCTGGGGTGGTCCTGCAAGGGGGCGGGGAGGCACTGGACTTCCTTCTGCAGGGCCCTGGGCTGCCCAGCTGGGGAGGAGGGCATGTGCCTCGAGGGCTTCCTGGTGTCCCAGTGAGGCCTGGCTGTGGACCTTCTAGGAGCCCAGGGCAGGGCTGGCTACAGATGTAAGAACAGCTGCTCCTCTCCCACCTGGTGGTCAGCCAGCTGGGCGGGGAGTGGTCCTGAGTCCCGGGGTCTCTGGGCCGAGGCTTCTGAGGCCCCTCGATGCTCCTGGACAAAGGTCCCCCTCTGCCTAGGGTGCAGATAAGCCAGGACCTTGACTCCAGTCCCCTAGAAGGTTGAGGTGGAGCCCAGAGACTGGCTCACTCACTCCTCCCCGACCCCCACCCTCCTCCCTCCCAGGAGATTCGAGAAATAAAAGCCCATAGGAGCATGGGAGCTTGTTGGGAGGCCGGGTGTGGTAATGGTGGCTTCAGGGTCAGAGTGGGTCTGAGCAGCCGAGCCAGAGCTCCGGGCAGAACCCAGGATGTGGGGGCAAGGGGTCCAGTTCCAGGAGGCAGAGAAGGAATATGCCTCCTCCAGCCTTTGACCTCTGGGCTTTGGATTCCCCATCCAGGAGAGGTGAGGGAGGCAGAGAATTGCCCTGCAGCCCGTGTAATCACTGAGTGATCCAGAAGGAGGTCTTACTTGGAGAGGGAGAGCGAGGGAGGGAGACTGGATAGAGGGCAGCCCGCTCTCTTTCTCTAGAAACTGGGATCTGAAATCGACTGGAGGGCAGTGTTGGGCGGGGGGAAGGCCCGGCCAGGTGGGCAGAGGGGCAGGCGAGAGCTGGCTCTGGAGCCTTCTGCCCCCTCTCGCCCCCATGGAGCCGGCGGACATGGGGCCCAGAGGCTGCTCCCCACACTGCGGTACCAGGGCCCCGGATGCCGCGGTTCCCTCAGGGGAGACAAGCTCTAACGTCCGCCAAGCGTGTTCAGCAATCCCTCTTTCCCTGGCTGAGCTGTCAGGAGGCTCCGTGGGGTAATGTTGGGGAGCGAGAACCCCCGAAGATGGGGGTGTGCTTTCATTTGGCTTCTGATAGCCTCTCACGTTCACAGAGCTCTGGGGCCAGTGAGGTGCTCTCCATCCATTAGCTCTGAGGGAGGCAGAGGGCTTACGCACCGCCCGACAGACCAGCAGGCTGAGGCTTGAGGGGGCGGGGAGGGTCAGCGTGCAGGCGTCCGGCTCGTGGGGGGCACAGTTCATGAGAGGGATCCCTCTTGCTGCCTAGTCTGAGGATCCCTACCAGGGCAGAGGGGCCGCCCCCTTCTGGGTCAGAGAATTCTGAGCTGAGGCGTATTTTCCAGTTGTGACTGTGCCTCGGAGTGACTGGGCCTCCTGGTGTGGATCCCTGGTCCTTTGTGAACCCCATCTTTACCACCTGTGAAATGGGGATCAGAATAACTCTGCAGATGCTGAAGTGCCCCAGTAGAGGTGCTACCCTCTTTAGCTTCGGTCTGTGGAAGGCACACTTGGGAAATTTCCGACTCCAGGATCATCAGAACAGGGAGGACCCTTGGGCTGTCTATTTATAACCTAGACGGTGAGACCAACCCCCAGAGAGAAATAGCCCCAGGCTGTAGGGAGAGGCTGTGCTAAAGCAGAGGTAGGGGACCAGATCCTGTGCAGAGGCCAAAGGCCAAGGGTGGGATGCTGGTGGAGGGGGCAGGGAGGTCCTCAAGGTGGGGGGGAGGGCTGCAGGAACAGGGAAGGGGACAGACTTTCCTCCCTCCCCCTCCAAGCCGCCCAAGCGGCAGGCACGCACATGTTCTGGTGCGTGCCGCAGCCCTCCGCCCCCGCACAGCCGCCCCCACACAGCCCGAGACACACTGACGCTCCGCTGAGCCTCCCTTCTGCCCGCCCGCCTCCCCGCACAAGCACACGGTGACACCGGTGCCAGCACCCCTGCAGTCTGGGACCCCGGCCTTCCCCGGGTGAGGAGGGCATTGCCTCGGAACCCCAGGCCTGCCTCCTGATGCGCACGCGTGCAGGTTTCAACAGAGCCTCCGGCCCGAGCGTCCCTCCCAGCGCACGGAGAGCAAGATGATGCTGGCTGGGCTTCTGATCATCCCTCAGGGGGGGGCCAGCACAGGCCCTGCTCCCCGCCCCTGCCCTCCCCCCTTTAGCGCAGCTCCCAGTGCCAGAGTCCACCTTCTTCTGCACGCAGGCTGCCTGCAGGCTGCCTTCGTTGCCTTCTCCTTGGACCTTCTCTGGGGCACAGTAGGAGGTCTGCCCCACCCCCAGGCCGGGGCTGCGCAGCCCCCAGGGCAGGTCTCCACGGGTGAGGCCCAGCCTAGGCCCTCCAGGCCCTTGCAGGGTGGGACCTCCCGGAGATGCCTATGCTGGAGAGAGTGGAGGGCCTTGGGGATCACGTCAAAGGAGGAACATATCTGTGCCTCCTGCTTCCAGGCAACAAATCTTTCCTGAGCACACGCTCTGTCCCCAGCCCTGGACCGAGCCCTGGAGGTACCACAGGCAAGACTCAGGTAGCTGCTGCCCCTTGGGGCTCACGGCCTAGTGGGAAGTGGACATGAGCTGAGAGGAAGGGTCGGATGCTTAACCCACTGAGCCACCCAGGCGCCCCCAGAAGTTATTATTTAAATGCAACTAGGTAAGGACTACGAGCACAAACATGGAGCTATGAGGTGCACAGACCACAACTAATTGGGATGAGGAAGGTATCAGGGAAGGCTCCCCTCAGAAGGTGACATTGGGGAGCTGGAGGCTGAATCAGAGTTAATCAGAAGGAAGAGGAGGGAAGAGTGTCCCTCAGAGTGGGAACAGCACAGGCCAGGGCTCTGAGGTATGTACTTAGGTGGAGTGTGTCAGCCCCGGGGAGGCTGGGGGTCCTACTCTTCTTAGGCTTGCTCAATCGGCCCCCACCTTTTGGCTGCTTAGGGCCTAGAAGGAATTATAAAAGCCTTTTCTAGATTATTTTGAAGAGGGAGCCGGGCAGGGTGGTGTAGTTCTGGAAGCCAAGCCAAGTGAGAGAAAGCTGAGGAACTGGAGGACTTGAGCAGGAAGAAGGGACCCCTCCGAGTGGGCTGGTGTCCTCTCTTTCCCTCCTCTCCCCCCCTGCTCCCCTCTCCTTAGCAGGTGTCCTCTCCTGAGCAGAACCAAAGTGGAGAGGAACACAGAGGTGGAGCTTAGCTCAGCATAGGCAGGACTTCTGAATTACGAGAAGCACTCCTCTCCCGTGGCCGCCCCCAACCCCCGGCCCCCAGATGGACATGGCCTCGGGAGGTAGGGAGCACTCTGGCCCCAGAGAGGCGCACACTCACAGCCCTCCCTCACCCCTTCCCTCCATCTTCCTCCTGCCTTGGCAGGAGGCAAGCCGCCAGCATGAAGTGGGAGATGGTTTAGGGGCCAGAATATCCTCAGGCTCACCCAGAGCACCAGACTGAGGAGTGCTCCTTTGTCTTATGGATCGAGAACGCAGGCCCAGAGAGGGCCGGGGTCCTGCGCAAAGTCACACAAGCCAAGGACACACAAGAGTAGGGCACTCCAGCCTCTTTCCAGTCCGGCGCTTGGCCCCCTTACCCCTTGAAGCCTCTCTCTCTGAACCTCTGAAAGCCTTCAGGGTGTGCAAGGGGCTGTAGCCCGGGGAGAAAGCAGACCCTCTGCCTCCCCCCTGCTCTGTCTGCCCTGGTCCTGTCTCCAAGGTCTGTTAATATTTTTCAATTTCCCTTTTTGTAACCCGTTCAAGAAAACCCATGCACAGCCCAAACAAGAAATATGTTGGGACTTCTGTTGGTTCAGTGTTCCCCGTAGCAAACAGAATCTTCCGGTTCCCAGGCCTTCTGTGTCCCCCACGAGACTTCTGCTGGGTTGGCATGGGCAGGCCTGTGGGGTGGGGGACAGCTCGAAGACACTGAGTCCCTGCCGCATCTTCTGGAGCCTGGCCGTGGGTGGCTGCATCCCGGGATGGGAGGAGGGAGATGTATAGTTTCAGTAATAAGGTCCTAGAATTTTCTGGCTGTAAAATGCTATCATTTGTGGAGTTCTGGGCAGAGCTGCTGTGGTGAACCGGGGAGAAGAGAGAGAAAAACTAAACAAATGGGGTCTCCAGTCCCCCACAGTCCCCCTCTCCTCCGATCTATTTGCCACTTGGGGACCTGCATAGCTGTGTTTTGTTTGTTATTTAAAAAGGCATCGCTGCTTGCAAAGAAATAAATAAGAAAGAGAGAGCGGGTTTAAAAATGACCCACAGTTGATTTCACAGATGGGCAAACTGAGGCCCAAAAAGGTGTAGGGATTTGCTTAACGCACCTGAAGGTGGGTGTTGTGGCAACAGGACATCCCTTTTGTTTCTCAGCAGATCTGACCCCCAGCTTTTTAACTCTTCTGGAAATCTAGGGCCCTTCCGAGAATCTCCTATGACCCACAGGCACTTTTCCTAGAAAAATGCATACTCATGACCTGCAGAATGTGTGTGTTATTTCCCACAGATGCCTCTGCCCTAAAGCCCACAGATGCCAGGCGAGAGCCCCCTCTGATCCGAGAAGATGGGGTATTGGAGAGAGTAAAGGACAATGAGTCGGGAGTCTTGGGTTCAAGGTCTTGGCCTCAGTTTCTTCATCTGTGAAATGGAGAAAGGGTGGACCTCAATGGGAAGATATTATCGGGCCTGGCAACTCTTCCTGCAGCCACACGTGGCCCACATCCTGGCGCCTCGGTGGAGCCGGTCGGGCGGCGGCCGGCCCCAGCCCTGCCCCCCCCCATCCGCTCTGCCTTCCACACCCCTAGGCCTTGCTCTCTGCTGACTGACCAGGTCGGCTAATCTGGGCTGTGAGTTACTGACCACCAGGAGGTTCAGGATGCTAATCCTCTCACAGATAACAGGTCTGCCTGCATCTGGCTGGGAACTTTCTGGAATCACCGCAGCTCATCTCAGAGAGGTAGAACGCTTAGGTATCTTAACTGAGAGTGGGGAGGCCAGATTTTGATTATGAGCTGCCTGTCCCGTAGCGTCCAGGCAAGAAGGTGAACGGCTTGAAACTTGGGACTGGAATTCTGGAGAGAGGAGGGGCTGCGGAGACGCAGGTTTCAATCTTGCGTGACCGTCAGTGGCTTTTCCTGTTTGCAGGGGTGGTGGGGTCGATGAGCAGAATAATGCGCAGACACAGAAACCTTTTATTGACAACTTACATGTCTTCATGACCACGCAGGGCCTCCCCGGGGATTCCCAGCTAAGGCCCAGGTGGAGGGGATGGAAAGAAGGGCTAACAGGGCAGTGGAGAGAGAGCAGGGGTAGTGATTTGTGGGGGTGGGGGGGTGGGGGGGAGGCAGGGTGCCAGGGAGAGTGCAACTGCCTAGAAATGAAAGGGAGGTTGGGCCTCCAAGCCAGAGGTCAGTGGGGCCAGGTGCCTCCTGGTGTGGGGCAGGCTAAGCGGATCAGGCCCACTGGGGCTGCAGGGGCTGGAGGGGCATCGGGTGGGTGGGCCTGGCACAGCTTCCTTCCAGGGAGCCCGGGGGTGGGCACCAGATTGTGGTGGGTTCATGGCGTGTGGGAGGTGGAAAGAGGAGGCAGCGGATGTCGGACACTTGTTCTGGAAGTTTGGCAGCAAAGAGGGAGCAAGGAAGTGGCCCAAGCTGTTGGGTTGAGAGAAAGGTTCGTGGTTTTTAATTTAAAAACTTTGGGGAAGCAGGATGATTATTTTTCCAGAATAAGGGAGACCTGTGTGTGTTGGAGGAAGCAGCCAGTGAAGAGAAGACCTGACAATCGGACCCTTAAAGAGTCCCGTGTGGAGAGGGGGTTTGTCTCCAGAAGGCCTCGGTAAACAGTCTTCTGCCTGCTGAGATCCAGGGGCCCGCCCTGGGCTCTGGGCAGCTCAGAGTAAAGGTGGGGAAGTTTACTTTAGAGGAAATTGTCAGGAAGCGGTCTGGGGTGGTACGAACCTCTTCCCCTCCCCGTGTAGGAGAAACTTCTCACAGATGGCCCAGGAAGAAGTGTGGCTGGGGGGTCCTCATCCCCATCTTTCAAGTGGGGAAACTGAGGCCCAGAGGATGAGCAAGCTGGCAGCCAAGCTGGGTGAGGACCCCGCTCTTTCAACTCCCCATCGATTGCTCCCAGGCTCACCTGGCTCCCACGCCAGCATTTTGGGCTGTTTCAGGCCAGAGAGTGGTGAGCCTCCTGCGGGCTGACAGCCAGCAAGTCCCAGGACACCCGAGCCTGCCAGGTAGCCAGAAAGCAATTTCCCAGTGTGAATCTTGCTTTTCACGGCCCATTAGCACGTTCCCGACCCACTCTCACGGGCGCCCTCTCCATCTGTCTGGTGGAGAGCTGGGCGGGGCCTCCCCGCCTGCTTGCACCCACGCACACAGGGGCAGGGTGCTCTGCCCTGGGGAGCAGCCCCTTCCCCTCCTCACCGTGGCCCCTGCAACCTCCTCTCCTGGCTTTCCTCTTCCCCGAGCTTGGCAAACAAGGTCCATTTTGTTTCTGATGATGCCAGCTGTTCTCATCACTTTGTAGATAATGATGCCTATAAAAGGCGTTGTTTCTTGAGCATTTACTAGACTCCAGGGACTGTGCTAAACCCATTGCATACCTTATTGTATCTCATTGAATCCTTGAAACAACGGCGCAGGGCGGGTACCGTTCTGATGTACATTTCACAGGGAAGGAAACAGGCTTACGGAGGCTCAGTAGCTTGCTAGTAAGTGGCTACACCGAGCTCTGATCTCTGGTTGGCCTGGCTCGAGGGTCCCTGTTCTTATCCCCACAGAACTTCCCTCTCCACTGTGGTGGTCACTAGCCACACACAGCTGCTCAAATGAAATAAGATTAAAAATTCAGTTCTTCGGTCCCACTAGCCAGCTTTCAAGTGCCCTCTAACCGTATGAAGCTAGTGGCTGCCATGTTGGACGACACGGAATATTTCCACCATCCTGGCATATTCTGGTAGAGAATATTACAGATGGAAAGGGCTCGGTACTACTTAGCCTCATTCCCACCCGAACCCCCATGTGGCAGGGCAGGCCCCTGCCCAGGACCTCCCAGCAGGGCTGAGAGCTGAGAGCCTGTCCCTCCAGTGTCTGTCGGTCTCTCACAAACGCCTCCCCGCCCACGTTCTGTGCTTGCTGATGCGGATGTATATTTCATACCCCGGGTGAGACACGTGCGCCTTGTCACTCCCAGGGCCCTGTGGAATGGCACGCACAGGGCATTGACTAGGCTGCCCGCACACAGCTGTGGGCAGACGGGCCCCCTTGACCCCTTGTCACCCAGGAACACCTTCGCAGCCCCTCCCGGGACCCGTCCGTGGACACTCACACTGCGTTCTCACAAGCAGGCCTCATCCCTTCCTCTCAGGACCCCCGGCCACTGCCTTCTGCCCTGAGATCCTCACCTTGGCCTCCTCCCCTCCCTGCCCCGTGCCGTTTCTAAGCTCCTACTGTCCCCCACCCTGGCCCCCGCTGCCCACCTGCTCGGCTTAGGGCTGTGGGAGGGCTGGATTGGCTTTTTTGTTGTTTGCTGATGCTGCTGGGCTGTGGCCATTTGCTCATGCAGGACGGGAATGCAGAAATAGGCCTTTTTAAAGCAAAAGATACCAGAGAGGAGGTTAGTCTCATTTCTGCTGCAAAATCTCCTCTGTGCCTCATCTCCTGGACCCCCAACATCGTGGCGAGCAGGGTGGATGGAGACCCAAGGCTGCATAGGTCGGGGTGAAGTGCCAAGTTCAATATCACCATTGAGGATAAGTCATGATCAGACCACAGAGCTCTGTGAGCCCAGAGACCCTGCTCTTGAGGGTCACACTTTCCTGCCTTTGGTGGAGTCAGAAGAGCAAGTGCAGGTGACCTGGATCCTTTCCACAGACTCGCTAGGAATATGCCTGTTCACTCGATGCCTCAGTTTCCCCATCTGTTAAATGGGGAACCATAATTCCAACTCCACAGTGCTGCTGTGTGTGATCAAGAAGGAGCTTAGTGGTGCACATGCATTTAAAAGGAGGATACCTTCTGGGTATGTGAGAGGCTGGTGCCCTCTAGATCAGTACCTCTGACCTGGGTTTGATAAACTCCTCCCTTTGAACAGCTGCTAAAAGCTATGCATCTTTGCCCCAGAAAAAGATGCACATACCTATTCCCAGAGGTACAGGATGTCCTTCAGTGGGTACATGGGCCCTGTGGCTGCCCTCCCCATGCTAGAACCTAGTTAGGACCCCCCAATTAGGGGTGCCTGGGTGGCTCTGTTGGTTAAGCGGCTGCCTTAACCGGTCATGATCTTGGGGTCCTGGGATCAAATCCCGCGTCGGGCTCCCTACTTAGCGGAGAGTCTGCTTCTCCCTCTCCCTCTGTGCTCTCTTTCTCACTCTCTAAGAAAATAAATAAAATCTTAAAAAAAAAATGACCCCCTATTTAGAAGCTGAGATTTACACAAAAGTTTGGCACTGTGTTCTGAGAAGGAAGTTTAGCAAATGTGCCTTCTCTTGTCTTATAGATGCAGCTGGTAGGTCCTCAGCTGCTAGGGCAGAGCCCAGGTTCATGGGGCTGCCACACTTCCCTGCAGAGAGTTGTATGTGACAGCCCCCGTTGGTCAGACGATGATGTCAGAACCTCTGGCAGGACTCCCCCAGAGGGCGGGCAGGAGATGATCCTCTGGACCGCGTGTTAAATGAAAATACAGATACCTTGTGCCCCCATCTAGAGGTTCTGGGCTGGTTAAGTCTGGATAGGGCCTTGGTATATGTATTTTAAAAATATCCCCAGGGGATTCCAAAGCAGCCAATTTGATAAGCATTGGTCTAAGGTCTTTGCTTGGGATGGAATTTTTCACTTCATTTTTCACTTTTCATTTAGAATTTTGTTTCTTGCGTGGAAAAATCATATGGATCCCTCCTTCCTTGCCTTCCTTCCCCCAGCCCTCCAGCACTCCAGCCCACATTAACTGAACTCCAGCTCTGGACCAAACATGGGCTAGATGCTGGTGAGTGAGGCAGGACCCAGCCCCTACACACAGGAGCGTCCAGCCCCTCTCCCTCTGTGCCCCTGCTCTCACTGGAGCTCTCCAGCCTTTCCCAGATGGGGCCACTTTAAACAGCCTCACCTGGGGCCTTTGGGAATCGTGGTCTCCAGTTGGGCGGGGACTGAAGGTCTTTGGGTCCATCCCCCTGTCTGGGTAGGGTGGGCACCTTTGAGAGGCCTGTCGTGCCCCACCTTCCTTGGATGCTTGTTCCTATTCCTAACACCCAGACATAATGTCCACTCCCCTGTCTCGTTTAGTCCCTCTCACTGTGAATTCAATCCACTTCTTGTTTCTGCAAGTAACCTCTATGGAGGCCCGATTGCTAGCAGGCACTGGATACTGGCTACTAGGGCATGGGGACGTGGGAAGAAAGTTAAAGTCCTGGCCTTCAGGAATTTACCATCAGGTGGGAGGGACAAACAGGACAAGCACCTGAGCATCTGTGAACTTGGGCTAGATGGAGAGGGCCCGAGTGGTCTGGGAGCACAGATGAGGGAGTCCTTAGGAGGGAGGCTTCTCTGGAAAGGAGACTCAGGTCTCCCTGCTTTCCTGGGGCCAGAGGAGTGGGGGTGGGGAGGACAGCAAGGGTGCACCCCCCCAGGGAAGATCCATTGCTGTCTGAGACGATCCGCTTGCCCAGGAATTCTGGTGCAAGTGGATAGTCTAGTGCTTTCTAGTGCTTTCTTACAAGGTCACATTTCCTGGTCTCGTGCTCCCTCCTGGCTCTTTCTTCCTCATCCCTCTCCAGTTTTCCACTCACTCCATTCATGCGGCTCAGACATGAAACCAGAGACACTAGGCCCAGGGTGTGTGCTGAGACGCCAGGCTTCCTGGGCTTGGACCCACGCTGGTGCCGAGGATAGGGCATCAAAGTCTGGAGGATGTGCTGAGGTGCGGCCAGATCGGGAAGCTGGGTGCGGTAGGCCCCCCTCCCTCCTAGAATACCTGAGTTCTAGGCCTGGCCCTGTCTACAGCTATGTGAGCCGTGAGCCTGCCGTCTACACTGGGCTCAGAGTCTTCAGCTCCCCTGCTGACGTCAGGAATCAGAGTCCGCATTTTAATAAGACATCCTGGTGACTCATAAACACATTAAAATTGGGGAAATCTGCCTACAGTCTTGCTTCTTGCCATTAGTCTGTGGTTAGGTTGCTAATGGTGGTGACAACCGTCAGGGCCTGGCTGCTTTGGGGCCTTCTCTGTGACACGAAGGAGTTGCACCAGATGACCTTGGTGGTAGAGGGTAGGAGATAGTTTCTAGGTGTGTGATCTGATCCTCCTTACCCTAGCTTTGTTTTTCCAGACACTGTGTTTACATTTTTTTTTTTTTAGAATAAGGTGCCAGTTTTTTAAAAATTGGGAAATTTCACATAAATATCCAGACTTCAGGCTTTTGTCGAAATATTGAACAATTTGGGAAACGGGCCACCTTCCACATGGCAATAATTAGTGTCCCCATGCAAAGCACAGACACAGCCCTCGCTCTAAATGTTTCCCGACCACTGATGATGTGAGAATCAAGTCCTAGGCGCCTCTTCAAACATAAGAAGAGATGCCCAGCCTCACTCAATATGAGAATTACAGATCAAACCCAGTCGCCGTTTCCCGCCTGTCTCACTAGCAAAGATAAGAAAGTTTGATAACACACTGTGACACGGGTGGAGGAAGATGGTCCCCTCGAATACCGGGGAAAGTCAGTGGGTACGATCCCTAAGATGGATAATCTCCCTTCATCTACCCCAGTCACTAATAAATAACACCTACCCTTTGACCAAATAACACCAGTTTTCGAAGTGGATCCACAGACGCTTGCACATGTGGGAAACATAATTCTAATGCACACATAGAAGGGTAGTCATCGTAGGGCTGTTGGTAATAATAATAAAAAAGATTTTCGCTTTTCAGGCTTTGAGTAGGGAACACATCGACATGGCTCAAAGTGGACCCAGGTCCAAAACCCTGTAGGGCTGTTTGTAATATAACTATACGAAAATCTTTCAGAGACTAGATTCTGTGATTCTGACACTCCGTGATTCTCATGTTTTACAACTTGGTGGGCCCAACTTCGTTCGACTCTGGAAGGCTCATCCCTCATGAGGCCAAGGCCTTCATGACCAGCTGGCGGGGGTTCTCCTGGGTCGCCAGCCCCGCCCTGTCCCTGAGTCAGGCCACGCAGCCCCCGTGAGCTTGAGCAGCCCTGCAGGAGGGCTCCCTAGCCGGCGGGGTACAGGTGCATGAACTTCGGCATGTCCTAGCGAAGCATCCCTTGGGGCCTTCCTTCCCTGCTTCACCTTCTCTGTCCTCCTAGGGGAGCCTTCTCAGTGGTGCGCAGGTGTGTGAAGGTGCTGGCTGGCCAGGAGTATGCTGCTAAGATCATCAACACCAAGAAGCTCTCGGCCAGAGGTAGGTGGCAGATCCGCGCCTTGCCCGCCCTCTGGGGCTCTTCTTCCCTCTACACCTTGGGTTAGAAGCAGGACCTGGGTCTGTCCCCGTCGGTGATGCTGCAGGGGGGAGAGTCTTCTTCCCTTGGGTATTATGAGAACAGACCCCTCCATTTTCCTTCCTTAGGGGATCTAGACTGGAGGCCGCAGCCTCTCGGACAGGCTGGGCTCTCTGCCTCCCACTCAGGGTAAAGGCTAAGGTGCCAGGCGGGACCACCTTTCTTTGCCCTTCTGCCACTTGCTTCTTTGCTCATCTCCAGACCCGTGCACCCACCATTCCCTTAGCTGGCTCCTTACAAGGCTGGCCCTTTTTCAACCTTCCAGTCTCAGCTCAATGTCACATCCTTTGAGACACTTCCTTGACCCCTACACCTGAAGGCGTCTCCCCCATCTTATGTCTGTTATTACTGTTTACCTTCTTTGTGGCTTTCCCCCAATCTGCACATATCCCATGTACTGGTTTGGTCCCTTCCTTAACATGCATCTTGATCATAAGCTCCACTGGGGCGGGGCAGGGACAGCTCTCATTCCAGGCTATACCCGGTACCTAGGACAGCACCCAGCACCTCCCAGGGCTGTACCAGTGTCCAGTGAACTCACCGGACAGCCCTCTCGTCCCTAAATATTCCCTAGACCAGTGGCTCCCGAACCTGTCCTCACCCTGGAACCCCCAGAGAGCTTCAGGAACTCCTGATGCCTCCGCCCCCCTCCCCCAAGAGGTTGTGACTTCATCCATGTGGGGTGTGGCCAGGGTTTGGAAAAAAATCCCCAGGTAATTCCGGTTTGGAAGTGGTCCTAGACCAGCAGCGTCAGCATCACCAGGAGATTGCTAGAAAAGCACATTCTTGTTTCCAGGCTCAGGGAATCAGGATCTGCATTTTAGCAAGATAAATGTGGGTATCCATGTGGATACTGGAACTTGGAGAGCCTGCCCGGGAGCCTGGCTTCTTGCCCTCAGCGTGTGGTTAGAGCAGTAATGTAGCAACCATGGTCAGTGTGTCGGGGAAGGTTATCTTAAAAAATCCAGTGCCTGCTCTGAATGGCGTCTAAGCTGCCTTGGGGACCCCTAGGGGTGGAGGGAGTCCTGCCGGGTGTGGCGGGTACAGGTGCAGCACGGAGACGTCATGCGAGGGGCCGGCATCGTGACCAGATGTTGAGCCGGGTGTGGGGGCCGGGGCCCAGCAGGTGTGGGGTTCACAGAGGCTGGTACAGGATGTTCACACGGTCCCCCACGGGCCTCCCAGCAGGCCCCATGTTGGACCACGTGTTGCCGCCTTTCATCTCTCTGGCTCAGTGCTGCTGGGAGCCCAGCACTTTCTGCTAGTTACTGAACGCCCCCGGAGGCAGCCAGTGTTCTGTGGGGAGAAGAGGCTGGGCGTGTGGAAGATGGTTCTCCGAGGGCCGGGGGCCGGGATGGCACCCACTCGGCACGGAAGCTGGTGTGGACGGACCACCCGTGGGAAGTCTGGGGCCGGGGCCGAGGCAGGGGAGCCAGGGTGGGTAGGGTGGCCGTGGGAGCGCGGCCTCATGTCCAGATGCTGGGACCTCTGCCTGGCTTCCTGCGGGACGAGTGACGGTCTGGCGCCCTTCGTGCACTTTAGGTCTCTCATGATCAAAGGAGATGGCCCTATCCCTGAGATACTGGCGGGGGCGCAAGATTAGAGCCACGACTTGGGGTGACTGGTTGAGGTTGCTTCAAAATGAGGGAGGGTCAGGAGTCAAAGTCCTCCCTGGATGCTGGAACTTTTGAGCCAGTTCACAGGATCCTCAGAGTGATACCTCTCCCCGCCGCCTGGTTTCCTCTCTCTCTGTCTCTCTCTCATACACACACACTCTGACAGGAAGAGACGGATGTGCATGGGGGGCAGTGGAAGGTGACTAGGCATCCCTTGGGCAGTGTGGACTCTGAGCCGTGCCAGGAGGAACTCAGCAAGTCCCCTGTCTTTGGCAAATTGTTGAGGCTTGACATCCTCACAGGAAGGTGGCCCGGGGCCTAGGTGAGTGTGGAGGGTGGGAGTGGGGAGGTTCTCAGGGGAACCATCTCGAAGAAGTCTGTCAACTGCAAGGCTTTTCTCCCCAGCGGGAGAGGAGGAGCGGAGCTGCTCCTAGCGGGTTCCTTTGTTTGCCACTCATGGTGCCTGGGGAGGGGAGCAGTTGGATGCTGAAGATTTGGCAACATACCCTAAGCTTCTCCTGCTGGTGCTCCTGGGGACTTTGGCAGCTCCCTGCGGGGGGCCTGGCCCACCCGCTGGGCCCATCCCTCCCCTCACCCCAGGGAGCTGCGGCTTCCCCTTCTGGGCCCGGGTCAGCCTCTTGTTCTGTTGAGTGGCTCCCCATCCTGGGAGATATTTTTTCGTATGTATTTTAAAACTACTTCTTTTAGATAAAACGCTCATAGTGTAAACAATTTTAAGAAGTCATAAAGACATGGAACGGAAAGTGAAAATTTTGCCTGTCTCGGGCCCTGCCAGATCTCCTCCGGAGCCTCTAAAAAGATTCGGCTGCCTTAGTTCCACCCCGGAGGGCTGGAGTCAGTGGGTGAGGCCCAAGCTCCTGCACTGAGAAAAATCGTTGCCCACAGTGACGACAGCTAGATGGCTCAGTGATAACTCCCTGCCAGGGGCTCCGAAGGGTTCCCAGCTGGGTTCCCAGCCGCAGCCTCAGCCCACGCACAGAAGAAACTCATTAACATTCGAGGGGACGCTGGGCACATGGGTGTGGCTGCTGCAGCCAGGAGGGACCGCCGGGGTACAGAGACTTCCATAGTAGCCACTGTCCACTTGAGCGCTGAGGAGTCACCTCCTCGGCTCCCTGGCAACCAGGACGTGGGGTGAGAAGCATGGCATGAGCTCATTCAGGCTGCCCCTGAGCTTCAGGTCCATGCTCGGAAGGAGGTAGTGAGATAGATCCTTCTAGTCTTCCTCATCTTACTCCCCACCCCTGCCTGGCACTCTTGGCCCTTGGGGTTATTCTTCCAACCTCCCAGGAGCAGAAGCCGGGTCGAGGCCCTCTAGAGGGTGAGGGCACTTCCTCTTCCAGGACTTGGAGGTCTAGTCTTTTCCCCCTGGTTCCTGGGCCTCTGGCCAGAGTCCCACCTGCCCGCTGGAGCCTCCCTCCCCCACCCCACTTTGCAGGTAGAGCCTTCCAGGCTGCCTGATTGTACTTCCCCATGCTCTGCCCTGCTGGCACCATCTGGCTTCAGGAACTTCACCTTGAACCTTACTTTCAGTCATCCTTGCCTGCCAAGCTCTTGGGCAGGGAAGGGCCCCTTAACCCCAACACCCTGGAGGGCTGCCCCTAGGGAGGGAGGGAAAGGGCTCACAAGGTATTATGGTGAGCATTAGGGACAATCCTTCTGGGTACCTGGGAAGGAGGCTTCCCGCAGGCTTTTTACCATTGGGAGACTGTTGTTGAGCTGAATGGATTGATTTATCAATTAATTAACTAATTATGAGAATGGGAGGAAATATAGTATAGTAATTTTGAACATGGGCTGAAATCCCAGCTCTGCCGTCTCTTAGCTATGGGACCTTGGACAAGCTGCTTAGTGGCTCTGGGCCCTGGGCATGGCTGTGACTGACAGACAAGGTCTTGCTCTCATTGCACCTGTTCTCTAGGGAGGAAGACTGTAAAGAACTATAGACATATAAATAAGCGAGGTAATTTTAGGTAACAACAAGTTATAAAGAAAATGAGACAGGGTAGTGGGGCAGTGATGAGACAGGAGGGACCCTCAGAAAAGGCAGCCAGCGGAGCTCTCTGGGGAGGTTATATTGGACCTGCCTGAGGAGAAGGAGGCAGCCATGAGAAGACCCAGGGGAAGAGCATCCTAGGCAAAAGGTGCAGCAAGTGCAAAGGTCCTGAGGTGGGAATGGGCTTGGTGTGTTCGAGGCCAGAAAGGTGGCCACTGTGGCTGAAGCTCTAAGGCCAAGATGAGGCAGGACCAGCAGGGTCTGGCTGGCTGTAGTGAGGAGTTTGGGTTACAAGTACAAGTCTTAGGGTCTTAGGGTCTTAAGTCTTAGAGCCTGAAGGGTTGTTGGAGAGTTTGAAGCCAAGGAGTAGCAGCATCTAATTCATATTCTAATAGGAGGTCCTAGCCTGCCAAGGACAAGGGGCTGCAGTGGGGAGAGCATCCAGGAGTGGTTCCTCAGAGCTGTGGGTTCTAAAGAGGCTTGACTACCTTATTGAGTGACTTCGATAATGGGTCTGCTCCTTATCACTGGGCCTCAGTTTCCTTACCTACAGAATGGATCAAGGCCTCAGAAGGCAAAAGAAACGCAGTCTCTACTTCCTTTGAGGAATGTTAGAAAATAAAAACATGTCAGAGATACAAAAACTGGTGAATAACATATATGTGTACATAAATTCAACAGATTCATGCTAAAAGCCCAGAGAGTTGCAACACGGCGTGATTGGACAATGAGCAAAATGATTGCCAGATTTATAAAAACAATTAGCTCCTGGCATTTCTGGCAGTGAGGGCTGGCCATCAGGCCCAAGCATGAGGCTGTGTGACCCACGCGTCCTTTCAGTGCCACCCCTGGGTAACATCATGTGGCGGCGAAACATCAGAATTCTGCATTTGAGACCTTCGTGCCCTGAATGTATATAGGCTGGCCAACCTTGTTCCCTGAACCTGTAGCTCCCGACCCCCTCTGATGGGCTCCACTTGACCAGCCTGATTTCCGGTTCTGCTGGGGTTGGGTGGGGTGGGGTGGGGGACAGGGTTGTAGGGCTGGGGGTCCAGCCATCCTCAGTCCACTGAGGGCCCTTATCAGCTCCGGACGGAGATGCCCCTCCTTTGTGTGGGAATTGGTAGATCTCCTACCATCCTGGAGGATGGGGAAGGAGGCTGGGAGGGAGGTGGGACCAGAGGGGGTGTCCCCCAGTGTAGGCAACCTCCCTTCCCCTAGCCTGGAGTCCATTTCCAGCTGGGGAGTTGAGTTTACACTCTATGGAGACAGGGGCAGACCTAATTGCTTTGCTGACGAAAAAGCCACATTTCAGTATTGCTCTTGGCTCCTGTAGCCCATGGAGGGAGGCCAGGGATTGCTCTAATGAAGGGACAGGGGAAAGGGGAGCTGGCTGTCTGGGGACAAGGGCTGGGACTTCCTCTGTCCTTATTGCCCCCCCCCCCCCGGGGGGGTTGCCTACTCTGAAGGGGGCCGTCGGAGACTGGACTTCTAATCCGGGCTCTGCCTCTGAGTGCCTGCGTCAGGTCCCTCCTATGTGCCCCGATTTTCCCATTCAGAAATTGGGGGCAGGTGGAGGTGGTGGCGATGAGTCAGGGTGCAGAGAGTGGTACAGCACGGCAAAGCTCCCGCCCGGAGTCTGACTGCCTGGGTACAAAGCGGGGCTCCGCTGATCGCCGCAGGTGCGACTCTGAGCCGGTACTTAGCCTCTAGGAACCTCTGTTCCCTCCCCTGTAAAGTCAGAGTGTGACAGCATCTCCGTCGAAGGGCTGTTGTGAGGCCTTGAGATGGGTGTAAGGTGCTCTGCACAGTACACAGCGCATAGTAAATATTCTGGTTGTTCCCTTGCATTGTTCTAGTTTTTCAAATTAAGGCACTAATTACGGAATTGTGAGACAAGCACCAGAAAGGAGCCTGAGAAGTGCGTAAATGGGAAGCTCTAAGGCCAAGACCACAGTGGTGCCCACAGAGCAGGGTGGTTGGGAGGACTGAAGGGAGTCACGGGTAGGATTGCTCGCGGCAGCCCCAGGGCGAGAGACCACGCGGGCAGATCCTGAACAAGGCCTCTCTCCCTGGGGGTCTGGACAGAAGTCCTGGAGAGCAGGTGTGAGAGCCCCAGGTAAAGCCCCGAGGCTGCCACATACAGACCCTACCCTGCAGATGCTCTGGGGCTCTCTGTGTCCCAGTCCGGAGTCCCCTGTAAGGGAGGCGGCCTCTGTGAATTAATACAGCTCTTGTCCTGCAGAGAAACTTACACTCCCCTGGAGAGGTTCATCAGTCCATGGTTTGTTCTTTAATCCAGTGGTTTCTTGAGCATCTACTATGTGCCACGCATTTGAGTAGATGCCAGGGGTGCAGAAGAGACCAAGCGCTTGCCCTTAAGGGTAGAAGTCCCCATGAGCCAGAGTGAGATGGGTTGTTCCGGGGCCCCGAGAGCACAGAGGAGGGGCCCCTACCAGCCTGGCAGTCAGGCCAGGCTGCCAGGAGAGGGTAGTGAGTGAAGGAGTGATGGCCAACGAAGGACAGGTGGGGGGTTGAGAAGGAAAAGTTCTAAGCCGAGAGAACCCCATGGGTGAAGACCCCCAAGCCCAAGTGCGAGGACTGAGTTGGGGGGGGTGTCCAGGGAAATGCCATTTAGCAGTCCAGTCTGGCTGGAGTGCAGTGAGCAAGGGGCAAGGCTGGAGACGGGGCGGCAGGGGACTGCCCTTCGGGGGGAGGGGGCGTTCCAGGATCTGCGGATGGGGCTCAGAGACGCAGCTCATTTAAGAGCCCCGAAAACCAAGGCCCAGAAAGAGGAAGGGACTTCCAAGGCCCTGCAACCCTGTATCCACCATCCCTTCTCTGCTGCCTCCCACCGCCTTCCTGGAGAGCCCCCCAGGCTCTGCCAGAAAGCCCAGCTTATCCAGGTGGGGGGCCCGGGGGCTGCCCTGGGGGGGCGCAGACCATAAGAGTCCATCAGGAGGCAGAGACAGAGTGGGCGAGGTTTCCTCCCTCACCTGGGACTCAGCTGGGCATCTGTGTTTCAGATCATCAGAAGCTGGAGCGCGAAGCCCGCATCTGCCGCCTGCTGAAGCACCCCAACATTGGTGAGCTGCGGGGGTGCGTGAGGGGAGTGGGTGGAGCCTGGCCCCGCACCCCGGCCTGAGGTGGTGGGCCTTCTGGGCCGGGAGGGCAGCTGCTCTCTTTTCTGGGGATGGCGGCAGCAGGGATGGGAAAGGGGGTGCCTTTAATGGTCTCCACGTTTCTCAGAGACCAGCTTGGTTGGGGGGAAGGTGAAGAAGGGGCCCTTCCTTCTAGCCCACGCTGCCGGCAGCCTCCTTCAGAAAAGCTGTTTCAGGAAAACTCCCGAAGCTCCAAGAGAGACGAAAATAGGCCAGGCGTGGCCTTGACCATAACGGCCCACTCCCAAACCTACCCCAAGCTGAGTCAGCCCGGCTGGCCGTGTGGCCTGCCCACTTACCTAGACCGGCAGCCTGCCTGCCCCCCAGAGGCAAGCTCCAGGGAGGCCCCCACCCCAGGGGCAGACTGAGCACAGCCTGCAGGGGAGAGGCTGGGCCACGATTCACTGTGTGACCGCCCTCCTCTCCCCTGCAGGCCTGGGGGTCTGCATCCCCACCAACCAGGGTTCTGAGTTGGGGTGCTGTGGCTGGGGGTGGGGTGGGGAGGAAGAGCAGATTCTAGATATAGTTCTGTCAGGGAATGGCTGTGTGACCTTGGGTGGGAGCCCTGTCTTCTCTGAGCTACTTTCCCCCATCTTCGCAAGGAGACACCCTCGGCATCATCTGAGCATCCTGTTAAAACGTAGATTCTGGTTCAGCGGCTTTGGGTGGGGCCCGAGATTTTGCATTCTGGCATCCTCCAAGGCATCCAAGGCTGCTGGTTCAGACCGCACTGTGAGGAACAAGGCCTAGGTGCTCTCTAAGGAATGTTCCCGCTCTGGCAGCCACCACGCCTTTGCCCTTGGGAAGGAAGCCTCGCTCTGTGCCCAGAGCCCCAAGGGTTAACTCTCCTGCTGGAGAGAGGCATCTCCATCTGCTATTTATACCCCAAAGGCACCTCCCCTTCCCTGTGCCCAGGGAAGGGGAGCAGAACTGCTCAAACAGCAGCCAGAGGCTCCAGGACCCGAATCAGAGGAGGGGCAGCAAGGGGGCCGGTGGGGGGCGGCCCTGCTTGTACCTCGATCCCTGACCTGCTGGCGGACTCACTGTGTGGCCTCAGGCAGCGCCTCCCCTGCTCAGAGCCTCCAGCTGCCCAGCCATAGGATGGAGGGTTTGAGAGGGAGCTCTGACGAAGAAGTCCCAGGGTTCTCAGAAAGGCGGGCAGCCCCTGGGGAAGGAGGCGGGGAGTGTGCGTGCATGCGCGCGTGCACATGTGCGTGTGCACATGTGGGTGTGCGTGTGTGTGTGTGTCACTGCACGCTGCGGCTGTCTCAGGTGAACACTGCCTCCTCCTCCCTCTCAGCACCCCCCCGCCCCCTAGCCCCGCTATACCTGGGGAGCGGTACCTTATGGGCTCTGGGGCGGACAGACTGCAGCTCAGATCCCGGGTTTGCTGCTCCATGCTGTGTGGTCCCGGACCACTCTGAAGCTCGGTTTTCTCGTCTGGGAAATGGCGATGATACCCGCCTCGCCTCATAGGCCTGTGACGATTAATTAAAGCATAGCCCCACGACAGTCCCGAGGTAAGGGCTGCTCCCCTTTCTCCTCACAAGACAACCTTACCTGAAACCTTAACCTTCATGCAATTCCAAGCCTTCACGATGTTTGGTCACCAGATCGGGGCGCTGTATTTAATGTGGTGCTTAGAGAAGGCGGTTTGCTCCTGGGGAGCGGTCCCAGCTCTGCTGTTCCCTAGGTGTCGGGGCGCGCGCAGGCTCATGAGGGCAAGCACTGTAGCCACCCTTTACCACTGCTGGGCAGGATAAATGAGAAATTGCAAGGAAAGAGCTACCGCAAGCCTGGCCCGTGGTAAAGTCTCAGAAATGGTGCTTGACCGTCATCAGCATCATTGAGGTCTTTTCTCCTTCCCTCCTTCCTCCCTCTCTCCCTCCTTCTTATCTTTCCTCCCTCCCTCCCTCCCTCCCTCCATCCCTCCCTTCATTCCTTCCCCTGACGGCAAGGGTATCCAGGACCCCACCACATGCCAAGGCCTCTACTGGTGGCTGAGGACGGGCGGCAGCATTGGGATGGGGGTGACTAATGCACAGAGACGTGGAGAACAGAGCTGAGCCCCAGACCAGGAGGATTCGGGAAGAACCCCGAAGCTATCTCAGGGCCAGAAGGGCCCTGCTTCCTGAGCCTCCAAGCATCTCACTTCTAAGTAGATTATAATCTGCCCGAAGACGTGCAGACAGGTGCAGCTGTGGCTGCAGAAGCCGAGAGGCAAGTCTGTGCCTGGAGAAGCTGAACTGAGCCCTAGTCAGCCTGCTCGGTGACTCTAGCCGCGCTTGCCGGCTGCTGTCCCTGTGTGGCTGGTGCCCAGCCCCGGGGGGACCGGGTCAGGGAGGCCCTGGCTCAGCACAGGGGGTCCAACCACGCTGTGCATACGGGACAGGGACAGCGCCCCACACTCCGTATCATCACCACCTGCCGATGGGGCCGACTCTGAAGGCCACCCGAGGGAGCAGGGGACACCCTGAGAGTTGAACAGGGGATTGGGGGTCAACGACAGAAGTGAAGCTGGTCACTGAGGTGGACGACGGTGTCCTCATTTGTCAAGTCCTTCTCGGTGCTAGGCACTATGGGTAGGAAAGGAGGCTCAGAGAGGCTACCTAATTTGCCCAAAGTTACACAGCTTATAGGAGGCAGAGCTGGGAGGGGAGCCCAGCAAGACTGACTTCCCAGCCCAGCTTCCCAGCCATTCCACTGAATCTCCCAAGTGGACACCAGGAGCGTGCGGTCAGGGGGCGGAGGTTAGGGTAGCAAGCACTACCCTTCAACTTCCAAGAAAAAAACTCATCCCTGTTGGAAATATGAAAGGAATGTCAGAAATTCGTGAGCCCAGCTATATAAATGAAAACTAGGTTACAGATTTGTTGGATCTATGGCAATATTTTAAAAAAGTCAAAAACTGGTAGCATAGCTCAGTGACCACAGACATGTCATTCTCTACCACGTGGTGAGACCCTTTCATACCCCACGGCAGCTCTTGAATCTTTCTTTTTCTCTTTGGCTTTGGGCTGTTCTTTCTCAGGGCAGCCTTCACTGATGGGAGGGGAGGTTTTATGTGTCTGTCTCCTGGGTTCTGAGTTATGCTGGTGCCCCCTCTCAGAGACTAAAGCCTTATGCAACGCCCTCATGCAGGTGGGGGCTGGAATCCAGCCTGTGTTACCCTTGCGTGGCTGCTTAGATGGACAGCCTTTTTTTTTTTTTTTAAGATTTATTTATTTGAAAGAGAGAATGAGATCACAGGCAGGGGGATGAGGTAGAGGGAAAGGGAGAAGCAGGCTCCCCACTGAGCAGAGAGGGCGATGCGGGACTCGATCCCAGGACCCTGGGATCGTGATCTGAGCCAAAGGCAGATGCTTAACCGACTGAGCCACCTAGGCACTAGAAAGAGTTTTTTGTTTTTTTTTTTAAACTTTATTTGGCTACACTAATAATGCAAGTTTATGGTAGATCCGTGAGAAGACAATTTTTATTTTTATTTATTTATTTATTTAAAGATTTTTATTTATTTATTTGACAGACAGAGACCCACATCAAGAGAGGGAACACAAGCAGGGGGAGTGGGAGAGGGAGAAGCAGGCTCCCCGCCGAGCAGGGAGCCTGATGTGGGGCTCGATCCCAGGACCCTGGGATCATGACCTGAGCCAAAGGCAGACACCTAATGACTGAGCCACCCAGGCGCCCTGAGAAGACAATTTTTAAAGTATACGCTATAACCTTGGTACTCAGAGTAATACTGTATGATACATGTTTCCATATGATATACGATGTCTGTACCTTCTCAAGTGTTCCTATATGTTGTATTCCCAAGGTGCCTGGTCAGTTCAGTCCTGGTGGAGTGTGTGACTCTGGGTCTCAGGGCTGTGAGTTCTAGCCCCACATTCAGTGCAGAGATTACTTAAATAAATAAATCTTTAAAAATATTTGTGTTCCTGTCCTCCTCCATCTCTAGTCACCTTCTGCCCCTACTCTGATGTATTTGATGCCTGCTTCTCCAAACTTCATGTGCAGATAGGAGAGCCATAAGCCATTGAGCGGACTCAATACTGAGTCAGAAATACATGCATACGGCCAGAATTCGGATGGCACTAGGGCTCACAGTGAAAGCAGAGTCTCACCCACCCACCACTCCTACCCTCCCGATTCCCCTCCCCAAGGTCCCCCGGTGTCCATTTTTTTGTATCCTTCCAGAGACGTTTATGCCACAAACAGGCTTAAATACATCTTTTTTGAAAGGTACCATGCATGCTGTTTTGCACTTTGCTTTTTTGCCAAAAAACATAATTCAGAGATGATTTGGAACCAGGGGCAATGTAACTGCTGTATTATTTTAACAGCTGTCTGATCTTCCGTTGGGCAACGTATCCTGATTCTCTGAGCACATGTCTCGCTCTGTGGACATTTTTAGGCTGTGGCTCAGGGAAAGGATGTGAAGCTGTCCTAGGAGAAAATGCAGTTGCCTGGCAGGGTACAGCCCCCCAGAGTCAGCCCTGGGCCTCGGGCCCTTCGTTCCAGAATCTCAGGGGGTAATTTTGGAAGCTCTGGGCTCCTAGGAGTCTTGCCCCTGTTCTTGGTAAGTAAGGCATGGAGAGATGACAGTTTCTCAGCAGGCCTAACTCAGGGACCACGGTCCTCCCACCAATCCTGGCTTTCTTATTTGGTTGCCCAGCAGGGATCTTCCCCAGGGCCGGCCCCGGGTGAACCCCAACTGTGTGCCTCATGGAGTTCTCACAACGAGGCTGCAGGTCCAGGAGTTTCATTCTCATCGTCCAGGCAAGAAAAGAGAGGCTCAGAAAGGTGTAGCAACTTGCCTGAGGTCACACAGCTGGCAAGTGGCAGAGGTCTGAGACATTTCCATGATGCCAGCCTGCCCAGCAAGGAAGCCGAGGGTTGGAGGAAGGAAGAGGCCAAACTATGACCAAAGCAGGGGTGGGGGGGTCGTCTTTCATCTTTAAACCTGGGCCTCTTTTGATGATGCCCGAGGTCAATGACCATCATTCACTGGCATTTGTCAAGGCTCCTTTACCTGGCTTGTGCTCGGTGACTGAGAAATCGGTATGTCGGCCGTTGCAGGGGTGAGGTCAGAGGGCAGGAAGGGGTGGGAAGCTGTGCTTCCGGGTTAACTGGCTGCTTGGGTCCCTCCCACAGTCCGGCTCCATGACAGCATCTCCGAAGAGGGACACCATTACCTGATCTTCGACCTGTGAGTTTGGGCCCACCCCACGACGTGCAGGGGCTCTAGGGGCAGCCTGAGCGGGGATGCCCCAGCTGGGTCCCTTGGCCTGATTCCCAAATGCCCCCAGGCTGGGCTGAATTCCCTCTTCCGAGATGGAAGTTTCCAGAATGTGGTAGGCTTGCCACCCAACCAGGGCGGTGTGTGTCCCTGAACCGCCAACACGCACTTGTTGCTTCTGTTCTCTTACTGTTTTGTTTCTGTTTGTGGCCGGTGGTGCTGGCTTCCCATGTTTAGTGGCAATATGAAATTTCCTTTTGGAGTAATTTTAAAGTTTTGAAACAGATTTCAATCGAATGAAAAACAATAATGAAATGATAGGTTCCTGGGTTGGCAGAGAAACTCAGGGAAGACACTGGTCCCATCTGCAAAAAAACTAGTTAATCATGGGGAAGGCTCTGCACGTGTGCGTACGTGGGAATCTCTGTGCCTTCTGCTCAGTTTTGCTGTGTGCCTCAAGTTACTCTAAAAAACAAAGCTTATGAAACAAACAAGCAACAGCCACAACAACAGAAGCCCCAGCCCTGGGCTTCCTAATGAACCTGAGTGACAGGCTCCGAGGGTCCCGCCCCCCTGTCCTAAGTCAGCGTGGCTCCAGTGGGAGAGAAGGACAAGTGATGGAGGGGAGGGCAGTCCGTGGAAGGGTGGGCTGGGAGTCGGGAAGAGGGTTGCAGCAGGAGGCATCCCCGGGGCCCCTGGGCTTCTTCCCTTTGGACTGAGATTCTGAGGTCCCTGGGTCCTGCCCTTAGCTTCCCGGAGACTCTTCCAGAAGAGGCAACCCCGGGGGCCTTCGTGGGAAGGTGACTCTGTGCCTGTCTCCCCAGGGTTACCGGTGGGGAGCTGTTTGAGGACATCGTGGCCCGGGAGTATTATAGTGAGGCCGATGCCAGGTGAGAGTCAGGTGCTCGGGGGCAGGGCATCTCCCCCATCGGCTTCCCGGCTCCCCAGGGGACGTCCGCCTTCACAGGGGGACCCCGGCCTCTCTCTCCGCAGTCACTGTATCCAGCAGATCCTGGAGGCCGTTCTACACTGCCATCAGATGGGTGTGGTGCACCGGGACCTGAAGGTGAGTGACCCACCCAAGGGGGTGGCTCCCCGCGGAGCCAGGGGGATCATCAGAATCCCTTCAATTGCCCTGAGATGGGCCGGAGAGGGGGGCACTGTTCTGATGAGAAAACTGGGCACACGGAGGAGTAGCTAAGCTTCGGATCCGGTTCCTGACGCCCGGGCCCAGGTGCTCTGGGCCAGACCAGGTAAGCTGTCATAAGGCGGCCCCGGGCTGGCTCTGGCGGGGTCCGGGTCCCAGCCAGGCCAGGCCACTCTCCAGCCGCAGGGCCTCAGCGGCTTGGCTTTGCGGTGGGGTTGCCATGGCAACTCTGCTGGGGGACCCTGCTTTTGTCAAAGGAGACAGCTTGGTGCCCGGTGCACAGGGATGCCATGGGTCTTGTTTCTGGGTCCCTGGCAGATGCGAGGAGAAGAAACACAGGCCTTGGGGCCCCCGGAGTCCCTCCTCTTCCCACCTGAAGGAGAAGAAAGGCAGGCCTGGGCAGATGTGTGATCTAGGCTTGGCCCAGCCCCATAACCTTGCCTGGTCAGCACAGACTCCTCACTCTCCTCTGCCGAGCCTCAAGGCCCCCCGATTTTCAGAGCAGCAAATGGAGGCCTCCAGGGTCTAAGGGACTTGCCCAAGACCGTGCCATTCAGTTGTGCCTGAGCTAGGATGGAGCCCTGGCCTTCTGAGCCCAGCCGCTAGGCCTGCGGGGGTCGGGGCCAAAAAGGCACTGGGTGCAGTTCCTGCTCCTGCATCAGCCTCTTCTAGGTGCCTGTGAACCTCTGCTGTTTGGCCTTCAGTGACTCTGAACTCACTTCTTATGGAGCAGCCCCTTGAACTGCTGGGAGAGTCTCCTTCCATCTTTCCTGCTCTGGCCCATGAGCACCGTTTCTGCCCTTGGGGCCGCCCAGGTCAGGGCTCCAGCTCAGGCCCAGAGGCCCTTGGGTGGCTTCGTGGTACCTCCTCCCTCTTGTGCAGGCTGTTCGCCCCATCCCCACCCAGGACAGACCTCCAGGCCCTCCTCAGCCTGGACCCCCTCTCTGGGCACTCTCCCTGGGCATCCTCCAGGAGGCCCGGGTCCCTCTCGGGGATGCACGCTTTGCCCAGAAGCCCTGCCCACCTCCGACTCTCACAGGGGAGCTCCTCAGGGCTCAGTCTAGACCCATGGGCAAGTGTGCACTCTGGGAGGGTCCTGGCCAGACGGCAGGGCCGTTCTCCCAGCGGGCCTGTGCCCGTTATAGCTACAGCCCCTGCATGGGAGGAGAAAGGAGGAGAAGCAGCACAAATTTAGGCCACTCTGGATAGATTAATTAGTGACATATTCATCAAATCAGGGCAGGACGGCTACCAAGACCCAGGACACGTTGGGAACGCAGTCCCCGGAGGATAAAAGAGGGCTTCGAGAGGGGCAGATGGAGCTATATTTGTTTGGGTCCCGCCTAGCTTTGGGCAGTGAAAGGTCAGAGGTGGGACCCCCTCGAAAGTCCCAGTGGGGAAGGGGGTCCGAGGAAACCAGCTGTCTCCACGACTCGGAGCCCGTGCCCCCGCCCCTCCCCCAGCAGCGAATCTGAGTGCCAACGCTCCCCACGCATGCGCCTTGGGCCACTGCCAGGGGCTCTGCGCGGATTATCACAACTCAGCTGTACGCCAGCCCATGAGGTGGGCTCTGTCACTCCTCTGAGAGGAAACTAAAGCTCAGAGAAGTGAAATGGCTTGCCCAAGTTCCACAGCACGGCAGTGGCGGAGCTGGGTCAGAGGCCGGGGCTATCCAACGGCAGAATTTGTTTCAAGCCCGCCCTGGCCTGTGTGTGTGTGTGGGGGGATTTCCTGTTCTCCACACCCAGCGGAGGACAGCAGCCTCGGGGCCCCAGAGGCCAGGCGGCACGTATGAGGCCCCCATCTCTCAGCCTGGAGTGGTTGAGAACATGGCTCTTGAGCCAGACTTTGCCTCCATTCTGGTTCTAAGCTTTATCAGCTGTGTGACCTGGGTCATGTTACTTAACTTCTCTGAGCCTTGGTTTCCTCATCTTTACACATATGAGAAATACTTAGGAAGTACCTACTGGGTGCTACCCCCTGCCTCGGGTGCTGGTGATATAGTGGTGGACGGACAGATGGGGAACTCACTGTCTGTAGAGGTGACAGAGAATGAATAAGCATGGAGACAGATGGGGGAAAGATTACAAATTGTGGTGATATCTATGAAGGTAACAAGTTACTAAGACAGAAGATACCTGGGGGCTCCTCCTTTAGATAGCCATGGAGGGCTTCTTTGAGGGGGCAACATGAAAGTGAGAGCAGATGAAGAGAAGAGGCCAGCTCTGCAGAGCTCGGAGAAGGAACAAATCAGACAGGGGGAACAGGAAGTGCAAAGGCCCTGAGGTGGGAACAAGTGTGACTGTTTCAGGGAACGTTGAAGGCCAATGTGGAAAGAGGGAATGATAATGCCCACCCCAAAGGTTGTTGAGGTGATAAGCGAGATGATATACGCAAAATACTTAGCCTGGTGGCTGGCACATAGGGGCACAATAAATGTCATTTCTTTTTCCTTATTGTGATGGTGGCTGTCGCCCTGACTCCCTGCCCCCTTGTCAGCCTCAGGCCCAAACCCTGAGGAGAGGCAAAGGAGGGGATGGGTGATGGAGAAAGGGTCTTCCTGTTGCGGAAGGCAGAGGTCTTGCCCTAGGCTGGTCCCCTCTCTGGGGGCTGGAGCTCAGGGTCTTGTGGTTGGGACTGGAGGTGGGGGCAGGGCACCTCTAGATTGTCAGGCTATTCCTCCTGTGCGCTCAGGCCCCCCAAGGTGAGGTTTTGAATCCGTTCACTGTCCTCTGGCTCTTTCTTTCCCCATTTCACTCTTCTCTCTGGTCCTGGGAAGCCGGAGAATCTGTTGTTGGCCTCCAAGCTCAAGGGCGCCGCGGTGAAGCTGGCTGACTTTGGCCTGGCCATAGAAGTGGAAGGGGAGCAGCAGGCATGGTTCGGTGAGTGGGGGCAGGGGGTCGCAGGGGTGTGTAGGCCCACAAGGGGCCAGCCTTGTGCTGACACATTGGCCCCTAGGAGTCCCCTACCCAAGCAGGGGTGGGCGGGAGATGATTGTGGCACCGGCAAGAACTCCCGGAGCAGAAGTCCACCACACAGCCTCTGGTCAGTGGGCGTTGCCCATCTTATCTCCACAGAGGTCAGATTCAGGGACATGGTTATCCTTAAAAGAGTACATAAGCTTATCCACATGCACGCACACCACCACTGTTGGCTGGGGGCTTCTGTGGGTTCCCCTAACAGCCTGGGTGCCAGAGTTAATTATCCTGATTTTACAAACGAGGAACAGAGGCTAAGAAACTGGGAAGAGTTCACAGGAGATTAAAAGGGGCAGAGCCAGGATTTAAGCTCAGATGACCCAGCAGACTCTGAGGTTTTGGCATAATTGAGTCTTTTCAGCTAGCTGGGGAAACTTCAGTGGGCACTACTGATCAGTGGTTAAGAGCCAGAGCTCTGGGTTCAAGTTCTGACTCTGCCTCTTAGGAGGTGTGTGACCTTGGGTAAGTCATTTCACCTTGCTGAGCCTTTGTTTCCTCATCTGTAAAATGGGGGTGATGATAGCATGGTCCTCAAGGCTGTGTGAGGAGTAAGTGTGATCAGGTATGGAAGTGCTCGGCTCGTTGCTGAGCACTCACACTCAGTAAATTGTAACTGTTCTTAGGATTCCTCGTTCAAGTACTTTGGGCGTCTGGTTATTTCAAGTGATCCTCCCAACACTGCTGGGAGGTAGTAAAGGGAGGAATCCCTAATCTCTCATTTGACAGATGAGGGAACTGAGGCCTCGAAGGAAAAGAGACCCACCAGGGGACTTAGAGCAAAACCAGAGTTAGGGACAGGCTTCCTGCTAGCCCAGGACCAGCTCCTAGAAGGGTGGGGAGTGAGCTAGGTTCAGCTTAGGCTTCAGCTGACATGGCAAGAACATTTTGTCTAGGGTGCCACCAGCACCCTAGATAGTGGCCTCGGGAGGGCTGGCAGCAGTGTGTGACCCCACGGGAAGGACTCTGGGATTGACCGATGACTGCTGCCCCAGGCTCTGGAGTGGGGGTGGTGACTGGAGCCCTGTGCACTTGTCCACCTTGGTCTAGAGGCTTTGCTGCCTTGCTCGGCCATAGCTTCCTGCCCTCCACCCACTCTTGGGTGCGGGGAGTGTGTTTCCTCTCTCCAGGGCAACCTCATCCCTCTTCCAGCAGGACCTTGCCTTCACTTGCTTATGTGCCAACCTCTGTGTGTGTGTGTCTGCCTGACTGTGTGTCTGGGGAGCAGGGTTCGCAGGGACGCCGGGATACCTCTCCCCGGAAGTTCTGCGGAAGGACCCGTATGGGAAGCCTGTGGACCTGTGGGCCTGTGGTGAGTCCATCTCACCCCCCTGGGCGCCTGCCCCTCGGGTGCCCTCTCCTTTCCCATCCCTCCCCTCTTCATCGCTCCTCCTCACAGGGGGGTGAGGCTTCTCCTGGTCCTCTCCCCAGGGGTCATCCTCTACATCCTGCTGGTTGGGTATCCCCCATTCTGGGATGAGGACCAGCACCGCCTCTACCAGCAGATCAAAGCCGGCGCCTATGATGTGAGTGTCCCTCCTCTCTCCAGCCTCCCTGCCATCCCCTGTGTCCCTTCTAGTGAAAGCCAGCACCCAGTGAGGTCAGAGATCTGAGGTGCCTCCCTCCCGCCCTCCCAACCCTCTTAGGCCCCCTGCCACTCCCTAGTTGCGGGCGGGTGGAGCTCAAGGACTGACCGCATGGCCCCAGCCTCATGGTTGGGCCTTGGCGTGATGGCTCTTAGCCTGGGGACCCAGAGGGCAGGAGCAGCACCAAAGTGGGGTGAGAAGTGCAGAGTAGGCCCCAGAAGCCAGATTCTCACCCCCTTCTCTCTCGCAAATAACGCACACACAAATAATAATAATGGCCAACACCACATTTTTCTAAACACTTTCTATATTATGAGAGCTCATCCACATACCCATCTTTGACATAGGTATGATTATTATGCCCATTTTACAGATAGGGAAACTGAGGCACAGAGAGGTTAAATAACTGCCCATACTGCTAAGTATGCTTAGCCCATAGCTAAGAAGGGGTAGAGCTGAGATTTGAACCCAGGCAGTTTGGCTCTAGCATCTCAATTTCTAATGACCAAGCTATACTGCTTTTCAAAGAGGCTGATTCTATAAAGCCCCGTGCTATGTGTTTTATATCGTAGTTAATCCTCACAGCATCTCTAGGGGCAACCTGGGGGTCACCCGTCTTGTCCGAAGTCACACAGCCCAGGAGGCAGAGCCAGGACTTGGACCCAGCCTTCTGATTCTGAAGTCTGGCCCATAACCACTGGCCTCCCGCTCCCCAGATAAGGCGCAGCCTCAGAAAAACAGAGGAAGTCCTCCTTTTCCTCTGGACCCCGCTCTGATTTGTCCTGGGGACCAAGGATCATGCCCTTCCTCTGGTTCTAGAAGGGGTCCCCGCATTGAGGATCCCAGCTCCTCCTGGTTGTGGATGCCCAGTGGATGGGCAGTAGGACCCCTGCCTGCTCCCCTGCCAGTCAGGGGCTGGGGGATCGCAGGGGTGGCCTGGGGTAGGCTGGGCAAACCTGGCCCCTCTGCCCCTTCCAGTTCCCGTCACCAGAATGGGATACCGTCACCCCGGAAGCCAAGGATCTGATCAATAAGATGCTGACCATCAACCCATCCAAGCGCATCACGGCCGCCGAGGCCCTCAAGCACCCCTGGATCTCGGTGAGCCTTTACCCGCATGGCCCCTTCTGGGGGCCTCTCCTGACATCAGGGTCCAGACCCCCATGGGGTCCTTGCCCTGTCCCGGGCCCCTCAGGCGCAGCAGAAGGTCAAGGGGGCTTCAACCAGAGATGCTGCCCTGCTGCAGTTCTCGGGGGGGGAGGGGGGAGTGGAAATGGGAGGTGCTTCATGTTGGCATCACAAAGAGGGCTGCTCCTGGCATGGGATATCCGGTGCCAGGGCTGCTAAGCACCTGCAGCGTTTACAACATCCCCTAGAACAAAGATTTGTTCCCCCCAAATGCCAACCACATCTCCGTAAGGTGTCTTGCTGAAGGGCCTTTTGGGCGGGGCTGCCTCCCACTCACAGACCTCTCCCCTCTTCCGCCAGCATCGGTCCACTGTGGCCTCCTGCATGCACAGACAGGAGACCGTGGACTGCCTGAAGAAGTTCAACGCCAGGAGAAAACTGAAGGTAACAGGTCCTTGCCCTCCATGGTCCCCGGACATGGAGTAGCTTGGGTCTCTGCAGAGGCTGAGACACTCACTCACAAGTTCTTTCCTCCACTGAGTCAACAAACATGACCTGAGCACCTACTGTCTGGGCTGGGGAGCGAGCAGGTGGAAAGGATAGGCAAGACCCGGTACAGTAAGGGGGAGCGGGGAATGCTGGACGGGGCACGCCCCTAGGCCAGGGGTGACCACAGCAGGGCCGTGAACCGGGTCTGGAAGGACCAGGGAAACATCCCAGGAAGCCTGGCCGGGCAAGTGGCATTTGGGCGGATACCCCAAAGGATAAGCAGGTATTAGCCGTGTAGTCAGAGTGGACAGACGTTCCAGACAGAGAGAAAGCCGTGCCAAGGTCTGGAAGCATGAGCTTGAGCCTGTAGGGGACTGTAAGTGTTTCGGCGTGGCTGGTGAGAGGGTCTAGGGGGTGAGATACAACTGGGCAGGAGACCGGGGTGGGTGAGAGGCCCTGGTACCGAACACTGGAGAGGACAAGCCAAGAGACATGGACAGGGGTCACGGCCCAGAGGAAGCTGCAGTGGGACCCAGGGGGGCCAGGAGCTGCCAGCTCCATGAGCAAGCGGTGTGTGCTCCTAGGCTGTGATAGCTCCTGGCCTGGACCTCGCCGGGGACCCCAGGAATAGGTAGGAAGAGTCACTGGGGAGTCCCTAGCCTGCTAGGACAGAGAAGCCATCAGAACGCTGAGTGACACATGCTGAGGGCCCAGCTCCTTCGGAAACTCCTCACCAGCTGCTCCCAGGCCTGACGTGGCGGCCCAGGAAGGGGGCATGGGCCAAAGGGGTGGTGGCCTGCGTGACGCCAGGAGAACTAAGTCCCTTCCCACCCCCCACTGGGAGTGGTCACAGAGGAAATCTCAAAATGTCTTAAAATCACGGACTGTCAGACTCAGTGTCCAAATCGGAGAACATCAGAAGCAGGAGGGCCACCCCCTAGGCCCTTCGTTGAGACAGGAGCCTTTCTCTATGTCTCCCAGGCTGTGAGCCGGGGAGCCTTGGGAAAGATGAACTAGTGACGAAACAAGGTACTGAGAGCCCTGATGGAGGGCGAAGGGGCCCCGGAGGGCAGGTCTGTCGTCCTTGGCCTTTAGGAGGCCCCACTGACAGGTGTCTCCGAGCCCTTCCACCGCCTCTGGCCAAGACGGCGGAACCTATTAATATCTTCTGCTGGGACGGCCCTGTTCTAGGAGCCGTGCCAACTAAGTCCCAGCTCGCCCCGACTTCCCCAGGGAGGCAGGGATGGTCTCTGGGATGTGGGGTGAGGGCAGATGGAGGGCCAGGGCAGAAGGCTCTGGCTTTGTGTCTGAAGGCAGTGCCTGCCTCCCCGCCCCCACCCCTCCCATGTCTGTCTCTCCTCCCCCCCTCACCTCCAACCTCCTGTCCCCTCCCCCCTTATCTTTGCAGGGGGCCATCCTCACCACTATGCTGGCTACCAGGAACTTCTCTGGTAGGTGCTGGGACCTCAGAGTCCCAACTATATCCTGCACAGGTCTGTTGGGAGCCTTGCCCTGTCAGATATCTGTGGGGCCCCAGGCCAGGGGCCTGAGGAGAGTGAGGGCTACAGAGGACCCTAAAACTGGGGGCTTATGGCACCTGCACCCAGAAGGGGCTGAAGCCGATAGGTCTGCAAGCCAAAGGCCTACAAGGAAGGATTGGAGGTTGAATCTGGCTCCCCAGCCTCGCAGCAGTGGTGGGGTTCTCAGGTTGGGCCAGCCTCCCGAGGGGGAGGCCTCCCGAATATTGGGGTGTATAGGTCCAGGCAGGACTGAAGGGGGCCCAGGGAGTAGCACTATTCCCATTCCCCGGTGATACTGAGCCCTGTGCTAAGTAGTCCCCAAGCTTTCTCGCTCACGTGGCCTTGGTGACAAGGCCGTGGGGGGCCGTGAGAGAGAGGCAGGCCTGCCCTCATTCAGCTTTGACCGGCCTCAGAGCAAGTGCCCTTAACCAAAATGGGTAGCAGCAGGCGCTGGGTAAGGCACGGAGCACCGAACGACCCGCAGTGTGGAGCCCCACAGACAAAAGGAAGGGATTAGTGTCAGGGCTTAGCAAGAAGCTCCCCTTGGCACACTGGAGAGCGTCCAGGCCAGCGCCTGCCAGAGGCTTCTCTCTGGGGAGACAGGACAGCTGACGGGGCCGCTGAGCAGATATAGCAGAGCTCACCCGAGGGGCCCTCTGACGGGCCGGACTGGGCTGCCGCGGACACGTGGCCGATTCCACGGCAAGGGGTCGGCCCGGGTGAGCTACGGTTCAGACTTTTCGGAGGGTCCACCTGCCCATTTAACCCACAGGAAAAAGGAGACCCAGAGGCCGGAAAACTCGGGAACTTCCAACGCGGGCTCGCCCCGCCGCACTGCACTGCCTTCCCACTCTCTCCCCAGACTCCGGCGCTGCAGTTCCTTAAACTGAAAGATGAGCTGCCCAGACAGTCAGAGTCTTTTTTAACCTCTCAAGGGCCCCTTAGAAACCCTAGTCCAGAGCTCACGAAATGGTGCCCGTGGGTCAGTTCCCATCTCTTGAGGGGCTTGTGGGACCAGCGGTGTTTTAAAACGGTGGTGTCTTTGAAATGAGTTTCCAGCAATTAAAAATTAGGAGATTTCACTGAAAAACCCAGATTTCTGTCTTTTCTTGAAAGTCAGAACATGTGACCTCACGGGACCCCCAGTCCTGCGGTTTTGGGCTGGAGCCGAGAGGGCCCCCTTGAAGCTGGAGGGGAGACCATTCCCCCCGTGCCACCGTACACCCCAGCCCGGCCCAGGAAGCTCACAGAGGATGGACAGCCATTCCTCTCAGCTTCGGGGTCCAGACCCTCCCACCCCTGCATTTACTCCGCAAGAAGGGAACGTGCCTGGAAGGGGTTGCAGGTGAACTTGTGAGAGGGACTGGGAGGCAGGGCCAGCATGACTATCCCTCTGAGCCTCCGGGGTGTCCGTGTCCCGTGCCGCCCCTCTTCCCAGGCTCGCCATGCCCAGGCCACCGGGAGAAGGACTCACAGTGGCTACCGTTTACTGAGCACCTACTACATACAGGTCTCGTGCCGTGCTAAGCGCTTTAGAGATCTCCTGTCTCCTTTAACGTAAGGCATTTGTTTGAGGTCTGAAGCAGCCAGATGCCAGGCTGGGCAGGGCCAGGCATTCATGCCAATTCCTGGCGGTGGCCCTCACCAAGGGCTCTGGCCGGGAGGCAAGGAGAGAGGGAAAGAGGAATGACAGAGGTGGGGCCTCCCTGAGAGCCATCGCTCTGCTTTTCCCAGGCACCACGGCCCCGGCCAGCCCCGGCTGGGGGCTCTGGAGCTGGAGGGGAGGGAGGCCTCTGTAGGGGATGGGCGCTCTGGCAGGGGTGGGCCCCAGAGTGGGGCGTCTGCTTCTTCTCACCGGCAAAACAAGGCTCGCAGCTGTCCAGAGTGAGTAGGCAGGCTGACACATGACCTCGGCGGCAGCATGGGCCTAAAATTAGAGCAGGCCGGGGCGGGGAGGGAGCGGCCAGCCCCGGGCCAGGCAGCCAGGCGTCCGGGTTGGCCACCACCAGCACGGGTGGTGACCGGGATCCAGAGGGAATCCCCAGGCTGAAACAGCAACCCCAGGGGCCTGGGACGTGTTGGACCTCCTGCCGCTCATGGGGCCCGAGGGGCACGCTCGAGATTGCTGAGGACGGGGGAGCCCGGGCCCACCTCGCGGGCCACCGGCCGTCCGGGCCCCGAGGAGGAAGGCCCAGCAGAAGGAGGAGGTGTCCCGCAGATTGCTGATCCGGCTCTGTGCTGTCCACCTGCCCACAGATGTTGCTGTTCCTCACCCTGTGGGCCTTGGTGCCCTGCCTGGTGTTGGTAACCCTTTACTTTTTCTCCTCCGCAGGAGGGAAGAGTGGAGGAAACAAGAAGAATGATGGTGTGAAGGTAAGCCCCGGGGAGCCCGGCAGGGCCTGCTTCTGGCAGCCTTTCCGCCGACAGGGCCTGGCTTTCAGGGCCGGGGCGAGACCCAGGCCTTGCTGATGGCGTTCTGGGCAGACGTGGTCACTCGTGCAGTCGGGCTGGTCCCGGGATGGGTGGGGGTGGGTGGGGGAGGGGGAGGGCCGAAAGTAGCCGGGAGAGGCAGGTGGCCTGGGGTTGGGGCGGGTACAAGGGAAGGGGCAGGTCTGCAGGAGATCTCTGTGGTTCTCTGGGATGGGAGGACTGGAAAGTGAGAGGGCACAAAGGAGAGACAGAGCTGATCATGAGGGGCGACCTCCTCCTTCCCAAGTGTGGGCTGGCTGGAATGGGCCCCTGACCCAGCGTGCACCCCAGTCCAACCCACAAAGCCCATGGCGGATGGAGAGCCACCCTTCTTGGCTTTGGGATCCAGAGGCACCCACCCCTGTCAAGGCCTGCCAGTTCAGTGCCAAGAATCCCCTCCTCCCCTGACCCAGGCCTGTCCTCTGCCCCCCGCCCCGATGCCCGAGCTACTCCCTCCCACACCCTGCTGACCCCTCCTTCCCTCCTCTCTCTTCTCCCTCTGCTCTCTGGGGCCTGGCTCCCCCTCTCTGCAGCTCCCTTCTCCCCTGCCACTGGCTTGCCTTGTGGGTTCTCCTCTCTTGAGACCCTGCCTTTTTCTGGGCTCAGAGCCCTGCCTGGCCAGGACCCCAGGGCCGGGCTGTGCCCAGGATGCTGGAAGGTGTGGGATGCTGTCCAAACACAGCCACCCAGGTGGGCTGGTGGCTTCATGGCTTCATTGTAGCAGTATTTGTGGTCTCTGGCCACTGGCTTTGGTTTGGGGGTTGCATGGCAGGGGATTTGGGCTGGCTGGCTGAGGCCAGGGTTTGGGTCTCCCCGCTGCTCTGAACCCTCTGGAGGTTTGTGTTTCCTCATAGGTACCATGGATGGAGTGGGAAGAGTGTGGACTCCATGATTTCTAAGATTTAAGCTTTAAAAACAGAAAAGAGAAAAGAAAGGAAAAGGAGGGGAAGGGAAAGGAAGAGAAAAGAAATGAAAAGAAAAGAAAAGAAAAAAGAAAAAGGCAACTAAACCCTACCTAATCACTTCTCTTTCTCATCTTGGGTACTTGAGGAATACAGAATTATTTGGTTATCAGCCAAAGTCAGTGGTTTTCAAACTGAAATTCTTGGAGCCTGAAGGTTTTGAGGAGGCATCCTTAGCAGCGGATGGGGTAGTGTGGGATAGTAAGGAGGTGGCTGAGCAGAGAAGGTTCTGGGCTTCTCACGCCCACTAGAGGCCGAAGAGCTCCGTGTCACAGACACCCCAGTGCTTGAGGAAACTGGGGTGGATTTAGCAGCTGGAAACCTCGGGTGGTTATCTGACTCCCTTGAGCCTGTTTCCTCCTCTGGGAAATGGGGGTAAAAGGGGTTCCCACCTCCCAGGGCTGCTTGTGACGATGGAGGAAGATAATGAGTGTTGAAGATTTAGCATTGGGTACGTGTTCATGAGATGCTAGCCAGTGTTGTCTTTCGTGTTTTCTAGATTGGACTTTCAAGTAAGATTTCTCTTGAAAACAAAATTTGATCAAGGAAGTATTTGGAAACACAGATCTAAAGCCAAATCAATGTATAAAGTTAACACCTGCTTATCCCAAATCCTATGACAGAATCCAGACTTGAGCTCTGGCTTACTTGCTGTTTCGGGTTACCCATGAATCAAACTCTCTCCCCTCCTCTAATTGGGAAGGGTAATGGGGGGCACGTGCAATTTGGGGGGGCCCATTTTGGAGCAGCTGGGGCCCTCTTGGCCATAGGGGGTAGACCCTGGGGGTGCTGGGTTCCCTGGGGAAAATCATATTGGGGGGATGTAGGGCAGAGGCCACAGGGGCCTGTGGGCTGTGGCCCAGGTCAGTGGAGGAGCCGGGGGCAGATGGAGGGCTACCACGTCTGCTTGGCTCTTAGGTTGGCCCTGGCAAAGGGCTGACACAGAGCCACGGGTGTGAGGTCAGGGCCTCTGTCAGCCTGGGTCTTGGGATGGAGCCCTCTTCTGGCTCCTCGCCAGGCCAGGCCAGGAGGCCGAGGCTGTCTGAGGGCAAGGACATGGCAGAGTGTGGTGGGACTCCGGCCGGTCACTACAGGCCTCACCAGGGGGCACTCCTTCCTGCAGCGGCAGGACAGGCCCTGAGTCACTTCTCAGGGCGGCTCGGGTGTGGAGGAGGAGACACCCAAAGGCTACTCCCGGCCAGACTGTCTCTTTGGAGCTCAGCTTCCTGCCCCTTTTTGGGGGTGGAGGAGAGAAGTCCAGCTGGAAGATGAGAGTAACCAGGGACCCCGGCTGGGATTTGGGGAGCCCGGCCTACAATAGGCTGCTCTGGGGGTCCAGTCATGTGTTCCTCTACGAGTCAAGAAACTGTGGGTTTGCCGGGCCCCCTCATCCCCTCCTTTGGAGACCTGGGTCATCAAGGGGGGAAGGGCAGGTGTTTGCTGGGAGCAGCGAGAGGCTCGCACCAGAGTGGGCCTCGGGGAGTCCCACCGTGAGCTCCTTTAACCGACCCATGTTCGGCCCCAGTGGGGAAGTTTGTATTCTTCTTACAACGTGGTCCCCAGAGAAACCACCGAGGTCATCGGGGGCTCAGCTGGATGTGCAGGGGTTGCCAGAGGGAAGACGGGCTCGTCAGAATACAGAGGATACTGTACTTTACAGGCCCTTAGGGGCTTCTCGAGGCTCATTTTGACCCTCCTCTATTTCTACCATCTTTGCAAACCCTAGAACCATGCTTCTACACGTGGTTCTGAGAGATGCGACTCTACTTGTGAAAGACCCTGGTCGGTATGGGGTTATCACTAGTACCATCGTCACTGGCGTTCCAGGGAAATCGAGTCTTTCTATCCCCAAGGAGCGCTGACCCCCCTCCCAGCCACCTCTAAGCCTCTACTTCTGAGGAGCGGCCGACTGCTCCCACCCCTCAGCCCCACTCACTGCTCCCTGTTGGTGTCCCATCCGTGCCATCGTGACTCCTCCCCCCTATGTCCCATCCTGTCACTGTATGTCCGACTCTGATGCGGTCTCTGCTCTGTGTTCCCTCCTCGTGTCCCGCCTGGAACCCTGGCCCCCGTGTTCCTCAGGTTTCTGCTGAAGGCCAGCCGGGAGGGCCTGTCCCCGCCGCGTACACTGTGCCTGGCCAGGCTCTGGCCAGGACTGAGGCCAACCCTAGGGGCCGGCTGCAGGCTGCTGGCTGCAGGAGTCCCACCATCCTCCCAGCCGGGGCAGAGGCAAGGCCTGTGAGCCCTCGCACAGGGCAATGCCCAGCGAGCGGATTCTGCCACGTCTGTGGGGGCCTTGGAAGGAGAGCACAGGATCTTGGGCTCCTGGCCCTCAGATGCTCCTGGATCTTGGAGTCAGAAAACCCAGAATTAGACCTAAGGATCCTCTGAGAATAGGCAGCGCCTCCCCCAGGGCAAAGGCCCACTCTGAGGGCATCTCAAGTTCCCTACACACACACACCCAGAGTGCATCGAGGAGAACAGCCTCCAGGCCTCTCAGGAGGAAGCACGTCTGGGAAGGACGAGCCGAGGCAGAGCAGTCGGGCCGCGGTGTCTGGAGACCTGGACAGAGGGGGAGGCCTGCGCTCCGGGGCTCCCGCCTCCGTTCTGCTCCCTGCCAGCTGAGAGACCTCCGGCAGGTCACTGCCCATCTCTGGGCCCCAGCTTCCCATCCGCGCAATGTGAGCACCAGCCTTAGCCCCGCGGCCTTCCCCGATCCAGAGTCTTTGCGACTCCTAGCTCAGAGCCAGAGAATGAGAAGACAACGTGTCCTCTCTCTCTCTCCCCGTCCCTTGGTTCCTTGACCAATAACACGAGTGAAGCTGCAAATCCTCCAAAAGCTGGACTAGGTGGGATGACAGAGCTCAGCTGCGCATTTGGCTGTGCCTCAGTTTCTCTGTCGGCATAAGGGAGCTGAACAGGCCTGTCGCCGGGAAGCTGGGACCACAAGCAGGATTTCAAAAGCCACTTAGAGGACTGGTTTCCATAGTCCCTTGAAGTCCCTTGGGGATACTATTTAAAAGGCAGACGCCCCCCTCCAGACTTAGGTATTGAACTCCTTGAGGGGGCCCGGTTATGTTTCTTCTCTACAGGATTCCCAAGGGACTCTGACACCCAACCAAACCAGGAGTGGGGTCCTTTCAGTAGAGACACAAGGGGTGGCTAAGAGGAGGCGCTGGGCCTCGTCTCCAGACCTGAGCCCCCTGTGGCCCTACAAGAGCTCTGGCTTCCAGAGGCCTCCGGCAACTGGAGTCTAAGACCCGGGATTTGTTGCCCCCGTCAGAACTCGGTGTAGAGGGAGCGCTGGTCCAAGGGAGGCTTGGCCCGGAGCTTGCTGGTCAGATGGTGAGCCCTAGGCCCCCAAGATCTTCAGGCTGAGAGAGGACTGGCCCTGCTAGGGCAGCTCTTGCTCGTGGCCCTGCTTTCTTGCCCCACTGCCACGCCGGCAAGGGGCCCCAGCGGATGACCCTGAGGCCCCTCGTCCTCCCACACCTCCCCTGTCGTTCGTTTCTTTGCTCCCTGCCGTTTCTCTGCTCCCTGCCGTTTTCACGCTGTGTCTTTTCCTGTCCCATCTCTTCTCCTTGTTTTTCCAGAAAAGAAAGTCCAGTTCCAGCGTTCAGTTAATGGTGAGTGTCTGCCGTCTCCCAAACGCCGGTAAATGCTGGGCCTCGAACCCTCGCTCCTGCCTCCCTCCTGCAGGCTGCACCGGGAACCTGGGGCGGGGAGAGGGTGCTCAGGGCGTGCTTGGTACGTGTGCCTCGTGTGACAATCTGTGTGTTGCGTGTGCGTGTTGTTTGCGTGTTTCTGTTGACACCTCCAGCCCCATGGCCCAGACCAGCGGCCCGGCCGTACACCTGAGAACCCCCTCGGGTGTGAGGCTTGATCTGAATCCCATCCCACGTCCAGCCCTTGGCTTCTTGCTTCCCCCCCGCCCTCTGCTCTGGAACTCATCTCAGGGCTTGGTTTGTGCCAGGTGCAGCGCGGGGGGGCTTGGTTTGGCCAAAGGAGTGGGCGTCAGAGAGGCCCTTCTTGAGCTTCTCGACGTTCCCCAGGGCCCGCCGGTGGCAGCGGAGCCACCAGCCCCTGCCTTCTGTCTCGGGGTCCCAGTGGCGGCATGGCGGCCCACATCCCTCTTCTTCGGATCCCATGCTGTCTCCCCCAGCTGCGTGGTTTTTCTCCCCCTGAAAAGCCCAGCCTCTCTCCCACTGGGCGCCCCCCCCCTCCCGCCTCTCTCTTCCTCTCCTGCCAGTGTGCGCATTCCTTCCCCATTCTGTGGCCACCACGAGCCTCTCTGCTCTCCCACACCCTCTCTTGGCTTCGTCAAGCAGACAGGGCCAGGGAGCCCTCCAGCCCTTCCAGAAAGGCCAGGGATCTCCTCGTACCCATCCCCTCACCCACGCCCCTTGCCCCCAGCACCTGCTTAGCTGGGCCCTCCCCCTCCTTAGTCTCGGGAGTCTGGCAGGGTCTTCAGGGAAGCATCTGGATGGCAGAGCCGGTGAGGCCGACAGAAGCCGGGCCGCAGCATCAGGCAGCCGGGGGGCGGCCCCCAACGGGCCATGCCTCTTCCTGCTCACCCAGCAGAGCCTCACCGCCTCCCGTGTTCTCTTTGGCAGGAATCTTCCGAGAGCACCAACACCACCATCGAGGATGAAGACACCAAAGGTAGGGGGGGCCTCGCCTTCAGCGTGTGGGCCCCCCGGGCCTCCCGGCAGGCCCCCATCCCCGACAGCCCGGGCCCGCGAGTTTGTGTCCTGCTCCTCCACAGAGAACCCGGCTGTCGCCCCCTGCAGACTGGGCGGTGCCACCGCAGGCGCTGTTCCCCGCGTGAGGTCCCGGGGCCACACAGCGCGCAGGCGGACTTTGCTTATTATAGGGGTGGTGTGCTCAAGTTTAGGACATTTTAGGGGGAAAAACATTAACCTATTCAGGTAACAAAGGTATCGTGGCGACAGACGTTTTCTTTTTGAATTTTTTAAAAAATGAGTTGATTTTAGGGAGCACCCAGCTGGCTCCGCCGGTGGAGTGTGCAACTCTTGATCTCGGGGTTGTGAGTTCAAGCCCCACATTGGGCGGACAGCTTACTTTAAGAACAAACAAACAAACAAACAAATCATAAACATGAGTTGATTCTAAAAACATGAAGTGATAAGAGGAAGGGAAGGAAAGGCAAAAATTCTGAAAATTCAGTTGAACTGGAGTACAAGAAACGTTGCCTAAGACCAACCCCCAGTGACTGATAGTCCCCACAAGCCTTCAGATGGAGGAGGGAGCAAAACCCTGGAGAACCTTGGCCGGCTTAGTAAGAGGGGAGCTAATAGGGGTGATAGCAGGAATGATGGCTGCCCTTCGCCCTTCGCCCTTCGAGGGGCACTTGCTATGGGTTAGACCTGGTCCAAGGGCTCTACGAGCTGTGAGGCAGGGACTGTGATCAAGCTCATCCTACAGCCTGGGAAACAGAGGTTGAGTAAATTGGCCCAAGGTCCCCTAGCTCCTAAGGCTGGAATTAGGATTTGAACCCAGGCGGGGTGGCTCCTGGGCGCCCCGCCTGGTAGCCATGGCTCAAAGACTTCAGTGCGTGGCAAGCATGCTCGGAGTTGGAGGAAGAAGGCTGAGGGTCGCCTTCTGCTCCAGGGATCCCAAATCGTTGGACGAGTTAGCAATGTCCTGCTGTCCTGCCCGCACCCGCCGTCCTCGTCCCACAGAATAGGGAGACTAGCTGGGGCGGGGTTCTCGCAGCACGTGCCGCTAACTGACCTGGAGAGATTGCAGCCATACCAGTGCAGACATCTTTCTGTTTGGACATGGGCCCCTAGAAGAGCACAACGAAGAGGCAATTTTGTTAACGTAATATTTGTGCACAATGGCGCAGTCCACCTCTTTAGGCAGTTTGGCTTGCTGAACACCATGACTTCCTCCCGACTCTGCCCCTGGGCTTCGGAAGGTCGGCCCCACCCTGTGTGTGTCCCTGTGTGGTCATTCCCCGCTGGGCCGTGGGGCCAGTCACTCCATCACCAGGGCCCAGAGTTAGAGCGGATCAGTCTTCTGCAATGGAACCAGGGACGACCTTTTAAAAACCGACAATCCTGTAGAAAAACTCCCCGTTGAGGTCAGGTGTGCATCCTGAGTCCCTCAGGATACCCACATCCCCAGCCCTGCCCCTGTGGACTCTGGTGGGCCAAGACATGGCATTTCCAAGACTGTCTCCACATTTGAGGCTCACTGCCCTAATGATAAAAGGTACTGGGATTTAGAAAAGACCCTTTATGGTCTCGTGATGCTGGTCCCAGAGCAGACAGGGGTCGTAGAGGTGAACTGGCTCTGTGCATCTTCACAGCAGTCCATTTGCTGGGTGACTTTGGACAACTTACTCAACCTCTCTGAGCCTCAGTTTTCCTTCAGTAAAGAGTTGATGAGAATAGTAGCAATCTCTGAGGACTGCTGTGAGGATGAAACGAGAGGCTGCATATGTAGTGGTTTCACAGCGTTTGGCACTGGTCATAGTTTAATAAATTTTCATTTCTCTTTTTCAAACTGGAGCTTGGACCTGAATGACAGAAAGCCCACATGGAATTTTCTTGGAGCATCAGTTTTACTCGAAGATTATTTTAAGATAGATATTTATAGGCTAGAAATATTTGGAAAGGAATGCAAAATCTGTGCGTGTTATAAATGTAAATGTGGCCCATCAAGGACATTTTCCACCTGGGGTAAAGGCTCTGGGTGGCATCCCGAGGCCTCACACGTGCTGTCACTAGACTCCGCTCTGGAGAGATCAGGATGGGAAAATTTGTGGAGTCTTAAATTTTAGTTCACCTGTATCCCTCTTACAGAGGGGCATCTGAGGTCCAGAAAGAAAGGGCATGTCCAGGTTATCAACGGCAGAACTGGGGCCCTGTTCCCTGCCTCAGTTTCCCACAGGTACAAGACCGTGTCTGCTGGAAGAGACCCTGGCCAGTGTCAGCTGTCTCAAACACAGTGTCCTTGTGTTTGGCAGGAGAGAGGAGCCCTGTGCCTCCCCCAGCTTCCTCAGGCCTCCGAGAAAGTTTCAGAAAAAACTATTTTCTGGTGTTAATTTGTTAAGTCTTCTCACTAAGGGAGAATAGCAGCTGGTGGGGTAGATTCTGACCTAACATTAAAGTTAATTAGAAATGACATCCTCCAGGGAACATTCTCCCCTGAGCAAAGAAGGAGACATTAATGTTTCAGAGCACCTCAGGTTTAATGCACAGGCCTCTGGCCCTCTGAGCTGCATGGAGGAGGCTCTGCCAGGCTTCTTTCCCACCTCCCTACCTGCTACTGGTCAGCACCATGAAAAATTAATTTCTTCCCTGACCCAAAGAGCTGCCTCAGAATCTAGGCAGAGACCTTCTGGGAAATACTGGCCAGGAATGCTGATCCCATCGTAGCCTCAGCATGCTGTGAGACCTTCAGAGAGTGCCTTAACCTCTCTGGGGCCTCAGCTTTCCCATCTCTATAGGAGCACTCCTAGATCGGATGGGTGAACACTTGGCAGTTGAGAAATGCCAGAGGTTGCCACTGAGAAGTTGCTGAACGAATCTCTCACACAGCAACGGGACTGCCGAGGACATGGAAGGGACCCCAAACGGGAGTGAATTTCTCCAGACTCCCAGATCTTCTGTCCCAGAGATGAAGCTGCTAGGGAGATTTCTGCCCACTAGACTTCCACTGTTGGCAAACTTGATGTCCTGAGTGACTAGAGGCACAGCCAAGTTAGGCATTGTCTCTGGATGCATTAATAGAGGTATAGTGTCCAGAATTGGGGAGGGGATAGAGAGTGCTACCCCAGACCTGATGTTCTGCAATATTCAAGCCACATTGAGGATTGCATGCTGACACTCAGAGAGGCATTTAAACAGCTCAAGGACCCTCAAAGAGTGGATGGCCAGCTTAAGTCAGATCCTGCAAATCCTGGAAGCTTTCAGCCCTAAAAAGAGAAGACTAAGAGAGAGGAGAGAGTGTAGGGTCTGGGGAAGGAGGTGCATACTTTGGGGCCCCAGAAGGTAGAAAGGGGAAATGAACCATAACAAGGGGCTTTCGTGGGGGAGAGTCTGACTTAAAAGAAGAAGGAGGTGGGTGCAAAGGGAGAGAAGCCCAACAGTGTGTCAGGCTACAAGCAGGGTGCCCTGCTTTGGGGTAGGCTACGAGCCCCAAAGTTCCAACCAAGATGGAACCATCATGTCTCAGGCTGCTGGAAAGCATCCCTGCCTGGCTAGAGACCAGAGGCTGTCCTCAGGGAGAACTTCCACTTCGGAGATTGCCAGATGATAATAGTCATAGCTCTTATTCACAGACTGCCAGGCACCGCTCTCTAAATGCTTTATATTGCGCATCATTATTGACATAAATGAGTTTATAGAAAGAGCTTGAAACAGTAGCTGGTTCTTAGTGAGGAGCATGTATATGTTTGTTATTTCTACTGATGAATCCTTGACTCGGTTCTCGGAACCATCTTGTGAGGTAAGTACTATTAGAAGCTCCATTTTACATACGGGAAAACTGAGGCACAGGAAGTACCTCGCCCAAGGTCACGGTTACTAATAAGCAGCAGAGTTGGGATCCAAACCCAGGGGGTCTAGCTCCAGAATCCAGGCCCCTGACCACTCTCCCAGCGTCTCTGGGATGGCAGAGAGACAGAGCCCACAGGAGTTAGGGTATGAATGAAGCACGGGCTGGTGGGATGTCGGACTAGAAGGAATCTTAAAGTCTGTGAGAGAAAGCTAGGAGGTGGCCCAGGTCCCGTGGCCTGCTAGGAGCCTGTGGGCCGCTCTGGGGCACCACCCTGCCTCTGCGTGGGAGTGGAATGAGGCGCCTCCCGACAGGGACGGCTTTCTTCCTGCCCTTGGTATCCATGAGGGAAGGCAGAGTTGGGCAGCAGGCCGGGCTCCTGGGCTCCAAGGGACAGAGACCACCTGGCAGATTGGTAGATTCCAGCACACAGGGCGAAGATAGCAGCCTCGGGCCCGGTTCAGTGCACCCACTGATTCGTTCATTCCTGCCTCCTCTGCCCCCTGCCCCAGGCGAGGTCCCCCGTCGTGGGCCGGCAGAGCTCACGGTCCAACACAGGCTCATTCCCAGCCCTGGTAGATCTGAGCGGAGCTAGGAGATCAAGAATGAGGCCCTCACTGTGCTGCTGACATTGCAGACGGTGACCGTTAACGTCTGTGGAGCACCCACGGTGTGCCAAGAGCCTTGCTGGGCGCAGGGCCCCTGCCCCGAGGAGAGTGTGAGGGGCTTCAGAGCTGCAGGCTCTGGTGGGGGCGGCTGGCCCACCGCGGCAGACCAGTCCGCCTCTCTTACCCTCGGTTTGTTCATCTCTGATGTGGAAGTGATGCCACACGAAGTCATGTCATGAGGCTTCCAGACGCTTCCGGCTGAGCGCACGGCACAAAGGCTGGTGTGCTCGTTCGCATGGTGGGGAACGCTTGTGGGGCCAGGTCTGTCCCAGATCCAGGCGACCAGGGTGACAGGGACGGCCTTAGCCCAGCTTCCATGGAGCACGTATCTGTGCTGGGAGATAGCCAAGCCTTTGGGCCTAACCCGTCAGGGATCATGGGGTGGGGGACAAGGGGGGGTGGTTCCTGGGGAAAAGGCCCTGGGCTGGAAGCCAGGCCTGCACCAAGATGTTCTAGGTCCTTGGGCAAGTCAACCCCTTCCTGGGCCTCCATTCCCCCATTGTTTGAAAAGGAGGCTGAGGCCCTGGTCTCCAAGGGTTCTTTCAGCTCGGATGTTGTAGCTCCCTGGCATCAGGGGTGAGGTGGCACGGGCGGTGGTGAGGAAAGGGCAGGGACAGAGCCTCCGTCCCAGACTGAGGCACGGCCGCATGTCTCACCAGAGGCTGCTCTGTAGGCCAGCCAGCTGACGGGGTTGGAAGCGAAGCCCGGGCCCGTGGGGGGGAGAGCCTGCCCCCTGCAACCACGCCAGACTTCTGGTGGGACAGTCCTGCTGGGAGCCAGGACACCGGGCCCCAGATTCCTCCGTCAGCGAGGCTCAGTCTCCGTGTGTGTCAGCTCGGGGGCGCTGGTCCTGCTGACCTCCGGGATGTCTGGGAGAAGCAGATGTCTGGGCGACGTCTGCTGGCACTCAAGTCCAGGTTTGGCATTGAAGGGATGAGTGCTGTGCTGTTTCCATTTCACAGCTGGGAAAACTGGGGCTCAGGGCAGCGCTCGTCTCATGTGAAAGCTGATGGCCTAAGCCTCTACCAGAAAGATAGTGATTCGTTGTGTTTCGGGGGTGGACGACGGAGGCCGGGTCTCAGCCACTAGGATTCGTGATGCCTAGAAAGTTCCGATTCCTACAGGCCCCCACGTGGGGCAGAAAGCTCACCCAGACCCAAGGGAGGAGTAAGCCCTAAGACCTTCCTTAAGGGCCCCAGTTTGGGCTCAAGGGGAGCCCCTGGTTTGTGGCTATTAGCGACAAGCACCACCATTGACCCGGTTTTGATTCAGGTGGCAAAGCAGGGGAAGGGAGAAGTCAGCCTGTCCTAACGTCAGAATGTCCGCCCTGCATGCTTCACCAAGGGAAAGGCTGTCCACAGGGACACTGGCTCTGTCCTCTGCAGCTGTGGGAAATTTCCCACCTTTCTCCACCTCCCTGGGCCTCACTTTCTGCTTCTGTGAAATGGGTGTAATGGTAGCTGCCTCCCAGGGATAATGTGAAGCTAACCAAGGCCCTCAGGTCTCCACACAGAGTCTGGCACACGATAGGGACTCAGAAAACGGGAGCGAGTGTTTCATTATATTACTATCCTTTCTCTGTGTCTCGTCCTGCCTTACAGTGCGGAAACAGGAGATTATTAAAGTGACTGAGCAGCTGATTGAAGCCATAAGCAATGGAGATTTTGAGTCCTACACGTGAGTCAGCTGGGTCCACTCTGCATGTCCTGCCTGGATCATTGTTCAGGGCGCGCCGATGGCTAACTTTGGGGGGTCCTCGTCTCCGACCCTCATTCATTCCCTCTGCATGTGCCGTGAACCAGACTGAACTCATATTTCTGTTTTGCATTTAGACTTTCTGCTTTAACGAAGCTTTCTCTTCACAATATTCTGTATCTTGGTCCTCCCTCTCCTCCACCTATCCTCCTCCTCATCTCTCGTTCCCCAGAAGGAACTCCAACAAAACTCTTTTGCTCCCCCACACAGCATGGGCCTCCTCAGGAGATGAGCAGGCAAGGAGGGGAGGGAGGCGGGCCTCTCCTCAGACCTGCTGCATGAGCCTGTTCCTCAGCCTGGACCTCCTCAGGCCTCTGACCTCAGGAGGGAAGAAGCGGGCAGGAATCTGTAGGGCGCGTCCTCCGGTGAGCAGGAGTGTGCAGAAGAACCTCAAAACAGAACCTTAAATCCTCTGGAGAATAAGGCCAAGCGTCCAAAAATAACATAAAATGAAACAGATGGTATTTGTACCCACCTGGACCAGCCTTTCAAGGGGAGGCTGCGTGCGAAGGTGGGGCTGGAGCGCCCCCTCGTGGCCACTCGTGGCCTGCCTGGTCTGGGCCCAGAAGCAGGCCCACCCCAGGGAGAGGGAGGATTCTGGGCTGAGGCCTCAACCTCTCAGCTGGGGCTGGCACGACCCCACATATGCTTTTTTGGTGGACAAAAGTTGCCATCTAAGGCAGAATGACCCCTGCCTTGGGTTCAGGTGAGGTGGGAATAATCCAACTGGGATTTGGGTCTTGGGCAGCTGGTTCCCGGTTTCCATCATGCCCAGGAGCTTAATTTTGTCTCCCAAAGGCTTGGCAGGCCAGGAGCATTTTAATTGTGGGAGGGTTTCAGCAGCAGCAGCAGCAGGTGGCAAGGCCCCAGCAAAGGTGGCAAAGTCCCGTCCTCCTTCTGTTGGAGGAACAAGGACTCTGGAAGGTACAGGTGTGGGCTGGAGGCCGCGTGGACGCGTGTGTGCACGCACCTGTCCGCACGTGCACGTTTGTGACTGTGTGCACAAGGGGTGTGCCTAGGCGTGTGCGCACACGTGCACCCTGGGGAAAGCCTAAGGCACAGAACCATGCCGTTAAACGGGCCTTGACATCAGCCTTCCTCAAGAGAGCTAACTCAGTCAGATGCGGGAAGAGTCCGAGACTATGTCTGGAAGGATACAGTCAGGGAGGGAGAGAAAGGCGGTTTCTGTGGACCCCAACCCCCTCCCCGCAGTGCCATTTCTGGGGACCCCCCACCTCTGTGAGGTCACTTTCCCCGGCATGTGCGGCCTACTCTAGGTTCTGACCCCATGCCATCACCTGAGTCTCACCCTGAGTAACCCGCACTCACTGAGCCTCAGTATCCCCAGATGTGTGATGGAGTAGGTGCGGGTGGTTTCTGAGTCGTTTCAGAGTCAGGGACCCCAGAGACCTCCCGGAGAGGGGCTTCTCCAGTGAGGGAGCTCAGTGACCCCGACACTCAAGGCTCAGACGCCCAGCTTTGAGGACTTCTGGAACTGAAGGGTCCTGAGCATCTCATATGGTCTGAGCAGGGCCCCCAGCCCCCGGCTAATCCATTTGGAGAATTTGAGGTGCTGAGTGGGGAAGCGAGCTGTCTGGGTCACACGGACAGGACAGTCAGGGGAGAGCAGGGACAGAGTGCCCTACACTCCCCACAGTGTCCAGCTCAGACAATGCTGGGCCCAGACCCATCCTCCCGGTGTCTCCGGGGCCTCGCCGGCTTGGGATCTTTGCTTGTCCAGAGGTACTTCCTGTCCCCGGCAGCACCGTCACTGAGACAGGAGTCTGTGTTGTGCCACAGGTCCCAGAGACCTGGGCGTGGAGGAGACAGTTTTTTTCCTTCTTCAACCTGGCCGTCAGGGTTCCCCAGAAGGCTGAGACCTGGAGGGGAGCCCTGGGCTGAAAATACATGCCTTCCTCCCAGGCATGACTTCACAGAAGGCTGCTTTCCTTACATTACAGAAGAGGAAACTGAGGCTCGCGCTGAGGGCAAAAAGGTCACCTTTAAAGAAGCAAAACGCACCCCCTCCAGGGACATACTCCTCTGCGAGAAGTCACTTTCATGTGAAGGAAAAAGGCCCTCCCAGGAAGGCAAATTGGCCCTCCTGCCCTGGGTGGGGAGATGCGATTTGGAGACGAGCCTGCAGGCCGAGTTACCCCCAGCCAGCGCCTGAGGGCTGCCCAGACGCCCCTCGTGGCGCTCTCGCTTGGTGCTGGGGGTCTTAGAACCAGTGAGTGGCAGGAGCCGGACCTGCACCCAGACTTCACAGTTCTAAGTGGCACCCCCATGGGCAGTAGTGCAGTCGGCAAGCCCGTTCCCACACTGACCCCCACCAATCCTGTGAGAGGGGCACGATCACTCAAATGTCTCGGGCCCGCCCTCCTCCAGTCCAGACCCCTGGAGTGAGAGGGTGGCCCCAACAGGCCACCCAACCCCTCTTTCCTCTGACTTCCTCCCTCTAGGAAGATGTGTGACCCTGGGATGACGGCCTTCGAACCCGAGGCCCTGGGGAACCTGGTCGAGGGCCTGGACTTCCACCGATTCTATTTTGAAAACCGTGAGCAATCCCTTCTCTCTGGGGTGCCTGTTGTCTGCTCTCGTTCCGTGTCCTGCCGGATGGCACAGCAGGGTGACGGGCAGGGCCCCCGGGGCAGCTCAGGAGCCCGCGAAGAGGAAGATCCCGTGTGGACAGGGGTTGGTACCGCCTTGGTTCCCTCTCATAACCCGGGCCCGTCCGACTGCCAGCTGTCCCTCCTGTGGCTGAGGATGGGGACCTGGGACAAGGGTGACAAGCCCTCCCAGCCCTCCCCTGCCCCTGCCCCTACCCCAGCCCCTGTCCCTGGGAGGGTGTGAGGAAGGTCTTTAGTCTCACTTTACAGATGAGGGAGCCTTCCTGCCTGGGCGTATCCCCGTGTCACAGCCATCTCGAGGCCTGCGCCCCCCCCAGCTCTCCCAACCGGTCACAAGCCGGCTGGTGGGCTGGTAATGCCTGTGGGCGGGCAGTCTGGGAAAGAGGAAGGGACCCGAGCTCACACTGCTGTGCCCTTGCCTGTGTGTCTAGGTCTCTGTCCGCATGTCTGTCCTTCCTGGGCCCCTCCTCTGCAGGAGAGACCCTGGCAGCTTTGCAACCAGGGACTGTCAGGGGGCAGAGGCTGAGCCTGACCCAGGGCGCTTTCTGCCTGCGTCCATGTCTCCCCTTGATGAGGGGTCAGACGGGGACGAGCCAAAGCAGGTGCCAGGTAGACTCCTCTAGCTCAGGGCCTAAAGGAAGGCCCTGCGAGGTGGCATGGCAGGGTACCCCAAGGGGAAGGCGTATACCCCTGAGGCCATGCAGGAGGGTTTCTGGGGCATGCGGATACCGCTTCCCACAGCACTGGTTCACACAGCGAGAAAGCTGCTTCATTTCTAAACTCTCTTTCAATATGTCCGGCTTCGTTGGGGGGGAAGCCTTCGTTGAAGGCTCAGCTGGGTGCTAAATCAGACTGTACCTTACAGACCGGAGGGGCCAAGAGCACCCCCAACAAGCTGAGAAGAAGGAAGTTACCTTTTCCCTTGATTAATCAAACTCTGGTGCTCCAAGGCTAGTGGGGGCGGTTAAATTTTCATGTGAAGACGGGTGGCTAGACCCTACGTTTTCCCCATCACCCTGGAGCTCCCTGGCTCCTCTCTATAGAGATCTGTCTTCTGGAGGTGCTGGTTTCCCAGAGTCAACTCCCCAATCCCCACCGAGCAAAGCAGAAACCAGGCTGAGCTGGCTCTAAAGGATCTGAGATAAGAAACACGGAGAGAAGGCTGAGCCAGCTGTTGGCTTGGGTCCAGGCCGTGGGCCTCATCACAGCCCCGGCCCCCTGGACTCTAGGTTTGAATGCCAAAGGGCCCATGAGTGCAAGACCCAGAGTGACTTCTTGCCCTGGGCCGAGTCCCAGCATCCCGCCTGTTTTCCCTGCTGGAGGGCCTGGCCCTTTCTCCCATGCTGCCCATAAGGGTGGACGTTAGAAAGCCACGGTCTCCTCAGAGACACCACATTAGGGTGGCTCTTTCTTTACAAACGTCCCCCGGAACCCCAGCCCTGGCCAACAACAGCGAGGCACCCTCAACAATGCTGAGCTCATTTGTCTCTTCGGAGATTGTTCTAGATTGTCCTAATTCAGTCCCATCTGGAGACTGACCTCTTTTAGGTTCTATTGCATTTCTTTCAGGAAGTGGCCTAGCTCGGGACAAGTCAGATTGCTTTTCTGGACCTCAGTTTCCAGATGGGTTTAATGGAGGCATTGACCTAAATGGTCTCCAGTGCCTCCAGCCCTGGTTGCTGTCGAGGATGCTTACGGAGGCCTCCTTGCATTTTGTAGGAGAGCCACTGGCTGACCTCTGACCTCTGAGGTCACTCCTAAGCCTGTAATGCAAAAGCTCTGCCTTCTCACTGAGAGTTCCGAATGGTAAAGTCTGTTAGTCTACATATGTAAGTCTCTGTGATTTGGCGTTCTGTAGCCAAAGCCTGGGCATAGTGGGATTATAATATTAGGGATGCTTTTGGTACTCCAGGAAAAAAAAAAAGACATTTTACATTTCCCAGGAAACCTATGGCTCACAAACCTGGCTGGGCGTCAGAATCAGAGGGTGGGGAAGGGGAAGGAGGCTTTCAAATAGTATAGACTTTTGAATTGTCATCTTCAAGAGAGGCGGTAGGCAGTGTATATTTTAAACTGGTTCTCTGTGGGATTTGGACCTGCATTTGGGCTGCACTAAGAGAACTCGTGAGGGTTCCTTTGAAGCCCGGGACCCTCATGACCCCAGCCCAGCCCCTCCCTGGGTCATTGTCTTTCTGTGCTTTTGTTTCCTATCTTGCTGAAAACACGGAGTGTTCCCAGACCTAAAATAATTAATAATAATAATAGTGGTTCATATACTGCCTAGAGAAATCTAGCTTCAGGTACTTTTTTCAGTTCTGACATGATTACAAGAGTTATGCCTTTCTGCCTGACTCTGGAAATTTCCATGATCTCACCCCATGACCACCAACTCCATCCTTACAATTTCAAGATCCTAGGGTTCTACAATTTTAATATGACTCAGGTTTCCACAATTCCATATGTCAGGAGTAGGGCTTGCAAATCAGGGGTCCATAGGCCATATTTAAATGACATATCTGCCTCACGTGGCCTGCAGCAGGTTTTAAATTTGAATTAGAGGCCAATAATAAAAATGAGAAATTTTCACATAAAAATCCAGATTTCTAGATTCTCCCGAGATATCAGGCATGGCCATGTGGGTTCCATTAAAGCTGACGCTTGAACAACACGGGTTGGAGCTGTGCGGGTCCGCTTCTACACACGTTTTACCCAGTAAATACAGCCCGGCCCTGTAAATGCATTTCCTCTTTCTCGTGATTTTCTTTTCTTTTCTTTTTTTTAATAGAAATCCAGTGATTTCTTTTTTTTTTTTTTCAATTTTATTTAGTTATTTGACAGAGAGATCACAAGTAGGCAGAGAGGCAGGCAGAGAGAGAGGGGGAAGCAGGCTCCCTGTTGAGCAGAGAGCCTGATGCGGGGCTCATTCCTAGGAGCCTGAGATCATGACCTGAGCTGAAGGCAGAGGCTTTACCCCACTGAGCCACCCAGGCGCCCCCCTGCTTGTGATTTTCTTAATAATGTTTTCCTTCCTCTAGCTTACTGTATTGTAAGAATATAGCAAATAATACAAATAACATACAAAATGTGGGTTAATCGACCATTAGTGTGATTGGTAAGGCTTCCAGTCAACAGGAGGTTATTAGCAGTTAAGTTTTGGGGGAAGTCAAAAATTATATGTGGATTTTCAGGTGTGCAGGGGGTGGGGGTGGGGTGCGGCTAACACCCCTCCCCCTCATTGTTCAAGGGGCAGGTGCCCACAGAGCGGCCCCCAGGGAAGCTGTGGACAGGGCTCCCTCTTGCAGGTGGGACTGGGTGTGCTCTTCACCACAGTCTCCACCACTCCCTATCGCTCGCTCCCTGACCCAGAGGCGTAGGGTCTGTTGCCATTTAGCATCTTATATCCTGCTCACCCCCCTGGTTTCTGTACTTGCCTGGCCTCTGTAGGGAACCTGGGTGTGAGACTCTGGTCTAAGTCCATCTGATTCTACAGTCATAGCCCTATACTTCCGTGTGTCTGAGATGCTGTGATTCTAAAATCCCATTCCCCCTCATTTAAAGAACTGGCATGTCTGAACTCCATAGTCTCTAAGCTGGGATCTGCTCTAACCATGTAGAAGTGCTGCCTGGCTGAGCCTCTCCTGTGGAAATGAGGCAGGCGGGGGTACCTCTGCTGAGAGGGTCGCTGGGAGACGGGGAAGCGAAGGAAGGGACGCGCAGGAGGTCCCCTGTTGCATCTCCTCTGCCCCCTCCCATCCCCCCTCCAGTGTGGTCTCGGAACAGCAAGCCCGTGCACACCACCATCCTGAACCCCCACATCCATCTGATGGGTGACGAGTCAGCCTGCATTGCCTACATTCGCATCACGCAGTACCTGGATGCGGGCGGCATCCCGCGCACCGCCCAGTCAGAGGAGACCCGCGTCTGGCACCGCCGGGACGGCAAATGGCAGATCGTCCACTTCCACAGATCCGGGGCGCCCTCCGTCCTGCCCCAGTAAGAGCCCCTCCGTCCTGCCATCCCTCATCTGGGGCCGTCTAAAGGAACGGGGTGGTGTCAGTCCGGAAGGGGACGCGCGTGCTGGGGAACTCGGCTGCTGGAAGGCCATGGGGTGGTGAGGCGGGGGCTGGAGGACCACGGGGAGGAGACCAGACCTATGGGCTCCTGGGGCGGGGGGCGCCGGGCGGGACCCACCGGAAGCAGCTTCAACCCCATCTTAGGACGGGGGAGGGGATGCCCTCAGGAGCACTTGCATCACCCCCCACCCCACACACACACACATACCATTTCTTACAGTTGAAGGACCAGGCCGGGGGCCCCGAACCACAGAGATTTACTCTTCGTTCATGGAATGTGGCTGCTGGTTCTCCCACTTGGATTTTGCTGGAATTCCCCCAATCACGGCACCCCACTACCCCCATCATCTCCATCACCGTCACAACTACGTCAAGAAAACCTGCCTGCTCGCTCAAGCTATCACGACTTCCGAGCAAATGGCACATCTCCCCGCCACCACCTGTCCCTCTCGCTCTGCGTCCCCTGCCAGGGCGGGGCCTCCTCAGGCCTGGGTGCCCCGGGTTCCCCCGGGGTGCTGGCTCCGAGGGCTCCCCCTCCTGGCTGTCGTCAGCCTGGTCCTGCCTTGGCTGCAGGCCAGGATGCCCAGCTGTGTGTCCCTCAGCCGCCCGGGAGAATGAGGGGCGGAATCAGGAGGAACGTGGCATCCGCCCCCCCATCTCCCTGTCTGTCCCTTCCCGGGTCCCCCCAGCCCCATGAGCCAGCCTCCCCCGTGGGAGATGGTGAGAGAGGAGCAGAGGCCCGGAGCCCCCACCTCGCACTGCCTCCCTAGCTCTTCCCGGTCCTCCTGTCGGTGCGGACCCTTCTCCCTCGGTGTGTGGAGCGCGATCCTCTCAGGGTGCCCCCACTCTTTCCTTCTGCCTTCGGCGGATGTTTACCTCCAACAGTAACGCCCATTCCACCCTTCCATCAGTCCTGGAGAATTCCAGCTTCGCCGCATCGGAGGGAGAGAATCTGATTGCTTTTTGGGGGCAAAGAAGGCACGTTTAGGTACCACTCCTACTTGGACCGCATGCCTTTTTATAGCCAAACTCCTGTGTGTTTCGTAAGTGGATTTTGCGTTCATGGATATTTATGTAATAACTAAACCTCTCAAATTATTGTGAGGAGGGTCGGGTCGGGTTGGGAAGGGAGGTGGGAAGAGGGGTGAGGGGTAGTTTTCTTCTGTCCCAGGTCTTTTTTTTTTTTCCCTTCTTTTGTTTGTTTTCACGTCATCTCTGAGATTCACTCTGTCACCTGTGATTATCTGGGGCCGAGGTAAACTCGGCTCTGGCGGGGTGAGGAGGGCCTCGCTGACATTTTGCTCCCAAGGTTCCTTTCAGGACTCTAGAAGCACCAGATGTTAGTGCTAAGAAACAGCAAATCAGGCCAGAGAGAGTGGGGGAGGTTGTCAGGACAGAAATATCTTTTTTTTTTTTTTTTTTTCCGTTTGCCTCTGAAACTGAAGTTCCTACCGGGATGCTTCCCAACTTCCCAGGATTTCATCCCACTGCATCCGTGTGTGTCCCCCCAGCCCCTGCCCCCAATCTTTGGGGGTTCACGAGCATGTGTCTTCATTGCCTCTCCCCTCCGCGTCTGCTGGTCCAAGCAGAGCACGGGAATTTCTCCTCTTCACACCTCGTCCTGCAGCTGTGGGTTCGAATCTCTTTCTTTTCTTTTCTCTTTCCCTCTTCCCCGGGATTGACTCTGATGTGGAATGCCTTGGCACGTCCACTAGGATCTACTGTCTGCACTGTTTTCTTTGCATGACTTTATATGCAGTAAGTATGTTCAAAAAAAAAAGAAGAAAAACACTCAGCAAAACCAATCTACATGTTTTGGACAAAAAAAAAAAAAAAAGAGGTTGTATTCTCAGTGTCCGACTCGGAATTATGTTGCCGCCTCTCTGTGCTTTTTGGCCTCTGTGTGGCCGTGTTTTGCCAGCATGAGATACTGTCCCCTCTGGAGGATTTTAGGGGAGGAAGAGCCACATCCCCGGGGATTTGGAGGCGGCTCTGGTTCCCCTGAGCCTCTGGGGAGTCCTGGGTGTTGGCTGGAGGACTGGTGGGGATGTTTGATCTGGGACTTTCTGAGTCTTCTCTGATCATGAGATGTCCGCTGGGCCCTTTTCTCCACGGCTGCTGCCCTGGGGACAGGTGAGGCAGGCTGTTCTGAGGCTGCAGGCCAGGAAAGAGGCTGCCTGGGCTTCCTGCTCTCCAAACTGGTTGATCACCGGCCGCTATCCTTGGCAGACACCCTGCTGCCGAGGCCCAGGGCATAGGTGCTTGGCCTGCCCTGGGTCCAGAGGGCTTCCCAGTAAGGCCCAGTGATCCCAGAGTCCCAGCGGTAAAACCGCCTGCCTCCCTTGTGAGCTGCCAGCTCCCACAGCAAGCCCCAAGCCCAGGGTGAGGGTGTGGCCTTCACAGGGGATGCTGCAATTACCAAGACCAAGTCTGGTCCCTTTCTCAGCCTCAGTTTCCCCATCAGTTAAAGGGTTAAATATTCTTGCCCAGCCTATGTTGCAGGGCTGATGGGGGAACCCAACTGGACGGTGAAGTGAAGCCCAATATACCTGTGAGAACTGACAGGGCTACTCACTGGCTAGACTCCTGCTTTGTTCTGGGCCTGGTCAGCCCCCCCCCCCCACTCCCCCACCTGCCCCTCATTCCCCTCTCTGGTGCCTGTCAACTGCTTTTCAGCAGTGGACTGCGGGGAAAGAGCTATGCTTTGGGGGTTAGTAGGATTAGGATTCCGTTCCCAGTCCTGACCAGACCTGCTGTGTGACCTTGGGCAAGTCCTTTTCCTGCTCTGGCCCTGGGTTTTTCCACCAGGGGGAACTGAGCGGGAGGACCTCAGTGTCCTGATTCTTATTTGCCGGCACGCCTCATGCCTCCCATCCACTGTGTCCCATTCCAAGTGCCAGAGAAATGGAGGCAGGTCCCTACCCCAGGAGGAGATGGCTCCCTGAGAGGAAGGCCACTCCGGTGGGTGGGAGGTCGGCCAGCGTGGACCACAGGGCACCAGTACGATCCTGAAGCAGCAGGCAGGGGAGGCAGACACAGCAGCCCAGAGCCCACCCCCCACCAGACAGTGAAACTCTGCTCCTCTAAAACATCCTGTAGATGCAAAAAAAAAAAAAAAAAATCCAGACCTAAGACCAGACCTGGGCTCCAGCATTGCCAACACCTCTAGAGCAAAGTATTTTCCCAGGATTGTGTGCCCCGGGGGGGCTAATCCTGGTCTCGTCTCCCAAGGGGAGACCCTTTGGGGGTTGTGTTTGCCAGACTCCCCGTGCTGGTTTCTTTGTTACTATCTGTTTGGGGATTTGTTTCAGTTCTTTCTTTCCTTTCTTCCTTCTTCTTCTTCTTTTTTTTTTCCCTTTTTTTAAAATATGTGGCTGTGAACTTGAATGACCACTGCTCAAAACTTCTGCTATTGGGTGGGAGGGGGATAGAAGGGGTGTCTGTTTTACTAGTGTTTTCAGTGCAATAAATAGCTACCAACTTCCGTGCACTTGCGGTCTTCCCGTCTCGGCGGAGCGCCGGCGGTGGGGCAGTGAGTTTTGTTTATTTGTTTGTTTCCTGTTCCAGACCTCGCCATTTGCAAAATAAAAGCCAAGGTCTCCATTCTGATTGGGCCAACCCGGTCTCATGCTCAAGACTGAGCCAATTGCAGTGGGATTATGTCCAAACCCGGTCTTCGGACCGGGGACGAGGCTGGCTTTCTCTCCCGCACAGGAGGGGCCCATATCCAGAGCAAGGGGGAGGTGGACACGGGTTACCACAAACAGCCGGCCAGCGGCAAAGTCTCTCTCAGGGGCCTTCTCCTCTAGGCCTCGGTTTCCCTGTAAAATGAGAACTTCTTCCAGAAGAAGTCCCTCCACACCTATTGTCTTCCATCAGCCCAACCTCACAGACAAGCCGCCAGGCCTCCGAAGTCGTGGAGACAGTTTGGAGAAAGGGGTAAGGGGAGAAGTCCCTCGACACCCGCACGCTGTCTGTGGGCCAAGCACCTGGAGCCAGGGCCCTGGGGCCCGAGAGAGGGGTGGTAAGAGAGGCTCCATTGGCCGCGGGGAGGCCCCCTGCACAGTGCAGGCCAGTGTAGTTCTCTGCGTCTGGGCTGCCCAGGTGGAGCCAACGTGGGGATGCAGAGGCCTTGGCCCTCGGGCCACGACAATTGATCACCCGTTTGCTGACGCACAACAGTCCCAGGTAAAGCAGGTGACCTGGTCGCTCAGCCACGCGGCCCCCTAAGCTACCTGGATTCCACAGCGCCCGGGGGATATGCCTTCTGGAGCCCACAGTCCCCTCTAGACCATGCTCGGGGTGTCTCGCACCCCAGGACTCCTGCACCAGCCATTTCCAGAGCCCATCCTCACTGTCGGTGTGCAGAGGGGCCGCGAGGCGTGTGCCCTTTGCACACACATGCCGATCTTCACAGCGAGAGCAGAGGCCAGGGTTGCAAAGGGCCAGAGGGTGGGCTGCAAAGGGATGTGGGGCCTTCCATCTGCACCCTTGCACTGGGGTGGGCTAGCCTAGCCTTAGCGGCGGGGCCCAGCTAAGGCCCAGCTCCGCCTTCAGGCGGGCATGGGATCTCCTCCTGGGCGGGAGGAAGGGCCTGATGGCGGCCCGAGGGCTCATGCTGCCATTGCAGATACTCGCCAGCAGGTGGCAGCACAGGAACAGGTTACTGGCAGGCCCTGGGCCCAGCACCTCGAGTTCCCAGTGAACTTCCAGAGGCACCCTTCAACTCTCAGAAAGTACCAACTCCACCCAAAACACTACTGTTATCTGACAGGAGCATGACCCTTTAGAGCTCACAGAGTGCTTTCACAATGCGTCTTGTGTCAGAAAGCCCTACCCCGAAAAGGAAGACAAGGGGACTCAGAGGCAAAGAGGCTTCCTGCCAGATGGAACCAGGGGTCCCTCCAGGGCCTCCAGTGTCCCAGTGTGCGTTTTCCTGTCTCTGCACAGCCAGCAAACTGTGACTGGGGTTCTTAGGAATCTCCTCTCTGTGACCCTCAGTCCCTTCCAGAGACCGCCCGCAGTCCCTACCCCCCCACGGCCCATTTACTATGAAACCCACTGACTCCCTCCTCTCGTTCAGTGCACAGCAATGCCCCCACACCCTTGCAGGACACAGCTCCAATGTCTTCTCCTTGGGGAAGCCTCCCCCACACTCTCCCAGCACACGGTGGGTTAGGGTCCCGTGTGGGCTCACCCATCCCCCCATACCTACCTCGCCATAACTCTCTGGGCTGAAGGCATCAAGCAGGAGTCTGCAAAACCGAGCACTCCTTGAAGGCAGAACAGCATCCTGCCCCTGCTCCCCGTGTGTGCAGGGGGTCCCAGTGTGCTGGCCCAGAGGGAGCTCCCAGCAAATGAGTGCTGCAGGAACGAAGGAGGGGTGGATAGTGCAGGGGTCTGAGTCTCCCACCCACTCACCCACCCTGCAATAGGGGGGGCTAACTGTTCCTTCACACCAATGACCAGGCACGCCCTTCTCCTTGGTGTATGCTCGCACAGGCCTGTTTGCCCCTCCACCGGCCACTGCTTCTCTCTTTTTTTCGTTCCATGTTGTAGGGCAGAGGGAGGGGACCTGACCGGGATGGCCCAGGGTGTGAGGGAGGGGGGTGGGCTTGGGAATTTTATCCCCTCCAAACACCTGCTGGGGTCTGCTGCAGCCAGCTGGGCTCTAAGTAGGACCCAGGGATGAGCTGGACCTCACTCTTGTCCCCAGAGAGGCCACCTCAGAGAGTGAGAGCCACGTGGCAACCCCGAGTGCAGGGTGGGCTGGGGGGGGGGTTGGGCCTGGAGGTGCGAAGTGTACGAGAGCCTGAGGAAGGAGCAGAAGCGTGGCAGTGACTTGGGGTGCTGGGGAGGCTTTGTGCATAAGCTCAACAGGGTGAAATGGGGCGGGGTGGGCTGGAGGCAAGGCAAAGTCTGAGACTCCAGAACAGTGGATCAGGTAGGGGTGGGGAGAGACGAGGCTAGGGAGGAGGCTGTGGGAGGCCAGAGTGTCAGAGTGCGTCCCAAATCTCCTTTGTTATGGATGTGCTTTTCGGGGACACAGGTAGGCCCCCAGCAATGGAAATGGCCTTCCCCGGACCCTAAATCTTTTAGGAAACATCCCCAAGCAGGTGCTGGACTGTTTGCTCAGGACAGGGTGGGGCAGGTCTAGAGCTGTGGGAACGGCCCCTGCTCCTTGTCCTTCCTCCTGGGACAAGCCCCACCCCCCCTCATCTGGACCTACCAAGGTCTCCGAAGCCACTTCCCTCTGGGCATCCTGGCCCCATTGTCCTTTTCTGGACCTTGGGGCTGCAGTTGGGGGATAGATGGAACTATCCAGAAGTTGACTACATTTGCACCCAAGGAAAAGGGGAGAATTAACATCATTCTCTCCCACTGTGACATTGAGTCAGTTACTTTCCTTCTCTGGACCTCAGATTTCTCACGTCACAATAAGGGGGTTGAACCTACGGTCCCCAAATATGGGAACTGTGCTGGCTGCTGCAGAATCACCCAGGGAGTAGGCTAAAAATATGGATGTTTAGACCTTACTCTCAGAGGACAGGATGCATGAAGACTGGGCAGGCCTCCAGGCAGCTGTAGTGGCAGTAAGCAGTCATTTTGGGAATTCTGCACGAAGCACCCCATCCCTCAGTTCCCACAGCCACCATGGGAGCTGGAAGACCAGTTATCAGCAAGCCCCACCCCAGGCTTCCCGCTTCCCCATCCACTCCCCTGACGTAGCTAGATCAATATTGACCATCGGCCCCTCCCCTGCCCCTGCCTCCTGCCACTCCAATTCCTAAAACTCTGTGAGACCCTGACCTTGGGTCAGCGGAGTCAGGATCAAAGCCAGCCCTGGGGCCTGGAGGATTTTAGGGCTGCCCTGCTCCTACACCCCATCAGCACCTCCTGCGGCCTAGGCAGGAGCTCCCCGTCCATTGGAGAAGCCCCCAGAGCCCTCAATCACTAGCTCCATCCAGCAAGAGGAGCCAATCCCAGGACCCAGCTCTGAGGAACGGGCGCTGTTCCCCTCTGTGGCTCTCCAACCCATCCATTTTACAGATGGGGACACCAAGGCTCTGCCTCCAAGGCACCCTGCCATGGAACTAGAAGGTGCCTGCTCGCCCTCGGCCTCCCGTCATTGCCTGAGCCCGGCTCCAAGCTCACCCGTCCCCACCCTCCTTCTCCCTTTGCTGGCTGGAGGCAGGAGCGGGGCCTCGGTTTCTTGATCTGCACTCGGGGCAGTAGGCTCGTGAGAACCATCCCACCTACAGGGTTTCCACCTGGCACGGTTTGCACGAAGCACTGACGCACTGAGCACCTGTGTTCTCCCATTTCGTTCCCTGCAGGGGGGAAAGCCACTGTCCGTGTCTTCCATTTGAGGGCACTGGGGGTCAGAGGGGAAGCAGCAGATCCGGCTGGGTTCCCCCACCAGTGGACAGTGGAGCCAAGACCGGGCTGGCTCCGACTGGCGGAGTCCAAGCTTGCCTTGGCTCCCGTTGGCTATGGTTCTCGAAGGGAGGCTGCTCACGGATGCCACGGACATCAGGGGAAGAGGCTTTCTTTCCCTCAAATAGAAAGCAATCCTGGATGGGGCGCTGGGAGGAGGCTTCAGCGTGGCCAAGGGGGGCGGGCTGCTACCCTGTCCTGGGGGAGAAGGTCAAGGCCGCAGGAAGTCAGGCGGAGATGGAAGGCATGGGGGGGGGGTTGCGGGCAGAGTGCTGGCCAAGGATCCACGGGCGGGCAGGCAGCCCTGGACGCCCTTCTAGGGCAGGACCAGCGTCAGCAAGGCCTCGGGCCCCAGAGGGAGTGGCCTGGAGCTCAAGGAGCCAAACTTTCCATGAGCCACTGGCAAAAAATGAGTCTGGAGAAGAGTGTCCACCGCAAAAGCAAAACCGTAGGCTCAGCAACCCAAGGTCACGTGAAATTCAGAGGGGCCGGGGCTGTCTTAACTCTTTGCTGGCTGTCCCTAGAGCCACCAGCACACTGCTTACGTTGCCACTGTGTTGGGCAAAGTCGTGAGCGGGCGCTGTGGGTCCCCAAGGCCACATAGCCAGGGAGGGGCAGAGCTGGGAACGAAGCCAGATCCATGTGGCTGAGCGGCCTGAGCCCCCCACCTCGTCGCCCTGCCACCGTCCCAGGTGCTCTGGGTCTGAGGAGAGGCCTAGAAGTGTCTTAACGACACAGAAATGAAGGGAGTTATTTCCAGCTGTCACGGCTCAGCGGGTGTAGGGCTGAGCCCGGCTCCCTGAACACTCCGGGGGCCCAAACCTGATGGGGAGTGGTGGGGGGGCGAGTGGAGGACAGACCTAAAAGGATGGCTAGGGGTCCCATACGTGAATGGGAAAGACACTAAGACAGGAAGCCTGGGCCTGCTCACGGCACCATACGAGTTGAACTTGGCTGGGGTGGTAGAAGGGAACACGGTGGGCAGGGCCTACTGAGAACCATCACAAGGTTACCGTGTGACCCCAGGGCTGTCTGTCGACCCTGACTTGACCTTGGGAATAGGGCTGACTTTAATGGTGTGGGGCCCTCTCCCCTGCCCTCTCCTGCTCTCCTTCCTCCCTTGGCCTCCCAGATATCTGCTCTCACAGATCATAGGCCAGAAGGGACTGCGGGTGGTCAGTGCCCCAGTGTCCCCGGAGAGAACACCATCTCTGATGAGTCCCAGAACATTCCTAGAAGAGGAATGAAGGGCCCCAGGGCACCCTCTCCACACCTGAGCCGGCAGATGCTGCCTCCCGGCCCCTCCCCCGCCAGAACCTCCCCAGGTCAGGGGGCCACGGACACAGAGATCAGCTGAGGAGGAGAGCAGACCACTGAGTAGGGGTGGGGACCCCGGGCCTGGCCCCAGCTCCCATACATTGTCACCATGGGCCACGGCCCTGCTAGCCCCCAGCGTCTGCAGAGTCTGGGGCACCAGCCACTCTAACCCGGGCCGAGCTGCTTCACTGCTTCTCACTCAGTTGCTCATGTTTATAAGTGAGATGTTTCTCACAAAAATCCAAACTTCTAACTTTTTAAAAGCTGGGGTATCTGGCAACCTGGGCCCATCCTTGTGAGGGGCAGCCTCCCCTGCAGAGAGGCAGGCGCTCTTCTCTAGTGCGCCACGGTCCCTGCCACTGACTCATCTGGGCCACACTCTCTGGGGACCAGTCAGCCCCTGCTCTCCCACTCGCACCACGGCTTCGCTCGCCTGGCTGCTCAGCCTGGCTCTGCGGGCCCTGGGCTTGTCACCTGCTCGGCCATTCTAGCATCCCAGGCTGGGGTCCTACTCTGGACATGGCTGAAGCCTTCCTCGGGCTGCCCGCTGTGCGATCACGGGTTCCTCCGATCTGTTCCCACTGCTGTGGGGCCTGGCTGGGGTCTGTTCAGAGCCAGGGCCACCTGAGGCCAGTAAAGGGACGGGGATGGGGGCTGTTGGGAGGTGGCAGAGGCGGGAGAAGGGTGAGGTGGCAGGACAGCCTGTCTGGGAGCAGCAGGAATGGGAAAAGCGGGACAGCCGGGAAGACGGGGCCCAGGGAGGACAGACCAGGAAGCTCAGGCCCCAAGGGCTGGGGCTGCAAGTGAGTGCAAGGGTAGCCAGAGGCAGCAAGGCAGGGGAAGAGAGGCAGGGGGAGGTGAAGCTGCTGGGCTCCCTAGGCCCCTAGAGTCCTCCAATTGCAGACCGGGAGTCAGGGAGAGGAGAAGGCCAGACTTCTACGATCGCCCATTCTGGACGCCTAGGACCCCAGGCTGCAGCCAAGAGGTTGGGCGAAGAGTTCGCACAGGACCATGGGCCTGGGGCCCGGGGCCTGTCCTAGAGGGAGCAGGGAGGGCCTGGAGAGGGTACCCCTCCCTGCTTTGGGACCACAGAGCTGGCGCCAGGGGGTCCGTGAGCAAGGCTGGAGCCTGCCCCCAGGGCGTGGGAAGAGGCACCTTGAATTGTGAAGGCCATTCTTAACCCGCAGCAAATTAGCAAACCCATGCTCTTCCTCCATCTCGAGCCCCAAACAAATGGGGCAGGAGGGGGCCTGGCCCTTTGTTAGGGGAAATTTATTAATATCTGAGATATGCAGCAGCCCTTCCTCTCCACCCCCCATCAAAGCCTTCACAGACACCTGGGCCTCGCATTTGAAAGGCCCTGGGGCTCTTTTATGTGGGCCAGGTCCTGCCAGGAGGGGGTGGGTAGCACCAGGAAATTCTCCCAGCCTGGGAAACTCAGGGCTTCTCCCAACCCTCGTCTGCCAGCCCCAGCTACACCTGCTGGTAAGGCCGGGGAGCAGCTGGAGCCGGGGAAGGGGAAGGCCAGCTGCCCAGGTGTGTCTCCCACCCTGCCTGCCTCCGCTGGGTAACCTTGAGCAAGTCTTCCCCTTGGAGGGCCTCAGTTTGTCCGTATGTATAATGGGGGCAGAGTGGCTTCCTCACCTTCCCCGCCCTTCTTCGACCCCACCCCCCACCACTGCCCCAGAGAAACAGGACAGCAAGTGTCAGAAGCTGGGAAAGCCAGGTAAGCGAACAGCTGAGCCTCAGTTTCCACATCGGTCCAATGGAAGCTGGAAACCCCTGCGTTGCCCACCTCCTGGTTCTCAGCAGTAAGGAGAAGGGGTATGAAGGATGACCTCATTGGTATTTATTAACGATAAACCAACAGGACGTGGGTGGGTTGGAGGGGACAGCAGGAGAGAAAGAGGGCGCTCAGGCCGGCCCAGCTGCACGAGGGAGGCCTGCCCCGCTGGGGCACGCTTTCATGTTCCACCCTCTCTCTCGGGGAAGGAGGGATCCCAGGGCAGCCCCCGCTGTGCCTGGGACTGAAGACGCCCAGGCCTCTGAGCTGTTGGCTGCCCTTGACTCCCGGCCTCCACCCTCACGCCTGGGCCCAGAGGGGGGCAGCCTCAGGACACACAGCCACGCGTGTGACCACCTCCAAGCCTCTGGGTTGCCTTGGTGGTCCCCAGCCAAGGTCAATTTCCCAGCAGCGCCTGGAGCTGGAGGAGACGGTGAGGGCCACCGGAACAGACAGAAGGGAATGGAGGGACTTCGGGTCCTGACTATGAGCCGTCACTCCCACCTCTCCGCCTGGGTCCTCCGTCCTAATCCTGCCCAAGGCTCCCTGCACGGGAGGGCACAGGGCCCAGTGAGGGAAGCTGTGGGCCCTTCTCAGAAGTGCGGGGTCAAAATAAAATACATTTAGTTTCTCTGGGGGGAAAAATGTGGGGACCTCCTCCTTTCCCCACCCCCATCCCCTCACTCAGGCCACCAGCCCCTCGTCCCTGCCCTACAGAGGCCTCCCACCTCCACCCTGTGCCCTCTGATCCACCCTGCACACCGATCCTGAAAGCTATTCTATCTAAAGCACAACCAGATCATGCAAACCCCAGCCCGGCCCTTGTCCCCTGCTCTCCTGCCCCTCGTCTGTCCTGCCCGCCCGGCCCCTGCTGTAGCCTGGTACACCATGACCCAGGCCCCGGGATCTGGGGGGACGCAGGGGTCACATTGGGGCCTCCACACCCTGCCCTCCTCTTCCTCTCTCCCTCCCAACCTGCCCATCCTCCGGGGCCCTCAGACCCCACCTCCTCCAGGAATCCCGGCCCAGGCACAGGAGCCCACAGGGTTTTTCCTCTCCCTTCCCTTGCTGACCCTTAAGGCCTGGGGCCTTGTGGGCCTCGCCACACCCTGAGCGTCCCTGCCCAGCTCGACATTCTGGCTGTTTGAAGTGTGTGGGGGGCAGGCTCCCCTAGAAAAGAGAGGAGTCTGGGCCCTGAACAGAGGAGAAAATGATGCCAGCTGCCACATAAGAAAGGGAACTAGTTGGCCAGGAGGCCTGGGGTCCGGGGCCCTCCGCCATGTGACCTTGGTCAAGTCTCTCCTCCTTGGCCTCAGTTCATCCATCTGCACAACGAGGACTGAGCTTTGAGCGGGTCTGTGTGCGTGTGGGGAGAAAGGAGACAGGAGAGGCAGAGGCCACAAGAAAGGACTAGCACTGGGGACCGGCATCACCGTGGCGACCGCCCACGGCCTCGGGCCTCTCGGGACCCCACAGGGCACGGCTACCCCTTCGAAGCTGGGCAGGGCCTCCCGGCCGCTGGCCTCCTCTCTCACATCATAGACTCCTCCTCCTCGGCGATCTCGCGGTCCACCTCGATGGCCGTGTTCTCAAAGCTGGTGATGCCCCCGTATTTGCGCATGTGCACCATCAGTGGCTTGGGCGACTGGCTCCCCGCCAGCGTGGCCACGTACATGCCAGTCCGGTTCTCCTCCAGCGACGGGCCCCAGTCCATGGCCGGTCGGCTGGCCTGCTGGAGCCGCTGTGGTAGAGCAAGGACAGTGGTGAAAACGGTGGGCGGTCGGTGCTCGTGGGGTGTTTCCCGGCAAAGACCTCACCGCGTCACTGGTGTCAGCCCTGGGGACAATCCCGGAAGCGAGGGGGGGTGCAGGGGGGAGCCGAGGGCTGTGGCACTTCCCCAGGGGAATAAGTCACATGCCCGCAGGAGAGTCCCGCTCGGCCACTCACAAGCTGGGTGGCCTTTGGGCATGGGATTGAAGCTTCCCATGCTCGGTTTCCTCCTCTTTCACGTGGGGATTGTGACGCCTTCATGGAGTTGCCAGCAGGCACTGAGATAGAGCACTTACTTAGCAGGGGTGCTGGGGACAGGCTACAATTACGCGCCAGCCAATCCGGGAGCCCACTCCGGGTCTCTTCCCCTAAATGCTGAGTCCTAAGCAGTGGGGAGCTTTGGGGAAGACTGAGGCAGGGAGTGTCGCTGGCCCTCCAAGCGTCTCCCGGTTGGCCTCGTCCTGACTCTGATTGTCTGACCTTTTCCTCTCCAGCCCCAGTTTCCATGGAAGGGGGGAGGTGACTAAGATAATGGCTAAGTCTGGACGTTCTAGGGTTCCTCCCTTCCCAAAGCCCTCTGCCCGGCCTGCGGGGAGAAGAGCCCCAGACCTGTGAAGGAGGACAGATGACCAGCATTAAGTGGAGCCTACTACGTGCAGGTTCAAGGAGGATAATGTGGGCAGAGCTCTTAGCCCGGGGCCCAGCGCGGCCCCACACTCAAAGCCTGGGAACACTTACTGAACTGTTGTAGAGCACGGTACTCCCCTGCTCAGAAACTTGCCTGTGGCTTGTCTTTGCCCTTGGAATAAGACCCAAAGCGCCCACCACGGCCTACCTGACCCTGTCTACCTCCCTGACCTCAGCTCTGCCGCTCTCCTTCCACCTGCCCCCACTCTGATCCAGCCTTGCCGACCTCCTTGATGCCTTTAGACATGCCAGCCCCTCCCGCCTCAGGGCCTTTGCACTGACTGTCCTTCTGCCTGGAATGCTCTCCCCTTAGATATCTGTATCGATCTCCGTGTCTGTTCGGTCAGGTGTCTGTCACCTCCTCGGGTAAATTGTGATTATCTGTAAATTGTGAAGTCTTCCCGGCCACCCTGGCCAAAACACTTTCCCATCATTCTCTAGTCTTAAACTTTGCTTTTGTTTCAGGTTTTTTTAAAAATATTTTTAAAATGTAACCCTTACTACTACCTTTTTTAAAAAAATATTTTTTAAAATGTAGCCCTTACTACTACCTTTATGTATTTGTTTGTTTATTGTCTGTCTCCCACATCAAAATCCAAGCTCCCTGAGAACAAGCACTTAGATTTGTTCCCAGCTGAACACTAGAACCTAGACAGATGCTTCTCGACCTAAGTACTCGGAACATTTTGGCTGGAGAGTCCCCTGTGTAAGAGGGGGGTTGACAGCATCCTGGCTCTCTTCCCACTGAAAGCCGGTAGCATCCCCTGTGCACGCTGTCCTCTTATGACAAGCAAAATGCCTCCCGACCCTACCAAATGGTCTCTGAGAGCAGAATCACTCCTGTGAGGATCCCCGACGTGGAACAAAACATTCACCGCGCTCGAGGCTAAGTGTGGGCTCCTGCAATCCTCACAGTGTCCCTATGAGAGGGCCGGTAGGACTTTCACCCTCCACCCCCACAGGTATTATCTGGAAGCAAAGTTCAGCAAGGTGAGCCAACTTGGCCAAGGTCAGCCGAGTGACAAGTGGTGATGCTGTCGGAACCGGGGCAGTCTGACTCCATCCTGAACTTTTAAAATACTCTGTTTTGCTGCCCTTCACAGTTCTGACAACACGGATGAGCTCCTTTTCTCCTCAGAGCAGCCCTCAGGGGAGGGATCTCTGTCCTCACGTGAAGGACAGAGAAAAGCAAGGTTCAGAGAGGGGTGTTAACTCGCTTAGGGCCACACAGCTGGCCAAAGACAGACCCCAGATTCCCCCTCATGTGACAGTGCCGGAAGCCCTGGTCCCTGAAGGTGGTACACGCCAGGGCAAGGACTCCTCTTGCAATGCCTCCCAGGCAACGTGGCCCTCGGCCTGGCCGTTGGCAGCTGGCTTGGGAGCCATGAACTTCCAGGGGGCTGGAGCTCCTCTACCCCGAACGACGCCCCTCTCCTCCTTTCCTTTGCAGACACCTCGGCTCTCAAGCGAGGAGACGCGCAGCCCTTAGCAGCACAGGTAGGGCCTCCGAGGTTGAGAGAAGGCCGAGGTTTCCTCCCAGTCCCCCACAGCGGGAGCCAGAGCAGGGGCTGGGCGCTGTGGCCACGACCCACTTGTGCTGGGGACGGGCTTGGCGCCTCCTTCCAGGTGCAGATATGAAGGTGGGGTGAGGGGCAGCTGAGGACACAGTAGCGCTGTCCGGGGAGTGGGGGCAGTGGTTGGAGGGGCACAGGAGGCCTGATTCGTAGCCAGTTCTGGTGGTATAAATATTCCCACCAAGCTCGATGTCAAGTCATCAATGATTTAACAACCGGCTCACAACATCCCTGAATATTTAACAATTAGCTCCCATGAACCAGTCTCAGCTGGCCCCAGGACACGCCTGATGGGATACATGGGGTGCGTGTGGGGTCCCCAGGCTCTCACCAGGCCCTAGCAGGCTCACTCAGCTCTGCTCACTGTGACAGCCTCTTCCCACCAGAGGGACCCCACACCCATGGCCTCAGCAGTTCAGAGAGTGCGGGGAGGCTCAGAGAGGGGCAGAATGTTGCTGTGGCCACACAGCATCACTGCACACCCACTCCCCTCTTCTGAGACCTGCAGGTCCGCATGCACAAAGAGCTTGCATTCTCTGTGTTTTCTGAGTCTCTCCACAGAGCCTGGCGTGGGCAGGCCTCCCGCCACCAGCCCACTCCCAGCTCACCCATGGGCTACAGCCCTCCCTCGGGGGTCCCTCAGGCCTGCCTCCTGACCCTGAGTTCCCATCGGGAAGCTCTGGGCTAGTGACCAGATTTCCAGTCCCGACCCCTGCCTGACTCACAGTGGGACCCTTGTCCTCTCCCCACGACATGTGGGCATTGGGACATCCCCCCTCAGAGGCCCCACATGGTGCCAGGACCACAGGGCTGGACCCTAAGCCCCCTGAGCCTGCCTCACCCCAGCAGGTCTGAAAGGATTCAGAGCTCAGGCTACTGGCTGGAACAGCCTGTGAGGCCCCGGGGAAGGTGCTGCGGCGGACGTCTTCTGTCCTAGCAGGTGGGCCCAGGGCAGACAAGGGCGGGCCAGACTTACCTCCCAGAGCGAGCCCTCCTCCCGAAGTGCGGCCACCAGCATGCCGGCTGGGATCATGAGGCAGGACAGCAGGCCCATCAGGATACCCAGCAGCTCTGCCCAGGCCGGGAAACGGTAGCTGCCGTACTCCGAGGGCTGGTACTTGACGATGCTGTACACCAGCAGGGCCTGCAGGCGGGGGGCCCCGGCATCACAGTGGGCTTTGGGCAGCCCAGGTCTGAGCTACCTGAAGGCCTGGGAGAGCCCAGCCCAGAGCCGCCCGGTGTTGGACAGAAGCCGGTCCTGAGCTGTACAGAACCTGAGACAGTCTCTCCTCGGGGCCCTCGTGAGGCCTGAGACAGCCCAGCTGGGAAGCACCCGGTTTCTGAGACAGCCTGGCCCTGAACTCCAACTCCAAGGCCCAGGAAGCACAGACACGCACCAACACATCAGCCTAAAGCCCCAGCCCTGAGGCCTCGAGGCCCGGGAAAGGCCCACTCATTTGGCCAAGCACACGGGAGGCCAGGCCCAGCACGGCTCCAAAAGCTGGGGGCATCGAGGCAGAGGGGAGTAGACCCAGATCCCGGTGCTCACCCACCTCCCGCTCAGCCCTGACAGAGGTCCGCTCCGGGCTAGGGCAGACCTGCCGGACTGAATGTCCAGAGGGCGCCCCTCCTCTCAGCCCTGGGCCCCAGCCCTTCTTCCCCACAGTTACCAGGAGCGTGGCAGGGGACAGGAACAGCCAGCAGGCCCTGAAGTAGAGGCCTGGTTTGAAGCCCAGCATCATGTGGATGTCCCGGCAGAACCTCTGGATGCCTGCATGGGGGAGGGGAGGAGGAGGATGGCCCTACCCCCCACCAGCACCAGTGACCTTCCCCCTCCCCCCCGCTGCCCTCTCCAGAGACCCTGGCCCTTGGGACCCGGGACCCAGTGCAGGGGGCTCCAGAGCAGACTCCCAGCCTCCCGCCACGGGGAGCCTCAACCCCCTCTCCCTCGGCGCTTCTCACCGTATACCCGGGTGACGGCCAGGCACGTGGTGATCACCACCACCATGAGCCCGAAGCTGGCGCTGTAGTCATCCAGAAGCACCAGCCAGTACATGCCTCCCTAGAACACAAGTCACAGCTCTGGGCCTCCCTCACCCGGGTCTCGCTCCTGGGTGCAACCCCTCCTTCAGGCGGGGAGTGGCCTGGCCAGCGGTGACAGCAAGACGGTGACCGTGTGACCTCTGCCTACCTACCCAGCCCTTTCCACACCATCTTATTGGAGCCTCACAACAATCCCAGACGTAGAGCCCATTTTACTGATGGGAACACAGAACACAGGCTGAAGCCTCTTGTCCTGAGGTCATCCAGCAAGTGTAGGACCCAGGCTAGAAGCCAGGACTCTGGGCCCTAGGCCAAGCTGCCCACGGGGAATGGGCCTGGGGTGGGCTGGCTTCCTCTCGAAGCGGCAGCAGGCAGCTCACGGCAGGCGCCCGGCCGCGCCACCCTCACCCCCCCCCACCTCCCGCTGCCCTCCCTCCGTGCAGCAGCACTCACATCGGTGGTGAGGACCAGCCCCATCAGGTACATGGCCACGCAGATGAGCCCCGAGAACACAGCCTTCTTGGGCCGCAGGTAGTACGGGAACTCGTCTGTCACAGCTGTCACAATGGTCTCCAGGAAGGCAAACTGGGGAAGGGGAGGACGGGGGAGCTCAGAAATCGGCCACCGCCACACACCGGTACACACGCGCACGGACACACACACACACAGATACGCACCTTGCGCCGACACACACAGCTGCACGCACAGACACGCATCCCACGTGGACAGACGCATGCACAGATGTCCACACCCCCCACGAGGTGTCCACTGGCACAGACCAGGCTCACCTGGCTATCCAAGCCCAGAGTCAGGAGCATAAAGAAGAAAAGGAAGGACCAGAAGGGCGACAGAGGCAGCATGGTCATGGCCTGTGGGTAGACGACAAAGGCCAGGCCGGGGCCTGGGCCAGGGGCACAGAGGGTCAGCAGCCTGGAGCATGAGGCAGGCCCCCACAGGCACACTCAAACGCATGCGGTTGCTTCCACCCCCAGGGGCACACTCATTTAGTCAGGCCCAGACATGCACGCTAGTGCACACTTTCAACATTTAACCCCTAGACCCCTGGCCGGGATGCTGTTGGTGCTCTATGCACACAGCTTGACAAGCTAAATGAACTGATAAGGAGTGCAGGAAGAAACAGAAGACAATAGAAAACCTCGTTTGAATACACTTCCGTATACCATGATTCACACAAACAAAGCTACTAACGCACAGACGTGGACAGTCCCCTGGCACAAGACTCTGATTCACATCATTACTGGAACCCTCGGTTCACTTGCACAAG
>CM053607.1:34192419-34233217 GCA_028646535.1 Procyon lotor | reverse complement strand
CCAGAGGGCCCCGGAAAGAGGAGGGAGGAGGTGGGGCGGGAGCTAGTCCGCAGGTCCAGGAACGGTGTGGTGAAGAGCCTGGCTCCAAGTGACGTGGGCCAGGAGCAAGCCCCATTCCAGCACTTACACGGCGGGACTTGGGTAAGTCCCTTTCCCTCTCTGGGCCTCAGTTTCCCCATCCAGGATCTAGATGATGGCTATACTTGGTCCAATTCTGAAGGAAGTAGCATCTTATGTAAATTTCCAGTAGATCCGTATTGACAAGCCCAGGGAACCCCTTTACTTCCTCCCTGGAGTTGGAGGGACCTGGATTTGATTCCAGCTCCCCCACTCCGCGGCTGTATGGCCTAGGCAAACCACATCATCTCAGAGCCTCGGGTCCCTCCTCTGTAATGCAGGGATAGGAACAGTAGTAGCTCCCTTATAGGGTGGTGGTAAGGATTAATGGCTACATACATGCCAAGTGCTAGGACAGGGTCGGGCAGTCGGCAGTTAATAAATAAGAAATGTCAGCTGTCAGCACCACTGTTTCTGCCATTACCAATGCCCTCCTTGGGGTCTGGAGTCAGAGAGATCCGGGTTGGAATTCCAGCCCTGCCACCCCACTAGCCACGTGATCTTAAGCTTATCACTCTTTCCGGCTTCAGTTTTTTCATCTATAAAATGGGAGAATAATGTCTACCATTTTTTTTTTAAGGTTTATTTATTTATTTATTTTTTAGTAATCTCTACACCCTATGTGGGGCTCAAACTCATGACCTCGAGATCAAGAGTCACGTTTTCCTCTGACTGAGCCAGCCGGGCCCCCCAGAATAATGTCTACTTTGTAGGACAATGAAGAATAAGAAATGACAAAGACATACAGTGTGGAACACAGCGCCGAGCACAGGGTCTGGTACCGGGACCCACCACAGGGAGGATCCCTGTCCCTTGCCCTTCTTACCCCAGGGAGCCCTCCTCCTTCTACTCCCCGGCTCAGGCCTGACCCCTCCCTCGGCATCCCAGCCCCAAGGGCCTCACCTTGGAAGACAACAGATGGTGGAACTGGGGGGTGAGATAGAACTGGATGCCCTTCCAGGCCCCTGGGAGGGTCACTCCTCGGACCAGCAGCATGAGCAGAATGAGGTAGGGGAATGTGGCCGTGAAATACACCACCTGAGATGTGGTAAGTGGGGATGGAAGGCAGGGGTCAACTTCCTTCCACCCTGCTCCTCTTCCAGAAATCCCCATCTTCCCTAACTCGCCGCCCCAATATTTGGGGAGGCCGAGCTGAGAACAGCCATTATCCACGATGCTTCTCTTTCCCTCCCCGCCTCGCTATCTCCCTCCGCACATGGATCCCTCACTAAACCTGTCGCTGCTTCCCCAAGGCATCCTCAGCCCAGCCACCCTCTCCAGCCCTGCTGCGCCCCCCTCCAGGCCACCCTCGGCCCTTGCCTGGAGGCCTTGCCTGGGGCTGATGAGAGTCTCCACCTCCCTCGCCCCCTGCCCATGCAACACACCCTGTGTGGTCATCCGCCATGGCACATTCCCAAAGCCCCCTCCCCATCCTGACTCACAGACCCACCTTCCAAACATTCAACACTTGATGAGCCTCTTCCAAGTGCCAAGCACTGGGTTAGGACACAGACCTGAGTCGCTAGTAGGTCCCGTCCTTGGCAAGTTTCCGGTCTGGTGAACCGGCCTGGCCGCCGTCCATCCTTACCTCCATATCTTTCTTCAGGCAGTGCCTCCGACCCCCACCCCCCACCCCTACCCCCAACCTCTGCCCCATTGATGTCTGTTCCTCTTTTTGGGCTCAGTCCGTGCCCTGCCACCTCCTCCAGGAAGTCCTCCCCCCTCCCAGCCCCTTGGGCCTCTAGGACCTCCCAGGTCTCACCTTGCCCGAGGACTTGACCCCCTTGAGGATACAGAGGAACACGATGACCCAGGCCAGCAGCAGACAGAGGCAGAGGTTCCAGCGGATCTCCCCGGGACTGCCAATGCCACGGCTGCCTTGGATGTGGAGGACATAGCGGCTGTGGGGGGAGGGAGATTTGAGGGTCCTCGAGTCACCCTGCCACACTCCACAGGTGTTTGGGAAAGCTGTGGCCAGCAAGGTCACTCTTACCGGTGTCATCACCACCACCATTATCAGCCAGCCTCTACTGAGCAGGATTACCTCCATAGGCTGGTGGCATAGTCTCTACTTTCCTTCCCTTAATCCTCACCATGACCCTCAGAATACCATGACCGTACCTGCTTCCTAGACAATGCCCCAGAAGCCAAGTACCTTATGTAAAGTCACACAGCTGGTCAGCGAAGAGCTGGGATTAGAACCCAGGGTCCACCTAACACCAGCACCTGGGCTGGGCCTTCCAGGTGCACGCTGAGCCCCTGGGGACGCCGGCCCATTCCTGCCCCCACCCATCCCCCCCAGCAGCTCAGGGGGAGCCCTCCCAGCAAGCTCCCGCCCCCCAGCCCACCTCCCCGCCCGGCAGCTCGGGTTCCTCCCAACCAGCTGCTGAGGCCGGCGGTGGCCTGACCTCCAGTACTCCTCGCTGGGGCTGACGGTGCTGGTGAGGTTGAGGGGCAGGGCCCCGTTGCCGTCCTTGGAGCCTCTGTGCTCGAGGCAGAGGTCCGTGTTCCACCAGTTGCCACAGTGCTCCCAGGGCAGGTTGCTGGTGAGGGAGGCGAAGAGGTAGAAGAGCACGTAGGCGATGATCATGTTGTAGTAGATGGCCACCAGGCCTACAATGAGCAGCATGGCCGCGCCGGCACCTGGGACGGGGGACAAGCGGTGGCCCTCAGCTGCAGCCTTCCTGCAGGCCGGGCTGTGCGGCCTCCGGAAGCCAGCCCCTATCTGGGCTTCACTTCCATCTCTGCTTGAGGCGGGGGCGTGGGCAGGGGCGGGCGGGTTACCTCCCTGCCTCCCTGTGGCCCAGGCCCCTGCGGGGACTGTGAAGCCTCACCTTTGAAGAGGGGGCTGATTTTCCAGACGGCCAGGGGTCCCAGGCTGGAGAACTGGCCCAGAGAGAGCTCGAGGAAGAAGAGGGGGATGCCACAGATGGCCAGCATGAGGAAGTAGGGCACGAGGAAGGCGCCTGTGCGGAGGAGGAGGGTGGTCAGGGAAGGTCTCGGGTGGGTGGGTGGGCTCTCCTCCAGCCCCTCCCCGCCCCTGATGGCAGACACCTGCGACCCCAGGGAGCGCTTCTCCTGGGGTCGGCCTTTTTTACCAGATCGAGGAGGGCCGTGGAGGCTGGTGGGGCTTTACTCACCTCTGCAGCCCCGGTGCCCAGAGCATGGCTGGGCTCAGGGCGAACCCTGAGTGAATGAAGGGATATATGAGTGAATTCCTTGCCAGAGAAAGTGCGAACTCCTCAGTAGGACATGAGCACCCTTGGGATCTGGCCTCCATCTACCTCCCGGTGTCCTCTATGCCAGGCCACCTGAGGAGCTTCTGGCTGCCACCAGACTGGACTAAAGTCCAGTCCAAGTGCCCAGTATCCCTCCCCATTCACGTCCCCTGCTGACGGCTAGCTCGTTTAGGAGACTGCCCACCACTGCAGGGCCCTGGAAGGGCCGTCAGACACACCAGCCGCCCCCCCCTTCAGGGGCTCGGCTCCCAAGGTAGGCCAGGTAGAGACCTTCCTGGCGGTCCTATGCAGCCCCACCCCAAGAGAAGAGCTCTGGGGATGAAGTCATTGTACGGTTGATCTGTGGCCACCCCCCACACAACTGCAAGGAGGGAGCCGGTCCCAGAAGAAAATGAGGTCAGTACCCAGAGAGAAACAGAACTGGGAGCCAGGGAAAGGGAGAGCCCACAGAACTGGGGCCACTGTGGAGTTCCTAGTGCGTCGGAGGCCGGCTCCAGTCCCATACTTCCCGGGCACGGCAGTTCGTCTTGTCCTTGCCCCACCCTCTCCTGTCTGGATTTCTGCCGCTCTGCCAATAGGTGCCTCTTCCACGAGTCTGGCAGAGACAGGAGGAGGCTTCGAGGGTGGGCAGGAGCACACTGGGCCCGGAGAAGGTAGGCCTGGAGGTGGAATGTTGGGTCGGCCACCGGGTGACCTTGGACAAGGGACCTGGCCTCTCCAAGCCGTGGCTGTCACATTGGGAGAACTGTGCCCACCCGGGAGGGTCGTCATCAGGGTTAAATGCCTGGGGCTGGCAGATGGTGCGCGCTCCACTCCAGCTCTCGGTAGTGAGGCTCAGAACAGTGACTTGATGGTGAAGCAGGGACAGCAGAGGATTTGTTTAAGATGGGATGGGCTTCGCGTTTGTAGTCTGAACGGAAGGCACCAGGAGGGGAGGACAGATCGATGATGCACCAGTGGGAAGGACTGGTGGGGTGAGGTCCCGGAGGGGCTGGGAGAAGAGGGGGCACGGGAGGACTGTGAGAGCATGGTGATTGCTGCCAGGCAGGTACAGCCCGCCGTCGTGAAGCAGAGGCAGCCTCCCTGCCCATCACTCAGGGCCCCGGAGGTGCCCAGGCTTCGAGGGAGAGGGGACGAGGTACCCACGCTGGGCACCAGAGAGAGGGAAGAGCAGCTTGGGTGATGAAAAAAGACAAGAGAGAGCTCTCTTCTCCCAGCCCCAGGTCACTGCTTACAGAGAATTCTGCTCCAGGCCACATAGGAGATGGCCAAGGTCACTGAAAACCTCACTCCACCCCAAGCCTTGGCCCGCGCGCCTAGACGCCCCTCCCAGCAGGCCCTCGGCCCCCACCTCCTCCGTTGGTGTAGGCGCGGTAGGGGAAACGCCAGACATTGCCCAGGCCCACGCAGTAGCCAATGCAGGACAACAGAAAGTCCAGCTTGCCCGTCCAGTTCCCCCGGTCCGTGGCGAAATCCGCGTCCAGGTCTACATCGCCCTGGTCACTGGGGGTCATCAACAGGTCTGGGGTAATGGGCTGCCGGTAAAAGAGAGCAAAGAGGTGAGGCCAGGTTGGAACTGTGACACAGCCCACTCCACCCCCAAAATAAGAAGATGAAATCATACAGGGCTGGTCGCAAAGATACTCTATGGGCTGAGAAGATCCACTGCTCCTCTCTGGGCTAATATGTCATTTGCAGAAGCTCCTCAGGGTGGCTGGTCACTCCAAACTTAGGAGGCCAGCGAGGTGGCTCGGGTGCTAAGAAAAGCACCTTGATCTTAATTCGGTGAACACAGAGGTTAAATTAAGGGATGGTCCTCGGTTGATGACAACGACAATGATCTTCATAACAGGTACCCTGTCTTAAGCTCTTACTATGTGCTCAAGGCACTAAACGTTTTACCTGATTTCATCCTCAAAATAACCCTAGAAGCTAAGAACTTGTCTAAGTGCTGTTTCAGTCATGAGGCCCACTGAGGCTCAGAGAGGAGTCATGACACACCCGAGGTTTTACAAGGCTGAGTGGTGGAGAGTTAGGTCTCTCGCCCAGAGCTTCCCAGCCCTGAAGCCTGCATCTTCAGCCTCCAGTGGTGGCCTTTTAGCTACTCCATTCCGGGCACCGTATTTTAAGAACAACCCAGAGAGCTTGGAGCCTGTCCAAAGGGCAGGTGGCCAGACAGGGGGGTGTTCGGGAGAAGCAGTCACAGGAGGACAGGGGAAGAAGTGGGGGCCCTCGGCACAGAAAGAGGAGGACTTGGAGGGAACACGGCTTCCCCCGAGGGAGGAATTCGATTTATGCTCTGGTGGCTCACGGAGGCCTACAGAGGACTATGAGCGGGAAGAGGCTACTGAGTTTCGATCTGTCTCACCAAAGTCATAATCTTCTTGTCACTGCGGGAGAGATGCAGGCACAGAGGGGAACGGAAGCCAGCTGCCCCTAAGATCCCGGCCTGCCCTTCAAGGAAGCCCACTGGGACTTCTCCCTCCAGGCTGGGGCTGGAAAAGGGAGGCCCTCCTCCAGCTGCTTGAAATGCGGGCTGAGGGCATGAGTTGACACAGCTAGGAGCTGCCCAAGCTGAGGGCCTGCAAGGAAGCCCAAAGATACCAGGGTAACTATCTAAAATTCAGAGAGCGGTTCCCCAAAGTGTCTCCTGGAATGGGTCACAAGGAAGGGAGAGCCATGCCCTTCCCACTTGCCTCTGAAATTTACACTCATAACAGAGAAGGACGGAGCGGCAAAGAAGGCCAGTTGTCCATTAACGTCATGATTCTGAAAGAGGAGAAAGGACCTCCTGCTTCTGCTGAGGAATGGCTGTGAGAAAACAGTGATACCTCTGGACTGGGAGTCTGGAGACTACAACTCTTTTCCCAGGTCTGTGCCCGTTCACAGTGTGACTTGAGAAAAGAGTTTTTTGAGCCTCAGTTCTCCATATCTACACTGAGGGGATTGAATAAATCAGGGTCTCCAAAAATACATCCCTTACGATGTTCATAGGTGCTCATAGGTGTAAGAAATGAGCTTACACCTTACAGCTTACACATGTTCATAGGTGTAAGAAAAGGATTTCTGAGTCAAAAAAGTTTGGGGGACACTGGGTTAACACAAAGCAAAACAGTTTTCTTTGCTGCAGGACTTGTCAGATCCTTTAATGCACCAATACCCACAGTGATTGCCTGGAATAGACAGTATTCTGCAATTCTATTTAAGAAAAGGGTTTTAAGAAGCTGACATGCTGAGATTTACTCAGAGAAATGCAGGTCTATCTGTTGGTTTTCTGGCTCTAATGGTCTGTGAAGCAAGCGTCACCAGAGACTCCCCTGAAGACATTTGGCAGTGGTTGAAGACCAGATCGGATCCTAACACGGGGACTTGGTAATTGTCTACTGATCAGATATTTTTTCTCCTAAAACTGCCCTTCCTGACAGCAGTCAAGTAGATGTCTACACACGGACTGGGTGGGGACAGAGGAGGCTTTGCATGGAATGTGTCTTATGAGCATTGCCGGGATAAAGACAGTGAAAGGAGAGTGCAGGTGCATAGCATTGGAGGTGTCTGGGTGCAGTGACAGGGTCAGGGCAATGGGTTTGGGGGGGCAAAGTGGGGGTAACAGTGTTGGGTTGGCTCTCAGTCACAGTGGTGACCATGGCAACGAGCCTGCCCGAGGCTGGTTATTGGCCAGAGGGGCAGCCGTGACAAGGACAGCCTGGCATAATTATGGGTGATGGCCCTGCTGGCGATAATGAACGTGAACAAGCCGCTTTTCCAGTAATTGGGCTTGCGGTGATCTCATGCTGGGCTGAGGGTAGCAGCAGCCCCCAGACTCATCTGAAACCCGCCCCTGCCCTCTGATGTCCCTTTCCACAAGGATCCTTCCCAGCTGGGTGAGCATTGGCTCTCTGGAATCACTCCCTGCCAGGTGAGCTCTGGGAGGGGTGGAGGACCAGCCCGTTGACACTGACCCCTGAAGTGGGGTGGTATGGCAGGCCCGTCACCCTGTGAGCCCCCCAGCCCTGTTCAGGCCAGCCGGCAGGAGGGCCCAGTAATGAGGTTCCTCTGATCCCTCCTGAGAAGCTGCTGCCCTTTCTCTGCTCACAGAGCGGTCCCGGCTCTCTGTTTCCATGGTGACAAGAGTTCCAAGAGCAGGATGCTGCCAGCTCTCCTGTCCCCCTCCTCCCCCAATCGGAGGGAAACCTGCTCCTGCTCCAGGCACAGGGGATTGGGTCCTCCAAAGATGAGCCAATCTCAAGACCACCTGGAGCCCTAACCCCACCATGGGGTGAATCCCAGGAGGCCGGCACGGAGAGGATGCGACTGGCTGGGAGACAAGCCAATCAATGGGGCAGGGATGGGAACTTAATGAGTCGCTTCACGCTTCTGCCTGGGTGTGAAGATCCCACCCCCGATTCCCCCACCGCCCATCCCGAGTCACGCAGGAACATAATCCTGAGTTTGCCAGACCTGCACCCCCTCTTTTAGGGACCAACAGATGTAGGTCACCGGCATGGCAGGTGCTAGAAGAGGTTAGCCTGCCCCAAGCCAAGGCTCTCATGCCTTCTTCGGGATGAGAGAGACGATAGAAATCTGGAGTCCAATTTCATTGCTACGCAGATGAGGAAACTGAGTTTCAGGGAGGAGAAGGGATGAGCCCAAGGTCAAATAGCAAGTTAAGGGCAAAGCAAGACCAGAATCCACACCCCTGACTTTCAGCCCAGTGCTCATCTCTGAACAACGCTGCTCCTTTGCTGATACCTGGCATTTCCTCCCTCTCTGCCCCCTTCACCTTGAGACCAAGGGAGAGGACACTGAGGCCAGATGGCCCCACCCCTGCCCTGTGGGCCCTAGGTCACTCCGCCCATCTTTAGGAAAGCAGGAAGCTGCATTCCCCATGTCTGTTTTCCCCTTGTCTATAAAATGGGGAAAACAAGACCCAGCCCCTAGACTTTTTGGAGGATTACATGAGATAAGGCTTTACAGAACATGGCTGTTTACACACCGTGTGACCCTGTGGCAGTGAGGGGCAGGAGCTCTTGTGGGGAAATAGAGGAAAGAGGAGAGAGTAGGAGAATGAAAAAGAACGGCGGGCAGGACCCAAGAAGACCCAAGAGACCCACAAATGGCCCCAAGAAGTCATTCACGACAGTAAATAAAAAAGACCCACTTATCACAGAGGTTCCACGCCCAGCTGTGCAGGGGCAGAAGGCTTGAATGGGGGTTGGGGGGAGAGTGGTCAATAACCCCAGCCCTGTGAGTTCTCTCTCCCATCTACATCTACCAGCCCCTGTGGGGTCACCATATCCCCCAAACCCCACTCAGGGACATTGGAGCTTCCTTGGATGCCTTGATACTGCAGTTGGATTGGCAAATGGCAGTCCGGGTTAGAGAATGGACTTGCCCAAAATCACACGGTAAGTAGTATCTGCAGAAATAGTGCCCAGGAGTTCTGACTCCTTGGCTAGGATCACACTTTTAAGCCAAAAGAGAGAAAACTTGACCCAATACTCTCCCTGCCCGCCCCCGCCCCCGCCCCCTGGAGGCTACTCGGGCCCGGAGGTCTAACCCTACAGGAGAGGTGGGGAGGGGCTGCCGACTTGGCCCAGGGATCCAAAAACACAGATTGGCCCCCTCTCTCCTGCCAGCTTCCACCCCACCCCCATATCCCTTGGGTCTCCCGCTTCCTTCCTCCCCGCCTTTGCCTCCAGTGGGCCCTGCTGGCGGGCAACCTGGGGTCTTAGCAGGGAAGCTAAAGCTGGTGCGGAGGAAGCAGGTGGCGGCCCCCCGCAGGGCAAAAGCGCCGGGCAGGAAAGACAGCGTCCCCCCTGCTGCTTCTCGCAGGTCGCTTCAGCGGAGAGCGCACGGATGAGGGCCAGAGCGGCTCCCCGCCCCCCACCCCCGAATTAAGTCCGGCCCAAGGCTGGCGCTCAGCTCTTCTGACACCCCTAACCCCAATCAGACCCTGGGCGAAATGGGTGGGGGACTGGGAAGGGGCGGGCGCCTGGCCCCAGCCACCCCTACCCCATGCCTCTCGGGGTTGCAGACACCTGTTCGAAGGACCTGGCCCAAGGAACCTTAGCCCCATCACACAACACCCCGACCCCCACATGGGGAAGGCCACGTCGCCACCCTCCACCCGCCTCTGCGGGCCGTGACCCCGCCCCTCCTTGCCACCTGGCTCAGCCTGGGCTCCCCCAGAGACCCGAGGCGGTCCAGGTGTCCTCTCCGACCCTCCCGGGGCCTGGATGGGGGCGGGCCTCTGCACCCCTCCCTCGGGTGTGCCCCCGCCCCCGTGTGCGCCCCGGGCTTCCTGCTCTACCTTGCGCTGGTGAGCTCCCTGGAGCTTCTTCATCTTGGAGGGCGGGTTGCCGGAGCTTCCCGGCTTGGCTTCCCCTGAGAGCAGAGAGCGAGCGAGGGAGCCCGAGATCGCGCCGCCGGCCGGCCGCCGCGACTTTGCCCCGGCGGCTCCCGCGCACCGGCTGTGGGGGCGCGGGCGCGGGCGCAGGCGCTGCCGTCTGTCGGCTGCGGGCGTGGGGCGTGGGGCGTGGGGCGCGGGCCGGGCGCTGCCAACGCTCTGCTTCTCCCTGCGCAGCGCCCGAGCCTGGGGAGGGGTGCACGGCTGCGCCCGCGGAGACACCCAGACAGACGGGCTGACGGAGGGACAGCCGGGGGATGCGCGCGCCCCCGCACGCAGAGCTGCGGATTGGAGGGGCCCCGAGCGCGGGAGGAGGGGGGTCTGCGACGGAAACCCTCAGAGGTCCGGAGGCCTCGGCCACCGTCTCCTGCGTGACCTTGGGCAGGTAACCTGCCCTCTCTGGGCCTCCCTTCCCCCCGTTGGGCGATGAGAGAGGCAGGCCACGTGCATGGACACTAAGGGCCGGGTCCTGGGTTTCGGCCACCCAGTGTCTCCTCTTCTTTGCTGTGTGACCTTGCCCACGTGACTCAAGCGGTCGCACTTTTCCAGATGAAAGATGCCTTTTCATCTGGAAAATGGGGATAAGAATCTTACGCTCCTTACAGTGACGTGAGGAATCCTTGGAGATTGTGCATAGAAAACACGTAGTCCAGGGCCTGGCACATAGTGGGGAATCAGCTGACGCTGCCAGAGGGACTGTGAGCTGCCCACTCCTGCCACAAAGGAACAGGGGCCATGAATCCGATAGGTACCCAGTCGTCCAAGTGACCAATGTTTACTATGCTAGCTCCCAGGCTAAGTCCCACTATCTCAACACAGTGACCCAGAGGGACCGTAGGCATCATCCTTACTTTACAGACGAGGAAACTGAAGCAGAGAGGCTAAGTTCCTCACTCAAGGTCACAGAGCTAGTGAGTGACACCGGTGACAGAGTCAGGCCTCATGGACCTTTTGGGTGGTGTGGAACATTCCTCCTTTTGCTGGGATGGAAGAGACAGGGAGGTTTGGGCAAGAAGAGACAGGGCAAGCATCACCATGGTGTTGTGATGGCCTGTGACTTAGGTTGTGAGCACCCGGGTTCCTCTCCGCCAGCAGGATGACCTTGGGAATGTTATAATTTTACACCTCAAAATGAATCGACCTCAGCAACCCCATGCCTGACCGACCTCTCTAGGCATTGTGAGGGTCCATGTGAGCCTGTGACTGGGAGGAGAAATTATTAGCTGGGGTGTTCATACCCTTTGGTCTGGTAGATGCTAGAGGGCCCGGCATATTTATTATAAATCATGCCCCTTTCACCCACCAGTGTCCCAGCTCAGCCACTAAATCATAGCATTGCCCTACCATTAACCGACATGGGAAGCCTTTGGGGAGAGTTGAGGATAAAAGGGCTTGCTGCCTCTCATACCCCTGGAGCCTGGAACGAGGCAAGAAGAGCTTAAATGGAAGCACAGGCCTGGGCAAAGGGCCTCGATGGGTCCCGGAGCTGCTTCTCCTCCCGAGGCCCCACCCAGCTGCTCCTTCCTTTAAGCCTGGCCTCAAAGGGCAGGCTAGAGGCTCTCCAGACACAGGAGGAAGGAGCCCTTTGGGCATGAATGTGAGGGGAAGGAGCATTCAGGAAACCCTACTGTGTTCATTGGATGAAGGCTTATATCCAATATCTAATTCATAATTCTTTCCAACAGCCTGGGAAGACAGGTTTCTGTACCTCCCATTCTGCACCTGAGAAAAGGTACAGAGGAGGGAAGTCATATACCCAAGGTCACACAGAGCACGGAATCTCTGGGTTTGGGAGAGGGCAAAAGCCCATGGCTCCTGAATCCAAGAAGGCCCAGGCAGGACCCCCTGTCCCACCCCCCAGGGCCTGTCACCACTTCTGTCACTGGACAGGCTGCCGCTTTGCTGAACAACCTTATCATTAGACACAAGGGTTTCATGGGACGCTATGGAAGGCCCAGAGAACCACAGGGAGAGGGGATAGAGGTGAGGCACTGGTTCAAGAGCCCTGGGAGCCTGGCCTCTTTATGGCGCCTTCCCGGCTGGGTACTTGGGTACTCCTGCTTCCCCCCAGATTCAGCCCTGGGAGGAGCCAGCCTTGGGGTAATGGGAGGGACTGGGACTGGATCTTCCCTCTAGTCTTCCTCAAGCAAACACGTCATGGGATGAGCACTGAATGTCAGTGGCAGTCACTGGGCTGTGAGTGCAAATGGGTCCAGGCTCACACTTTTCGGATGGGGAAACAGGCCCAGAAAAGGCAAGACTTAAAAAAGAAGAAAAAGAAAAGACTTGCACAATCACTGCGTGAAACAGGTGGGGTTAGTCCCAACATCTATGAGTCTAACCCCACTCAGGTTCTGCCCTCCCCTTTCTGCCATCTTTTGCCTTAACACTGCAGCCCTTGTTGGAAAAGCCTGGTCTTCCACCAACAAATAAACAAAACCACAACATCTTCTAGAAGATATTGTCTGCATAAGCCCACCACCGAAGTTATGATCACACAACTGGCCACGAGTTCAGCCCCCGTGCACATTTGACACCATCCCTTTTTCCCAGAGCAAGTTTGGGTACTCCTGGGCAGAATGACTACTTAGGAATCCTAACCAGTAAATAATCCCTCTCCCTTCCCCCTTCCCACCTCCCTCTCCCTCTATTTCTCCTGGTCTCACATCAAACCAGAATGGAGATGTGTGCTGATTTAAGGAAAGTGTTAGATGAAAATGTACTTCCTTTTATTATATAGGGAGATATTTTTAAATGCATATAAATAAACATTTTTAATTTGCTAAAACGTTCAGACTTTATCGCTGCCGAGCATGTGTTTTGTTACACCAGCAAGCGGCGACTGCGAGAGATGAGGAATCAGACTGCTGGTCCATCTGGTATGATTCAGAGAAAGCAGCTCCGGAGCAGCCGCACTGGGACGGGACTGCCCTCCGAGGCTGCCCTGGCCGAGGCCTGCTCTGCTCCCTGGGTCTGCATCCCCTCGGCTGGGCACCACATGCACCGGGAGCCGGGGCGGTTTCCTTGGAGCTCCGCACCCCATCCCCCATCATAACGTGTTACACACACATGCACACACATACCCTGGGCGGCAGGAGACCTCCCCTATTCCTCATGCTGGGCTGAGTCCTCCCCTCGAGCTGAGCCACGGCCCTCTCTGCTCTGCCCACTGCGATCCCTTGGCAGCCGGTGGGATTGGCTCCTCCACAGACCGAGGCTCTTGGCGCAGGATTAGGGGGCTGTAGGGGAAGTTGCATGCAAAACATCGTGCTGATGTGCCTGCTTCTGATTTGCTAGAGGCCATGACTGGGCCACGGGCCTCTGAGGACCAGGCCAAGCCGTATCTGATGTGGCCCCGACCCCCGCGCTCCAGCACCAGCTCAGGGCCCGCCCCCTCCGGGGGAGGGTGGCATAAAATTGCTATATGTGAGATAGAAGCAATAGCAGCTGTTTCTGGAAGGAAGGCTGGAACACCTCTTAGCCCTGAGTGGGCGGCAGGGTCTGACTGGACACGAGGGGTCCGTCTCCTGAGCCATAACACCCTGGGCTCTGGTGGAACTCTCGAGTGACAGGCAACTCACTCTTCAGGAGGCGGACCGTGACATCACTTAGAAGTCATTTGAGATCAAAGTTTTCCTTTTTCCCGGAGCTCATACACCAACGGACAGGTGATCACCAACCGACTTGTGGGCTCCGCCCCGCCCCCTGACCTCCCATGTGGCCAGCAGCCGCAGCTGAGCCAGCCTGCCAGGCCTGGCCACCAACCTCCTGCCGGACAGAGGGTTTCCTGTGGCTGGGGACAGGCTTGTCCTGCCTCAGACTGCCCAGGCTGCCACCTGCCCTCAGCCCTGGGGGGCGGGGGGTTAGCTAGAACAGTAGGCAGGCCTGCCAGCATCTCACACGAGGGGTGCAAGAGCCCAGGAGCAGAAGGCTAAAACACAGCACCTACCCTAGACCCAATTCTGAGATAAGTTCAAGGACTTTATTTCCATTTGACGAATGAGGAGACTGAGGCTCAGAGAAGTTACATGACTGGTCTCAGAGCTGGGAGGCAGTAAACCAGAGGCCAGGCCATCTGTACCGGAGCCTGCTACTGAACGCTGAGTCCCCCCAGCCCACAGCATCCCCACACTCCGGAGTGGGTGGTGCTCAGTGGGGTGCTGGCAGGCGCTAGTAGGGGGCTCCTGGGTAGCAAAGCATGGAGAATGCTGGATTAAAGAAAATTCCAGGGGTTTCTTTGCTATAGGACTTGTCAGAGCCTTTGATGTGTTAATGTACCACTGGGACTCCCCCAGAAGGGTCGAGTTTGCAGGACTTCCCAAACTTGCTCGGCCGAGTCATATTTCTTTTTGGTAAACAAACGCCTCAGTTTTATAGATGGGGAAATGAGGCCCAGAGAGGGGAAGCGGTTAAGCCAGGGTCACACAGCAAATATTTTTGAAGATCAGAAAACTATCCACTCACTGCCACCCACCCTCCCACCAACCCTCTTCCTCTGCTCTTGGAACCATAGTCCCTTTCCTAGCACCACCTTGCTCCCATGCCTTAGATGCCCACCATCATCAGGGAAGCCACAGGGTCTCCCAGGCCACCAGCAGGAGGAGAGAGGCAAGTGCCTGCTGCTCTTCAGCGGCTAGTGTGGGGCTGGGTCCACCTTGTGCATTGTTGTCATGTGTCCGAGGAGCAAAGGGCAGGCAGGAAGGCGGTGCACACTTTTTTATGGCTGGGCCACATCCCAGAACAGTAAACAGAGGGGCAGGCTGCTGGCACCAGAGCCTTCTAGGGAGCAAAGGCCCCAGGTGGCAGACTTCTGCTTACCTCTGGGAGGAAGTCAAGAACAGTAACTTTTCTCAGGAGTTTTAAAACATCATACTTTAAGTTCCTATTGTTCTTATTCTTTTTTACCATTCCTCTTTTCTTGCCCTGACAGCACCTACCAGATCTTAAGGCCTCAATCCAAACATCGCCTCCTCCAGGAAGCCTTCCAGACCTTCTGTCCTAAGCTGGGAACCCACTCTGAGCTCCCTGGAGGCTCTGTTCCTTTGACGCCTAGAGCAGAGCTCCGACTGGGAACTTTCATGGGGCAAGGGCTGTGCATTTCTTGGGCTCGGCCATGCCTGGCCCATGGGGGTGCCCAGTGAATACCAGCTGTGGAGTGAAAAATGTGAGCTGAAAGTGCTTGAAATTTTTAAAAAGCCGATATATTGGGTCTAGTGAATCTGCTCACAAAATGGATTTACAATTTTATGTAGACTTACCCTAACAAGTCCTGTTTTGATCTTTCAAACACATTTTAAAGGTGACCTTGCTAGAGACATACAGAGACTGGAGGGGACTATACAATTGTTAGGGAAGGGCGAGGATGGTTTGTACTTCTCTAGCCTCTTCCTTTAATGATGGGTATAATGATTTTTATACTTTTTTTTCGAAAAGAGAAAAAAAAATTTATTCTTGAAGCTGCATCCAAGAGATTCCACTCTATGTACAATGCTTGCTCAGCTGTGAGCTCTGTTTGGTCCGGAGAAAGTCCCCCAGGGACTCACTGGGGCCTGGGCCCTAAGGGACAGCCTAGGGGTGTAGGAACTAGGCAGGTGGACCCCCTGCCAGCCCCCATCTGTCTGTCCCCATCTAGAACCCCACTGAGAATGCTAGTGGGGGCGTACGGCTCTGCAACCCAGAGGGGACGGTCACCAGAGCCTCTTGCTCTGGCCCAGACTTGTGGGCTTTGTGCTTTGCGTCCAGCCTAGAGAGGGGTCCGGGGAATTAGCGACAGGGACAGCCGGAGGTAAAGCTGCAGGAAGGGGCAGGTGGAAGCTGACCTCGTCCCTTCCCCTCGGCTCATGGGCTGCAAGCATCTCATCTTCTCTGGGCTCTAACTCCTTTCTCCCGTGTCAGTCCAGTCCCTCCAGTGGCCTCCCACCCTTGAACCATGGAGGAGGTGAGGCCTGGGGACTTGTCATGGCCCCTCACTTAGCTCTCTAGGAATCGAGCCCTCACCCCTGAGGCTATAGGACCCAGGAGCTGGAAAGGTCCTTATCCCACAGGCTCCAGGCACAGATGGACGGAGGGGACGCAGGGGCTGGGTGGGCGACTTGTCCAAGGTTACCCAGGAGGTCAGCGGCCAGGCTGGGGCTCAGACCAGGCCCGCTAGGCCCCAAGCCGCACGGCCCGCACCTGAGTCCCCAGGCGCCCCGCCCACAGGCCCGGGCAGGGGGCTAGGGCAGATACTCCTCCTTCACAGGCACTGGGGAGGCGGCTCCCAGGAGGCTGGCGGAGCTGGGGCACAGGCCCCCCAGGGGCGGCCCAGCCGCGGCGGGGGTGACTTCGTGGGCTGGTGGCTGGGGGGGCGGGGGCTGCTGCTGCTGCTGCTGCCGCTTCTTGTTTACTTTGCGCTCCTTGGCCCGCCGGTTCTGGAACCAGATCTTCACCTGCAGTGTGGGAGAGCAGACGTGGGCTGGCTGGTGGGGAGACCGCACGGCAGAGCACGAGGAAGAGAGGAAGGGTAGCTGGCCTCTGATCTCCCCGGGTGGGCTTTATGGCCTCCCTCCTGCCTCACCATCCAGACGACTCACATCCTCTCCCCTGCTCCCCGACCCTAAAGACAATCTCTGTAACCTTCTCTGTCCCCATTTTGTAAGACCCCTCCTCCAGGAAGACTTCCCTGTGTTCCCTGGAACTAACTGCTCCCTCCTTGGGATTTAAAGAGCCATCATCCTAGCAGCCGCAGCCTAAAGCTGATGAGGCCCCCCAGCCCCCTCCTGGGGGTCAGGGATATCGGGGAGGTTTTGGCAGTAGCTCAGTTTCTGCTGTGCTGTGTGACCACGGTCAGGAAACTCAACCTCTCTGTTCTCCTCCCTGAGCCCATAATCTGCCTGACACCCTAGAGGCCAGACGCCCAGTACTGCTCCCAGTACTACTTCCGTCACTGCTATGGTGATGGGGGGCCGGGGGGACCCACACACCTGCCGTTCGGTGAGCCCCAGGTTGGCAGCGAGCTCTGACTTCCGCCGGATGGTGATGTAACGGCTATAGTGGAACTCCTTCTCCAGCTCCAGGCGCTGGTGGTCGGTGTAGACCACTCGGTACTTGTCCTTGGTCCGGGTTTTCCCTGAGAAGCAGAGGGGCCCGGAGGGGAAGTGAGTAGCGGTGGGTGGGGCTTCTGCAAATCTCAAGCAGGACCTCAGGGAGGGCATAATCCAGATCCCCGAAAGGAGGACCCTGAGGTGGGAGGGATGCCCACTCGATCCTGGGGGTAACGATCATTCCCCTGGGGTCAGGCTTGGAGACCCCCAACCTGAGAGGCAAGCGCTGCTCTCACGCCCGTTCGGGGAGGCACAAGGCTCAGAGAGAAGCAAGCGGCTCAGGGATCCACAGCAAGCTGCTGGTGGAGTCGGGGTTTCAGGCCAGCTCCCCTGACCCAGAGCCGTCCTCTGATCCGCCAGCCCCACCAGCCTTCTCCGGGCAGTTTCCAGGTGCGGTGGGGCAACAGACATGTGGGGAGCTTGCGAAAAACACCATTTCCGGGGCACCCCTGACCCTGTGATCCGGAAAGCCTGGGGGGTCGAATTGGAATTTTCTTTAATTTTTTTTAGATTTTATTTATTTATTTATTTAAAGCAATCTCCACACCCCATGTGGGGATAGAACTCACAGAGATCAAGTCGCATGCTCCGCCAACTGAGCCACCCAGGCCTCCCTAGAATCTGTTTTTAACAAGCTCCCCGGGGGGGTTCTGATCCAGGATCCTGAGACCACAACGGGTCCTCACACCAGAAACACAGAAGGACACCTGGCAGCCCAAGGACGAGTCAGCATCTCCTCTCCCCAGCTCAGGGGGAGAGTGGGAAGAGCCACTGCGGGCAGAGGCAGAAGCTTGCCGCTCCACCGTCCTGGGCTGGATGTCACATGCCTCGCAGCTGCTGGCCCAACAGAAAAGATGGAGGGCCTGTCAGGTACCTGCAAAGGCCCCAGCCCTGAACACCAAGTCCCTGGTCTGCCCAGAGCCATCCACACCACTGCCTCTTCTGCGGACACAGAGCTGGGACTCAGGCTCAGGCAACAAATACTTACTGAGCTCCTGGTGGGGGCCAACCACTGGGGGACACCAGCGAGCGAAACGAAAAGAAGTCCCTACTCTCGGTGAAGTTAGGTTCTTTCTAGTGGAGCCTGGTCAAAATAATCAGAGATCCAAATACTTTGATATATTAATGCTAAGTATTTGATATGTTAATTGATAAGTATTCCTGAGAAGAAAGCGGCTGGAAGAGAGGATTAGGAATTTGGGGAGGAGAGAGTATGTGATTTGAAAAAGAGTAGTCCATGAAGGCCTTACTGAGAAGGGGAATTTAAGCAAAAGGAGGAGGAGGGAGGATGGTGAAGGAAAGGTCAGCAGGTATCTGGGGAAAAGGGCTCCAGGTGCAGGGAACAGCATGTGCAAATGCCCTGTAGTGAGAGTATGCCTGACACCGGATGTGTGAGGAACAGTGCGGAGGCCGGTGTAGCCTGAGCACAGTGAGCAAACACAGAGGGGCAGGTTTTCCAGGGCCCTGCCGGCTACGGAAAGGACTCCGGGTTTTACTCCGTCTGGGATGGGAGCCGTTGCAGGCTTCTGAGCCCAGGAGATAGCAGGTCTGATGTAGATTTTAATCTGGCTCTGGCTGCTGCATGGAGGTCAGACTGGCAAGAAGGGGGAAGCACAGACAGGCTTACGACAACACAGGAGAAAGAAGGCTGAGGCTTGGCTTCTCTACAGCGGGATCTGAGGACCGCCTGGGGTTAAAGTCAGGACTCTCTTTGGGGCTAGGATCAGAGGTCTGTCTGGAGAGCATATTAAGAGTCATGCTTGGCCCGGGCCAGTGCGGGGGCCTGACTAAACACCAGTTTCCTTCGTAAGAAGCTCAGTACGCAGCTATAAATAGGAAGCACACGCAAGCGCTTTCAGACCTACACATGTCCACCAGGGCATGGCGGGTCTCGGGCTAACCGCGGACCCTGTTGTCCCCTACCCAGTCGCCCCCACATAGGCTGGCCTTCACCTTCCAGGGTCAGGGCTCTGGCTCTGCCCGTCCCTCAGCACTCCTGTGCTAACCCCCCACCCTCCTTCCAGCTCCTGCCCCAAGACCAAGCCCACGCAGCTTGGCAGGACAGCCGCTGGGCTCCCCAGGAGCCAAATGGTTTTGCAGAAAATGGGAGACAACAGATGTTTCTGGGCTTTTTTTCTTGGGTTTCCTGCCAGAGCAGCAGAACTTCACTGGATGCTTCCACATCCACTGACCTCAGCCCACCACCCGATGTAGCACGGGACAACATCGGCCCTCGGCCAGGCCTGGCCCAGGAAAGGGACAAGGGAGTGGCTGCTGGGGCTTTGGCTCCAGATGGGCCCTTCCTTGGCCTAGAAAATTCAACGCCGACTCAAAAACAGTTCTGCCTAATGCGCCACCCCCAGAGCCCAGCAGAGCTCTGATTCTTCACTGGGCTAAAGCCAGAAGAGCTCAGTTTAGTCTCCTCCCATTTTATAGATGAAGAGACTGAGGTTCAGGCAGCTAATACAGATGCCGGAGGTCCAAGTAAGAAAGGCTTTGTAAATCCTTCAAGTCCGAGCTCCCCTGGCACAGTCAGGGTCACCGAAGCCTTGGACAAGTGTGGACTTGCCCAAAGCCACATCACCTGGTCTAGAGTTCCCACTCCCTACTCTTGGCACAACTCTTCGCCTGATCAGGCTTAGGGTCCATAGAGCCCCCCCACCCCGAGAAGCCCTTGAGCTTTGGTAACAGAAACTCAAGCAGTAGACTACCTGTCTACTTGTACTTGTGGGAAGGGAGGGGCGGATGAGTCTACCTCCCCAAGACAGCCCGAGCAATTACAAGCAGCAATTAGAAAGAGACCCTAGTCCTCAGCTGCCCAGCACACATTCCCATCTTTTCTGATGAGCAAGTGGGGCTCCATCAAACCCATTTTTATAGATGGGGAAAACAGGGGCGGCTCAGAAAGGGACCCATCCTTCTTGAGGGCCACCCTGCCTGGTAGAGTTATCAACCCCGGGCTCAAGAGACCCCAACTGTAGCCTGATAGGGGATAGGACTCAAGCAGCATAATGATTTCTCTCTGTTCTAGAGAAGCTGCCGGGGAGGACCCAGCCCACACACCCCGGCACCTCCTCGCTGGGCCCAGGACATGCGCTGGTGGGCTCAGGAACCACAGGTCAACTGCTTTCTGGTGGAGCTCTCAAATCACACCATTTCGTTGCTAAGAAAAAATGGCTCTGCGGAAGAACAAAACATTTGGCATCTTGCGGTGGTTCAGGAACCAAGAAATCCCATATGCTGTCCGGGGGGTAATAACAGCCAACATCCTCCTTGTAGCCCAACTTGGGAACATCTAGCCTCAATTAATATGCACGTACCCTCTGACCCATTAATCCCACTTCCAGGAATTGATCTCACAGAAAGATGCCCAAAGCCACTGCTGTTTCAAAAGGCACCAGACTAAAAGCAAGGTACGCGTCTACAAGTAGGGTACTTGTTAGGGGCACCTGCGGGGGCTCAGTCAGTTAAACGACTGCCTTGGGCTCAGGTCCCGATCTCAGGGTCCCGCATCAGGCCCCATGCTCAGTGGGGAGTTTGCTTGCCCCTCTCCCTCTGCCCCGCCCCCCAGCTCAGGCTCTCTCTCATTTGCTCTCTCTCAAAAAAAATAAAATCTTAAAAAATAAAAAGTAGGGTATTTGTTAAATAAGAGATGGTACATCCGTGGAAAGCAACATTATGCAATCATTAAAAAGAAATCATAAAGCTCTCCACGTACTAATATGCAGCGATTTCTAAGACGTATTGAGTTAAAAAAAAAAGCAAGACATAGAATGTTGTGAATTATATGTTACTCTTTTTGTATAAGTGTGACACACACACAAACACACTCATACATGTGTGTATAGGTAGAGTTCTTTCTGAAAGCAAATACAAATCAATAACAAGCCTCTCGAGAAGGAACCCGAAGCTGTTGGGCCACAGGTAGGTGAGAGTCTTTGGGATGACTGATCCTTCCTTCCTTCCTTCCTTCCTTCCTTCCTTCCTTCCTTCCTTCCTTCCTTCCTTCCTTCCTTCCTTCCTTCCTTCCTTCCTTTCTTCTCTCTCTCTCTCTCTCTTTTTTTGACCATGTGCGAGGTGCTTTTGTATTTTTTATGATTTTTTTTAAAGATTTTATTTATTTGACAGAGAGATCACAAGTAGGCAGAGAGGCAGGCAGGGAGAGGGAGGGAAGCAGGCTCTCTGCTGAGCAGAGAGCCCGATGTGGGGCTCGATCCGAGGACCCTGAGATCATGACCTGAGCCGAAGGCAGAGGCTTTAACCCACTGAGCCACCTAGGTGCCCCGATTTTTTTTTTTTTGAGAGAAAGAGTAGGCTCTGTGCCCAGCACAGAACCAGGAATGGGGCTCGATCTCATGACCCTGAAATCATGATCTGAGCTAAAATCAAGAGTTGGACGCTTCCCCAACTGAGCCACCCAGGTGCCCCTGAATTTGTATTTTAATGACAGTCAGGAGCGCTGGGCTTCAGCCTCTGAGCTAGAACTCTCAACTGCCCCAAGCCACCCTCCCTTCCCCCCCTGGGAGCACCTGTGCCACCCCAGGAGCCTGGGGCGGAGGGGACAGGGAGGTGCGTGAGAGCAGCAGGCAGGGAGAGGGCCCCGGGATGAATGATTTACAGGACCCTGGGACGCTGGTGCCGAGAGGGAAGTCCGGGCTCCTGCAACAGGTGTCTGATGGGGGCCAGCCGCTCCCAGCCACCTAATGAATAACCCTCTGGGCCACATGCCAGCGCAAGGGGGCAGGCGGGTGGGAGGGGAGCCCCCTCTGGCTCTTCAGTGCTGAGCACAGCAGGGAAGACGCTTGGATAACTCACCCAAAGGAGAGGCTTCCTCTTTGCTCTGGCTTTGGGATGCGAGTAATGGCCCATCCATATGCACTAGGCTGCTGGGAAGATCGCACATTCCCCTTCTCCTAAAGCATGCACAGTGTGGAGGTCCCGGGAAGCTTTCAAAAGCACAGATTCTAGGCCAGAAATTCAGATTCAGTGGGGCTAAAAGGAGACTCGGGGATTTGCTCCTTGAACGGCTGTCAGGGGACCCTGACATGTGGTCGTCGGGGCAAACAGACCGCTGGGATGGAGCAGGGTGGCTTCTCACTGGCTGGGTGACCAAGGACTGGTCACCCCATCTTTCTGGGCTTCATTCTCTGTGTCTATAAAGTCACTACTATTCTAATAATGGCTGACCTGTCCACGTGGCAGGTACTTGTCCACATTTCTCAACAACTTATGAAACTGTGTAGCCGTTAGCCCCTTTTTCCGATGAGCAGACTGAGGCTCCGAGAAGTCCACACATCTGGCGGGTGGGATTTCAATTCAGGTCTGTCCAGCCTCAGGAAGAGTGCTAGAACCTCTCACAAAATGTGAGGTCTCCTGTCATTATCTCCGACCCCAGGGGCACGGGGATCGCTCTAGAAAAGTGGTGCACTCGGATCGGTAGGTCCTACTCATCTCCAACAGCCGCAGGCCAGTCATGGGGCAGAAAGGCTGGGAAATGGATCTGGGTGATGGGTGATGCGTTGGATGAGACTATTTATAAGGTCCCTTCCAACTTGGAAACACTAAGCTCCCAATGTTTGTTGATTCTCTGGTTGGGTTTGTTATTTTTGCTGAAAGAATTCTGAGACTGATTTCCCTGTCTGAGAGCCTAGATACCGGGTCTGCCAAGCTGGAGGAGAGGGGACAGGAGGCACAGTGGCCCGCGGTGGGGCCTCCCCATCCAGCCTGGGCCAGGCGAGGACAAGGTTCGGCCTCTGCCCCCAGGGCGGGGTGGGTTGCTCCAAGAAAAATTACACGGCCTCTGGGTCAGCACTTCCTCTGCCCTCTTCCTGCTGGGTCTGTGGCCCTGGGGGATGACATCGCCAGCTCTGGCCCCTGGGACCGGAACACTGGTCCCGCCTCAACCCTCCATGTCCCCTCTCTGTGTGGTCTGGCCCCAGCCCGACTGTGCATCGAGATCCCCCCTCAGTGTGCACACGGGCATGTGTGTCTGCTTGTTCAAAATACTCCCTCCCTGACCCACCGCATCCTGCTCTTTCGCCTTCTTTAACAGCCCTTGGGGTTCCTGAACCACTAGCTGACGTCAGTAGGTCTTAGTCCCCATTCTGTGCCATCTGTGTGGTCTTGAAGAAGCCCCTTCTCCTCTCCGGGCCTCAGTTTTCTCTGTGCCTAAGAGGGTCTGAGCCGGGGGCCTGGAGAATCTGAAGTTCTGTGCAGCTCAGAGCCCTCCTCTCAGGGCGTGGGCCCAGGTCTGACCAATCCTTAGCTAAAGGACTCGACGAGCGACTGGCCTTCTTCAGGCTTTGGACGTGAAAGCAGTTTATAAAGGGCAAAGAGCTAAGGGGATGTCACGGAGAGCTGAGCTATTTGCAGAAGTGGATGTTGGAGGAGTCCCTTGGGAGAGTGCAGAATGCCGCTGGATAGGGAGCCGCAGGGCAAGGAACACACCAGCCTGGGAGTGTGGAGACGTGGCCTGGCCACCAGCCGGACAGGCCGTGTTCAGTTGGACTGGATTTCCCCATCCCACCGGCAAGGGCGTGGGACCTCTGCTGCGCGGGGCTGCCCGGACCCCGCCAGTTAGATGCTGAACGGCCGTCCCTTCCTGGACCACGAGGCTGTCTACTGGGCCCTGACGGGGTCCCTGTTCCGGCTGAGCCTCCATCACGGTTCCTCATTCAAGCCCCGGAGCAGGGGTGAGGCCGGTGTGGGGGTGGAGGTGGAGGTCCCTCAGCCTAAGGCAAGCTTCTCCTTCCCCGCCGCCCTCCTTTCCAGGCACAGCGCTCAGTCGGCCCTGCGCCAGCCGGCCGTGGTCCCCTGTCCCCTGCCTCATCTTCTCCACGGAGGCCCGCGGTCTGGCTTGGCTGTGGGAGGCAGCAGAGAGGACAGATACTGCAGGGGCAGGCTGGCCTGCCTGATCTCCCCCAGCCTGGCCACAGGCCAGCGGTGTGAGCCCAGCAAAGCCCCGCGTCTCTTTGGATCCCGGGGTATTCACCTGTCAGCTGAGGACATGAATTCCTCCTCAGTACACTGTGGTTGTAGAGGTGAGGCGTGGGAACCTACTGAACAAGGTCACTGTTCATCAAAGCTGGTCAGTGATGAGGATGAAGACAACCACAGAGACAGAAGAGGCCTCAGAGGCCCCTCGGTGGAGAATAAGGAGCCCGTCGGGGGCAGATCACCATTCTAGGAACTCTCGAGAGGGACTGTCCCGCGTCGTCCTGGACGGACAGCTCCTAGCCACGTGTGGCTACTTAAATTGAAATTAACTGAACAGATTTAAGACATCAGCTCTTGAGGCACGTGAGGGCTTTCAAGGGCTCGAGAGACACGTGCTGCTGGTGGTTGGCCTAGTGGGCAGGGCAAATACAGAGCATTTCCTCCATCACAGAAAAGTTCTAGTGGACAGCCCCGCGAGCCCAAACTCGCCCTGCGCCAGATGCCCACAGCGGCACCATCTCCTAACCGGACTGTGCCTGTCCTCTCCGCAAAGGCACCAGGTCTCCCATCAACCACCTGCTTGTAGTTTTCCATAGGGGCACCAAAAAGAAAAAAGTAAATAAGGAGCACCGGTGGCCCAGAACAGCCCTCCTGAGACTAGCAAGCAGCGGCTGTATCCCTTCAAGCCTCTCCCCAGCCTGAACCACTCGAGGCTCCTCTGAGCTATTTCCTAGGCTGTCTTCCAGCCTGGCCCTACCCGGTCATCCTCCTCCGGTCTGGAAGTCAGGTTTCCTCGGCCTGGGGCCCCGAGGTCTCCCGTTCTGGGTGGGGTGCGGGGACGGGCCCTGGACTCCAGCCCTCTCCTAGTTCACTGGGTGACCTCTGCAAATGTCCTCCCCTCGGTGCCCTGCTCCTGGTCTGCTCTGGGATGCCCTCTTGCTCGCCCAGTCCCACAGCGGTGCCTGACACACAGTGAGTACTGGATGAACCCTTGTGGAACATGACACAAACCTCCTGCTTCCCGGTGGGAAACCTCCTCCCAGTAAATGGCCACCACCCTCCCGATACTGGGGCCAAAAGCCGAGGTGGCACTTCCGGGCTCCCATGGCCAATCCATCAGCTGGTCAGCTCAACCTCCAAAGGACACCCTCCCAGAGCCTCACTCAAAGCCACTAATCTAATGCAGAGATGTGCACCAGATTCTGGGTCAGAAATACCGGCATTTGAGAAAATGCCTGCCGCGTGCTGAGAACTCAGTAGATCCAGTTCATATCCTTATGACCATGGTAGGTGCTTGGAACTTGTTAAATAGTTCATTCCCCTCTTTCTTGGAGGGGTGTGGATTTAAAAACAAACTAAGAAAATCATTACAAACTGGGATTAGCATGAAGTAAAATAAGCCTAGAGCTGAGAGCTAGGTTAAGTGGCAGGGGCTGGGGGGACCTACTCTAATTAGCTTGTCTCCTCTAGGAGACGACATCTAAGTTGGAACCTGAAGGTTGAGGAGGTTTCTGTGTCACTGACAAAGAGGATGTTCCAGGAAGAGAGAATGGCATGTGCAAAGGCCCTACGGCAGAGAGTAGTGGAGGAAGGAGCAGCCTCCCTGAGAGGGCCCTGTCTGCCTCGTTTTGGCCAGAATCCCCAGCCTGCCTGAATGAATGAGTGAGAGAGGCACGTGGTCAGCCTGGAGAGACCAGTAGAGCTCTGGGCCTTGGGGTGAGGGGTTTGAATTTGATTTCAAGAGCAACAGGAAGTCACCGGAAGGCGTTGAGCTTGGAACGTCAACCTTGGCTTTCACTAATGTTTGCTCGATCATCTGTGCTGGTGCAGGGGAACCTATGCACCCCTACAAGCTTGGGGGCTCAGTGTGGCATGGGGAGGGTTCAACAGGTTAACCCATGTTGACTCTAAATGTACACGTTGTTTCCAAATCCCAGGAGCCCCAGGACAGAAACTAGAGGGCCAGCGCGTTAAGATAACTTGCTACTGACAAGCCAGACCCTGCTGCTAACAAAGCCGTTTTGGACCTTCACAGTGATTCCCTAAGCTCTCAGCCGCAATAGCTGCCAAAGCAGGGGGAAAAAAACACCCAACCAAAAAAAGCCTTCTGCCACCTTCTAACTGGGTCATTCCCCTTCCCAGCTACATCTGAGAGACGAGGTGTCAAACACAGCTTCTGCCTAGAGAACTGGTTTTAAACAGCCTGGCCCCTGCTGGGCCCACCCTCCCCCATCAGCTTCTCCCAGCTCTTCCCCCACCGGCCTCCTTTCCCCTTCCTGGGCTGGGACGCACATGGGGAGGGGTCTGGGGCTGCTGTGTGTGTGGCTTTATTTGGCAGAGGCTCCTTAGGCGGTAGAGTCTGGGTCCGCATCCTAGCTGTGTGAGCTGGGACAGGCACCCTACCCTCTCTGAGCCTCGTTAACTTTATCTGTAAGATGAGGCTAATAATAGATGCTCACACCTCTGAGCGTTGTCATGAAGCTTGAGTGAGAAGACCCATGTGAGGTTCTTGGCACACTGCCCGGCATGCGGTAAGGGCTCAACCAAAACCACAGTTCCCAGCTTTACCACGGGCTCCTACTTGGCGCGCGGCCTGGTGAGAAGGACGGGGCTGACCACAACAGGTCCTTGAGATAGACGGAAGCGATAAACAAGGTACCGGTGAGTGTTGTTACAACAAGGGCCTGATACAGTGCTTGGAGGGGAGGGAACCAAGGAGGGCTTTCTAGAGGAGACGGCCTTGGCGAAGGTACAGCATTTGAGCTGGTGAAGATATAGAAGGGCAGGAAGAGTAGTTTCGACGGAGGGACCCAGACTGGAGAGGCAGGGAGTGTGAGGTGTGTGTTTCCGTGCACCTGCTAAGGACTGGCAGAGACGGGCACGGGCACGGATGCTCTTCCTACCTACCGTGCCCCAAGCACAGGGGCTGGGCTTGATGGGCACCGTGGCTTCAAGGTGCAATCCTACCGTTGGCCTAATGTTAGAGTGGAAGAAACTGAGGCTCAGAGAAATGATCCAGGTTAATTTGCCCGAGGCTGTGCAGCTTCTAACAGAAAGGCATTCCCAGGCCCGAGGCTCTGAAGCCCGGCCCTTAGCCATCCCCAGTAATCACTTCTGTAGCTAGACAAACTAGTGGGGGAGTGGCTTCAGTAGTGGGCTGGAGCCCCTTCTCAAGAGGGCTCTGAATGCTACAGAAAGGGGCCTGGATCCGACAGCGATGAAATGGCATATAACAAAATGGGAATTCCATAGCAGTGGGGAGCCATGGAATGCTCTTGAGCAGGAGATGGGCCTTGAAAAGTAAATCTGGTGATGGTTGTGAAGACAGCTGGGGCATCAGAGAGAGGCTGAAGGTGAGAGGCCAGTCTGGTGGCTGTAGCCATGGGCCAAGGGAGAGGGTCTGGAATGTGGGGTTAGGGGGAGGGTTCATCCCCTCCCTGGGCCTCAGTTTCTCCATCTGACAGCTGAACGGGCTGGACCAAGACCTGAATCCTGCTGCAACAGTCTCTTCACCTTGGCAAACATCTCCCTCGTTATGTGGGACCTGGGCACCATCCCCCAGAGACCGCTGACCTGAGAAGTACTGTTCACTCATGAGGAAGGGATGCTGAGCCTCTGGCAGAATGATGTCTGACCCTCTTAATGAAAACGCTGCTATCTGTAGACGCAAACAAGGAGGACCACAAAGGAGAACCCCTGCAGTCCTTCCCTATCCTGGCCTCAGCCAAGTGATAGTAATCCTCCGAACTGGGTAATATTTTGATGATGGAATGAAGCCCAAGAGCCTCTCTCTCCTCTTTCTGGTTCTCACTGTCGCTCCTTAGGATACAACCTGGGTCATAGGGGCGCCTGGGGTCCTGGGATCGAGTCCCACATCAGGCTCCCTGCTCCATGGGGAGCCTGCTTCTCCCTTTGCCTGCTGCTTCCCCTGCTTGTGCATTTCTCTCTCTCTCTCTCTCTCTCTCTGTCAAATAAATAATAAATAAATAAAATCTTAAAACAACAACAACAGCAGCAACCCCAGGTCATAGTCCCGGTCCCGGCCTCAGCTCCACCGACTCCTCAGCTGGGGGACCATCCCAGGAGGGAGAGGGGAGCAACCAGGTTTCCACCCCTGGCATGAGCTTGCTCAGTGCAACGGTCAGGGTTCTTATCCCTCGGGCTGGGGCCACAGAAACATGTCAAAGCCAAGATTTGATCTCTTCCCTCTTCTCTAGGTTGTCGTGCTGTTCCTCACACTTGTCCTGTTCATTCACTCAACAAAATGTGTTGAGTCCTACTAAATGTCATGCACTATGATGGTGCCTGGAAGGTAATGATGGGTCAAATGGATGTGGCTCTGGACCTCACAGGCGCTCCTTTGGTGGGTGGGGAAATAGCACACAAACACGCAGATAAGTTGAAGTCAGGGTTGGTGCTCTGAAGGAAACATGGTGAAGACTATCGATATGTACAGGGGGATCCTTCCTTGGGAAATCATGGAGGACCTCTCTGAGGAGATGGCCATTAAGCTAAGACCTGAAGGGTGAGAAGGAGCTAGGCCTGCAAAGAAGGCACAGGAGTTTCCAGGAAGAGGGAGACGCAGCTGGTAAGAAGACCTAGTACCACAAGACCAGGTGGCCAGCAATGTTTGCTGTGGGGGCGGGGGCTCAGGGCGCGCGTCGGTGTGTACTGACCTTCCCTTTGCCATCCTAGACAACAGCATTACACAGGCACCATCCTAGAGACCCTGGGGTCCTCACTGCCCAGAAGGAGAAACTAAGGCCGAGGTTGGGGGGCATGCATGGGCACAGCCTGGCCTCTCTCTCAGGGAGGGTCTGTCACTCCATCCTGATTCTGCCAATTCTGTCCCATCTCAGGAGCACTGGTTGGAGTCATGCCCCTGGGCATGGCAGCACCTTCTAGCTTCTAGAAAGCTGACGGTCCTGAGTCCTCAGCAGAATGGGTCTAATCGGGCTTCTGGGGCAGCCACTTTCCTTGGGAGCCTGCAGACTTCCCTGGGCTTTTTCTACTTCTGGAAATAAAAGGGGAAAGGATATTTGGCCTTGGAGCAAACTTACTGCTGGATCCCCGTCGGCCTGGGGACAACAGTGTCCAAATAACTTTTGAGACCAGAGGCTGGGCGGAGTTCGCACGCAGTTCCTGTGCCCAGATAGAAAAAGTTTTTTGCCCGACATCACACAGCCTAAAAACTCCCAGTCCTCTGACCCCCACTGGTGCACTCTCTCCAGGTCGTCCTTGCTCCTGAGGAATTCCTCCTCCATCTGGGACGCCCCCTTCCCATCTCCAAAGTCTCCAGATCAGTAGGCACAACAACTAGAATAGAGGGGCAGGAAAAGCAGGCTTCCCTCTCCAGGGAACAGACACAAAACTGGGCAGGGGGATGTCAGTGGCCCTGGACACCTTCTCTCATTTAATCTCATGCAGGGTGCTCAACCAGGGTTAATGGAGAAGTCTTTCGGGAGCTTCTAGAACCCCTCAAATTGTCTGTGGAATTAGGCAACACTTTTTTCTAGAGAGAAGACTTGTATTTTCCACTACATTTTTCAAAAGAGTCCTTTTGTAACTTAAACAAATGTACAAGACCCTTCCCTATCACTGTCACAGATGGTAAAACAGAGACGCAGAAAAGATGACCAATTAAAGAGAAGCTATTGTTAAAGGATGAGGACTGACCTTCAATTTGCTGGGGGGTTCAAGTCCCAGCCCTACCTCCCCACCCCCATTTACAGGTCATATGGCTTTGTGCAAGGATTTAACCTCTGTAGGCCATAGATTTTTCATGTTAAAAATGGGTATGAGAATAGTACCTACGATAATATTGTGAGAATTAACAGCAGAGCCTGGCCCGTTAGTAAGTGGTCCATAGCATTAGCTGTTCTCATTTAGCCAAGGTCACGCAAAGGAGAGGCCTCTGGAGGCCCACAGGATCTTCTGGGTCCCTGGGACTCCCAAGAAGGTGCTCCAATGACGGCCAGACCTCCCCAGCATCTGCCCTAGGAGTGAGGAGTGTGCTTGGGGACACCGGGGTGAAGAGAGAGAGGAGGTGGGGGAAGTCCCAGGCTCCCTCCCAGCTGGGGGAAGCGGGGGAGGGGACGGACATCAAAGGGTGGGCAGGCTGTCTTCCCGCCCCTAAAGCCAGGTGGCCTTTGTCAGGACAGGCCGGACACAGTCCGGACAATGGGGTATCATGTTCACTTTCCGGCCAACAGGAGTCACTACCGAGCTGAGGCGCAGTCTGTTACATGACAAAGGGGGGACCTATAAAGGAGGTCAGGCCGCCCCTCATTACAGCCGGCCCTTTGTCCTGCCCCCTCCTCTGCCTTTGAAGAGGGTGGATCAGAGAGGCCTGCCTGGGGGCAGGAGGCTCACAGTCTCAGGAGCCAAACAGTAGCCACCTTCCCAACTGCTCCTGCTCGCCCCTCCCCCAGGGTCAAGAGTTCAGGGAGGGCCCCGGGTTGGTAAGGTAGGGACCCCCCACACCAGTGTAACCACAGAGGGCTCTGCTGCAGTCCAAAGGCTAGGAGCCACCAGTCTCTCCCCTGCACTGATGGGGGTTCCGAGACCTGGACAGAAAAGTGGCCGGCCTGAGTGCACGCAATCGGCCCATCGCCCCTTCTGGGGTCAGTTTGCAGCTTCCTCTCGGGGCTGGGGTAGGGGAGGAAGGAACGGATGACGACTGGGGGTCAGGGATGCTGAAGACCCCTGGGATCAGTCTGGAAGCTGTGTTCTAGTTCGGGCCTGGCCAGGCGGCCACAGGCGCGTTTCTTCACGTCTCGGGGTCTCCGTTCCCCTAATCCAAAAGGAAGGACGGGCTGGGCTTCCTGAGGCTGGGCGCTCTGGAGTTCAGAAGGGACAGGCTGAGGGACCAGCACTCCAGGACCAGAGCGGTCAGGGAGGCCCCGGCGGGGAACCCTCGCTGAGCCGGGCAGGGGTCAGACAGGGGGCGGCTGGGCCTCGCGCTAGCACCTGCCGGCGCCCAAGGGAACCGGCCGGAGGCGCAGAGCTAGAGAGGGGTCCTTACCGCTGCCACCGCCGCCTCCAGCCGCCACGCTGCGCCGCATCCACTCGTAGGGCGTCCGCCTTTGCGCTCCGGGCGAGGACGGTGCGCCCGGGCCGCCGGGGGGCTGCGCCAGGAGGCTTGGGCCCGGCCCAGGGGGCGCGGGCACCGGGCTAAAGTCCGGAGGGGGCCCGAATGCCAGCGGGGCTGGGCTGGCGGCGGGGGCCGCGGGGCCGGGGCCGTAGGCGGCGGCCCAGTCGTCCTTGGGCGCGGAGAAGGGCGCGCTCCAGGCCGCAGAGGGTGCGGGGGCAGGCTCCACGTGAGAGTAGCCGGTGAAGTCGGGGTACTGCGGGGGCCCCGGGGGCGCAGGCGGGGGCCCGTAGGCTTGCGGGCCCAGGCCGAGGCTCGCGGGCCTGGCGGGGCCGGGGTAGACCGGAGAATCCTTGTCCAGCACATAGCCCACGTACATGGTGGCCGCGGGGGCCCGCGCGCATGCTGGGCCCTGGAGCCGCCGCGCCGGCCGCCCCGACGAGCAGACTGCTCACCTGAACTCGCGCGCCCGGCCGCCGCGCCCGCCCCACCCAGGCCCTTTATAGCTCCGGGCGCCCGCGGCCCCAGCCCCGGCGGGTTTGCATTTCAAAGCGGGGGGAGCCTCAGGGCCGCGAATCAAAGGGGGAAACCCGTCGGGGGCGGGGGGTTCAAAAGGAGACAAATTGCCGCCCCAAGCGGGAGGCGGACGGGCCCGGGCCTGGAGGGGGTGGGGGCGCGGAGGGCGCGTCCCGGGCGGGTGTCTGAGGCCTCGCTAGGTGCCGGAGTCTCCCGCGGGGCCGACCGCCTAGCCGCACGAATGCTTCGTCCTTCCCCGGCCGGCCGCGTGCACCACCCGTGACCCCACTTTACAGGTGGAGAAAAGGGATCCGAGGGGCGGCGCAGGGGACCCCGGGCCAGCGTCACACAACCGCGTCGGCCCCGTGTTGCACTCCGCAGTGACCAGCTTGAGGTGAGGGGGCAACCTGACTTCAAACAGGGTTCCCTCTGGAAAGTAGCGGGTCCTTAATCTTTGGGGGAGAGAGGGGTCACGACCCCTCGGAGCCTCCAAAGAAAGCTGTGGATGTTTTTCCCGGGAAAATGCACATATGCACATCGAGGCTGCATAGGACTGGGGCGTTTTCCTGAGTTGACTCTCTGGAGAAAGCTCTTAAAGAGGAAGGCTAGGGGCATCTTTGCAGGACCTTCTAGGGAACTTTTCACAATTCTCTTGAGGAACCCTTTCAGCTCCCCCCACCCGTCCTTTATTTTAATGAGAGGTTTCAAACAGACAAAAAAGGAGCGTGTAGTGAACAACTAGATAGCCATTACCTAGCTCCAAACCTCAGCAAGAATTCCCAAGTTATTTCATCCACTCCCCTCCCTTTTTTGCTACAGTATTTTAAAACAAATCTCCAACATCGTGACATTTTACCCCTACATACTTCAGCACGAATCTCTAAAACACATGGATGCTTCCTTACCTAATATGCCATTAACACATCTCACAAAATTAACACGAATTCTTGAGTATTATCTAACACTCAGTTAGTAGGCAAAATACTCCAGTTGATTCAAAATGTTTCTTTTTAACGGTTGGTCTGTGTGAATCAGGATCTAAACGCCCTGATTCATTTAATATAGCTGGGCCCATTGGTATTTTAAATGAGTCTTGCATCCCTTTCCCTGTTAAAGACTGGTAAACATTGCCTAGCTATCCAAGGGGGAGTGCCTAAAACAGGTGAGGAGCTGGGAGCGGGTAGCAAGGTTAAGAGATTTGGGGAAGGATTCATGAAGGACAAGGCTCTGGGTCAAAAGTACTGGGGTCATGGGTTTCTTTTCCCCAGTGTGTGGGGGGGTTCAGTGCCCACAAGCTGCACAGAGGCCTCCCATTTTGTTTGATGCTCCAACATTTCCTGAGGGCACCCTAAATGTGCAGAGACATGAGGCCCCCCAAAGGTGGACAGAATCAGGGTCTTGTCTATTTGACCTGTTCCTCCCCTGGGTCAGTGCAGTGGGCAGGGCAGGTCAGCATCGGTTCAACTTTAGATGGATATGTCAGGCTCTGGATACAATTTACAGGGTCTGGTGCAAAGTGACAATGTGAAGTCCCTTGTTCAAAAATTATTAAGAATTTCAAGATGGTGACAGGAGAGAATTCAACCAGCCAGGGGGCCCTTCTAAACACGGGGCCCTGTGTGACTGTGCAGGTGACACCCCCGAGGAAGCTGGCCCTGGCTAGAATCTTGCACTTCTGGGGTTCTGATGGTATGGTGCCCTAGCAGAAGAGGGGGCAGTAAAGATAGGGCTCCCCTTTCTGCTCAGAGGAACGTTTTCCATTATACAGGTGGAAGCACTGAGGCCCAGAAAGGAAATGGACCGCGCCCAAGTTTATGCAGTGAAATGAAGGCTGGCTGGCTGCAGGGGGGCGGGGAGGGGGCGTTGCCTCGGTTGTCACTGACATGGAGGTACACTGGGCTGCCTCTTAACCAAAGGCTCCTTTTCCCAGGTTGGGAAGGGGACACATTGGTGAAATTTCCTCAGAAGTCATCTGGAGTAAGGGCTCCACACAGAAGGGTCAATAAAGAATAGCAAGTATACAGAGAAGGGAGAAGAGGCCCAAGAGGTCTGGGCTCTCTCTCTGAGCTGACTAATCACTCAGACAAGGAAGAGAAAATCTGGAGCAGGGCTGGAAGGACTGAGTTTGGGGAGGGGGGTGGGGCAGGCCCGGGACCTGAGAGAGAAAGCTTGTAGGCACAGACATAGATTTCAACTGCTCCAGAATAAAGTGCTCTCGAAAAGGCCATCCACCACAAATTGGGCTGTCAGGAAATAGAGTGAGCTCACTGTCACAGGAGGTATGCAAGTGACTGCTGGAGGGCTCTGGCCAGGGATGCTGCAGAAAGTATACCTATCCCGAGGGGGAGTGGGGGAAGACTGATGCTTTCTAGGTGCCCTCTAAAAGCACAGAAGTTGGGAATATGTATAGGAATTCATTTGTTTGTGTGTTCATTCATTCGATGCATACGCATACACATTACCACTCCTTTGTGTTGACATTGTGTTGGATAGTGGGTGAGGCCTGGCCCTTGGGGTTTTCACAGTGGGGGGAGGTAGGGGGAAGCATGCATGAATCAAATAATCACAAATAAAGGTAAAATGACATCTGGGTAGGGGTCCCAAGAATTGGGACATTTGACCCAAAGGCAGGAGACATGGAAGTCCTGCTGGAGGAAGTGACTTAGGAGTCAAGTCCCGGGGAACAGGGAAGGGTGCTGCGGGCGGAGGGACAGTGTGAGCCGAGGTGCTGAGGCCTGAGGGGACACGTGGTCTGTAGAATTGGCCCTGGAGCCCAGTGATGGGAGGCAGGAGAGGAGTGTGATGAGGGCAGAGCAAGGCGGGAGGGAGAGGCCCGATGAGAGGTGTGGGAAGGCTTTCTTGAGGGCTCTGGGCGGTGGAGACTCGAGTGGACAGATGGCTGGGGCTGGCGTGTGGAGAATGAGCCCAGGGACAGTGGGGAGCTTGGGAGCGACAGGGAAGCTATGCGGGGGTCCAGGAATGACAGAAGATGGTGCCCAGATTGGGTGGCTGGGAGATGGGGGTCCTTCAGGCAAAGTGGGGACTGTTTCCCTGTTCAGGGAGAGAGCAGAGCCAGGAAGCCCTGGGCCTGGGGGTGCCACTCCAGCTGCTCCCTAATACCCTCAGTGTTGTCCTCCCCCAGGGTAGAAGCTGGGGGAGGCCCCCCACTCCACAGACACATGCTGGGGTAAACCTCTCTTTCCACCCTGCCCTGGGCCTTGAGTCCTGCTGCTGCGAAGGGTGGGGCAAATCGGCCCGTCCGCTGGATGAGGAAGCCCAGAGAGGTCCAGGTCTCTAGGCAAGGGCACAGAGGCCCAGCGCTGGGTACGGAAGCTGGGTCTCCTGACCCCAAAGGCCTTTCTCGTGGCCTAACCCACTCGTGCCCAAGGGGTCCTCAACCCAGCCCTGCCAAACCTCCAAACCCACCCCTGGCGCACCTGGGGTAGGAGAGCAGGGACAAGAGACGTCATAGCATCCTGATCATGGAAGACCCTGGGAGAGCCAACCTACTCATTTTACAGATAGGGTCACTGAGGCCTAGAAGCCTAAAGGGAAAAGGAATTTTTGCCAAGTTTTCACAGCAGGACAGTGCTGTCGTAGAAATAGACCCAGGTCTTCTGACTGCCAGCTCGGTGCCCCTTCATCCCGTCTCTCTGACAATGCAGGTTTGGCCCTCCGCCTCGTGCCCGAGCGACATTGACAGTAGTACCACTATCGAGCAGTCACTAAGTGCCAAGCGCGGTGCCAAGTCGTTTGCATGTATCGTTTCCCGTGGGGTGAGGTAGGGTCCTGCTATCCCCATCCTGCCGATGAAGCAGCTGGAGCTCAGAGAAGTGAAGTCACCTGCCTGGGGCCACAGAGCAGGTGAGTGGTCTATCTGGAAGTTTTTCTTTCCTCTCCAGCCAAGCCGGCCTGGGAAGATAGTACACTCGTGTGTGTCTCTCTCCTAAACCTGGGATTTTGCTTATACAAATATCTGCTTCCTCTTCCTTCTCGGGCTCATGCAAAAGAGCCTCAGCTCTCCCCTTGGCCTCACCTTTAGATGGATGCCCCCCGCCAACCAGAGACCCAAGAGAGCCCTGATATGACACCCCGGCTTCCCCCTCCTGAGGACACTGTAACTTTGTTCAAGAGTCCAGGGCTGGGCATCTGGAATAGCCGGTCTGCCTCACCTTAGCCTTGGACTTGCCAGTGACCTTGAGCCCTTGCCCCCCGTGGGTCTCAGTGTCCCCATATGGCCAATGGGGACCGGTTGTGTCGGACAGAGGTCCAGCATGGTACTGAGACTGTGTGTGTGGAGAAGCTTCCGTCCATGTCACAGCCTCTTCCTCTGACCGCCCCGTCTCTCTGGGCGGGGCTCTTTACTGGACCCTCCTTCCCTCTGGCTCCCCTGGTGGCCCCTCTCCCCTCAGGCCTGCTCTCACACACTCGACCGCAGCCTCCCGGGGTGGGGTGCAGAGGCATGGTCTCATAAAGATCTTGGCGATAATTTGGTTTTTAAACAGGTTTATGGCCCTGGAAGAGGAAAGGTTCTGGGCTGAACTTTCTGCTGGAAATGGTTTGCTTAAGGGAAGCTAGTGGGCTAACTTTCAGCCTACCCAGACCGCAGCCCAACGGCTTTGACTCACTCTGTGACCTTGGGCCAGGAATTCTCCCTGGCGGGGCGGTTGCTGAGCTGGAAGCAGGGATGGTAATTCCTGCCCTGCCCACCTCCAGGGGGCAGATGTGAGGCTCACAGGTGGGTGCTGGGGCTCCTGCCAGGTGTCTTTCCCTTCTGGACCCCTCCAGCACCTTTCCTCTTGCCCTCCAGAGGCTGGGGCGCCACCTGCTGGCACTGCAGGGTACCGCTGGAAGGCTCACTGACTGGGTCAGTCGAGGCTCTAGGACAGACTTGGCTCTCCTCCTGCTCCCTGTGGGGGAAGGAGGCAGTCCCCCAGCACACAGCTGCTTAGGGTGCAGAAGGGATGCTAGAATCAAAGGCCTGGGGGCAGAGTGGCCTCACCTGGAGGAGCACCGTGTCTGACCCACTGTTCAGAGGAGACACAGCAGAGCCAGGGAAGGAAAGGAAGATCACTCCATGAGTCAGTGGTCTAGCGTGGACTCGGGCCCAAAAGCCCCACCTCCCTGTCTGGTGCACCCCTGCAGCCCCCGGAAGGACCTGGCAGTGAGTCCAAGGTCGACGACTATAGCCTCCATGCTAGTGCCCCACCTCACCTTTGTTAGCCCGTCCTCTGTAGTGCACCACAGAGACCTGATCTTACCCGTCACTATTTAAGACCGGGCACGGGCCTTCCTGGCCTTCAGGATAAAACCAGGCTCCTCTGGGGCCCACAAGGCTCTGAGGCCTGGCCCCTGGCTTCCTCTCCAGCCTATAACTCCCCATGCCCCCTTTCTGCACCTCACCATTCTTTTCCTTCTGCTCAAACACACCAAACTCTTTTTGGCCTCCAAGTTTTTGCATATGCTGTTCCCTCTGCCTAGAACACTCTTCCCATCTTTGTGTTCTGTGTGGCCTCTAAACCCCAGGTCTCAGTTGAAACATTTCTTCCACAGAGAGGCCTTAATCTGCCTAAACAAGAGCCCCCAGCTGCCCTACCATTATTTTTCATCTCTTCACACTAATCACAATTCAGTATTTTTTTTTAAAGATTTTATTTATTTGACAGAAACACAGCGAGAGGGGGAACACAGGCAGAGGGAATGATAGTGGGAGAAGCAGGCTTCCCGCCGAGCAGGGAGACGAAGTGGGGCTCGATCCCAGGACCCTGGGATCATGACCTGAGCCGAAGGCAGACGCTTAACAACTGAGCCACTCAGGCGCCCCTCACAATTCAGTATTATTAATTTGTGCTTTCCTTGGTGTTCACTTGTGAACTCTGTGTGAAGGTGGGGCACCCAGTAGGTGCTCAGTTAATTTCCATTGCATGGATAAATGGTAAGAGGGACAGCATGGCCTGCGAGTCAGAGGCCCCATTCCAGACTTGCTGTGTGCCCTCATGCAGGTTTGAGCCTTCTCTGGGATCCAGCGTGTCCAGTGCGGGGGAGATACATGGCCTCTGATGGCCTCTGCTATTCTGAGGATCCTTGAGCCATCTGGGTCCCAGGGCACATCCTTGATTTCTGGAGTACTGAGCCTGAGGTCAGCGGGAGGCTAGGAGAGGCCAAGGCAGGCAGAGTCTCAAAGCCCTACCTCCCGGGTCCCTGGCAGGCTTTGGTGGCTATAGTATGGCCTGGTAAGAGCAGTCCTAGAAATCCGGGGCAGGAATGTGGCCCAAAGTCCGCCCCCCCTTGGTTCTTCTGCACAGCCGGACAGCCAGCGTGCCGAGCGTCCAGGAGGGGAAGGGGCAATTCCCACTGTGTGCCTATTCTGCCGCCCTAGCTGCAGGTACAAGGGTCCACCTGCTCCAGGTGTGCAGGGTGGAAGGGCACTGCCCTGGAGGTCACTGCTAGAGGTCACTGCTGGTGGTCAGCTGTGGGTACAAGGATCTTCCTTGCTCCAGGTGTGCAGGATGGAAGGGCACTGCGCTAGAGGTCAGGAGCCTTGCATCCCAGGACCTTTCTCTCTCTGCTAACTTTGGACAAGTCTTCTCCACTCTCTGGGCCTCAGTTTCCATGCCTGTCCTATGGGCAAACTCTCAGGACTCTTCAGGCCCTGACATCCAAGATAACGGCGCCGATGCCTGGGACATGTGTGCTGCTTCCTTGCCCCAGGCCTGGGGAGCCTGGGAGGGGGGCAGCGCTGGGAGCGTGGGAGAGCCAGATGTGGTGGATGCCGGCTCTGCCGGAGTGAGCGCTGAGCTGGCCTACTGGGAATTCTCCCACTCAGACGCCCTTTCCGGGCCCCCCTCCCCCTGCCCTACCGAGAGCTGCGGCTTCCGGCTCTGACAAGCGTGGGTGGGGGTCTGGGGGGGTGGCGTTCAGTTCAGCCTGATTCCCTCCTTCAGGGAAGAGTCATTCTGGTCCTGGCCTTGTGCATTACGAAGACTTGCTCAGTCATTCTCCTGCACGGCTGCCGTCATCGGGGCTGTAAACCGAGCATCTGGATGGGCTTCCCTGCAGCCCGGCTGGTGGGCTTCTGGGACAGCAGCTCCCTGGGGGCGCCTGAGAATTGTTACCTTCCATGGGGCCTCCTGGCTCTGCTCTAGTCCTTGCATAAAATGCCAGGTCCTTGCCTTATGGGGGGCCTCTCAACCACTCTGTGAGGGAGGCACATGCATTCCCACTTTGCAGCTGAAAACACTGAGGCTCCGAGAGCTCGGGTAGTGTAATTTGCCCAGGGCCACGCAGCTAGGAAGTGGGAGAGCTGATCTGGAACTTCCAACATCAGAGCTCAGGATCTTGATCCTTGAGTGTGCCCCCATGCAGTGGGGAGGAGGGGCGCTGAACCCCAAGACCCAGAGCTCCCTCCTCCCTCTGGACCCCACTTGCTCCACCTGAGGCAAGATGCTCAGTCCACCCACTGTAAGCCCAGCTTTTCCAAGTCAGCGTTGCCCCAGGCTAGACCGGGCTCCCAGCACCTGGGCAGCTGGGAGAATCTTCACGGCCTGCCCTGTCCGTGGTGGGGCTGGGGGCTGTGTGGATCCCCCCAGCTTGACGGTACTGCACTGCTCGTGGGCACTGCCCTCTGCGCACAGGGGAACCCGAAGCCCAGAGAAGGAAGAGCTCAGCTCAGGGGCACACAGCGCTGGGCTGCAGCTAGAATGAGGGAAACTCCGTATTTTGAGAATACTTCCAGACGTTGCACTGAGTCCTTTAAGTGCAGTACAAATTGCAATAGTCTTAAATCATTCCTCAAATGAGCTCCATTTGCCTGAACACGAAATTGAGGCTCAAGAGTCTCAGTGACTTGCCCAAGATCATGCAGCTTGGCATTGCAGAAGCCGGGATTTGAACCGAGCTCCATCTCTGGCTCTGAAATCTGCCATTTCCATCATGACCCCTCTGTGTCATCAGTCCAGCTCTTGGTGGCGTGCCCTGTGGTGTTCCACTGGGATCTGCGTCCCCCAGCCCCATCCCAGCTGAGAGGAGGCTTAGCAGCCCTGGTGCCTGCCAAGGGTTAATGGTGGTAGGGGCTAAGTGATTCCAGATGGGCCAGCCGGACTGGGCTGGCCGGAAACCGGCCGCCGCCAGCTTCCCGGGGGAGCCGCCACCAGCCACCCCCTCCCCTCTGCGCTGCATCTCTGGCCCCCAGCTGTCCCCTTGCCCTGGGGCCCACCAGCCTCCTCTCCCTAGCCAGAGCCCAACTCTAAGCCACTTGTAAACAGAGCATCCCAAGGGCCTCTGGGCACAGTGAATTCAACCCTGTTATGTACAGATGGGAAACTGAGGCTCAGAGAGGAGAAAGTATCTATCCAAGGCCACGCAGCAACTCCGCAGCTGAGTGTCCTCACTCTTAGACTTGTTGGGGAGGTGGGGGTTAGGGGTTGAAATGCCTCCTCGATTCCCTACCCCCCACCATCCCTGGAGCTATGCTAGTCCTAGCGGTTGGGTCAAGGCTTTGGAAGTGAATGGCCAAGGCAAATGCTAAGAGTTGCAAAGACTCATAGAGTCTTCAGGCATAAGAAATATTAGTGTAGGCTTGACCCTGTGGTCTTTGGAGTCCCCCTGTAATCCTCCCCATGACCCCACTGATACCTCGTTGGGCTGGGACCCCTCTCAATCCCCACTCAGATAAGACCAAGAAGGGAACTCAAGGTGTGCTTTTGTGGCTGGTATAAAATCCCAGCTCAGGCAAACCCTCCTGCCCTCGACTGGAGCCCAAGGTGAGGCCCAAGAGAAGGAGGGAGTAGACAGAGGTGCAGCGGGTAGGACAGAAGAAGCCCTGGGACCTGTGTGACCTGGGACACCTTTTTTTTCCCTCTCTGGGACTCAGTTTCCCCACATAGACCGTGTCAGGGCAGATGATGATTCACCTCAACTCTCTAAACCCTTTTAAAATGATGCCCTTGGGCATCTAAGGGCCAGGAGTCTGTGACGAGAGACGTCTTCTGGTCTGAGGAAATGAGGGTGGACTAAGGGGGGGGGGCGAGAGGTCCAACCAGGTTTTGGAGGAGCCTTGGCAGACCCTACCAGGGAAGGAAGGGCAAGAGGCTGGTGATGGCGCATCAGCAGGTCCTCAAAAGTCTGTGCTGGGTGACTGGGCGAGAGGCAGGGACAGGGTCCCCAGGAAGAAGGCGGGACAGGAGGCCCAGTCAGCGCTGCAGTGGGGGTCAGACCACCTGTGTCCCCTGTCACAGGAGGCCCGATTCCACACCAGTTCTGCCCTTGCTGGGTGAGCTCGGGAAGGCTCCGTTCACACCTCTGGGCTTCTGTTTCATTGTGTATAAAATGGAGAAGTAATCCTTTCCTGGTACTCGAGGGGCTGTGAGAGGACAGGAAGGAGTAAGTTTGGAAATCTGAAGCACACAGGGTG